>JARQOC010000001.1:214631595-215296894 GCA_033576535.1 Allobates femoralis
TGGAGTGGCTAGCGCCAATTGAGCAATGTTTCATCTGTACCATGTACGATGGTATATGAAGGATGACTACTCTAAGGCTACGTTCACACATTGCGTATTTTGCCGCTTTTTTTACGCGCGCTTTTCAAAATACGCAATGTGTTTTTTGTCTGCCTGCAAAGTGAATGGGAAATTCACTTTGCAGTTCAAACATTGCGTAAAAATACGCACTGCGTCTTCCGGGAGAAAGCGCAGCTCCGTAAACAATTGATATGTCAATTGTTTACGCAGCTACTTCTGCGTATTCTCCCAGAGGGGAGGAAGAATCCTGCTTCCTCCTCCCCTCTTTGACAGCTGTGGCCGCCCATTAGATTTCACAGTGTATTAATATACACTGTGAAATCTAAATTAAACAGAGGCAAATGTATGTAAAATAAAAAAGAATGAATACTTCACCTGTCCGACGCCTTCTGCCGCTATCTGGTCTCCGATTCCAAGTGAGAAATGTACTGACAGGACCTGTGATGATGTCAGAGGGGCGTTCCCGGGCACTCGCGGTCATGTGATACATATCACATGACCGCGAACAGCCAATCAGCGCTGGGAACGCCCCGGGAACGCCCCCCCTCTGACGTCACCACAGGTCTTCTCAGTACACCTCTCACTTGGAACCGGAGAGCGGCCAAAGGCACCAGACAACGGGAGAAGGCACCGGACAGGTGAAGTATTAATTATTTTTTATTTTACATACATTTGCCTCTGTTTAATTTAGATTTCACAGTGTATATTAATACACTGTGAAATCTAATGGGGCTGTCACAGCTGTCACAGAGGGGAGGAGGAAGCAGGATTCTTCCTCCCCTCTGTGACGTCACTGCGCTTTCTGGAGTAAAGAAAGCGCAGTGTGTGAAAGCCCCTGCGTATTTTGTTGCGCTTTCTTGCGCGGGCCGAAAAACGCAGCAAAAAGCGCGCGCAAAAAAGTGCAGCAAAATATGCAAATGTGTGAACGCAGCCTAAATGTAACTTAAAATCAGTAAAAAAAAAAGCACAGTCCCCACCCTCTTTTCTACAAAATTCAGAAAAGCACTCAAATGTTTCCTTTTCCGAATTCTAAATAGGAAATCTATGCTGTTTATTTCCTTCAACACCAGCCACTTTCAATATGTCAATAAATTACTCTCTAGATGGTATAGGACTTCTTTTAAAGAAAAACCATTATTTTAGTTTGTATTTCATAAATCAATAGTACAAATAAAAACTAGCAACTTTGTAATAGATCTTATCAGACAAATTTTCTTCTTTCTCGGCAATAATTAATCAGTGATTATCAAAATTCTCAATTCTGAGGTCAAATCTGTGTTCAGTGAAGACTTGCCATTACTGAGATAGGATATGGCAGGTGTTACTGAGGAGATTCTATGCAGATAGAAGAGAGAGGAGGTGGAGCTCCGCATCTAGCTCCACCCTCTGCATCTTGCTTCTCCCTCTTCCTCCAGCTCCTCCTATCATCATAGAATGTTCGCAGTAACACCTGCCATCTCCTATCTCAGTAATGGGAAATTCTTCACTGAACACAGATTTTACCTCAGAATAGATAATTTTGATAATGACTTTGATATATGTGATTTGATGTCTTATGCCAGAGAAATCCACATTTTCTCATAAGTAAATGACCTGCTCCAGAGAAATCCACATTTTCTCATATGTAAATGACCTGCTCCAGACTATGTGCCAGACAAGGATCTGTAGGATAATCAACCTCCAGAATCTACTATATAATTGTCTAAGGATTTCTTGCGTCTGTCGGCGAAATCGCTCGCCAGACGCAGGCCGCTCAATGAGCGCAGACTATGCAAGTAGGCGCGAGAATTCAAAGTTCAAATTCACGCCTATTTGCAGACCGGCGAGAGTGGCGCGTTAGCAGCTGCGGCCAGGGCCGTATCTAGGGGGGGGCTGGGGGTGCATGTGCCCCGGGCGCAGCAGTCAGGGGGGGCGCTGTCAGCCTCCTGCTGCAGTGCCCGAAGAGTCTCCCCGCCTGCCATATATTGCGCCCCCGCCGCCGCTGCCGCTGCCGCCGCCGTCATGGGAGCCGGCTATTCTCTGCTCTCCTTGGTCATCTGACAGCGGGGAGCAGAGAAAGTGGCGCATGCCGACTCCTGCAATCCCATAGCACAGAGTGTCTATCAGACACTCTGTACTATGGAAGCAGCCTGCGCCGTTCTTCCGCCCTGCTCCCCGCACTTCCGGGTTAGTGAGGACCTCAGCAGCGTGATCAGATCACCTGACCACGCTGCTGACGACACCCAGCGGCCCTGCATTGGCGGCAGGATGGGGAAAAGTGCTCCAGCTACAGGAGCTGAAGACCCTGAAGATTAATGTAATTAGGGGAAGGGGGTATATGTCAGTCAAGCTGGGGGAGAGAGGGTGGGGGTGATATGTGAGTTGAACTGGGGAGGAGGGTATGAGGGATTATATGTGAGTGAAACTGGGGGGAGTACATGTGTTCCAAACTGGGGGGGTTGGAGGGGGGTGATATGTGAATCAAACTGGGAGAGGGGGAAGGGTGTGAGGGATTATATGAGAGTCAAACTGGGGGGAGGGGGATAGTATATGTAATCCTAACTGGAGGGGCATGTGAGTCAAACTGGGGGGGAGATAGTGGGGGTCATATGTGAGTCAAACTGGGGGGGGGGGAGGATGTGAGGGATTATAAGTGAGTCAAACTGGGAGGAGGGGGGAGTATATGTGATCCAACCTGGGGGGGAACATGTGTGTCAAACTGGGGGAAGGGATGGGGGGGTCATATGTGAGTCAAATTGGGGGGTGGAAAGGTGTGAGGGATTATATGTGAGTCAAACTGGGGGGAGTGGGGGAGTATATGTGATCCAATCTGGGGGGACGACGACATATGAGTCAAACTGGGGGAAGGGTGGGGACAGACTATCTGAGCCAAACTGGAGGGGGTGATTATATGTGATCCAAACTAGGGGGGGGGGGGAATGTTGGGGTAAATATGTGACCAAAGCGGGTAAATTTGAGGCGTGAGGGGGATGGCTGCAGCACAGTATGTGGAGTGAGGAGACATGGCTGCAGCACGGTTTGTGGAGTGAGAGGGGGATGGCTGCGGTATGGTATGTGGTATAAAGGGGGAAATGTGTAGACACAATATGAGGAGTGAGGGGGGATGGTTGCCGACACATTATATGGAGTGAGGGGGGATGGCTGCAGCACATAATGTGGAGTGAGAGAGGGGGATGGCTGCAGCACATAATGTGGAGTGAGAGAGGGGGATGGCTGCAGCACATAATGTGGAGTGAGAGAGGGGGATGGCTGCGTTATGGTATGTCACGTGAGGGGGGAAGAGTGTAGACACAATATGAAGAGTGAGGGGGGATGGCTGCCGACACAGTATGTGTAGTGAGAGGGGTATGGCTGTGGTATGGTATATGCAGTAAGGGGGGAACAGTGTGGACACAGTATGAGTGAGGGGGATGGCTGCCGACACAGTATGTGGATTAAGGAGGAGATTGATGTAGACACATTATGTGAAGTGTGGGCGATGTCTGTGGCACAGTATGTGGAGTGAGGGGAGATCAGTGTGGATACAGTATGAGGTGTGAGGGGGATGGCTTCGGCACAGAATGTGGAGTGAGGAGGAGATCGGTGTGGACAGAGATGTGAAGTGTGGGGGATGGCTGCGCACAGTATGTGGAGTGAGGAGGACATTGGTGTGGACACAGTATGTGAAGTTAGAGGGGGGAGTGAGGTAGTGAAGAAACAGTATGGAAGAGAAAAATATAAGTGGGCAGAGAATAGAGAGTGAGTAGTGTGAGGGTGTATGGAGAGGGGTCAGCATGTGTGGACAGTGTGAGGCCCCTGCCAGGAGGGGACAATATGTCGAGGAGGGGGAGTGTGATGAGGAAGAACAGTATAAACAGTGGACAGAATAGGGGGACACAGTGTGAGAGGACAGTGTGATCAAGGAGTACGGTATGGAAAGAAGAGGGCAGGGTGATGAGCTGGCAGTGTGGAAGGCGCGCGCCAGAAGAGGGACAGTGTATAAATCATATTTTGTGCAGGGAAGACTGAGGAGGAGCAATTTATTTCGGGGTAATGTAGGGCAGATATTTTAAGTCATAAGAATTTTGATCATTCTGCTATTTGTAAGGGTATCGTGCCGGGATGTGCTGCAGAAGACCGGAGAAGATGGAAGTCTCTAGAGACGAGCTGTGGATGTGAAACGTCATCATGGTGCCTGGACAAGATGAAGAAAAGAAAAAGACGACCTCGATCAGAGGCAAGGTCATCTATAAGGTACCAGGATGTAAAAAATTATTTGTGATAATGACTATTTCTCATCAGTGCTGTGGTTCTTGTATGGTCTGATGATGACTGGTAACAACAACTCCCAGTGACTCCTTGCCATTGTTAAGGATGTAATGGGAGTTGTAGATTAATTCAGCACAAATGTGTGACCTGACATTACAATTGTTTTACCATGTACTGATGGTGGTTCTGATGATGAATTTCTGTACTAATGAGGATTTTGATGCTGTGATTCTATAGTGATGGGAGTTATATGGATATATTCCTGTTCTGATGGGGGTTCTAGTTGTGTATTCCTGTACCTCTAATGGGTCTGGTAATGCATTTCTGCACTGATAAGGGTTTTGCTGATGTATTTCTGTACCTCTGGTGGGTCTGGTGATGTCTTTCTGCACTGATGAGGGTTTTGACATAGTGTCTCTGTAAGGATAGGGGTTATATGGATGTATTTATCTACCTCTGGTGGGTCTGGTGAGCTCCGTAATTTAAACACTAAGCCCTGTAGCCAAATTCTAACAGCGTGTAATATACCGTAATTTGTTTTTCATTAAACATTAAGAGAATTAGGTAGAGCAGCTGACTGTAAGTGTGCAAATCGTATATGAATGATCGGCCACATGATGATGGGGGGGGGCGCCAAACTGAAGTCTTGCCCCTGGTGCCAGAAAACCTAGATACACCTCTGGCTGCGGCTCTCCTCACAGGCCCCCCGCAGCACCCCCGCTATTTCTGCCCCCTCCGCTCCTCACGGCACCCTCTGCCCCCCCGCTTCTCCTGTCCCCACGGCCCCCCGCTCCTGCTGTCACCCGGCCCCCCACTCCTCCTGTCCCCGTGGCCCCCGCTCCTCCTGTCCCTGCGGCCCCCTACTCCTCCTGTCCCTTTGGCCCCCCCGCTCCTCCTGTCCCTGCGGCCCCCCCCGCTCCTCCTGCCCCCCCGCGGGCCCCCCCGCTCCTCCTTGGTGATACTAAAAATAAAAAAACCCTCATAGAGGATACTCACCCGTCCGCTGGCGCGCTCCACCTATGTCTTCTAGCTCCTCCATGGCTTGAGGACCTGTGGTTGCCTGGGAAACCAATCAGCTGATCGGTTTCCCAGGCAACGACAGGTCCTGCGAGTCGGTGGACGGGTGAGTATCCTCGCATCCATCCTGCCCCCCCCTCTGCCACTACCATCCTGCCCCCCCCACCAGCTCCATCCTGCCCCCCCGCCAACTCCATCCTGCCCCCCCCACACCAGCTCCATCTTGCCCCCCCCCGGCTCCATCCTGCCCCCCCGCCGGCTCCATCCTGCCTCCCTCGCCGGGTCCATCCTGCCGCCCCCTTCGCCGGCTCCATCCTGGTCCCCCCCCTTCGGCTCCATCCTGCCCCCCCGCCGGCTCCATCCTGCCCCCCCGCCGGCTCCATCCTGCCCACCCCTGCCGGCACCATCCTGCCCCCCCTTCCATCCTGCCCCCCCCCGCCGCCATCCTGCCCCCCCTGCCACCATCCTGCCCCCCCGCCACCATCCTGCTCCCTCGCCGGCTCCATCCTGCCCCGCTCTCCATCATCCTGCCCCCCCATCCTGCCCCCCGCCACTACCCTGCTCCCCCGGCTCCATCTTGCCCTGCTCGCTCCATCCTGCCCCGTTCGCTCCATCCTGACCCGCTCGCCACCATCCTGCTCCTCCGGCTCCCTCCTGCTCCTCCGGCTCCATCCTGCCCCGCTCGCTCCATCCTGCCCCCCCGCCACCATCATGCCCCCGTCACCATCCTGCTTCTCCGGCTCCATCCTGCCCGCTCGCCACCATCCTGCTCCTCCGGCTCCATCCTGCCATATACTATAGTGCTGCTATACATGTGCTGTAATGTACCACCATATACCATAGCACTGATATATATATATATATATATATATATATATATACTAGCTGTGAGCCCGATGCAAATGCATTGGGATTCTAGAACGTGGCAATATTATTTGCATTAATAGCATTATTATTACCATTAATAGCATAATTATTAGCATTAACAGCATTATTATTAGCATTAATAGCATTATTAACAGCAATAATAGTACTATTAATAGTATTGTTATTAGTATTAATAGCATTATTACCATAAATAGCATTAATAATAGCGTTAATAGCATTATTATGAGGAGTAATAGCATTATTAGCATTAATAAAATTATTAATAGCATTAATAGAATTAAAATAGCATTAATAGCATTATTAATAGGATTAATAGCATGATTATTAGAATTAATAGCATTAATATTAGCATGAATAGCATTAATAGCATTATTAATAACATTAATACCATTATTAATAGCATTAATAGCCTAAATAATAGAATTAATAGCATAAATAATCGCATTAATAGCATGAGTATTAGCATAAAGAGCATTAATAGCAATATTATTAGCATTAATAGAATTTTGAATAGCATAAATAGCATGATTATTAGCCTTAATAGCATTATTAATAGCATTAATATGATTATTATTAGCATTATTAGCATTAATATTAGCATTAATAGCATAATTATTAGCATTAATAGCATTATTATTAGCATTAATAGCATTAATAATACAATTAATAGCATTAATATTAGCATTAATAGCATTAATAGTATTATTAATAGCATGAATAACATTATTAATAGCATTAATAGCATTATTAATAGCATTAATAGCATAAACAATAGAATTAATAGCATAACTAATCGCATTAATAGCATTACTATTAGCATAAAGAGCATTAATAGCAATATTATTAGCATTAATAGCATTTTGAATAGCATAAATAGCATGATTATTAGCCTTAATAGCATTATTAATAGCGTTAATATGATTATTATTAGCATTATTAGCATTAATAGTAGCATTAATAGCATAATTATTAGCATTATTATTAGCAGTAATAGCATTATTATTAGCATTAATAGCATTATTAATAGCATTAATAGCACTAATAATACAATTAATAGCATTAATATTAGCATTAATAGCATTTATAGTATTATTAATAGCATGAATAACATTATTAATAGCATTAATAGCATTATTAATAGCATTAATAGCATAAATAATAGAATTAATAGCATAAATAATTGCATTAATAGCATTACTATTAGCATAAAGAGCAATAATAGCAATATTATTAGCATTAATAGCATTTTGAATAGCATAAATAGCATGATTATTAGCCTTAATAGCATTATTAATAGCGTTAATATGATTATTATTAGCATAATTAGCATTAATATTAGCATTAATAGCATAATTATTAGCATTAATAGCATTAATAATAGCATTAATAGCAATATTATTTGCATTAATACCATTATTATTACCATTAATAGCATAATTATTAGCATTAATAGCATAATTTAATTAGCATTAATAGCATTAATAATATGCATTAAATATAGCAATATTATTTAGCATTAATAGCATTATTATTACCATTATATAGCATAATTATTAGCATTAATAGCATTAATTATTAGCATTAATAGCATTAATATAATAGCATTAATTAGCAATATTATTTGCATTAATAGCATTATTATATACATTAATAACATAATATAATTAGCATTAATAGCATGATAATATAGCATTTAATAGCATTAATAATAGCATTAATAAGCAATATTATTTGCATTAATAGCATTAATATTACCATTAATAGCATAATAATTAGCATTAATAGCATAATTATTAGCATTAATAGCATTAATAATAGCATTAATAACAATATTATTTGCATTAATAGCATTATTATTACCATTAATAGAATAATTATTAGCATTAATAGCATAATTATTAGCATTAATAGCATTAATAAATAGCATTAATAGCAACATTATTTGCATTAATAGCATAATTATTAGCATTAATAGCATAATTATTAGCATTAATAGCATTAATAATAGCATTAATAGCAACATTATTTGCATTAATAGCATTATTATTACCATTAATAGCATAATTATTAGCATTAATAGCATAAATATTAGCATTAATAGCATAATTATTAGCATTAATAGCATTAATAATAGCATTAATAGCAATTTTATTATTTTTGTTATTAATAGCATTATTATTACATTAATAGCATAATATTAATTATTAGCATTAAATAGCAAAAATTATTACATAATTATTAGCATTAATAGCATTAATAATAGCATTAATAGCATATATTATTTGCATAATTATGCATTAATATTTACCATTAATAGCATAATTATTAGCATTAATAGCATTATATTATTAGCATTAATAGCATAATTATTAGCATTAATAGCATATTAATTAATAGCATTAATATAGCAATATTATTTGCATTAATAGCATTATTATTAGCATTAATAGCATAATTATTAGCATTAATAGCATAATTATTAGCATTAATAGCATTAATAATAGCATTAATAGCAATATATTTGCATTAATAGCATTAATATTAGCATTAATAGCATAATTATTAGCATTAATAGCATTATTATTAGCATTAATAGCATTAATAATAGAATTAATAGCAATATTATTTGCATTAATAGCATTATTATTACATTAATAATTTATTACATTAATAGCATATTTAGCATTAATAGCTAATAATAGATATTATAATATTATTTGCAATTATATTGATTATTAATTAATTAATATTTATTGATTATAGCATTTATTATTAATTATTATTAATTTTTTACATTAATTATTTACATTATATACATTATTATATTAATAGCATTATAACATATTATTAGCGTAATATCATATTATTAGCATTTTTTTTTTTTTATACTTATTTTATGTTATTATTATTATTATTATTTTTTTTTTTTATTTATTATTTTTTTATTTTTTTTTTATAATTATTTATTTTTGTTATTTTAATGCCTGAGCTGAGAATAGTTTCTTTAGTTCGATAAAGGTCATATTATTAGCATATTTAAGTCTATTTTTTATTCTAAGTATATTTTTACATTTATTTTTTTTTTTTTATTTATTTTTTTATTATTTTTTATTTTTTTTATTATTTTTTTTATTATTATATTAATTTTTATTTGTTATTTTTTAATGTAGTGAATTAATATTAGTTTTCTAAGTGAGCTAGCTGAACACGTCTCTACATCAGGCCGCTCAAAGCTCATATTATAGCATGTATTTTTTTTTTATTATTATTATTTTTTATTTATTTTTTTATTATTTTTTATTTATTTTTTTATTATTTTTTTATTATTTTTTAATTTTTTTTTTTTATTATTAAATTTATTAGTTATTTTAAGTGAGCCTGAGGCTGAGACACAGTTCTCCTTCAGGTCCGCTGAAAGGGCTCATATTATTAGCATGTATTTTTTTTTTTTATTATTATTTTTTATTTAATTATTTATTATTTTTTATTTATTTTTTTATTATTTTTTAAATATTTTTTAATTATTTTTTTTATTATTAAATTTATTAGTTATTTTAAGTGAGCCTGAGGCTGAGACACAGTTCTCCTTCAGGTCCGCTGAAAGGGGTCATATTATTAGCATTTTTTTTTTTTATTATTATTATTATTTTTTTATTTAATTATTTATTATTTTTTATTTATTTTTTTATTATTTTTTAATTATTTTTTAATTATTTTTTTTATTATTAAATTTATTAGTTATTTTAAGTGAGCCTGAGGCTGAGAGACAGTTCTCCTTCAGGTCCGCTGAAAGGGCTCATATTATTAGCATTTTTTTTTATTATTATTATTTTTTATTTAATTATTTATTATTTTTTATTTATTTTTTTATTATTTTTTAATTATTTTTTAATTATTTTTTAATTATTTTTTTTATTATTAAATTTATTATTTATTTTAAGTGAGCCTGAGGCTGAGACACAGTTCTCCTTCAGGTCCGCTGAAAGGGCTCATATTATTAGCATTTATTTAATTTTTTTTTATTATTTTTTATTTAATTATTTATTATTATTATTATTATTATTATTTTATTATATTTTAATTATTTTTTTATTATTTTTTTATTATTAAATTAATTTGTTGACATACATTAGCGGTGTGTCGGCGAATTAACGGCCGGGCCCCTGGTTCTATTTGTCGGCCCCAAAATCGCGGACACACCGCTAATGTATGTCTATGGGCAATGAGGTCGAATTCTGATTGGTCGGCGTCAGCAGAGAGCGACCAATCAGAAATCGGGCTGACTGGCCATAGACATGCATTAGCGGTGTGTCCGCGATTTTAGGGCCGACAAATAGAACCAGGTGGACGGCCATAAAATCGCCGACACACCGCTAATGTATGTCAATGGGAATTGAGGTGCTCTTCTGATTGGCTGAGGGCAGTTGACAGCGACCAATCAGAAGAGCGCCTCACATCTCATAGAGATAGAATGGCGGATTTTTCGTCCTTTCTATCTTAATGAGAAGTGAAGAGGACGTCGGAGCTGGAAGTTGGCGGAAAGAAGACAGAAGACCCCGGGGGCCGGACGAAGAGCCGGAGATGGCGGAAAGAAGAGAGAAGACCGGCGGGGCCGGAGGAAGAGGACGCCTGGCCGGACGGAGGACTTGTGGATCGGACGGACGATCAGATGACTAAGAAGGCATGTAAGTGATCGACGGGGGCGTTAGGTTAGGGGACGGCGGGGGCTTCGGGTGTAGGGCCTTAGGTGTTAGTGACAGCGGCGGGGGAAAGCGGTGGGAGCTTAGGAGGCGGTGGGGCTTAGGGGATAGGGGCTTAGGTGCGGCGGGGCTTAGGTGCGGCGGACTTAGACTTAGGGGGTAGGGGCTTAGGTGCGGCGGGGCTTAGGGGGTAGGGGCTTAGGTGCGGCGGGTCGGGGCTTAGGTGCGGCGGGGCTTAGGGGGTAGGGGCTTAGGTGCGGCGGGGCTTAGGGGTAGGGGCTTAGGTGCGGCGGGTCGAGGCTTAGGTGCGGCGGGGCTTAGGGGGTAGAAGCTTAGGTGCGGCGGGGCTTAGGGGGTAGGGGCTTAGGTGCGGCGGGTCATGGCTTAGGTGCGGCGGTGCTTAGGGTGTAGGGGCTTAGGTGCGACGGACTTAGGGGGTAGGAGCTTAGGTGCGGCGGACTTAGACTTAGGGGTTAGGGGCTTAGATGCGGCGGGGCTTATAGGGTAGGAGCTTAGATGCGGCGGGGCTTATAGGGTAGGGGCTTAGGTGCGGAGGGGCTTAGGGGGTAGGGGGGGTAGGGGGTTAGGTGCGGCGGGGCTTAGAGGGTAGGGGCTTAGGTGTGGCGGGTCTTAGGGGTAGGGGCTTAGGTGCACGGGGCTTAGAGGGTAGGGGCTTAGGTGCGGCGGGGCTTAGGGGGTAGGGGCTTAGGTGCGGCGGGTGTTATGGGGTAGGAGCTTAGGTGCGGCGGGGCTTAGGTGCAGTGCGGACATTGGGGGGAGGGGCTGTGCGGACATTGGGGGGGAGGGGATGTGCGGACATTGGGGGGGAGGGGCTGTGCGGACATTGGAGGGGAGGGGCTGTGCGGACATTGTGGGGGGGTGCTGTGCGGACATTGTGGGGGGGTGTTGTGCGGACATTGTGGGGGGGTGTTGTGCGGACATTGGGGGGGGTGTTGTGCGGACATTGGGGGGGGTGCTGTGCGGACATTGCGGGGGGGCTGTGCTAGACTGTGGATGGGGGCTGGCGGCGGAGGTGTGCGGGCAGTGAGGGGGGGTGTGCGGTGCTGGAGGTCGGTGCGGGTGTGGGGAGCGTTGCTGGGCTGTGGATCGGGGCTGGGGGGGAGGCACAGGGGGCAGCTGCATAGTCGGAGGTGGGCTGTGGGTAGCGGGGAGCAGAGGCGGCATTGGCGGCCATTGCGAGTCGGCTTAAAACTGCTCGCAATGGCCGCTTCGCGGCCAATGCTTCGCGCATATCCACATGACCACGCCGGAAGTAGCGCCGAGAGGGGCGCTTTTGCGATTTGCGATTATATAATAGATATATATATATATATTAGTTCACTCACATTGACTGAACAAGTTCTGTCACTCACAGCATATCAACTACATACATATTCTATAATACCCGATGCGTTAGAATCGGGCCACCATCTAGTTTATTATAAATACAATGGGGCATTACCAGTTTTCCTTTCCTTCCTGGGGGTTGTTGGCAGCCCTTCGCTGCCTGCTGTATCCGGCTGGCATACAAAAATACGGCGAAGCCCACGTCAATTTTTTTTCTGAAAAATCAAAAGAACAATATGAATGAAAGGGATTGCATCTTTATTAACCCCTCGACCATGGTCGATGGGTTAATAAAGATGCAGTCCCTTTTTATAGGTTTGTTTAATGGATTTTTCAGAAAAATTTTGACGTGGGCTTCGCCATATTTTTGTATGCCAGCCGGATACAGAAGGCGGCAACGGGCTGCCATCAACCCCCAGGTGCCTATTTGTACCTGGCCGGACACAACAATATAGGGGAGCCCCTTTTTTTTATTATTTCATGAATTTCATGAAATAATAAAAAAAAAATGCGTGGGGCTCCGTGCTATTTCTATGTCCAGCCAGGTAAAGCTAGGCAGCTGGGTGCTGGAATCCGCTGCGCAGGGAGGCCCAAGCCTTCTGGGCACCCCCCCCGCTGCGAATGGCAGCCCGCAGCCGCCCAGAAAATGGTACGTTCATTGAAGCACCATTTTCTAGCACTGAACCCAACTCTTCCAGGGCCCTGGTGCCGGGTGGCTCACTGGATAATAAAGGGGTTAGGGCCAGCTTTGTATTATCAGCTGGCCCTAAGCCCAAAATTCATGGCGGTCATGCCAATAGTAGACATTACCGCCATGAATTTCTAGTGAATATTTAAAAAAAACACAACACATAGAAAAAATATTTTATTAGAAATAAAACAAAAAACACACTTAGACTCCATCTTTAATTATGAAAAAATCCTCTTCCGTCAGCCGTAGTCCCAAAACGCAATTTCAGCAATGCTACATCACTCTGCATAGACACCAACGTCTATGCAGAGTGATTGCTGGCTGAGAAATGACAATCTCAGCACTGCTACATCACTCTGCATAGACACACATGTCAATGGAGAGTGATTGCAGGCTGAGAAATGAAAACAGTCAGGGTTCACCTCAGGTCATAGCTCTGGCTCACAGCCCGCTGGAATGATGATGCCCAGCGGGCCGTGAGAAGAGCCAGGGAGGAGGGAGAATGGAGCCCCAGAGCCCGCCTTCCCAGTCTCCGGATGGAGACTGCTTGTAAGTTATAAAGCACTTTTCTTAAACTTTATAGGACACGTTTAGCTCAGAGAGGGACCGTTAGGGATCAGCTAGCATGGTGCAGGGACAGGTAGTGATAGGTTAGGGGGGGTACAACGGGCTGACAGGTTCCCTTTAAAGGCCAGTGCAATACATAATGGAACTTGTAGTACTAGAAGGCAGGAAGGCAGCGAAGCAACTTGTTAATAAACCCCATCAGAGCTGGAACAATGAGGTTCTGCTACTAGAGCATGATAAAAGGTAATATATTACTAAAATAAAATAATGTTTAAATGGACACATATAAGGCTGGGGTCACACACACAGATATCTGGGCAGATATTGTTCACAGATCTCTGGTTGCAGTGAAATCATGGACACATGGTTCCATTTTGTGGCTGTGTACAAATGGAGCAATCTGTCCATGATTTCACTGCAACCAGAGATCTGTGAACAATATCTGCCCAGATATCTGTGTGTGTGACCCCAGCCTTAGAAAGACTTATTTAAAGAAATCAGTAATGGTATTGGACAACCTCTAAATGTCCAAGCAAAGTGGATGTGATTTCATGAACTGCAATACTGATCTCGGGCTGCTGATCACAGCTCACCACTGCTGCAGATACTCACCTCATCCCGGTCCTCTGCTTCCCACATTTACTCCTGTCACCCTGGTAACTTATGTCACTGCTAGGCTTGCACTAAGCACAGAGCGGTTACAGGGGGAAAGTGTAGCCCACAGTAAACGCTGTATCTTCACAAAAATGGTGCTGATTTCCTCCCAGAGCTGTGATCTGGACAGCACAGAGGGCGTGCCAGGTCATAGCAGGAAGCAGCTACTGTGCAGGGGATAGGAGACAGTAGTTGGTGTTGGACCCTATGTACCCTATATTAAAATAAAAGAGGGCAACATAAAAGCAGTCACTAGTTTTATTTTGCTCTTTTCTCTCATTTTATAATATTTTTTTTAATTTTTTTTTTTTAAATCAATGAAATGTAACTACTTAGATATGTACATTTGTTATATTAGTGATCACAAACATAGGTCCTCCTAAACAATTTTAAAGCATTCTCCAAATGGGCTGCTGCATAATTAGAATTATCATGTGAGGACTTTTTTGCTCATCAGCTTTATTTAGTCTTTGTGTATTTAATGTGTGGAACAAGACAACTATTCTAATATGGTCTGAGGATGCCAAAAGGTTGCACACCCCTGTTTTGAAATATCTCCAGCACCTCTTCAAATCCCACTGTGCCACGATGCCTTAACAGGATGCAATCATCAGTCACAGTACGTAGAAAAGGCAGACTGTTATAGTGAGAGGCCCAGTCCAGTCTTCCAGCCCAACACACTTGCCCAGGTCAGTGGCCACTGTACAACATATACAACCATAAACACACAAGCAAAACCATGTAATGAGACACTAAGAAAACAATGGTAACTCATGCACATAGCACAATACCTTGTCATCATTATTAACTAAACATTGCATGCTGTCTAATTCTTGACTTATTTTTTAAGGTGTAGAAAAAAGCACATATTTAATAAATGATGTTACATTTATTACAAGCACATTATGGGCAGTTTCTTTTCTACTGTAGTAATGATATGTGGTTTTCCATAGAAGTAGTTCCAAGAACATTGTCCATTTTCTGTTCAAAACCACAACATTTCCTTCACACATATATTTTTTATAGTGCTTATTTTTCAGTTTAAAAAGAAAAGTCGCAATAGTCAGGCTTATTTTTAATGCATTATTATGTAACATCGCATGGGGCGGTAGCCGTGGGTGAGATAGTCGTCTCTTACAACCCTGCACCCTGGCTGGGTTTGTGGATGTCACGCCAGAGTGAAGGAACGCCCAGCAAGCTGTGCAAAAGTAGGGGTGCACCAGGGAAGATGTAACAGAAGGCCCTGGCGATACGGAGAGGGGTCACCACCTTCCTCACCTGTGGCTGATCCCTGATCTCCCTAATGTACCCAGCAGGGCCGGTCCAGGTTTTTGTGGGCCCCGGGTGAAAGAGTCTCAATGGGCCCCCTTTAGTACATACTGATGTATGTATGTGTGTATATATATGTGGCGCCCCTCTGGCTATCTTTGTAAGTTGTCAGTTGAGGGTTTAACCTATGGAGTCTGTTCTTACACACACTTAGGACTAGACCACTTAGAGTAGGGGGGACCGGTAATTTAGTAGGTCCCAAAAGGGGGTGAAGCCTAGGGTAGAGTAGTGAGAGGGAGTGACAGATCAGAGACAGTGCTGGGAAGGCAGTCAGTGAGGATGGGTCTGACAGTGCGGCTGACAGGAGGGAGCCCCATCTTTAAGTGGGGGCCCAGGAAAGAAGGCAAAGTCCCAGGACTGGTTGGAGCCAGCTGGTCACGTTGGGGGAAATACACCGGCAACGCGGGAAGCCGAGGTGGTCAGAAGTTCACCTCTGACCACAGACCGACGAGCTGCGGGCCCTCAGTAACCGAGTTGCCGACAGCACCACAAGAACATCTCAACCCTCAGAACAGAAACCGGTTGAGGGCACTAGTGGTTGCAGACTAAATTCCGGTGGCTGGAGAAATTGTGCGCTCCTGCTGCTCCCGTCCGTACTGGTAAGGGCAGGGCTGTATCTAGGGCGGCTGGGGGTTCATTTGCCCCGGGCGCAGCAGGCAAGGGGCGCTGTCAAGCCTCTTGCTGCAGCGCCTGAGGAGTCTCCTCCACAGCAGCATATTGCACCCTTCCCCCCGCTGTGAGAGTCGGCTATTCTCTGCTCCTGCGGTCAGCTGACAGCGGGAGCAGAGACTCTGTGGCCGCCGGGTCCTGCAGTCCATGTACAGGCATCTATCAGACACCTGTACCATGGAAGCAGCGTCTTCAGCCGTTGCCGCCCTGTTTCCCGCACTTCCGGGTCCTCAGCTCAGTCAGCTGCGTGATCAGATCACCTGACCACACTGTTGACGTCACAGCGGAGGCATCGAGGCAGAAGGCTGGAGAAGACCGCTCCAGGAACTGAGCAGTAATGTTATTAGGGGAAGGGGGACAGAGTTGAGGGAGAGGGTGGGGGGAGCGTGAGAGCAACAAATTGGGGGTGTGAGCAGAAAACTGGGGGAAGGGGGGAATATGAGCATACTTTGGGGGGAGTGTGAGCAGGAAACTGGGGGGTGGGGGGGAATGTGGGCAGCAAACTGGGGCAAGGGAGTGTGAGTAGGAAACTGGGGAGGGGTGTGTGTGTGAGCAGCAGATTGGAGGGAGAGGGTGGGGGGAGTATGAGGAGTAAACGGGGGAGATGATGGTGGGAGAATATGTGATCCAAACTGGTGGGACAGGGAGGGGGCAGTATATGTGAGCCAAATTAGGGGGAACAGGGTGGGGGCCATATATTTGAGCCAAACTGGGGGGGGAGAGGGTGGGGGGAGAATGTGTGAACCAAAGGGGGTAAATTTGACGATCCAGTATAAAAGTGAGGGGGTCTCAGTGTGGGCACAGTATAAGGAGTGAGGGGGGATGGCTGCAGCACTGTATTGGAGTGAGCGGGGGATGGCTGCGGTACGGTATGTGGCGTGAGGTGGGAAGAGTGTGAACACAATATGAGGAGTGAGGGGGATGGCTGCCAACACAGTATGTGGAGTGAGGAGGAGATTGGTGTGGACACAGTATGTGGTGTGGGGGGATTGCTGCGGCACACTATGTGGAGTGAGGGGGATGGCTGCGGGACAGTATGTGGAGTGAGGGCGATGGCTGCGGCACAGTATTTGGAGTGAAGGGGATGGCTGCGGCACAGTATTTGGAGTGAGGGGGATGGCTGCGGCACAGTATTTGGAGTGAGGGGGATGGCTGCGGCACCAGTATGTGGAGTGAGAGGGGAATGACTGTGGTACGGTGTATGCAGGTAGGCGGTAACGGCGTGGACACAGTATGAGGAGTGAGGGGGGATGGCTGCTGACGCAGTATGTGGAGTAAGGAGGAGATCGGTGTAAACACAGCATGTGGAGTGAGGGGGAGGGAGTGAGGTAGTGAGGAAACAGTAGGGAATAAAAAAAATGTAAGGGGGCTCAGAATAGAGAGTTAGTAGTGTGGGGGTGTATGGAGAGGGGCCAGTGTGTGTGGACAATGTGAGGCCACAGCCAGGACTGGACAGTATATCGAGTAGGGGGGAGTGTAATGAGGGAGAACAGTATAAACAGTGGGCAGTATAGGGGGGCACAGTGTGATCAGGGAGCCCAGTATGGAAAGGAGAGGGCAGTGTGGAGGGCATGTTCCAGAAAAGGGACAGCATGTAAATCATATTATGTGCAGGGAACAGTGAGGAGGAGCAATTATTTATTCCGGGGCACAGTGTAGGGCAGATATTTTTACTGAGGAGAATTTTGATCATTCTGCTATTTTTAAGGACATCGTGCCGAGATGCACTGAAGACAGGAGAAGATGGACGTCTCCAGAGATGAGCTGGGGATGTGAAACGTCATCATGGTGTCTGGACAGGATGAAGAAAAAATGACGACCCCGATCAGAGACAAGGTCATCTATAAGGTACCTGGATGTCAATGATTATTTGTGATACTATATCTCATCAGTACTGAGATTCCTGTATGATCTGAGGGTGACTGGTAACAACAACTCCCAGTATGTCCTTACCATTGTTAAGGATGTAGTGGGAATTGTAGGTTCATGCAGCACAAATGTGTATGGGTCTGACCTGACATTACAATTGTTTAACCATGTACTGATGAATTTCTGTACTGATGAGGATTGTGATGCTGTGTTTCTATAGTGAAGAGGGGTTATATGGTTGTGTACCTGTACTGATGGGGTTTCTACTTATGTATTTCTGCACCTCTGGTGGTTCTGATGATGAATTTTGTTAACGATGAGGGTTGTGATTTCTGCACTGATGGGGGTTCTAGTTATGTATTTCTGTACCTCTGGTGGGTCTGGTGATATATTTATGCACTGATGAGGGTTGTGATAGGGGTTGTATGGATGAATTTTTGTACCTCTGGTTGCTCTGGTGATGTAGTTTTGAGCTGCTATTGGTTCTGATCCTGTACACATTTAACAATCAATAACTTGTAAGATTACGCTAGATATGGCTATGTTAATAAAGTTTTGTGCCATGGTTACTATGTTTATTTGTTAGGAGCATTAAAGGGGTTGTCCAAGTCTGTCATGAGTTTGCAGTTACTCCATGTGTCCCTCTATGTGACTGCAGACTTCTGAATTCTCACAGAGTGCACACTGCTCACTGTCAGGATTCTCTGGTGCTGGCGGTGAGTGTGGTAGGTCATGAAACTGTAAGTGCAATTTACATACATGCAGTCTTGTGCTGATTAGACATGCGAGGCCTTGATCAATGAAAATGAATTGAGTGAGGCCGGACACGTCTACTCAGAATGTGGCTAGAAGTATATAAATCACATACTTGTGCTCACACAATCGTCCAATCTTACCATCAGCATGAGAGAATCCTGACAGTGTGCAGTGCACGCGCTGTGAGAATTGAGAGGCCTGCCGTCACCTAAAGGGGCTACAGACTTTCATCTCAAACCTGGACGAGCCCTTTAAATTCAAACATTAAGCCCTGTAGCCCAATCCTAACAGCGTGTAATATAATTTGTTTTTCACTGAACATTGAGAGAAATAGGTAGAGCAGCTCAGCGGCATGTAACTGTAAGTGTGCAAATCGCAAATTAAAGATCAGTCACATGAAGGCTACTCAGACTGCAGGGGTGGGGGGGCGCCAAACTGAAATCTTGCCCCGGGTGCCAGAAAACCTAGATACACCTCTGGGTAAGGGACTGACCTGGATGACTAGTGACTTACCGTAAGACTGGCGGGAGAGCGCAGTGAAGGTGGTAGAGACAGGAAGAATAGGACTGACCCCGAAAGACAAAGAAAGAAAACATCTAGAGACTCCATAAGGGGGACCCTGAGCTGGCAACATCCACCCGGTAAACCAAACTGTACCGTGTTCCATTTTACCATCTGCCGGAACTTAATAAAGTGGAGTCAAACTTGAACTGGTCTCTGTTGCTCCTCCTGCCGATGCCGGAGGGCTCAAACACCATCAAATGATAACCAGGGCATGGAACCGGGATCCCGACCACCCATGATCTCTCCATCTAAGTCGCCATCAGTCCCGATGTCCGAGTACCCCTATCCCTGGTCACATCATATATATTTATAAAGGTTGATGACTATAATATATATATATCTACATATCCCTCGCAAATTTAATTCCTACCATGCTGTCTCTCCCCCCAAATGCTGTCTCTCCCATCCTGTGCACTGTCTCTTCCCTCTCTGTGCATGTCTCTCCCCTTGTGCAGTCTCTCCTCTCTCTGTGCAGTCTCTCTTGCCTGTGTGCTGTCTCTGTCTCTCCCTTGAGCCTGTCTCTTACCTGTGCTTGTTCCTCTCCCTGTGCGCTATGCCTCTCCCTACACCTGTCTCCCCCTGTGCCTGTCTCCTTCCTGTGTGCTGTGTCCCCCTGCACATCTATCTCCCCCAGTGCACCTGTCTCCCCCCTGCGAACTGTGTCTCTCCACTGCATCTGTCTTCACTGGCACGCTATCTTCCCCCTGCACCTGTCTCCTCCCCTGTACACTGTGTCTGCTCCCTGTGCTGGTCTCCCCCCTGCACGCTGTCTTCCCCCAACATGCTGTTTCCCCCCTTGCACGCTGTCTCCCCCCCTGCACGCTGTCTCCCCCTGCACACTGTCTCCCCCCTGCACGCTGTCTACCCCCCTGCATGCTCTCTCCCCCTGCACGCTGTCTCTTCCCCTATTGTAATTTGCCCCTGACAGGCCCCCTGAGTGCTGCCCCACACACCACCCTCGGGGGTCCCTGAGCACTGCCCCCACACCGAGGGGACCCCAAGCGCTGCCTCCCCCTCCTCCCTTCTAACCTTAGTGGCAGCCTCTGATCTTAGACTCACCTGTAATGTAGTGAGAGCTCCAGCTGCTCTATTTGCTGTATGTGTGGCTACAGCAGCTCACTACATTACAGGCTGAGTCTGAGATCAGCGGCTGCCACTAAGGGGGGGGGGGGGCCCGAGGATGAGATGTGGGCCCAGCGCTCAGAGGCCCCTGTTAGGCTAGGGTCACACTTCAATTGTGACCATAGCCTGACGCAAGCACTAAATACTTACAAATTACTCCTGCAGGGCATAGCTTTTGACGCTATACGCTGCCAGACAACAGAGCTCATAGAAACCCGCTGTTTACCTTGCCAACCACTGGTTATGCGCTGCAGCGGTAATTTCTCAGTATTTAGTGCTTGTGTCAGGCTAGGGTCACAATATAATTGTGACCCTAGCCTTAGTGCTCAAGGGCCCAGTGGGCCTTTTCCCAGCAGTCCGGGCCCCGACACTTGCCTGGGTGCACCAGGTGCTGACGCCAGCCCTGGTACCCAGACAGGTCCTTCCCCCCTGTGCGCGATCATGTGCTTAGACACTGGTTGACCCTTAGCCTTGTCTAAATCACAGACCATCAAGACACTAGTCTTACTACTAGTATAAAGACAACACGAGGAAGGGGAGACAGACAGGGAGCACAGACAGAACAAAAGAACTCCAATTCTTCTCCAGAGAGAGACTCCATTCCACAGCGTTCTCTAGAGACAACTTCTTCACAGGTTAGAAGAGAATGAACCATAGCCAGCATAGGAGAGAGTAAGGAGTGGTGTTAATCATAGCAGGATAGAAGAACCTTAACCCCTTCAGTACCAAATGGAGTTAAATAAATTCCTACTCAGGATAAACGATGTAAGGGTTCTAAAGAGGATCTGCGATAAACTAAATGCTGTGTCCTTCTGATTCCAGATCCCTCCGAGGTAACATCAGTCCACGACACACTTGGGGGAGGATTACACACTTGCAGGCCACATGATATCAAGGGCTTTAGCTAGCAAGGACCAGATGTTGTACAACTCAATGATAGCAACTAGGTACGGTAGATATAACTTTTTGTATGCTCTACACAGAGCATCCCTACAAACAGTTTCATTAATTCTTCAGGTAAAATACATGTTTGTACCATGTTAGCCAGTAGATAGAAAAATATTAAAATCTAACAGTTCTCAGTGGTTAATACCTTTTAATGCTAACTGAAAAGATGGTAACAAATAGCAAGCTTTCGAGACTCTATGGCCTCTTCATCAGGCTTAATAATTAATCATAGACTCTCGAAAGCTTGCTATTTGTTACCATCTTTTCAGTTAGCCATTAAAGTGTTTCAACAACTGGGAACTCTAAAGATTTTAATATTAATTTTTCACATTCACTTTTTCCTGCCTACAAAAGTCTCACTTGTTTCACCAAAACCAAGCATAGCACCCCAGTCCAGTCTGAGAAAATCATATTCTCCACATTCAGTTCCACGTACTACACTCCTTAGGAGAATTTTCTATGCCACGAGAGTCGACACTAAGGCTGCGTTCACACATTGCGTAATTTGGCGCGCTTTTTTACGCGTGCTTTTCAAAATATGCAATGTGTTTTGTGTCTGCCAGCAAAGTGAATGGGAAATTCACTTTGCTGTGCAGACACTACATAAAAATACGCAGTGCTTTTTTTGGGAGAAAGCGCAGCTGCGTAAAGAATTTAGATGTCAATTCTTTACGCAGCTGCACCTGCGTTTTCTCCCTGTGATGTCACAGAGGGGAGGAAGAATCCTGGTTCCTCCTCCCCTCTGTGACAGCTGTGACCGCCCATTAGATTTCGCAGTGTATTAATATACACTGTGAAATCTAAATGAAAACAAAGGCAAGTGTATGAAAAATAAAAAAGAATGAATACTTTACCTGTCCGACGCCTTTTCCCGGTGACCAGTAATGAGGCCAAGCGAAGTGTCTTCTGCCAGGACCTGCCGGGATGTCAGAGGGGCGTTCCCGGTGCTGATTGGGCGCTCGTGGTCATGTGATACATATCACATGACCACAAGCAGCCAATCAGCGCCGAGAACGCCCCTCTGACATCACCACAGGATCTTGCAGAACACAGATCTCCTAGCCTTGGCATCGGACACCGGGAAAAGGCGTCGGACAGGTAAAGTTTTCATTCTTTTTTATTTTTCATACACTTGCCTTTGTTTAATTTAGATTTCGCAGTGTATATTAATACACTGCGAAATCTAATGGGGCTGTCACAGAGGGGGGGAGGAAGCAGGACTCTTCCTCCCCTCTGTGACATCACATCATTTCTGGGGTAAAGAAAGCGCAGTGTGTGAAAGCCCCTCCGTATTTTGTTGTTACTTTTTTGCACAGATGAAAAACGCAGCAAAAAGCGAGCGCAAAAAAGCGCAGCAAAATACGCAAATGTGTGAACGCAGCCTTAGCTCACATCTTGCTGATGCTTAAGGATCTACTGCCTGGGGTGCACTCTTGATCTCATGTTTCGTTTACATTCTGGCTCATTATCTGTTTGAGTTATAAACTCAGGGCCACATTGCATGGGTCCTGTCCCAAAACTGGTCTCCTAATCACAATCTTGGTCAACTCTTTTTTGTCTCAGTACTCCAGATTAAGCTATCCTCGGTCTCCTCTCATGTCAGGGACACCCAAATCATGTGACTCTGCTCACTAGTAAGACCATAGGTCTGTCACTACTGCATGTTGGGCCCTATATGCCCTCCTGACAAGAAGCTATTACTGTTCCCTAGCTCTAGGCTTTACATTCTGGACTAGTCCCAACATTAAATCTATCTTACCTCTGTTGTCAAACAATACACATTTCAACATTATTACCGCATATTCAAGTTTACATTTTAACAATAACACTGGTGTCTCCAAGGGGGAACATGGGTAGAATGTCCATCTTCTTACAAATATGTGCTTATTTCTTTTATTGTTTTTCAGTAGAGAAGCCTATATTTGAAATGCATGAAAAAACCACTGTACTTGGAGCATACTGTAGTCAGTAAACAAATAAAATCATCCCTAAAAATTAGCTTATGTGTTAAAAAAATGCAACACAAAATGTACTATTTGTCTGCATGTCATCTTTCCCTATTAACTTCAAGATACCAAAAGGAAGCAAAAAAACAGAAGGATAAAAATGCTGCAAAAACAGCACAACTTTACTAGTCAAGTTGAATGATATTGTTAATTGGTTTTACACTTTTCTATGATTTTTCATCAGGTTTAAAAGATCTATATTTTTCTGGATGAAGATAATGGTTTCTAAGTAGTGATGGGCGAACCCGCCGATGCTCGGGATCGGCAGACTCGCCTGGACCTTTTTGTAACGTTTAAGTTCAGGGCCGGACATAACTCGAAAATGCGTCTGAACCCGAGCTTGGACTTTACAGTTATGGGATGAAAGTATCACAAGCAATAAAATCCACCTCATATTGCCACCATGTGTGGAAAGAAGAGCTAGAAAATGATGGGATGGGGCGGGGGGCTGTAAAAGAAAGCATATATACCATGTTCCAAACTATAATGCAAATGTTCTTTTTCTCTGATTTTCCTAAATGGTCGGTGCAAATGACAGTCAGTGTAATAAAAGTCATCACCTGTTAGAGTATACATCTAATTTTATTGAAGAAACCTCCCAATGATAACAGTATAATCTTCAAGATTAAAAAAAACTTTACATACACTGTTCCAAATTATTAGGCACGGTAGAGTTTCTAAACATTTGATATGTTTGAAAGAACTGAAAATGCTCATTTGTTGAATTTGCAACATTAGGAGGTCACATTCACTGAAATAAAAAAGCTATTTAACTCCAAAACATCCTAACAGGCCAAGTTACATATTAACATAGGAACCCTTCTTTGATATCACCTTTACAATTGTTGCATCCATTGAACTTGTGAATTTCTGGAGAGTTGCTGCTTGTATTTCTTTGAATGATATCAGAATAGCCTCCCAGAGCTGCTGTTTTTTTTTTTTTTTCTTTCTAAATATTTATTACATTTTTAGTCCAACAATAGAAAAGCCAACATTCCACAATAAGCAAGTATTGTCTCAATACAAAATAAGATATAGGATGCCGAGCCCCATGAATAGAGAGAAACAAAACTATCGGCACATCAAAGTAAGTGCATCATGGGGCATATTAACTCTGCAATTCTCCTAGTAGGATATAGATGAGCAGCGAATCACCAGTATGAAACCAAAAAAAGGAGGAAAATCAAATATAAGACTAAAAATATAGAGAAAAGGAGCCAAGAAGAAGGAAAAGAGAAGATAAAAGGATAGAGGGAAAGGGAAAAAAGAGGAGGAAGGGAAGAAGCTGGGTACCTGACCCCTGTGCAACTAATTGTCCAATACGTCTCACAACCGGTGGGCCAGCAAAGGACCATCTCGGAAGAACCACCAAGGAGTCCACGTCCTTTAGTGATTGTCCTATGTCTCATTATCGTATGCCATTAAGGACTCTATCTGACTCAATCTATCCATCTCCGTCACCCCACTCCCTGATAGTGGGGACAACCGTGGATCTCCAGTGGCGTGGGATTAAGACTCTGGCTGCCATGAGACAGAATCAGAAGAGGCCCTTTTTAATTTAAGAAAGAGAACCCAGACTTAAGGATTGCAGTGCAATCTGAGGCGAGGGAGTGTAGGGTGTGGCTGACATAGTTTCATAAATAGAGAATATTTCAAACCAGAAGGTTCATATGGGTCTACAATGCCACCACATGTGTAGCATGGTACCCTCTTCCTCTCCGCATCTCCAACACATGCTAGTAACTGAGGGGAACATATTGTGGAGATGGGCTGGGCACCTATACCACTTAATCAATATCTTATAGTTCGTTTCCTGGACACTGCAAGAGATCGACATTTTGTGAGTCAGTGTTAAAAATTTTTCTTGCGATCAGTGTCTGAGAGGTCAATCTGCAAGTCTCCCTGCCAAGCCTCAACAAAATGAGGAGTGTCGGTTAAAGCTGCCTCCAAGATCAAGTCATACATGAGAGAAATTACATGAGACGGGGATTCTGATGAATACAAAAGAGTCTCCAACCTGGTGGGAGGCTTCGTGCCAAAAGACCTCAAGTATGCCTTCAACTGGGAGAGCCATTTCGCTACATGTTCCAGACAAGGAGAGTCAGCTGCTCTCCAACACAAAAAGGTTTGTCTCCCTATTGTTCGTGGAAAATCTGGGTTGTCAAAAAGGGGTCCCAGACTACAAGGAAAATTGGCCAGATGTAACCTGTCTCCCCAGTTATCCCAGAAACCCAAAAAAGCCTGTGTGAGTGGAGAAAAATGCCGGAGGTCTGTATTCAGGGTAGCCAGTATAGATGGGTAAGCGAAAGCAGGTCCTCTAGGCACACCCATTGTTTGTGGTGTGCATTATACCTCCAGTCAATTACTCTGGACAAGAGTACAGCATGGTGATATCTCTGGAAATCTGGAAGTCCACCCCCCCCTCTCGACTTCGGGTTTGTTAGGGTCGAGAAGTGAATACGGGGTCTCTTGGAGCCCCAAACAAATCTGCGGAGAGCAGTGTGTAATTGCCGAAAAAACTGAACCGGGATAGAGATAGGAACCGTTTGAAACAGATAAAGAAATTTGGGCAGTATGTCCATCTTGATAACATTTATGCGGCCAAACCAAGACAGCTGGGTCTTATCAAATCTTTTCAGGTCCGCCAATGTGCTGTTTAGTAAAGGAGTATAATTAAGGGGGAAGAGATCACTAAAGTCCCTGGGCAGAACAATGCCAAGATACCTCAGGGCCCTGTCTTCCCAGCTAAATGAGAAGGAGGATTTAAGTTGGCATACCAGAGCATCCGGCAGGGTGAGATTGAGGACTTCAGTTTTTGAATAATTAACTTTAAAATTTCAAAGTTCTCAAAATTTCAGGAATTCTCAGATGACCACTGGAAAAGCCACCAGAGGGTTCGAGACGCAGACCAGAAGATCATCGTCATAAAGAGCTAATTTGAAGTGAGTATTGCCAATCCAAACACCTTCAATATCCAGAGACCCTCTCAGTGTATTTGCCAAGTGCTTTATAGCGATTACATAGAGTAGGGGTGATAGGGGGCAGCCCTGTCTCGTGCCGTTAGAGATTTTGAAGGGGGATGAGAGGAGCCCGTTAACCCTCAGCCGTGTGGTAGGATTATGGTAAACTGCGCAGATTCTCCCCAGCATGACCGCCCCCAGCCCCAACTGCTTCAGAGAGGCGAAGAGAAACTCCAGCCAAGGCGATCGAACGCCTTCTCAGCGTCGATGGAAAGAACGCATGCAGGAATGTTACGGCTGTGAATGTACGTGGAAAGAAGCAAAGCCTTAATGGTGTTATCCCTCGCCTCTCATCGCAGGACAAAGCCCGTCTGGTCACCATGGATGGAAGCCGGCAACAGGGGACCCAATCTCGTAGCTAATATTTTAGCAAATATTTTCACATCGAGATTTATCAGTGAAATAGGGCACAAGAGTGGGGATCCTTACCCAGCTTCAGCATCACAGTAATGGTGGCTGAGAGAGTTTGTGGGCCAAATGGGCAACTATATGATATGTCATTAAGGAGGCTAGGACGGGGCCAGTTCGGGTGCAAACAGTTTGTAGAAGCTAG
Source organism: Allobates femoralis (assembly GCA_033576535.1). Classification (NCBI taxonomy): domain Eukaryota; kingdom Metazoa; phylum Chordata; class Amphibia; order Anura; family Aromobatidae; genus Allobates; species Allobates femoralis. The sequence goes on from JARQOC010000001.1 coordinate 214,658,604, forward strand.
TGGAGAAGCCGTTAGGGCCGGGGCTCTTCCAATGTGGAAAGGCGGAGATCGTGACGGTTATTTCCTATTCAGTAAATGGGACATGCATAGCCTCCACCCCCTCCTCTCCAATTGGTGGGAGTGGGGTATTGGCGATATAGTTGTCGATCTTCAGCTGAAAGTTGGTGAGGAACATGTCGGCTAGGGAACCTTTTAAATTATATAAGGATTCATAGTAGTTTTTGAATGAATCTACTATCTCCCGAGGACAATGGAGCAATTTACTAAACTTGGGGTTAATACAGGGGATATAAGTAGAGGGAAGACGTGGATGTAAAAATCTAGCAAGGGCCCTACCAGGATTGTTTGAGAACTCACAGAGGTATTTGCGGAATCTGTCTTGTTGACGCCCAGATGCCGAATCCAGCAGGGAGCGCAGGTCAGAGCGTGCCTTAAGTAAATTGGCCAAAGTTTGGGGATTCTGTGATTGTTTATGTTGAGATTCTAGAGATTGAGTGGTGGCCAAAAGTTCTGAAATGGCCTGGTTACGTTCTCGTTTTAACTTGGTCCCCTGCTGGATGAGTACCCCCCAAGTGACACCCTTTAAGGCCTCCCATTTAAAAGGGGGGGCAGTGGGATCGGATCTGTGGACCTCAAGAAATTCCGCAATCACAGTCCGCACCGCCGATTGACACATCAGCTGCTTCAGGAGACCAGGATTAAGGGACCAAGCCTATTCCATGGGGGCCAGATCCGAGAGACTCAGGGACAAAGTAATCGGGGCATGATCTGACCAACCCATTGGGGCTATGTGTGCGGCTGGGTCTGCTGACAGGAGCTTGTGGCTAACCAAAAAGAGGTCTATTCTGCTGTACATTTCATGCACCCCGGAATAGAAGGTATAGTCCCTGGTTCCAGGATTTAGTATCCGCCATATATCAACTAACCTCAACTCTGATAGCTTGGCGCTTACCGTGGAAACAGGAATGCTGTAATGGGACAAAATGCCGGATTGCCTGCGCTGCCACCAGGAATCACCAGGAAACAAAGAGTTAACTGGGCAGATGTTTCTTTATTCTATCCTACGCGTTTCAGAGCCTCTATCCGAGCTCCTTCCTCAGGGAACATCAGATGTTCCCTGAGGAAGGAGCTTGAATAGAGGCTCTGAAACGCGTAGGGTAGAATAAAGAAACATCTGCCCAGTTAACTCTTTGTTTCCTGGTGATTCCTGGTGGCAGCGCGGGCAATCCGGCATTTTGTCCCATTACAGCATTCCTGTTTCCACGGTTATCGTGAAGGTGCGGCCCTGCAGCAGCCATCCTACAAGCCATCTTACAGGCGATTATACCGGTTGTGGGTGACACAACCGAGCCAGGTGAGCAGTTCCTAATATACACCCCTACAACCCTTTGTTAAAAGGATAAGACCCTATGCGCATTTATCTCACTTTTACAGGTTAGCTTGGCGCTTAGGCTCTCTAGGTGGGCTGCCGGTACAGAGGTCCTGCACGTGGAAGAGTCTAGGCTGTGGTCCAGTACCATGTTGAGATCTCTGCCAATCACCAAGGAGCCTTCTGCAAAATCAGTGAGGGTGGTAGGTAGGTTATAAGCTTGCGAGCAGGATCCTGTATTAAACCAAGTTGGCGGGGCTTTTTTTGTGATTAAAGATGAAGTCCCTAAATGTGTTTTGTGTTTACGTAATTTCATGTTGGCTGGGTCTAATTTGGCCTGACATCATGAATTTCGGGCTTAGTACCAGCTGATAATAGAAAGATGATATTAACCCCGTTATTTCTCAACGTACCAGCCCCTACGATGAATGCACTAATTTCAGGGGCGACTGAGGTTTTCAGCGTGGGTGCCCAGAATGCTTGGGCTATGGATAGAGAATTGTATATACCAGCTTCTGAAGCGCTGAATAGTAAGATAGTCGGCTAGGATTTGGATGGGATGGTAGTCGTCTGACAACACGTTGTTACGTATTGACTGCCTTGTAGTATGGAAGTGCTGCTGCTGTGATTTGAAGCCTTTTTTTTCCCTGCTCAGTGTGGAGAGAGGAAGCTCATGAGCGGGAGCAGATGCGTGTGATGAATATGACTCATGCTTAGGTGAGCTGAGGTGTGTGCCTGGGCTGGCTGCTCCCCACCCCTCGTCCATAAATGGGTCAGATCACATCCACCTGTTGTTGCTGATTCAGTTCACTTCTGGACTGTGACCTGGTGTGAGCAGATGCTGATCTGAAGCTCCTGTATTTTTTTTCCCTTGGAAGTTGCTGGGTTCCGTGGTTTGTGGGTGTTGAATACCTTCGCTGCTTCACACGCCGCTACCATAAAGGAATATGGGCGTACATCTTTCGCGCCGCAAGTACATAGGCGTGACAAAGTTGTGTATTCCGTGACGCTAATACGCTGATTGGACAACGCAATAGCATCATGATTGGCCAGCCTGCGCATGAAGGCTGGCTAATACATGACGCCATTCCAATTGTGGAGTGTGAATGGATAGCTCTTTAATTATGGCGCCCTGAGAAGGACAACCAATGATCGCTGATAGGGTGTGGTATCCATGACGCTGTGGCATGCCCCTGGGAATTCACTAGGCGACGCAGATTCCATCCCTGTGCCCCGTTTAGACGCCACTACCATGGCAATTGTGCCTTTGTGTTGCCTTGGGTTTTTGAGCACGGCTCAGAAACAGGTATCTGAGTCAACTGCAGGACACTGGTTGAATTTCCCTATTTACACGCCGCCATTTCACCCCCCACAAGGGGCCACTGGAAGAGTCAGGTAAAGCGCCTGGAAATGATGCTACCATGACTGCTTCATTTTCAGGGATGGCTGCGGGCTGCGATTTTGAGCTTGGGGGGCCCAGAAAGCCTGGTTTTACCTTGCTGGTGATCAAAATATGACGAGAGACCACTCATTTTTATTACAGATTACTTGAACAGCCAATCACAGATGCCCATTCTGTATGACCTTTACAGTTCGGGTTTACCTATCACTATTTCTAAATATTAAAGATTTTATACAATGACAATAAGTCATCAATTACCCATTGGACTGGTGGGGACTGGCACCGATTGGCAGACCAGAGAATTTTTATTCCTGATTGGGAACTTTTATTTCCATTACAAAATGGAAAGGTAGGGTGAATGCCTGATCAACTCTGTATTCACTTTCTGTGGAGCTGCCATAAAAAGCCGGTGACAGTGCTCAGCTGATCTTTTCTAATGGAGACAACAGTGCCTCGTTCTGCTGATTGGTGATGAAGACCCAGTAGTCAGACCCCCAACAATCATCATATCATATATCTTAAGGATAACTTGTTTACTGGACAAGCTCTTTAGAGAACATTATGTTTGGCTCTTCTTCTACACCTTGCATTGCTTCTATTTGCAATAAGATACCTATAGTTTTGACCAAAATTAATAGTCTTTCTCACGTACCCACTTCTCAACACGTGACTTGCGGTGCGCCTGCAAAGTTTAATGTAATCTCCTTTAACTCAATTCAACACTCAACCTCTGTTTTACGCTGTAAAATGAGCATAAATCACACTCCCAACACGATCCACACCACAGCTACACATCAAGTTGACACCACTCATCAAACACATGGGGTGATGAGTCCCCTAAATATTACTGTCTGACAATCAACAGGGTCACACACTCTCTGTAAGGCTGTGGATTCTTTAGAGCATGCAAGGATCCAATTTATTAAAGTTTTAAGCTTTAATATAAAAGTTAGAGTGCTTACAATAAAGATATAAAAGATAAAAACAAAAAAGACACACAGAAATGCAAAACAGTCATAAAACAAAATGAGAGAAATACATAAATATTTACCTTCCAGTCTAGTCTTATTCTGTTTCCTGGGGCGGAGAAATGAAATATTTTAACTGACCCCAATCTGCGAATAAAGATTTGAGGTCAGGTTTCCTGGACAGCCTCTAATTTTAATATTCTAATCCCAGATCTGTGGCTGGACCATGGCTAATTTAGCAATGAATATATTGCATATTAAAAGCTCTGTGTTTTACAGGCACCCCCTTCCTATAGAAAATAGAGAATGTGATGTCCTGCCACAAATGACCATTTGGTCCATCCTTTTGAAGCTTGCAGAGGTGTGAGAAATTTCAACCTCTGTGTTCTCATGGAAACCCCTTGGTTTTCAGTTCCTGTATTCAGGATACGTTTTTGTGTAGAGATACAGCTTTTGAACAAATGTTAACTTACTGCAGTTGTCATACATTCCACTACAAATACATATTTTTCTCCACAGTCTTGCTTTCAAGCTTTGGCTGTTATTAATTACCTTCTGGCACGATACATATGTATTTCTTTCTTGTATTTACAGATATGTAGACTGCTCATCAGATCCGAAAACCAGTAGGCACACTGGTATTCTAGGAATTGTACGTCTACTAGACATTCCAGCCATATCCCTTCCACCACTTTTGTAGTGACCAGCTGTTCTTTTGTGAACTGGTAACCACATCCCCAGAGTCTAATCTTAAATCCGCTCCTACTTTGCTATAAATAAATGTCCTTCTTCCTAACCTCTCACCTACCATAACACTGACCTCTCACACAAAACTGGTCTCTGTTTCCAAATGTGTTTCTATTCTGTTACTGACTCCATATATGATTCAACTAGCTCCCAAACCAATTACGCATAACTACTTCTACGCATAAGTACTTTGGTCTAGTCTTTCATAAATATAACATAAAGGTAAATACCCAATAAAAACAGTAAATAAAGACTACAAAGAGGAAGGAAAGGAAAAAAAAGGCATGGAAAGTTCTTCAGATCATATCCCCAAATAACTGTGGATGATACACCATGCTACCTGAGAAGTACGGTAATTATGAATCACAAAAGATGAATATATTCATTTTCCCCATCATACAAATGCATGAGATTAGATTACAATATAAATGATTCAGCAGATTCTGCCAGTAGCACAATAAAGTTGTGAGAATACTGCCTCATTCAGACATCAGTGATAATTCTATAATACAAAAAATGGTCCAATTTTCAACAGTATTTGGTCATCAGAGAATTTCTTTTATGAAAAAAGTGTATAAATAGCAACGCTTCTCCTATACATTGCAATATTAAAAATATGCAGTGTATGGGTGACAGCGTGTGCCGTCCATAATTTTTCACAAAAAAAAATTTACTTGTATTGGTAATTTTGATTCATGACTCGGATCAGAAACACAAATGGTAAAGGAAGAAAGGATGGTGGTCCGATCAATCATGAGAGGTAACCTCAGCATAGAAAAAGATTTATCAAAAAAAGACATGTCTCAGTTTTTTTTGCTGACCACTTGGTCTGAGAACAAAATACAATAAATAGACACTTGTTCCCCTCCCCATTAGTCTTAGGTGATTTTATTCTCTATTAGCAGGTTCCTATCAGCCCATACAAATGCAGGTTTTTACACCCAGAGAGAGGCTTTGACTTAGTGCAGGAAATCAGTAAAGAAATACACCGTGACATGGCTACTGGGCAGATAAAGAAATGGCCATCTTTATATGCTAAGTATCTCATTTATTCATGTATTTCCTTAAACAGTGAAGCATATCCATCTGATTTATAAAGCTGAGAGCATGTGTAACGCGAGTCACTACAGTAATAACTAGTAGGGATGGGCGAATCTACTCGCTAGGACTCGTTACTCGGCGAGTAGTAAGGGACTCGCAGGCAGGGCCGGGACTACGACTAGGCGACCCTAGGCGGTCGCCTAGGGCGCCATCTAGTGCAGGGCGCATTTTTGGCCGGCCCCTGGGAGGCCCCGTGCTGGCCGCCGGCACGTCGGCTAGAGAGGGAGGAGGGCGGGAGTCCGACTTCCTGCTTCCTGTCCCGCGGCTCTGCCCGCCCCTCCTCTCCTCCTCCGTACAGCCAGCGGCGCGCCCAGCAGGCGCACGGTGACGGCGGCCTCGGGATCGGTGGCGGTGAGTAAAGGCATATATGCGGCGAGTTCCTGTTGTCGGTGGCACCGCTAGACTAGTGGCCGCCAGATTTCCACACCCATTGCTTGTGGAATTATGGCTGGCCTGCGCACCAGAAATGCAGAGCGCGCATGATAGGAGGACATCAGAACAAAGTCGATGAAGGACGGGGCAGCAGAATTATGCAATTAAAGATAGATGTCCATGAACTGAAGTACATGTCTACATTACTCCAATTCATCTTATTCTACATGTCTAAAAACCTGTAAATGTACTGTTTTGTTCTTCTATGTACAGTGGATCAAGCAATTGAAAAATGTCCTATATGCTTCATATTGCTGGGGCCTGTATATACTGCTGGGGCCTGTATATTCCACTGGGGCTGCTGTATATAGTGCTGGGGCCTGTATATACTGCTGGGGCCTGTATATACTGCTGGGGCCTGTATATTCCACTGGGGCTGCTGTATATAGTGCTGGGGCCTGTATATACTGCTGGGGCCTGTATATACTGCTGGGGCCTGTATATTCCACTGGGGCTGCTGTATATAGTGCTGGGGCCTGTATATACTGCTGGGGCCTGTATATTCCACTGGGGCTGCTGTATATAGTGCTGGGGCCTGTATATACTGCTGGGGCCTGTATATTCCACTGGGGCTGCTGTATATAGTGCTGGGGCCTGTATATACTGCTGGGGCCTGTATATTCCACTGGGGCTGCTGTATATAGTGCTGGGACCTGTATATACTGCTGGGGCCTGTATATACTGCTGGGGCCTGTATATTCCACTGGGGCTGCTGTATATAGTGCTGGGACCTGTATATACTGCTGGGGCCTGTATATACTGCTGGGGCCTGTATATTCCACTGGGGCTGCTGTATATAGTGCTGGGGCCTGTATATACTGCTGGGGCCTGTATATTCCACTGGGGCTGCTGTATATAGTGCTGGGGCCTGTATCTACTGCTGGGGCCTGTATATACTGCTGGGGCCTGTATATTCCACTGGGGCTGCTGTATATAGTGCTGGGGCCTGTATATACTGCTGGGGCCTGTATATTCCACTGGGGCTGCTGTATATAGTGCTGGGGCCTGTATCTACTGCTGGGGCCTGTATATACTGCTGGGGCCTGTATATTCCACTGGGGCTGCTGTATATAGTGCTGGGGCCTGTATATACTGCTGGGGCCTGTATATTCCACTGGGGCTGCTGTATATAGTGCTGGGGCCTGTATATACTGCTGGGGCCTGTATATACTGCTGGGGCCTGTATATTCCACTGGGGCTGCTGTATATAGTGCTGGGGCCTGTATATACTGCTGGGGCCTGTATATACTGCTGGGGCCTGTATATTCCACTGGGGCTGCTGTATATAGTGCTGGGGCCTGTATATACTGCTGGGGCCTGTATATACCACTGGGGCTGCTGTATATACTGCTGGGGCCTGTATATACCACTGGGGAGACTGCTGTAATACTGCTGGGGCCTGTATATACCACTGGGGAGGCTGCTGTATACTACCACTGGGGAGGCCTGTATACCACACTGCTGGGTATGTATACCTGTGCTGGGGTCCACCCTCGGCTTATACACGAGTCAATAGGTTCTGCCAGGTTTTGGGGGCAAAAGTAGGGGGGTCGGGTTATACACGGGTCGGCTTATGCACGGGTATATACGGTAAACTGGGTGGCGTCAGACTGTTAACACCTAGTCATATTATGGATCTGTTTATATGCGGTGCTTTATTCTTGCAGATTCAGGATTAGGAACAATTTTGTTACGTTATTTCTAATTTTGGCACTTAATGTGACTCCTGTATGCATTATCGGACAGGGGGTGTGTCTTGAAGGGGGCGTGTCATTGGGAGCGTGTCTTGGAGGGGGCCCTGTTCAGAAGTTTGCTATGGGGCCCTGCCAGTTCTAGTTACGCCCCTGGGTCAGAGCGCACTGTTCACCTCAGCAGATCCTGATTCCTGACACTGAGTGAGATGAGGTGAGCTGCTCTCCTCTCCTAACATGATGGAGCTACTGGCAGCACATGGGACAGAGAGATCCCCACATCCAGCAATTTGTGGCTCAGGTGTAGTGTCAGAGAGGTCATAGTCCTGCTCACCTCAGCTCTTCTTCTGTTAAGGGAACCTGACCCCCAGGGGCTGACTGGCAGATCTTGCCCTGGGGGGCAGCCAAGTGAGAAGCAGGGGGGTGGATCGCTAGCAGTCCGGAGGCCATGTGAGGGGACCGAGGAGAAGAGGACAGAGGCACATTGGGACCGAAGAGAAGAGGACAGAGGCAGAAGGACAGAAACAGGGCGCAGAAGGACAGAAACAGGGGGTCCGAGGAAAAGAGAACAGAGGCAGGGGGACAGAAACAAGGGGACAGGAGAAGAGGAAAGAGGGGCAGAACGAGGGGGACAGAGGAGCAGCAGGAGGGACAGAGGAGAGGAGGACTGGGGTGCAGGAGGACTGGGGCTGTGGCTGGCGCTGTGTGTGGTGATATTGGCAGCTGTACCGTGTGTCTGCCTCCATGCAGCTGCCGCCACCTTTCTGTGTTGTCAGGGTGTGGCATGCTGGGAGTTGTAGTTCTTCTGCCTGTCCTATATGATTTCTGGGCAGTGTGTTGGGTGCTGGGAGTTGTAGTTCTTCCAGGTGGGCTCAGTGTTGTCCCGCCGGCCGTCTGTGGCCTGTCTGTCTATTCTGGGATGTTCTCAGCTCTGTGCTGTGCACAGACAGTGTACCACCATCTCCCTAGCTCCGTGCTGTGCACAGTGTCCCACCATGTCCTCTGCTCCGTGCTGTGCACATACAGTGTACTGTACACTGTGTGCACAGCACAGAGCTGAGAGATGGTGGTATACTGTGCACAGCACGGAGCTGAGGACACGGTGGTACACTGTCTCCCACCACCTTAAAATCGGTTTGTTTCTCATCCAGGAGAGTTGGATGAGTGTCATTGGTTACTTGGTCCATTTGGCATCCAACTGCTGTGCAAGTGTCTGACATTTCAGATCACATCCGTGTGCAATCTGTTCTTTCCTCAGCAGCTATTTACTGTAGAAGCATTTACATGAACATTTTACAGTGTTTTCAGTTACAGAATGCTAAAGTATCCGTGAAAAAGCTGATGCCTCTCGGATGGTCCGTGTGCTGTCAGTGTGCGGTATGTGATTTAGTCAGACCAATAGACTTGCATTGGCGAGTCTCGCGCGGGGAATCACATACTGTCGCAGAATGTTGCGACTTTTTTCTCATCCTGAATCTGGCTGAGAAAAAAGCGTCTGACACTCGCCAATCTGCTCTCAGACATTGAATAACATTGGTCCGAGTGCAATGTGATGAAATCACACATTGCACTCATCCGCGTTTCACGCCAGTGTGTCCGTACCCTAATAATAAAATCCATATAGTAATCCTACAATGTCTGCTGGACATGGTATGGGGAGGGTTTATGGCTCAGTTAGTACACTCCATACTTCTTGTTATTAACCAGTTAATGCTCTCTTGTCCACCACACTGCAGTGTCAAAAGAGGACGACGACAGCAAGACAAGCAGCAACACGGCGTCAGAGAGTCCCTGTCCCTGACCTCGAAATAGAAGATCCTCAGATCCTGGTATTGTGACTTCATATTAGGAATAATACCTTTTTGCATTTATATTACGCTATGAACTCCACAGCACTTTACATATATCATCAACACTCTCCTGTTAGTAGTGCAAAAGCAGAGAGAAGTTTTAGTCGTCTGAAACTCATTAAAACACACCTACGAGCATGCATGCATGAGGCCAGACTGTCCAATTAAACCTTCTTCAGTATTGAGAGAGACATTGAAATTGACAAACACAAGGTGGTCAACAGATTTGCCAAAGTTAAGGAGAGGAAAATGGCGCTGTAAGATGTGGTTTTCACTGGAATATAGTTCACCACATTTGTTAATTAGTTGCTTATTCATTATTTTAAAATATGATTTACATTATTATTTTAGAATTTAAACACACTGGAGTGTTATTGTTATTCAGTTTTCTATTTGACTAAAAGAAATGTTCATGTTTTAGGTTGGACGTGTGATTATTGCTGGTCACCTGGGCTGGGGCCCCGCCGCCCACTCATGATGTTTTGCCCCCCTTGAGTTGAACCCCTAGCTACGCCTCTGGTCTCACCTGTTGGAGCTGTGCTGCGCTTTTGCCGTCTGCCTAAGTCTTCCGTCGGGACCCGTGGACCGGCTTCAATCCGGGCGGGGACAGAAGAAGAATCCAGCGGCGTGCGCTGGCTGCCTGCCGGCCCTGAGGCGCTGTGCGGCAGCAGAGCAGACAGTGGCTTCCGAGTGGACATCCCAGCACCCTGCTACAGAATCTGTATAACGCTGCCGCTGTCAGGTGGATCTGCAAACCATAGCTGCAGTAATACATATTCTTAAAGAATGTCTTCCAAAAAGCCATCAGGAGCAGAATTCCGAAGAAGGCGACAGTTAAGACAAGCAGAAGCAAGTCAACTTTCTCAGCAGTGGCAAAAATGGATAACACGAAATCAAGAAGCTGGGGAGGTTGATCAACCTTCTACCTCACAGACAAGTGCTACTACAAGCTCAGATTCCCATGATCACAGTGCTGCTATTGAGAGCTTGGTGGTCGGTGTCGGTGAAGTTGAGGAAAGCCACTTTGCCACTTTGTCACAAACAGAAAAAAGTGATGCTGCAGTAGAGTGTGCACCTGATGTTGCCCAATCTGCAGCAGGTAGTACAGCTGTTACAGATATGCTGCTACAGGACATCAGTGTTGAAAGCACAATTGATTTAAATGACCCACCATCATGGCCAAAGATCACTGACAGAATCAGACATTACCTTGTAGAGCAAGGACCTGACCAGGGCAAAGAGGGGTATTATGCTAAATCTCTATCACACGAAGACCGGCACTTCAACCCACATTGGTTTGTCAAACAAGCGGCTAATGGAACAAAGCTGGAGCGTACCTGGATGATTTATTCTAAAAAATCTTGTGCATTGTTTTGCTTTCCATGTATTTTATTTGGCAAACAAACCTCAGCCTTAACTGACCCCAAAAGAGGTTTTTCCGATTGGAAAAATTTAAATCAAAGACTTCCAACCCATGAAAATTCTGTGGAACATCGTTCCAATTACTCCTCTTGGAAAATGATGCAGAAAAGAATGACAGAAGGACAGACAATTGACTCTGAGCTCCAAAGAATAATTGTTACTGAAAAGGAAAAATGGCGCAACGTTTTACAGTGCGTACTTCAAGCCATATTATTTTGTGCCAAAAACAATCTTGCACTCAGGGGGTCTACTGATGTCATCGGCACTCGTCAAGCTGGCATTTTTCTTGACATTATTGAGGTCATAAGTAAGCATAACACTGCCCTGAAAGAAAAAATTGAAACCCATGAAAGGCAACAGGTTAATTACCTATCAAATAAAATTCAGAATGAGTTCATTCACATTCTTGGAAAAAAAGTTTGTTCAGAAATTATTCGCAAGATAAAAGAGGCAAAGTATTTTACGCTGTTGTTTGACTGCACACCAGATATATCACATCAGGAGCAAATGTGTCAAATCGTGCGCTATGTTTCAGTAGTGGATAGAAAGATAACCATAGAAGAGAGTTTTATTGATTTCATTCACACTAAAGAAAAAACAGGAAACGGTCTGGCTTCTGAAATTCTGGAAAAACTTTCTTCTGATGGCATTAATATAAAAGACGCTAGGGGCCAAGGATATGATAATGCTGCTAATATGGCGGGAAAATATAGTGGAGTACAAGCCAGAATTCTGCAAGAAAATGAATTTGCACGCTTTATTCCATGTGCTGCACACAGCCTTAACTTGGCTGGTGTACATGCAGCATCTGTGAGTCCAGAGATGATAACTTTTTTTGGAACAGTCCAAAGACTATTTACTTTTTTTTCTAGCTCCACATCACGATGGGAGGTATTGGAAAAATTTCTACAAACAACCTTAAAGGGACACACAGATACCCGTTGGTCTTCGAGAGCGAATGCAATTAAAGCATTATACAATCAAATCCCTCAAATATGTGAAGCTATCGGTGAAATTGTAGAGACAACAGCAAATCCTGAGGCTATATCTACTGGAAAAAGTCTTCAGCTACAAGTAGACTTCAATTTCTTATGCTACTTATTTATGTGGAACAAGATTTTAGGCCACTTGGACAGAGTGAATAAGGCACTACAAGGTAAAGAAGTCTCCGTAATGCACGCATCAAAGATGATAGATGGTCTTAAATTGGCATTTCAGGAGTTGCGCAATATTGATGTGCAGGAAGTATTTGCTTATGCCAAAAATACATGTGAAACACTAGATATTCCTGCAACATTTCCACTGAAGAGGAGAAGAAAAATTAAAAGCAGGGCACTTTATGATTCAGCTGAGAATCAAACCAACCTGTCTGCTGAACACCAGTTCAGAGTTGACCTTGCAAAGGTTTTTGATGTACTCATCTGCAACCTAACATGGAAGACAGAAAAACTAAGGGAAACTGCAGAGGACTTTGCATTTCTATCTTGTCCTGCACTTATCGAAATGGAAATCTCTGCATTACAGAAAGCATCAAGAGATCTTGCACGCAAATACAGAAGTGATTTGGATGCAGCTGAATTCTGTTCAGAGATAGAAAGCTTAAGATTTCAAGCTGCTGCTCTACTTCCAGATGTGAATTCTGCAACTCCACTTGCACTATTTGAAATGATTCAGGATTATTCCCTTCAGTCCTGCTATCCAAATGTTGATACTGCCTTGCGATTATTTTTCACTCTTCCTGTGACTGTTGCATCATGTGAAAGAAGTTTTAGCAAGTTAAAGCTTATGAAAAAACTACTTACGTTCCACCATGAGTCAAGAAAGACTCTCTGACCTTAGTATCTTGTCTATTGAATATGCAACAACCAAAGAAATAGACTTCAATGATGTAATTGATGAATTTGCATCAATTAAGGCAAGGAAAATTATACTGTAATGTGCAGTGATGTCATCTTTCACAACATAGTACTGGCAATTTTGGGATATTTTGAATTGTAAATTACGTTTTACGTTGTGTTATTTCTGCTTGCAATTTAAAGTTATGGAGCACTTTATTAGTGCACTTTATTAGTTTAAAACTACCTCCTATTGTTTGCACTTTATATTGCTTTCAATTTTAGAAAGAATTTGATTTACATTTCGTATTTAGCATATGTTGCAGTCCGATATAAAATCTGCACTTTTCATCAGGAAAAAGGTACTTACCGTATATACTCGCGTATAAGCCGAGTTTTTCAGCCCAAAAATTGGGCTGAAAAGTACCCCCCTCGGCTTATACGCGAGTCAGTGCTGTATACCGATGTATACATCGGTATACAGCAGCCCCCGCATCCCCAGTAATGCAGGGCCCCCCCAGCCTCGCTCCAGTCACCTGTAAAGGAAACTATACTTATCACAGTGCTCTGTCCGCGCCCGCTCGCACCCGCTCTCAGCTGCCGACCGCGATTCTCCATCTTGCGTCTTCTTCCTGTTTCTGTGCTCGTCGCGGGCAATGACGTCATTCCCTGTGACGAGCACAGGAAACAGGAAGAAAGAAGATGCAAGATGGAGGATCGCGGTCGGCAGCTGCGAGCGGGCGCGGACAGAGCACTGTGATAAGTATAGTTTCCTTTACAGGTGACCGGAGAGACGCTGGGGGGACCCTGCATTACTGGGGCTGCCTGTATACTACCGCTGGGGCTGCTATATACCTCTGGGGCCCTGTATACTACCACTGGGGCTGTATATACTACCACTGGGGCTGTATATACTACCACTGGGGCTGTATATACCTCTGGGGCCCTGTATACTACCACTGCGGCTGTATAAACCACTGGGGCTGTATATACTGCTGGGGCCCTGTATACTACCACTGGGGCTGTATATACTACCACTGGGGCTGTATATACCTCTGGGGCCCTGTATACTACCACTGGGGCTGTATAAATCACTGGGGCTGTATATACTGCTGGGGCCCTGTATACTTCCACTGGGGCTGTATATACTACCACTGGGGCTGTATATACTACCACTGGGCTGTATATACTACCACTGGGGCTGTATATACTACCACTGGGGCTGTATATACCTCTGGGGCCCTGAATACTACCACTGGGGCTGTATAAACCACTGGGGCTGTATATACTGCTGGGGCCCTGTATACTACCACTGGGGCTGTATATACTACCACTGGGGCTGTATATACCTCTGGGGCCCTGTATACTACCACTGGGGCTGTATAAACCACTGGGGCTGTATATACTGCTGGGGCCCTGTATACTACCACTGGGGCTGTATATACTACCACTGGGGCTGTATATACTACTAGGGCTGCGTCTATACTACCACTGGGGCTGTATATACCACTGGGGCTGTATATACTACTGGGGCTGCGTGTATACTACCACTGGGGCTGCTGTATCTACCTCTGGGACTGGTGTATACCACACTGCTGGGGGCTGTATACTTGTGCTAGGGTCCACCCTCGGCTTATACACGAGTCAATAGATTTTCCCAGGTTTTGGGGGCAAAAGTAGGGGGGTCGGCTTATACACGAGTATATACGGTATACCATATGGCTGCTAAGCATTTCAAGAGTTGGTCGTGTGCATTACTATTTATGTACAATTTATATCCATAATGTTCATTTCTATCTACTTTTATTTGTTTTCAATTAAATTTACTTTCAAAGTATGTTGACATTTTTTTTCCTAGACATATTTAGGGGGGGGGGGGGGCGCCGTTTGCTTTCCCTGCCTAGGGCACCAAAATGCCTTGTCCCGGCACTGGCTCTAGGGAAGATGTATTTTCAGAAGAGCACGCTATTATCTGGAAAAAACTCATCCAAAGAGGCTACAAAAAATATTCAATAGATTCAGCAGCAAAAAGGTGAATATGATCTCCAGGGAATCAATTTTGCATATGAAAAAATCAAATGCTAGCTCTGGGAATCAGGAAAACCTTATCACTCTCAGCACTGCATAGAGCAGGTTATTTTATGAGAGTAAAAAGATGTTTTAAAATACCTCCCTATCTTAAATCAAGACCCTTATACATAGAAAAATCTTACAGGATGGATGTAATTTTGTAGCTAAAAAGGGTAATACTGGGGTAAGTCTAGCTTCACATTTCAGGACGGTTACGTTGCATCCCATGCGCATGCGCAGCCGCAGGTGGAAACGCATGCGAACGCGTGTAAACGTTGCGTTTTACATACGCATGAGCATAGCTTTGCGCACGCAGGTCCGCAACGTTCACATGTGTTTGTCTGCGTTTTGAGCCTTGCGCATGCGTTTTCCATCTGCATGCGTTCGCTAGTTCATGGGCGGAGATTATGCTGGATGTCAAAAACTCTTTTTGAGCATCCGCACTAAGGTGTCCGCATGCGTTTCATCCGCAGCTGTGCGCAAAACCATCCGCATGCGTACAGTCTCATAGGGGGCTAATGTTAATTGTATCTGCAGCGTGCGCATGCGGACACTTGCATTTTTTTGGACGCGCCGAAAAATGCTACAAGCCGCTTTCCCTGGCGGCATAAAATCTTCTTCTCCGTCCGCATGCGTATAGTTGCGCAGCTGAACGCGAACGAACGTGGCTATGTGCGGATGACTGCGCATCCCATGTTAAAGATAGGTTCGCAATCCGCATGCGGATTTCGGGACACAGAGCCGCACCGTCCGCGGCGCAAACGCCCTGAAATGTGAAGGCACCCTAACACTGGATCAAGTTTACTGGCACCAAGCTTATTCAGTGAAAAGGTAACAAAAACCACATGGATGTCTATCACAGGTTTCTGTAGATGCTCAGGGTCTACATGTAACATGTGCAAGTTTGCAGAGGATAAAAAGAAAAAAGTGTCATTATCAGATGGTTCAGATTTTACTATAAATTATTTTATAATTCACAGCACATCGTATACTGTTTTAAATGTCATGCATGTAATATAATGTATATAGGGTGCACAATATGTAAAGCAAAAAAATGTTTGTCTGATCATATTAAAAACATCAAGGAAAAAAATGCTTCTTATTCAGGGTGTGCAAAGCACTTCATAAATATACACAATGGGGATGTGATCAATTTAAAATGTTATGCCATAGGAAGAGTAAGTTGGATCCTCAAGATGGGCACACCATTTTCAGCAGGTGTGAATAACAAAAATTATTTACTGTATATTATATATATTAGTTGCTTTGCACGCCTGCCCACCCTATTTCTCTTCCCCACCCCCATTTTCTTTTTTTTTTTTTTTTTTTGTACTTCTCCCTTTTTTACCCTAACCAGTCACATGTAGTTGTTCAAACTGCAATATATGTATTAAGGGTGATTTTGTATGGTTTGTATGAAAGCATTTATGATTATTCTATATATCTCCCGACTTCCCGACTTCGACAAGTGTCCAGGGCTGCGAAGCGGCGTTGGAAGAAAACGCGCCTTCCAGATGACTTAAATAACTTTCAAACAAGCTACACTTGCCTTCAAGTCAGCCCTCACCTCTGCTAAACAGACCTATTTCACAAACCTTGTATCTTCCTTATCCTACAACCCCAAACAACTGTTCAGCACTTTTAACTATCTCCTCCACCCATTGCTTTCCCCTCCTACCTCCCCATCTCTGCTGAGGACTTCGCCACATACTTCAAAAATAAGATTGACCAAACAAGGCAAACCTTTATTGTTCCACCACCCCAACCACTCCATATACAGACCTCTGCCCTTCCCTCATAACCTCCCTCTCCAACATCACTGAAGGAAAACTTACTTGTCTCCTATCCAAATCACACCTCACCTCCTGTGCACTTGACCCCATCCCTTCCCATCTCCTCCCCAACCTCACTAACATGCTCATCCCAGCCCTAACCCATCTCTTCAATCTATCACTATGTTCTGGGACCTTCCCCTCAGCTTTCAAACATGCCACCATTACGCCCATCCGCAAAAGGCCAAACCTTGACCCGACTGCTAGGAGGAGCTACCGCCCCATATCGCTGCTCCCATTTGCTTCCAAAATCCTTGAGCAACACGTCCATGCTCAACTTTTCTCTTTCTCCCACCTTTCAACTAACTCTCTCCTTGACAATCTACAATCCGGTTTCCGGCCCCACCACTTCACCAAAACTGCCCTAACCAAAATTACCAACGACTTACTCACAGCCAAAGCTAAAAGACAATTCTCCATCCTCCTCCTTCTAGACCTGTCCTCTGCCTTTGACACAGTCGACCACTCCCTCCTACTTCAGATTCTTTCTTCTTGGCATCAAACACCTTGTCCTGTCCTGGGTTGCCTCATACCTTTCTAACCGCACATTTAGCATTTCCCACTCCCACACTACCTCCTCATCCTGCCCTCTCTCTGTTGGATTCCCACAAGGCTCTGTCCTGGGGCCCCTACTTTTCTCCATCTATACCCTTGGCCTAGGACAAATCATACAGTCCCATAGCTTCCAGTAGCACCTGTACAGGGATCGACACTCAGATCTCCCTCTCTGGCCCAGATGTCAACTTTCTGCTGTCCAGAATCCCGGAGTGTCTGTCAGCCATATCCTCCTTCTCCTCTTGCTACCTAAAACTCAATGTAGACAAAACCGAACTCGTCATCTTTCCTTCATCCCATCTTTCATCTTCACCACCTGATCTATCTATTATGGTAAATGGCATCATGCTCTCTCTCACACCTCAAATTCGCTGCCTTGGAGTAACTCTTGACTCTGCCCTGTCCTTCAAACCACACATCCAAATTCTCACCACCTTCTATCACCTGCAGCTCAAGAATATTTCCAGAATCTCTCCTTTCCTCAGGCCTCAATTTACTAAAATTCTTGTAGATGCCCTCATCATCTCCCACCTTGACTACCGCAACATTCTCCTCTGTGGCCTCCCTGCTAACACTCTTGCACCTCTCCAGTCAGTCCTCAACTCTGTTGCCCAACTAATCTACCTGCGGCAGCAGGGATGAACAAAGTATCCGGCAACCGGATTGCTCCGGTTATTGGATTGCGCCTTCAGCAATCCGGTTACCGGATTGCAGCTTGTGTGAAGTAAACTGAGTTCACTGCATCCGGATCTGGATGTGGTGAACGCAATTCTAGTTTAAAGTGTGACCCTAGCCTAAGTGTTACCAAGGCAGGTTTTGGGGATTTCATAGGCCACTGGCTACGATTTCATCTCTTTGACACCCAATTAAACTTCATATATTTCACAGACTTAATGGCTCAGCTACAGTGCCATAACTATAGTAGATGCAGCTCCCACAGAAGCTGAATGTAGTGACCACTACTAGGTTCAGCTGCTATTAACATGGCAGGATGAATAGGAGCTGATCTGTGCACCCAGTGGCAGTCACTACATAGTATGATGGAGCAGTGGTGTTCTGCTTTAGGCTACATTCACACACTATTTTTGCTGCATTTTTTGAGGATCCATTTTTGGTGCAGAAAATGCACAAAGAACGCATCCTCACAAAGCGTAGCTTTCTGTGTGTGAATGCTGCTGCTCTTTTACTCACTCCCCATGCTCCCCCGGTGATCTCCAGTGATGTCCTATCTTCCCCGGAGGCCACAGTGTCAGTGCCTCAAAGATCCTGTGGCCTGTGCATGTGACCAAGTGATGTCATTCGGTCACATGGTGCTGTGACAGGTCCTCCTGCAGGTCCTGCTGCCTCCATATTAGGGGACATCACTGGAGATCTCCATGGGAGCATGGGGAGGTGAGTAAAAGCTCAGCTAAATAATGCCCAATAATTGACATGCTCATTCTTTTTACGGATCCGTTCTTGAGCCCAAGAATGGATCCACAAAAGCACAGTATGTGAATGCAGATTTGTGAAATGCATTGACTTGGCTGGGATGCCCAACATCACTGCATTTTACTGCACTAGCGGAACGCAACACTAACGGTGCAGTAACGCACTGTGTGAATGTAGCCTTACACAGTTTAAATCAAGCCTCTGCCAGAGCTCAAAACAAATGATTGATGAAGGTGCCAGGTGTCGGACCGCCATGATTTTGATATTAGTGACACATCCCAGGAATAGATCATGAGCATCATAGTGGTGGAGAACCCATTTTATTGTTACTATGGTACATTAAGTTGGAAAGGTTTTTTCATGTATCCTTATTTCTTGCTTTTTTCTAGTTGAAAGTGCTGAATTACAATGTTCTGGTTCTGAAGCTGGACCATCACATGAATCCTTGAAGAATGTGTTTGATAAAAAGTCATTTCGTCCAACCCTGAATTTTAGCCGCCCAACTAGTGTGAACATCTCCTTCACAATCTATGCAGTGCTTGGAGTGGTAAGAATTCTTGTATGTACTTGTAGTATTTTTAAAAGAAACCTGTCAATCATGCTCCCAAAATCATCGGCAGCATGACTCAGAGCTTTCCTGCTCGATTGAAATGTCAGAGTGTTTCAGAGAAAATATAGTTCGTAGATCTGGCCATATTCAGAGATAAGAGTAGTTTTGTGCTGCACATTGTTGGTTTTCCCAATGCCGTTGCATATGATTGACAGATGTCATTTCATAGGAGATACCTGCCAATCATCCTTAACGGCACTGGGAGAAGCCAGCCGGGCCAGCCCCGGACAAGTCTCATCTCTAGTTTTGGTCCCAGGTCAAATATTCTAACTATAGGCAGCACTCAGAAATACATGTCCACATACTTTTCTTTATTGACCCATGACGACCGCTACGTTTCGGATACTAATGAACCTTCCTCAAGCAATGCAGGTTCTTTAGTAACCGAAATGTTGATGTCGTCATGACCCAATTAAGAGAAGTATATGGACATGAATTAGTGAGTGCTGCTTACTTTCTATAGTATATATTTTTTCTAAAACATTGGAGCATTTCAGAACAAAATATACATAGCTGCTATCAAACAGCAAGGCTCAGGTTCATGCTGTCCGAAGTTTATGCCCTCTGGACCCAAAATCCCAGAAAGAGCAGAGGTTTAAATGATGAAATCACAGATTATATTGAATCTTTTCTCACAAAACTATCAATCTATTCAGTTCCCCCTGCTGTATAACAAGGTGCCTGCAGATTGCACTGCTTTCATGGTGATGGGTTCTCTTTAAATAGAAAACTTTCCTGTGTGCCTCAATCCTGCTGTCAAGCGAGTATCCCCCATCACATTCAGTGATTGTTGTCTCACATATGGTGAAGTATGCGGGCAACGGTCCGCGAAGAGTTAAACAGCTTGCTGTGAATCGGCGGGTCCACAAAGACTCAAATAGCTTGCTGTGGATCAACAGGTCCAAAAAACTTTTTCCAGGTGAGGTTTGCTGTGGACCAGCTGGTCCACAAAGATCCAGGCAGTTTGCTGTGGATTAGTAGGTCCACAAAGTTCCGTGGGAACTGAGTGGCCATGAGTGGAGCAGCATGCTTGGACAAAATGGAAGAACTGTTGAGACTACTGGTGCAGCACAGTCTGGAGAAGCTGCAGGAGCAGCAGCAGTAGCTGGTGATCAGCAGCCGAAGATGCCAGAAGGACTAGTGGCAGCACCTGCAGGAGCTTTGTTGAGATGCTGTTGATTGCGTCGTACAATCTCTTGTGGGATTGTGCAGATCCAGGGTGTCCAGGGATGTATTGTGCTACCTGGAGCCTGAGAGTTTCATGGGGAAACCATAAAATGTACCCCAAAAAGGTGTGGTGGCCCAAAAGGGTGTGGAGTCCAAAAAGTGGGCTGTGGTCGTAAAAGAGGTGGCAGATGTACCAATGGATGCCGGTTGGGACGTATTCTGTGAGGAATATTGCAGGACATTTAGAACATTGATGTTCCCTGGTCAGGGAACAGATGGTTTGCGGACAGAAACAATTAGGTTTATTCTTTGTATGTTTGGTCTACAGTATAGACTGATTGTATGATTAGGCATCATGTCTGTGTACCATGTGGCTGGATTGAAAACGTGCAATGGGGGGCGTGGCCTGACCATGGCGGCGTGAAGAAGCTCCAGCATTGAGCTCTGCAGACACGGGACCGTAAATCATAATTTTCACTCACCCTCGGCTTCACAATGTCCAGGAGGAAGAAGGCGGAAGATCCCCTGAGCGGTGCCATGCAGGCGGGGAGGCAGGAGACTGCACATGGCATTGCTAAGATGTTCTGTGCTGCCGGCGGGAAGACCGCGCGTTCACCAACAATGGCGTCTGGAGCGGTCCAGAAGCAGACGCCGCCGCAACTACAGCTACCGCTTCAGCAGAGGAGCCCACGTTGCCAAGGTGCTGGGAATCAGCACAAGACTAAGCAGCAGACCAGGGAGGAGACGGAGAGGAGATCTGCACTCCTGCAGCTGCAGAAGGAGCCTGTGATATCGGGTGATGCAGGTGGCGGTGAGTTAGGGGAGCAGGATCCCCATGTAGCGGCTTCCATGATAGTCCCATCCCCCATAGTGCCAGGTGGTACACAGGCAGAATTGCAGGCAATCAGAAATATGATTGCTGCACTGCCATCAAAACAGGACATAGATAACATTGTGGCACGTATGGAGACTTCACAGGAAAGAGCATTGTGCACCATTAGAGAAGATATTGACACCCTTAAGCAGAAAGCCACCAGCACTGAGCAGTCCTTGAGCACCATAGAGGACAGAGTTGCTGCCCTTGAAAGTGAAGTCTCACGGTCCCATTCATACACGGTTGCCCTCATTATACAATCTGATGATCAAGAGAACAGGGAACGCAGTAATAATATACGTCTAAAGGGGATCCCTGAGTCTGTGACGGTCAATGCACTCCTGGACACAGTCATGAGCATATTCAATACAGTGCTGCAGCAACCGTCTGACTCAACTTATAAAGTGGACAGGATTCATAGGGTGTCTCGACCTGCGCCCATTGACCCTACTAACCCGAGAGATGTTCTGTGCAGACTGCATAACTATACGGACAAAGATGCAATCGTACGGGCGGCCTGGTCACATGGGGACATCTTACATGAGGGAGCCAGCATACGGCTATATCCGGACGTTTCCAGCCTTACACTATATTTGAGGCGACAGCTTCGTCCCCTGCTAATTAAAGTGAAGGAAGCTGGAGCCACGTACAGGTGGGGTCATCCCTTTCATTTGATAATAAGAAAGGATGGGAAGATGTTTTATCTGTGGAAGAGAGAGGAGCTTGATGACCTTTTCGCCTTTCTAAATATTCCACCTATCCCGATTCCTGACTGGCTTTCACTGGAAGGACTCAGGAAATTTACGGGGTTGCGACGTGACCCAATGTATACCGCAGGAGACCCACGACGTAAGAAAAGGGAGAACAGAGGTGGTCCCAGGGTGTCGCCTGTATCTGAGCCCTCCAGCCCAAGGCGACAGAGGAGAGGATCTAACGAGGGGCTGCTGACCTGAGACCTTTAATGTCTCCCCTATGGAATTGAACGGGACTTACGGGACCTGATGTGGGGTGTTCTTGTTTTGTCTTGTCCAGGTTTTTCCCGGAAATACTCCGGACGGATATGCCGGACAATACTTGTCATAAAAAGATGGTATATTTAGATATGCAACGAATTTACTGAATGTTTGATGTCACTTTATCTTTCTGTTTTGTCTTAATTTTTCCTTGTTGGCTTTACACGAAATCGATGTTGTGGAGTGAAGAGATGACCTTAGTAATATATAAGAGTCCTGGGTCTGCGGATCGTTGCTTTTTGGTCAGTTACGGTCCCTACGACTCTCTCTCATTTTCTTTTCCTTTTTCCTAAGAGAGAGTTGAGTTGCTGGTTTGACCGGCTTAGACTAGAATAGTCTTTTTCTTTCTTACTTATAGTCTTTTTCTTTTATTCTTCTACTTCCCCCCCCCTCCCCCCCCTCTTACCTCCCCCTCTTTCCTGAATCCTTGACCCCCTTTTACCCAGAGATCCCAGGTCTGTGATAGTGAAGATGTCACATAGCACCCTATCAGCTATTCAAATAGGCACGTTAAATGTGCAGGGTCTACATGATGCAGGGAAAAGATCTATTTTGTTTAACTATTTGAAAACTAACAAAATACATATTGCCTTTCTTCAGGAGACTCATATGTGTGAGAACAAGCCGTATAAACTCTCCAGTCACTGGTTTCCTTCGTCATACCACAGCTTCTCTAATAACCCACACTCCTCCGGCTCCAGTATCGTGATATCGAGATCAATACCATGGGAATTTCTGGACTCCTACAGTGGTGAAAGCGGAAGACTCCTTATGGTCAAAGGTAAGATCGCCTCCAGAACATACACATTTGCCTCGCTATACCTCCCTAATTCGGGTCAGATTACAATGCTCCTGCAGTTTTTGGAAAAAATTGAGGTCTTCGCAGAGGGAACACTGGTCCTAGGAGGGGATTTCAATGTTACACTCGACCCATATCTTGACACATCTCGGGGTAGGTCTAGCTTGTCTAAAACAGCTATTAGAAGGTTGAACAGAGCGCTCCATGATCATCAATTGCTAGATGCTTGGCGGCTTTTGTTCCCTACATCTAAAGATTACACCTTCTACTCACCTATACACGACGTGTACTCTAGACTTGACTTTTTTCTCTTGAGACAGTCTGATCTGACACAACTAATAGATGCATCTATTGAGCCGATTTCCTTTTCAGACCATGCCTTGGTCAAGATTTCCATTATGCTCCAATCTCCGATTCCAAGACAGTGGCAATGGAGACTAAACGCTTCTTTATTAGAAGACACAGTAGTCCTGGCAGACATTGCTAAAACTCTGAAGGACTATTTTGACATGAACACTTCTGCAGACGTGACACCCGGGGGTGTGTGGGAGGCTCACAAATGTGTAATTCGAGGTATTTTAATACAACATGGAGCTCGTTTAAAAAAAATTAGAGGTGCTGAAATCCAGGATCTTATGACTAAACTGAGAGATCTTGAGACTAGGCATAAACGTTGCTCCCTCCCTGATCTGAAGAAAGAACTATTAGACGTTAGAGAGAAGTTACGTACCACCTTATTATATAAGGCAAAAGGAGTACTTACTAGATGCCGTAGGCATTTTTACGAATACGGTAATAAATCTGGAAGAGCTTTGGCAAGGGCGTCTAGACTTAGTAGAGCCACTACTTATGTCTCTGAGATGTCACACCCCGGCACCTCGAAACGTTCAAAGTTCCCTCAGGATATCGCTGAGGCGTTCAAACATTACTATGCTGCTTTATACAACTTAGACACGAATAAAACGCCGGAAGCATTGACTACTCTTACTTTACGTATACGAAAATATATTGAATCTTCAGCTATGCCGAAATTGGCAGATTCAGTTTCGCAATCCCTGGAGATGCCTATCTCAGACCGGGAGATTGAGGAGGCGCTGTCGTCAGCTAAATCCGGGAAAGCCCCTGGACCAGATGGGTTTACGATTGTCTATTATAAAAAGCTGAAGGACTCGCTGTTACCACACCTGAAAACATTTTTTAATGCTTTGGCGACAGCTACACCACCCAAAGATGCCCTGAGAGCCAATATAACTGTGATTCATAAATCAGGGAAAGACCCTCTGTTATGCTCCGCCCGATATCCTTGTTAAACGCAGATATTAAGCTCTTTGCTAAAATTCTTGCGACAAGACTCTCCCCGTTCATTCCGGACTTGATTCACCCGGACCAGACGGGATTTGTCACGGGTCGTGAGGCAAGAGACAACACCACTAAAGCCATAGACTTAATTTATACAGCCAAGATATCTAAAACACCATTGATGTTGTTATCTACAGATGCAGAAAAAGCATTCGACCGCGTTCATTGGACCTTTATTAAAGAGACATTGTCTCATATAGGGTTGGGTGCTAAGATGCTTGGATGGGTGTTGTCTCTATACTCCGTCCCGTCGGCAAGAGTGAGGGTCAATGGGATCCTCTCGGAGTCATTTGATATTAACAATGGCACGCGACAAGGATGCCCGTTGTCTCCACTGATTTTTATCATGACTTTGGAACCTTTACTGCGTCGTGTCCGGATGAATGGGGATATTTCAGGCTTGCAGGTAAAATCGGGTGTATATAAAATTGCAGCATATGCAGACGATCTTCTGTTCTTTTTAACAAACCCAGAGATTTCTCTTCCCAACTTATTGAAAGAATTAGAGACGTATAATACTCTCTCTAATTTTAAAATAAATAGATCAAAATCTGAGGCACTAAATATATCGCTTCCCCCGAACCAAATAAATAGATTACGGAACGCCTTCTCATTCCATTGGTCTCCTAAAAATCTTAGTTACTTAGGGGTGCGGATTACTCCAGATGTACAAGATCTGTAATGTGCAAACTTTCCATCACTCCTGCGGTCAATTAAAACAGATTGTGAGAGATGGCTATTATCTACTTTCACATGGTCGGGTAGATGTCAGCTCTTTAAAATGAATGTCCTCCCTAGGATATTATATTACCTACAGACATTACCTATTACCATTCCACTATCCTTCTTTACGACAATTGCACGATTGCAGACAAAATTCATATGGAGTAATTCGAAACCACGTCTAGCGAGATCAATCCTACATAGACGGAAAAAAGATGGTGGAGTAAATCTGCCAAATATCAAACTTTACCATATAGCCTCCCACCTTACGAGAGTAATAGATTGGTGTAGACAAGGTATAAACAAACTGTGGGTACAAATCGAACAAGATTCTACTCCCTTTAGACTCCAAACATTACCCTGGGTGTCACTTCGGAAAGAAGAATCATTGTTTGATCACCCGACAATTGGGCCCACTCTCAAGATATGTGATCACACATTAGTTAGATCTTTAATGATACCATCTGCCTCTGTCTTGAGTCCGATCCTTAGTCATCCGGATTTTAAACCAAGTCTGGATGACCCTGTGTTTCAGCGCTGGATTAGGGCAGGTCTGGATAGGATTGAAAAATGGAGTGAGGGAGACACATGGCCAACTATCGAACAACTTAATTCAATTTCATACCCGTCGGCTTTGGGTTTCTGGAGATGTGTACAACTTGTGCATTACCTTCATGGACTTCCTCCTAAGAAGTCGTATATACGGCCTAAAACGCTGTTTGAATCCATATGCTCCACTATAGTTGACTGCAGACATGCCCTATCACAGACGTACGCGTGTTTGATATCCCCTCCGGACCTCCCGACTCCCCATTTCATGCTGCGATGGGAGACAGATTTAGGTCTCCAGCTGACGACAGAACAGAGAACTGCTATCTATACTCTAGCTCACTCTACTTCAATAAGCACTAAACTGCAGGAAGCAAATTATAAATTACTGACGAGATGGTATAGAGTCCCAGCTTACTTGCATAGACTCTATCCTTCTATAGACCCGAAGTGTTGGAGGTGTGGCAGAGCGGATGGTACACTACTTCATGTGTTCTGGGAATGTGCGAAGCTCCAACCATATTGGACGGAGGTGACAAGAATCATAAGGCAAGTTACGGGATTCTCGGATGACCTAGGTCCAGGCCTCTTCATGTTACACCACTGTGGGATTCCTCCAAATAAATATAAGCATACACTGCTGAGGTTCTTAGTCATGGCTGCGAGATCTTGCATCCCGATGCTCTGGAAAAAGGAGAAGTGTCCTTCAGTGACTATGTGGATAGAGAAGGTGAATGATCTCATGCATCTTGAAGACCTGACATCAGTTATACACGATTCATATGAGCAGTTTAGAAACACATGGTTTGACTGGATGACTTTCCAACAATCCGAATTGTACAAGACTCACAGAGGAGCCTGAAGAACTGACTCCTAGAGACTAGCTGGTTAAGGGACACGACAGAGAGTTTCTCTACTTCCATGGGAGCTGAAACTCCCTGGGAACCCTGCCTTTTCCCTTCCTTTCTGCCCTCCCCTTAATCCCTCCCCCCTCATCCTTTCCCTGTACTGGTTTCGACTTTCCTTTCTATCTTTGCTTTCTATCTTTCCTTTTTTCTACTTTTTGTTCTTGTTGTTGTTTTCCTATATTGTTAGGATTAGACGGATGCTTATGGAGCAGGTAAAACTAATTTAAATTTTGATTGGCAAACAACTCTGATATGTTATAACAGATAGGTTGACTTCTTAGCCAGGGTTAGTTCGAATATTGACTTAGTAGTTTAAACGAACTTTTCAAGTTCAAAGTGATATCAGTATCCGTCATGCGATTATATAAAAAAAAAAAAAATGTATATTTGATATTTGATATGATCAGTTTATGTACTTGCAGGATGACTGATGTTGTAAGTCTGTTTTCTTTTTTTCTTCATTTCTAACTTTAAAACAAAAATAAAGAATTTAAAAAAAAAAGAAAACGTGCAATGGGACTAATAAACCCAGGAAGCTCAGTGACCTTAGTAAGAGACCTACCCAATCTTTACTTAATTCCCGGAAAGAAGATGGAAGGAGCTCCATTTATGAAGACGGAAAATGATATTCGATGGCCGTAGCAGTCATTGCCGGGACCAAGGATATAAGGCACTGTGCTGTTCGTGTCCTCCTGGACTTACTGTATCCTATTGTAATAGTTTTGGACTTGGAATTGCAGTGGGACTGGTGGTTCTGGGTGAAGAGTTTTTTATGTTATTTAGATCCTAGGACATCCCGGGAGCAGCCCCACCATTGCAGAAAGTTGACAGTCCTGAGATAGGGGTGACCAGAGAGTGTAACGGGTGTTTGCCCAACTTAGGAACCTGATATCAGCTGAAGCCAATGACAGTATGATCGATAGTCACATGGCACGCTCCAGACAAGGGAGCCAGCACGAAGTTACAATATGTGGTGATTTGGTCCACAGTACTAGGGAGAGTGTTGATGTTTCCAGGGTTGACTGTGACTCTAATAAGATAGAAAGTGAGGGCAGTAATGAAAGGCCAATCAAAGAGGGAAAATACTCCTCCCATCACAGGGAGCGCAAGGACCGCAAAAAAGGCTGTACAAGTGTCTCTTGCTGAGAGTCTAACTAAAAAAGTATAATGTCATGTGCTTTCATTACAAGTAAGGATCCTCTTCCACACTCTGAAGGGACCATGGAGGAGGATGAAGTTAGATTATCAGTTGCAACCGCTGGTGCAGTGGCAGACAATGGATGCTGCAAGAGATAAAGGACCAGACCAAGAAGAAGGTATGGGTATCCTTTCCAATTGCTGAGCAAGCAGCTGATGATCTATCAATAGAAAATGCTATAGGGGAAGCTGTCCTGGAGAATGTTCGTAGAGCAAGTATCCAAGAAGGTCACAAAGAGCAGACCAGTGATCCACCCAGCTCGGAGGTAGCTGAAGATGAAGCCTCATAGACCAAGGAGAAAGCTAATGCTGAATCTGCAGGAACTAATGTTGATGCTGCAGGGCCCCAAGAGAGGGTTGATGGTGTCAGGGCTGGCTCCAGGTTTTTGTGGGCCCCGGGCAAAACAATCTCAGTGGCCCCCTTTAACACATACCACGATTCATGAATATAATATAGAAGCTGCGGGCTGTGTATACATAATATAGAGGCTCCTGGGTGGGCTCTATATATAATATTGAGGCTGTGCAGGGCTGCATATATAATAGAGGCTTCTCAGCTGTATATATAATATGGAGACTGCAGAGCTGTATAAATAGTATAGAGGCTGCTGCTGGGCTGTATATATTATTTGGAGGCTCTGCTGTATATATTATTTGGAGGCTGTGTTGGGTTGTATATATTATTTGGATGCTTTGGCAGTCCAGCAGCAGCCTCCAATATATACAACCCAATGCCCAGCACAGCATCCAAATAATAAATATAGCCAAGCACAGCCTCCATATTATATATACAGCACAGCCTCCAAATACTGTATACAGCACAGCAGCAGTCTCCATATTATATATATAGCACAACACAGCCTCCAAATAATATATACAGGCAGCCTCAAAATAATATATACAGCAAAGCACAGCCCCCATTTTATATGTACATTACAGCCTCCAAATAACATATACAGCACACCCTCCATATTATATATACAGCCCAGCACAGCCTGCAAAAAATATATACAGCCCAGCTCAGCCTCCAAATAATATATATAGCCCAGCACAGCCTCCAAATTCTATATACAGCACAACCTCCAGAAAATATACACAACACAGCCTCCATATTATATATATAGCCCAGCAGCAGCCTCCATATAGCTCAGCAGCAGCCTCCATAGCACAGCCTCCATAGAACAGCCTCTATAGCACAGCAGCAACATCCATAGCCCAGCAGCAACATCCATAGCCCAGAACCAGCCTCCATATAGCCCAGCAGCAGCCTCAATAGCTCAGCAGCAGCCTTTATAGCCTAGCCTTCATAGCCCAGCAGTAGCCTCCATAGCACAGCCTCCATATACCCCAGCAGACTCCATAGCACAGCCTCCATAACCAGCAACAGCCTCCATATACCCCAGCAGCAGCCTCCATATACCCCAGCATCAGCCTCCATTGCACAGCCTCTATATAACACAGCAGCAGCCTCTATAACCCAGCAGCAGCCTCCATAGCACAGGCTCCATATACCCCACCAGCAGCCTCCATAGCACAGCCTCCATATACCCCAGCAACAGCCTCCATAGCACAGCCTTCATATACCACAGCAGCAGCCTCCATATACCCCAGCAGCAGCCTCGATAGCAGAGCCTCCATATACCTCAGGAGCAGCTCCATAGCACAGCCTCCATAACCCAGCAGCAGCCTCCATAGCACAGCCTCCATAACCCAGCAGCAGCCTCTATGTCCCAGCAGTAGCCTCCATAGCACAGTCTCCATATACCCCAGTAGCAGCCTTCATAGCACAGCCTCCAAATACCTCAGTAGCAGCCTCCTTAGCACAGCCTCCATAACCCAGCAGCAGCCTCCATAACAGAGCCTCCATAACCCAGGAGCAGCCTCCACAGCCCTGCACAACCTCCACCAAGCAGCCCTGTGACAGCCTCTATAATCCCCCATCTTGCTGCACATAGTAAAAAAAAAAAAGATTAGGCTCCCATCCATGCTCCTCGTTACTGCCAGCACTGCAGCAGCAGAGTGATGAGGTCGCAGGGTGATGACTCTCTGCAGTCGGCTGAGGAGGGAGCTTGGATGGGAGCTGACACATGGCTAATTTAATATCGCATTCAAATTAGCCATGTGCACTGGCAGCACTGCAGGAGCACTCAGCTGCCTGAGTGTCCTGGCTGCTGCTGGGCCACTCCTTGTCATGGCTGCCTTCCCTGATGGGCCCTTGGCCATCAGGGCTACTTGTCCCTGATGGCCACTGGGCCCCCCCAGCTGTGCAGGGCCCCGACACTTGCCTGAGTACGCCGGGTGCTGACGCTAGCCCTGGATGGTGTCACTACATGATCCAAAGAGAAGGCCAAAAGTGCAGAAGTGGAAGAAGCCACTGAAGAAATGATGAGTGAACCAGAGCGACTCATCAGGTGATGAAGGCTCAATGGATCCAGAGGATGAAAGAGCAAATATAAATCTAAAGCAATGGACAAGTCACCCCTGGTGAAATTTTTATTTTTTTTATTATAACTCTTTATTTAAGAAAATTTAACAAAGATAAAACATGAAAGTAAAATTGACTGTAGGAGTGAGCAAGCATTTGAAAGTATTAAGGTCATACGATACAATTGCTCTTGCCATATACAAACGTGTGCATATAAAGTCAAAGGTAAATAAGCGATAAGCTTACAATACAATGCGACTATTGTCGCCAAACAGTAAGGAATGAATTCCTGATCAGAGGTTTTCTGCTTAACCATACAATCTGACATATTTATCTCTAAGGGCCGCTTTACACACCAACTTCTGTGACCAACTTCTGAACAGATCTCTGGTTGCAGTGAAATCATGGACACATTGTTCTATATTGTACACAGCCACAAAATGGAGCAATGTGTCTATGATTTCACTGCAACTAGAGATCTGTTCAGAAGTTGGTCACAGAAGTTGGTGTGTGTAAAGCGGCCCTTAGAATTCAAAAAAGGAAGAGAGGATACAGTAGAAAATGAAAAGAATAAGTGAGGAAAGAACAGGGAGGTTGGCATTTAGGTGGGGAGAAGAGTAGAATGGAAAATTTCCAGGGGGGTTTTAGTAAAATTAAGATACGGGAGATTGGTGGTCAGGGTCCGGCTCCCTACCCCCATCGAGCAGAAGCTTGTATTTAGTTGTTTGCTGGAAGTCCATCCAATCCGCCCATGTGTTCCAGAATTTGCCCTGTGTATCATGTACCGAAGCAGTGAGATCCTCCATGTACATTAGCTCATTGACTTGCGAACCCACTGCGAAAGTCCCGGCGGTGATGTCTTGCCCCACAGTTCGGGAATGCATTACCTAGCAGCGATTATAAAGAATCTCAACAAAGAATTCCTATAAATTACAATTGGGATTTCGGTGAAATGTAGCAAAGTCAGAGCTGGTTCCACATGATGAGCAACTTGGTTTGTTATTTCCTCAACCCCTTGCCAGAAAGATCTAAACAGCTCGCAATCCCAAAAGATGTGCATAAGTGATCCTCTCTCCCTCCCAATCTCCAACAGACGATGTCAGTCTCGGGGTGTAGGGAGACACCTAGCGCTGGACGACGACAGGGGGGGGGGAGGTGTCCTTGATGCTAAGGGCAAAAAGGGGAGATGGTGACCCCTAGATTAACTAGCGCTGACACCTGGCTCCCCAAAAATCCTATACAGTCTCCGCAACTGTCGCCACCAAGAACCTATTCCCTCACTGTCCCTGGACTACCTCTACACAGGGATCAGAGCGGGAGATCCCTAGTCACCACGGCTAGCAACTACAGAAACACACAAGGGAAACAAACAAAGAGGAAAGAGATACACTTAGCTTGAGTACATCCAAGCAGCAAACTAACAGACTCCAGGAAACACTGCTTTGAGCTCTGATGCAATCAGGATCACCTGAACAGCTATCACTAGCAGTGGATCCTGGGAGTCCAGGAGATTATATACCCAGCTCAAGGTAAGGGTTCAACTGGGTCCTAGTGACCTCCAGCTTTCACTAAAAGGGAAATGCCTCTTAAAGCGACAGAGACATTTTATTAGGATTTGGACTGTTTGGCCAAACGCTGGGACCTCCTGCGAGTGGCCTCTACAGTCTCATCCGTGCCTCCTGACACACCTGTGACAGGAACTCTATACCATTGGGATAGGAGTTTGTATCCTGCCTCTTGATGTTTGGAGCTAATGGACATATTATGGGTGAGGATGCAAATTTGTGATAACTGCGTTGCAGAGAATTTGACCTTTAGGTCCAATTCACATTCCGCTATGAATTTAGGAAGCTACTGTCCCGGGTTGACACCAAGATTGCATAAACCCAGAACAAAGTATGTCTAAGCGGGCCTGACTCCATGCAGAGTATCTCAAATTGTGTCTTGGGATCCTCAGAACATTGTGTCGGTGGGAGGATACATAGAAAGTGATGCAGCTGGAAACAGCACCACCATCCCAAGGGAACTGGGTCTTCTCATGTTCTGAGGATGTAAAAAGAGGGCCAGTCATTCCCTCCCCCAAAAATTTCCACTCTGTCCCTTCCCGCTTTGACCCAGCTGCAGGACACCCCATCTTGAAGGGCTGGGTCAAAATCTGGATGGCTCATTACAGGCATAAGCTTAAAGCAAGGAGGCATCATAAGAGGCCTGGTCCACAGAGCTTTACAAAATTTTATCATGGCTTCTATCAGGGGGTGAGAGTGAAGACAGGCTGGAGCAGCCGACAGTAACCAAGGCAATCTGTCAAGGGGAATTGGGCAAAAACCTTTCTCTATGTGGACCTTTGCCTTATTGACAGAGTGTCTAGACCAATCTACCATTCTCGCAAAATGTACAGCAAGTTGGTAATACTTAAGGTTGTGGAGGCCGATTCACCCCTCCCCTCCCCCTTCCTTGAGTCTGGACAGAGTCGAACAGTTTAGTCTGGCCGATTTCCCTGCCCAAATAAAGGAGCTTTGAATGGAGGAAATAGTTTTGAAGAAGGCTGTTGGTGCTTGCAGCGATTGCAGGATGTAGAGAATTCGAGGAAGAACATTAATTTTGAATATTTGGCACCGACCAAACCATGTTAAGGATGTCTTAGTCCATCTGTCACAATCACTCTGAATAGAGGAAAGGAGAGCTGGAAAGTTATTTTTGAATAGTGTGTCCGAATTGGCAGTCAACTGGACCCGTAAATAGCTTATTGACTGACTGCTCTATTTAAAGCTGAAAGCTGATTGTAAGGAGATGGTCAAGGGTTTTGGTATATTGATATTCAGAACCTCTGATTTGGAGAAGTTTATTTTAAAATTAGAGAGTTGGGCAAATGTGTGCAACTCCGTCATTAGGTTCGGGAGCTGGATATTAGGTTTAGTGAGAAAAAAACGAGAGGTCATTAGCATAACCTGCCACCTTGTGAGAAGCGTTACCAGAGGTAATTCCCAAAATGTCAGGGTTCTCCCTAATCCTCATAAGTAGTGGTTCAATTGTGAGGACATAGATCAGTGGTGAGTGTGGGCATCCCAGGTAGGTGCCGTTATAAATGTCAAAAGGCTCCGACAAGCAACCATTCATCCGAACCCTAGATGACGGGGTAGAATAAAAGGGCATAATCCAGCGCATCATATTTGTTTCCATGCCCAGGTGCATGAGGGTTTCCCTCATGAAGATCCAGTTGACTCTATAGAATGCTTTTTCAGCATCTGTAGATAAGAGAAGTGAGGGAACCCCCCACAACTAGCCCGATGTACCAAATTGCCCCCCTTAATGGTATTGTCCCGTGCCTCCCTCCCCATCATAAAACCCGCCTAAACAGGGTGAACCACCCCCACAAGTTAGGGAGCCAATCTCTTGGCCATGATCTTTGCAAACAACTTTAAGTCCACGTTTAAGAGTGAAATCGGGTGGTAGTTCCCACACTGGGTTAGGTCTTTGCCCGACTTAGTATGACCGAAATGTGCGCTCTTAATGAATCTGTGTGAGGTCTTTGTCTGCTATTCAAATCACTAAAGAATCTCAGTGGGTGAGGGGCCAGGACCTCCTTCAATCTTTTGTAATAGACTGATGAAAAGCCATCCAGCCAGGTGTCTTGCCATATTTCATAGATTGTATGGCTATAACTAATTTCTGGTCAGTGATCGGATGTTCCAGCGCCTCAACATCCACTGGGTTCAATTTAGGAAGATTGGCCAATGCGAGATATTATCTAATTTTAGGGAAGAAAGTTGGAAGTAAGTGTCAGGGGGTTACAGTTATCTACATGGAATAGAGCGGTGTAATATTTTCTGAAAACTTCGGCTATCACATTAGATGGTAGGGTGATGTTCGTTGTTGCGGGATCACCTATGTTCGAAACAAATGTTCTGGCCCTTTGCTGTGTTAAAGTTCCAACCAGCATTCTGCCCGTCTTGTTACCGAATTCATAGAACTGCCGCCTGCATTTTGCCAACCAGAACTTAGCTTTTTTGTTGTGGGGGTTACAAAGTTCTTCCCTAACCCGGCGTAGGTCAGCACCCACTTCCCTCTGTAGTCCTCGCTTATGGGTCGTCTCAAGTTTTCATAGTTGAGAAAGTAGGGAGAGTAATTCACGGTCCCTTTCCCTTTTCAGCCTTGCCCAATGTTTAATAAATACACCCCTGGATTACATATTTATGTGCTTCCCAGACTGTGCCTGGCGAAATTTCCGGGGTGGCATTGTCTGCGAAATAGTCTCTTAATGCCTGCATCACCTTTTGGTCAGGTGACCGGCTCCTCCAGGAGTGAGGCGTTCAATTTCCACTGCCAAGAAGTCTGGGACGGCAAAGAGATCGTAAGTGGGCGTGGTCTGAAAAAGTAATAGAGCCTCTGTCTGGATAAATGACAGGTCATTATGTCCTACAAAAAAATAGTTGATTCTGGAGTAGGAGTTGTGTACCGAAGAGTTATTTTAGTAGTCTCTATCTTTTGGGTGGACTAATCTCCAGGAGTCTTTTAGTTGGTGTTCATGTAGGGGTCGTTTCATTCTACGCAGTGCCACATGTGAGCACGTGTGTAGCCAGAAGAGGTGTCAAGCTTTGGGTCCAGGGCAACACTGAAGTCTCCCCCTAGCAACAGCATGCCCCTCCGCAAATTCCCCAATCTGTTCCAGAAGGTCTATCAGAACTGTTCCCTGGTTTGCATTGGGTAGATATATAGAGGCAAATGCGAAGAGCTGCGATGCAATCCGTCCCTTAACTAATAACATTCATCCCTGTTGGTCACAACGATAGTCTACATACTCCCATGGTAAAGAACAGGAAATGAGAATGCTAGTACCCCGGGACCTTGAGTCAGGTGAATGACTGTGATAGGCCTCTGGAAACCAGTAGCTGGTCAGTTTGAATGCTTTGAGGGTGCTAAGGTGTGTACATGTTCCTTACGTAGGTAATTGACTAGTATGGATCTCTTACCCAGGCTATGCAAGCCCTTGACGTTGATGGATCCGCTGTGCAGCTCTCCTATGTCTGTGGAGATCATCTAGAGGGTTGCTCGGATACCCACCACTGATCCTTACCTACAGGGGGAAAGGAAGAAAAAAAAGGGAAAAAAAGGTGGGGAGGAGAAGAAGATAAGGAGGAAAAAAAAGGGAGTCTAGGACAAGGAAAGAGGGGACGATATAACAAAAACATGTGAAGACAATGAGTAGAAAGTTAATGAGTAGAAAGATTAAGAGAATTTAGGAAATTCTCTGATTCAACCATTAATCGGTGGAAATACAGAGAAAGACCGGAGGATGAAACCCCGGGAACGAGCCGGGGGATGTCCACTCCCTGCTCACGTGGGGAGAGACGCAGGACTATAGTCCTGTTGGGGGTACGTAGGAAACTGTATAGCATCTGTGTCACGCATCCAGAAGATAATGGAATAGATCACCTTTAGAACAAAGTAAAAGTAAAAAAAAAAAAGTTTTTAACATCAAACAAAGGCCGCGAGGGAATATTCCACATCAGCAACTTGAATGTGCATTAATGAATTGCCCCCGTTTCCAACATGTAGGGGCTCAGTCAGCATAGCCATGCTAGGTCGTAGTTGCCCAAAGGGCTGAGCAAGTAGTATTCTAATAGACTACCTAACGCCTGAAGAAACGGAAACATTATAGATTATAAAGAAAATGATATCCCAAGAGATGTGAAGCAAGAGTCAAGTGGGACTGCTTCTGCGACCCTTGCTATTGGTAGGGTTTTCTCTCAGACTGGACCTCCTCTTTCCCCCTGTTTGGGAAGTACGTCGTCTCCAGTCTCCCTGAAGACGAAGTAGAGGTGGGAGGTCAGTAGACAGCCAGTTAGGTAGTTGGATGGAAGTGATATTCAGGTCGATTGAGGAAATATTGGGCTTCATCCTTCTTAACAATAAAACAATAAGGTGAAAAGGAAAACCCCACCTATATGTAGCCCCCATCTCCTTGATATGGTGCAACAGTGGGGAGAGTTGGTGTCTCATAGCTAGGGTGCAGGCGGAGAGATCAGGGAAGAGATGGACCTCCACCCCATCCAAGAAAAATTTTCCATGTGACCAAGCATGCTGGAGAATGTCTTCTCTGTCCGTGTAGTAATTAGAGATGAGCCACCACCCTAGTGTTCTAATTTGATTTGGTTCACCGAATTGGGCATTTGTTCATCGAATGTTCATAGAATGTTCGTTGAACACCGTCGAATCCCATTGAAAACCATGGCAGCCAAACACAAATACATACAAACACATAGAAAACACCTTCTAAAGTGTCCAAAAGGTGACAAACTACTCAGAAGATACAACAAACATATGGAAAAGTGAAAAGAACATATAAAAATGCGAAAAGAAAAGAGATAGACGAGTAAAAGGGTGAGGAGACACAGATATAGGCATGGCATGCCCTTCCAAAATCAGTTTTTACTACAGTAGTTGTAAGGCATCATGCGCACAATGAGTAGTTGTTGAGTTTTACTGCAGTATCTGTAAAACCACGTCAAGAAGATGAGTATTTGGTGCGTCTTACTTTAGTATCTGGAAGGCCATGTGCAGATGATGATTATTCGGTGTGTTTCACTTCAGTATCTGTAAGGCCATGTGCACATGATGATTATTCGGTGTGTTTCACTTCAGTATCTGTAAGGCCATGTGCAGATGATGATTATTTGGTGTTTTACTTTAGTATCTGGAAGGCCATGTGCAGATGATAATTATTTGGTGTTTCACTTCAGTATCTGTAAGGCCATGTGCAGATGATGATTATTTGGTGTGTTTCACTTCAGTATCTGTAAGGCCATGTGCAGATGATGATTATTTGGTGTTTCACTTCAGTATCTGTAAGGCCATGTGCAGGTGATGATTATTTGGTGTGTTTCACTTCAGTATCTGGAAGGCCATGTGCAGATGATGATTATTCGGTGTGTTTCACTTCAGTATCTGTAAGGCCATGTGCAGATGATAATTATTTGGTGTGTTTTACTTCAGTATCTGGAAGGCCATGTGCAGATGATGATTATTTGGTGCGTTTCACTTCAGTATCTGTAAGGCCATGTGCAGATGATGATTATTTGGTGTTTCACTTCAGTATCTGGAAGGCCATGTGCAGATGATGATTATTTGGTGTTTCACTTCAGTATCTGGAAGGCTATGTGTAGATGATGATTATTCGGTGTGTTTTCACTTCAGTATCTGTAAGGCCATGTGCAGATGATGATTATTTGGTGTGTTTCACTTCAGTATCTGGAAGGCCATGTGCAGATGATGATTATTTGGTGTGTTTCACTTCAGTATCTGGAAGGCCATGTGCAGATGATGATTATTCGGTGTGTTTCACTTCAGTATCTGGAAGGCCATGTGCAGATGATGATTATTCGGTGTGTTTCACTTCAGTATCTGTAAGGCCATGTGCAGATGATGATTATTTGGCGAGTTTTACTTCAGTATCTGTAAGGCCATGTGCAGAAGATGATTAGTTGGTGTGTTTTACCTCAGTATCGGGAAGGCATTGTGCAGGCGATGAGTATTTGGTGCGGTTTTTAACGCAGCATCTGGAAGGCCTCGTGCACACGCTTGAGCATTGTGTCTCCATTTTTCCCAAAAATTTGGGCCCAGACACCACTTCAGTGGCATCAATTGCCCCACAGTTGCAAGCTGAAAATGGTTGGTGAGGTGACTTTCATGCAGCACATTGCAAAATCCACAAGCCTTTAGTTCACCATGTTATCTGTAACATTTGTCACCAAAATGTAAGTAGCGGCCAAAAAATCTAGGTAACTATGAAGACAGGAGGAGAAGGGGCTGCTGTCCAAGTCTTGCCATCCCCACGAGTTGTGCGTCAGTCCTCTGTATGTAGAAGTTCCTCCACTGCTTCTGCCTCCTCAACCTCGTCTCGGTCCTCCACCTGCACCCAAAGCCTATCTGGTAATGCCACCCGCGTTCTAACTGCGCAGAAGGAATCCAGCACACCTCCTTACTATGATGGCAGTAGGGCTCAACAGCATCAGGCGGTCTTTACCTTAAAATGTATGGGAAATGTGAGTCACACAGCTGAGGAGTTGTGGTCTGCTGTGGAGACCGAGTTTCATCAATGCTTGTGTCCACTGAACCTGCAGCCAGGGAAGGCCGTGTGCGACAATGCTGCAATGCTGGGTGTAGCCCTCCGCCGAGGCAATGTGACACACGTGCCTTGCATGGCTCACGTCTTAAACCTGGTTGTCCAGCAAATGTTTGCACACTATCCATCCCTAGATGGTCTTCAGCAGAGGGCATGGTCGCTGTGTGCTCACTTCCACCATTTGCATCCCGCAGCTCAATGACTTGCATCTCTACAGAAGTCGTTCGGCCTGCCAGTTCACCGGCTGAAATTTGATGTGCCGACACGATGGAATTCAACTCTGCACATGTTGCATCAACTATGGCAGCACCGACGAGCCCTGGTGCAATACGTCATGATGTATAACCTGGGCCTACGAAATCCAGAGGTGGGGCAAATCACACTGCTGGAGTGGTCTGAAATGAAGGACCTATGCACCATTCTGTACAGTATTGAAATGTTGACGACGATGTTTAGTGATTATTATGCCATTATCAGCATGACTATTCCCGTCATTTACATGCTGGAGCAGACTTTAAACAGTATTCGGAGACAGGTGGTGGCACTAGAGGAGAGGGAGGAAGTACAGGAGGAAGGGCTCACAAGATCTCCAAGGTGCAGTTGACACTTTATGAATGAGGGTCTACATTATGCTTACTCAGAACCGTCTTTATCTGGGCCTGGATCCGACTCCAAAATCTTCTGGGCATCAGTGCAGATCATTACCTCGTCTTGACTCACAAAAGCTTTTGAGCAGACCTCTGATTCCCAGGCTATAGTATGAGTGAAGAGCGATGCATAGTCAACCATCTCTCTTACCCCATACTTAGATGGGTGGCTCAAGACTTGGGAGCTGTGCGGAAGCAAATGGGATTGTGGTGACACCTCTGAGGACTGGTGTATTTGTGAAGTAGAAGTTGAGATGGAGGAGAACCCACTTGCTGAAGCACTTGCTATCCATTCACGCTCCTGATCTTGTTGTGCCTCATCTAGAATTGGTATTGATCTTCGTCTGAGTCGTGTCCATATGAAAGGGATCATTTCAGAATCTCCAAGGAAAGACGTAGACATCTTACTTTGGCTGGAAGATGCTCTTTCTCCAGTAGATGTTACTCTTGCTTTCCCACGTACCCCATGAACACAAACTCTTTTTCCCTTTCCACCATGCCTATTCCCCCTTCCACCAGCAGCAGGCCTTTTGTCACTCATTTTGTATGTGAACAAATTGGCAACTCTGCAGTTGTTAGCAAAAAATATTCTGATGGAAATCGAGCAGAGCTGATTGGCCAGACAGTGGTACTAGGCACAAAAAATTACGTTTGCTTGTTCCAGTAAAAAAAATTATTAGAATGAACTACACTCAAGGTGTATTTGGTTGTATTAAACGTGGCCTACAGTAAAGGTTTAGTGAACACTGTGATGTGGCCAGGGCTAGGGTACTCGAACACCGGGACTGATGGGTTCTTGAATGGGAGAATCACGGGTGGTCGGGATCCCAGTTCCGTGCCCTGGTTATCATTTGTTAGATGATGGTGGGGAGGGGGATATTTACAAGGGAACGTGACGCCACCTGTAGTTCCTGGTAATATAGGTACCCGGCGCTGCAAGCCGGCCACTGAGGTGATGGTGGATGCAGCAGAGTGTGGTACAGCTCCCCACAGGTGGAGCTATTACCTCAGGGCATCACAAAGTACCCACTGACCTTGTGGATACCAGTGGAGGATAACACTGCGGGCACCAGTTAAAGCACTCAAACACAGTGAAACCCAAGGTGCATTGCTCCCTAGAATTTGAATATGCAGATGAAGTCCATGGAGCCTCGGTTAAGAGTCTACAACATGGACACCAGCCAGTTATCCCACCAGGGAAGGACCTAGCCCAGGGTATTAGTAATCCTTAAGTCACTATCCAGCCCTTGCGAGCTTGAAGATATGGCCAGGGGTTTACCATGGACTAGGTATCCAACCACAGACAGCTGTTTCGGGGTTGTTGCCCCTCATCAGTGTGGCGCAGGATTCTGGCTGGGTGGGAGCAATGCTTGATAGACAGACATCACAAAGCACCCACTGACCTTGTGGAGA
Organism: Allobates femoralis; assembly: GCA_033576535.1. NCBI lineage: Eukaryota > Metazoa > Chordata > Amphibia > Anura > Aromobatidae > Allobates > Allobates femoralis. Next base: position 214,699,115 of record JARQOC010000001.1, read on the forward strand.
CCAGTGGAGGATAACACTGCGGGCACCAGTTAAAGCACTCAAAAACAGTGAAACCCAAGGTGCATTGCTCCCTAGAATTTGAATATGCAGATGAAGTCCATGGAGCCTCAGGGCAGCAGTGATGGAGAATGATGAGTGGAGTAGTTGTTGCAGTTCTTACCCCTCTGGTGAGCTGCTGGTGATGGTGTTGAAGCCCTCCGGGCACCGGCGGGAAGGACAACGGAGACCAATTCAAGTTTAACTCCACTTTACTGGGTACCAGCAGATGTTAAAACGGAACATGGCACAATTTGGTTTACCTGGTGGATGTTGCTGGTTCAGGGTCCCCCTTATGGAGTCGCTAGATGTTTTCTCTCTTTGTCTTTCGGGGTCAACTCTATTCTTCCCAGTCTCTACCACCTTCACAGCGCTCTGCTGCCAGTGCTACGGTCTGTTACTAGCCGATCAGGTTGGTCCTTTACCGGTACAGACGGGAGCAGCAGGAGTGCACAATTTATCCCGCCACTGGAATTCAGTCCGCAACCACTAGTGCCCTCAACCGGTTTCAGTCCTGAGGGGTGAGATGTCCTTGTGGTGCTAACGGCAACCTGATTGCTATGGGCCCGCAGCTTGTCGGTCTGCGGCCAGAGGTGAACTGCTGACTGCCTCAGCTTTCCACGTTGCCGGTGTTTTCCCCCAACGTGACCAGCCGGCTCCAACCAGTCCTGGTCCGTTGCCTGCTGTCCTGTGCCTCGACTTAAAGATGGGGCTCTCTCCTGTCAGAGCACTGTCAGGCCTGTCCTTCCTGACTGCCTTCCCAGCACTGTCTGAGGTAACTTCTCTCACTAACTTCCTGCTTCTACAGCTCTAACCTAGGCTCCACCCCCTTTTGGGACCTACTAAATTACCAGTCCCCCCTATTCTAAGTGGCCTAGTCCTAGGTGTGTGTGTAAGAACAGACTCCATAAGTTAAACCCTGAACTGACAACTTACAGGGATAACACATTTGTTGTCATAGTGTAATACTTCCCTGTGGCGCCTAGCCAGAGGGGCGCCACAACTGCTTTTAAGCAAAAACTGACAGGTTTGCTTGTTGCAGTAAAAATGTAGTAGAATGAAGTACACTCAAGGTGTATTTGGTTGTATTAACCCCATTACGACCAATGATGAGTTTAGCCATCATGAAAAGATGTCAGTTTCCGCATCATGGTGGCTAAACTCGTCATTACTTTGAACTGTCACTGCTTGTAAACAAACAGTGACAGCTCAGATCTAACAGCTGTCAGTGACAGCTAATGGTCAGGGGCAGAGGTGTGGGGACCTTTTTTAGTGGTCCCCACACTCAGAGTGATGTGATCGGTCAGTCAATCTGACTGACCGATCACATCATGATCGCGCAGGAAAGTGCTGAATGTCAGCACTTCCCTGCATAATCTCTGCAGGAGCCGGGCCTGCAATCATCCCCTGCTTGTGCCCACTGCTGTGCCCGCTCTCCTGTCTCCCGGTCTCCTCCAGTCCTCTCCCCACTGTGTCCGCTTCCCCCCCTCATTCCCCTTGTCCCCCGCTGTGTCCGCCCCCCGCACTCATCCCTCTTGTCCCCCGCTGTGTTTGCCCCCCCCCCCCACTCATCCCTACTTGTCCCCCGCTGTGTCGGTCATCCCCCCCCGCTCATCCCCCTGACCCCTGCTGTGTCCGGGCCCCCCGCTCTTCCCCCCTGTCCCCTGCTGTGTCCGGCACTCATCCCTCTTGCCCCCAACCCTGTCCTGGGTCCCCCGCTATCCCCCCGTCCCCTGCTTTGTCTGGGCCCCCCCCGCTGTCTCCGGCCCCCCACCACCGCCGGTGACCGGCGGGAGGAGGTGATCACCGACCCGGTGATCACCTCCTCCCGCCGCTTCCTTCAGCTCACCTCCTCCTGCCATCACCGGTGCCACTGCCGCTTGCCTCCCACTTGCCTCCTCCTGCTCCTCCCGCCTCCTCTCACCACCACTCTTACCGCCGCTCTCACCGCCGCTGTCCGACGTCCGGTAAAACCCCCTGCATGATCCCCCTGCAGGGGGATCCCAGATCCCCCATCCCCCTGCAGGGTGATCCCTGATCCCCCATCCCCCTTCAGGGGGATCACTGATCCCCCATCCACCTGCAGGGGGATCCCTGATCCCCCAACCCCCTGCAGGGGGATCCCTGATCCCCCATCCCTCTGAATGGGGATCCCTGACCCCCCTGCATGGGGATCCCTGATCCCCCATCCCCCTGCAGGGGGATCCCTGATGCCCCATCCCCCTGCATGGGGATCCCCCATCCCCCTGCAGGGGGATCCCTGATCCCCCATCTCCCTGCATGGGGATTGAGCTGCAGAAAGCGATCTGACATCTCGGGCGCAGTGATCCACTGCACAGTGATCTGGGCTTTAAGACCACTGCGCCCGAGCTGTCAGATTGCTTTCTGCAGCTCAATCCCCATGCAGGAGGATTAGGCACAGTGATCCACTGTGTGGATGCAGGGGGATCATGCTAAGGTGAACTAATCTGACAGTCCTGGCACAGTGATCCATTATGGGGCTGTCAGATCACTTCACTGCAACGTCGGGTCACCTGACCCAAGCCTCTGAGATCATGTGATCTCTGAGACTTGGGTTTGCACAGTGATGCTGCACTGTATGGCAATGATCTGCCATACAGTGCATTATCACTAGGACACCAGAGACTGCAACAAGAGGAGACTTGATTCCTTTGCTGTCTCTGGATGTAGCAGAGGCGATTGAGTGTTGTGGGACCTTCGTTGCGGACTATGTCGGAAATGATCGAGCGTCGTGGGACCTTCGTTGTGGACTACGTCGGATCTTTTTATAATAAAGATGGAGTCCGAAATTTGTTTGTGTTTTTTTTCTAATAAAAAGATTTTTGTCTGTGTGGTGTATTTTTTGACTATTTACTAGAGATTCCTAATGGCCGGGTCTAACATTGGCCCGACATTATGAATCTCGGGCTTAGTGCCAGCTGCCAATAAAAAAGCTGGCATTAACCCCTTTATTAGCCAGTTTGCCACCGGCACCAGGGCAACTGGAAGAGTCTGGGTACAGCGCCAGAAAATGGCGCTTCAATGAATGCGCCATTTTCTGGGGCGGCTGCAGGCTGCAATTCGCAGCATGGGGGGCCCAAAACGCTTGGGCCTTTCCATGCTGAGCATACCAGCCCCCAGCTACCTAGTTGTAACTGGCTGGGCCAAAAATATGGCGGAGCCCCACGTCATTTTTTTTCTAGAATTAGTTCTAGAAATTTAAAAAAATGGGCTTCGCTGTGTTTTTAGTTGCCATCCAGGTACAACGAGGCAACTGGGGGTTGGTGGCAGTCCGTAGCTGCCAAGTTGTACCTGGCTGGACCAAATATATGGCTGAGCCCCACGTCATTTTTTTTTTCTAGAATTAGTTCTAGAAATAAAAAAAATTGGGATCTGCTGTATTTTTGGTTGCAGCCAGGTACGAGGCAGCTGGGGGTTGCTGGCAGTCTGTATCTGGCTGGACCAAAAATATGGCGGAGCCCCACGTCATTTTTTTTCTAGAATTAGTTCTAGAAATTAAAAAAAAGGCCTTCTCTGTATTTTTGGTAGCCAGCCAGGTACAACTTGGCAGCTGGCGGACTAGAATCCTCTGCGTGGAGAGACCCAAATGTTGTGGGCCCCCCACGCTGCAAATTGCAACCCACAGCCACCCAAGAAAATAGCGCATTCATTAGAGGCGGCATTTTTTGGTGTTGTACCCCAACTCTACCAGTTGCCCTTGTGCTGGTGGCACACGGGTTCTCCATATGCGACATGGTGTCCGCTAACAATTTCAATGGAAAATTAGCTCCAATTGTTAGCGGAAACCATGTTGCGTATGGAGAGCCTCTCCCTGTGTGCCTGAACATTGGAGCTCCCCCACAAGTGACCCCATTTTGGAAACTAGACCCCCAAGGAACATATCTAGATACATAGTGAGCACTTTGAACACACATGTGCTTCACAAATTAGTCCGTAAAAGGGAAAAAGAAGATTTTTTGTGAAAAAAAAGTAATTTTTCATTTTTACGGATCAATTTGTGAAGCACCTGGGGGTTCAAAGTGCTCACTATGCATCTAGATAAGTTCCCTGGGTGGTCTTGTTTCCAAAATGGGGTCACTTGTGGGATAGCTCCAATGTTTAGGCACACAGGGGCTCTTTATATGCGACATGGTGTCCACTAAAAATTCCAATTGTTAGCGGACACTATGTTGCGTATGGAGAGCCTCTGTGTGCCTAAACAATGGAGCTCCCCCACAAGTGACCCCAATTTTGAAACAAGAACCCCCCAGGGCACATATCTACATGGGTGGTGAGCATTTTGAACACCCAGGTGCTTCACAAATGAATCCGTAAAAATGAAAAAGAAACAATTTGTGGGGAAAAAAAGTACTTTTTCATATTTACGGATCAATTTGTGAAGCACCTGGGGTTTCAAAATGCTCACCACCCATCTAGATATGTTCCCTGGGGGCTCTAGTTTCCAAAATGGGGTCACTTGTGGGTGAGCTCCAATGTTTAGGCACACAGGGGCTCTCCAAGTGCAACATGGTGTCCGCTAACAATTTGAGCTCATTTTTCAGTCAAATTGTTAGTGTACACCATGTCGCGTTTGGAGAGCTCCTGTGTGACTAAACATTGGAGCTCCCCCACAAGTGATCCCATTTTGGAAACTAGAGCCCCCAGGGAACTTATCTAGATGGGTGCTGAGCATTTTGAATGCCCCAGTGCTTCACAAATTAATCTGTAAAAATGAAAAAAAGAAATTTTTTGTGGAAAAAAAAGTACTTTTTCATTTCTACAGATGAATTTGTGAATCACCTGGGGGTTCAAAATGCTCACCACCCATATAGATATGTTCCTTGGGGGCTCTAGTTTCCAAAATGGGGTCACTTGTGGGGGAGCTCCAACGTTTGGCACACAGGGGCTCTCCAAACGCGACATGGTGTCCGCTGACAATTTGAGCTGATTTTTCAGTCAAATTGTTAGCGGACACCATGTTGCTTTTGGAGAGCCCCTGTGTGCCTAAACATTGGAGCTCCCCCACAAGTGACCCCATTTTGGAAACTAGACCCCCCCAGGGAACATATCTAGATGGGTGGTGAGCATATTTAACCCCCAGGTGCTTCACAAATTCATCCGTAAAAATGAAAAAGTACTTTTTTTTTCCACAAAAATTTTCTTTTTTCATTTTTACAGATTAATTTGTGAAGCACTGGGGCCAGAGGCGTAGCTAGGGGTTCAACACAAGGGGGAATGAAACATCATGAGTGGGCCCCCAGCCCAGGTGACCAGCAATAATCACACGTACAACCTAAAGCCCACATAGGGCAGTATTAAGTGCAGCCTTTTATACATATAGGGCAGTATTATGTGCAGCCTTTTATACATATAGGGCAGTATTATGTGCAGCCTTTTATCCCATATAGGGCAGTATTATGTGCAGCCTTTTATCCCACATAGGGCAGTATTATGTGCAGCCTTTTATCCCACATAGGGCAGTATTATGTGCAGCCTTTTATACATATAGGGCAGTATTATGTGCAGCCTTTTATACATATAGGGCAGTATTATGTGCAGCCTTTTATACATATAGGGCAGTATTATGTGCAGCCTTTTATACATATAGGGCAGTATTATGTGCAGCCTTTTATCCCATATAGGGCAGTATTATGTGCAGCCTTATATCCCATATAGAGCAGTATTATGTGCAGCCTTTTATCCCATACAGGGCAGTATTATGTGCAGCCTTTTATACATATAGGGCAGTATTATGTGCAGCCTTTTATCCCACATAGGGCAGTATTATGTGCAGCCTTTTATACATATAGGGCAGTATTATGTGCAGCCTTTTACACATATAGGGCAGTATTATGTGCAGCCTTTTATCCCACATAGGGCAGTATTATGTGCAGACTTTAATACCATATAGGGCAGTATTATGTGCAGTCTTATGACCACCCCCTTACTTTGCTTACCTCCCCTGGCTCCCTTGCTGCTCCGGCGGGCTCCTCTTGCAGAGTCTGAGGATTCAAGCCTCTGGAGAAGGAGGGAAAGGTGCCGCCAGCCTGCGTTCCACTGTGCATCAAGCAGGAAGTGGGAGGAGGCAGCACAGTGGAGCGCAAGCCAGGAAGCCGGCAGGACAGAGAAGGACTGAAAAATCAGCTCAAATTGTTAGGGGACACCATGTCGCGTTTGGAGAGCCCCTGTGTGCCTAAACATTGGAGCTCCCTCACAAGTGACCCCATTTTGGAAACTAGAGCCCCCAGGGAACTTATCTAAATGGGTGATGAGCATATTTAACCCCCAGGTGCTTCATAAATTCATCCGTAAAAATGAAAAAGTACTTTTTTTTCACAAAAAGTTTCTTTTAGCCTAATTTTTTTCATTTTCACACGGGGAGCAGGATAAAACGGATCCTAAAAATTGTTGGGAAATTTCTCCTGAGTACACCGATACCTTATATGTGGTCATAAACCATTGTTTGGGCGCACGGCAGGGCTCAGAAGGGAAGGAGCGCAATTTGACTTTTTGAATGGAAAATTAGCTCCAAAAGTCAAATTGCGCTCCCTCCCTTATGATCACTGCCGTGCGCCCAAACAGTGGTTTATGACCACATAAGAGCTATCGGTGTACTCAGGAGAAATTGCCCAACAAATTTTAGGATCCATTTTATCCTGTTGCCCATGTGAAGATGAAAGAATTGAGGCTAAAAGAACATTTTTGTTGGTAAAATTAAAATGCCCATTTTTTCCTTCCATGTTGCTTTAGTTCCTGTGAAGCACCTGAAGGGTTAATAATCTTCTTGAATGTAGTTTTGAGTAGCTTGAGGGGTGCAGTTTTTGGAATGGTGTCACTTTTGCGTGTTTTCTGTCATGTACACCCCTCAACGGGCCTTCAAATGTGATGTGGTAGCTAAAAAAAAGTTTTTTTTTAATTTTGCTGGAAAAATTAAAAATTGCTGTTGACCTTTGAACCCTTATTACTTCCTACCCAAAAATTTTTGTTTTTCAAAAATTGTGCTAATGTAAAGTAGACATGTATGAAATGTGATTTATTAACTATTTTGTGTCACATAACTCTCTGGTTTAACAGAATGAAAATTAAAAATGTGAAAATTGCAAAATTTTCTAAATTTTCGCCAAATTGTTGATTTTTTCACAAATAAACACAAAAATTATCGACCTAAATTTACTACTAACATGAAGCCCAATATGTCACGAAAAAACAATCTCAGAATTGCTAGGATCCGTTGAAGCGTTCCAGAGTTATTACCTCATAAAGGGAGAGTGGTCAGAATTACAAGAAATGGTCTGGTCATTAAGCTGCAAAGTGACTCGGTCCTTAAGGGGTTAAACGTGGCCTACAGTGAAGGTTTAGTGAACACTGCTCTTAAGCAAAAACTGACAGGTTAGCTTGTTGCAGTAAAAAAGTAGTAGCATTAACTACACTCAAGGTGTATTTGGTTGTATTAAACGTGGCCTACAGTAAAGGTTTAGTGAACACTGCTTTTAAAGAGGACCTGTTACCAAACCAGGCATGGTGATCTAATTACAGCACTGCATGCAGCATGTCTGCAGCATGCAGGCAAGGGGTCACCCAGCACTTGAGATCCCCTGTACCCCGAGTAAATACACTTAGAAAACTTACATCCTGCAGCCACTAAGGAGGTGGCTAGAGGCTGGAGCCGAAGGGCAGATTCACACCCCCTGCATGTTTAATCTGCCCACCGCTGCAGGGCAGGTATAAGTGCTGATGTCACTGCAGGAGGGGGGGCAGCTGGCTCCTGCTCTGACATCACAACCTTCAGCCACCGTTAACCATAGAGCAGGGCGGGTATAAGCGGTGACATCACCGCATAGGGCGGGGCTAAGCAGCCATTTCTAAAGTGAACTCTGTGCTATACTGCAGACCAGGGAGACAATGATTGGCATCAGGGAGGCAGCGGTGGGCAGATTACACATGCAGGGGGTGTGAATTTGCCCTTTGGCTACAGCCACAAGCTACCTCCTATTTGGCTCCACAATGTAAGTTTTCAGAATGTATTATCTCGGGGTACAGGGAGGCTCAAGTGCTGGGGGACCCCTTGCCTGGATGCAGCAGACATGCTGTATCCAGTGCTGTAATTAGATCACCATGCAAGGTTGGTGACAAGTCCTCTTTAAGCAAAAAATGACAGGTTTGCTTGTTGCAGTAAAAAATTAATAGAATCAACGACACTGAAGGTATAGCTTCTCTCACTAGTGGGCTACACCACTCTGGGACACTGCTAGTCTGCTACTAGCCAGAACAAAGTGCCTGGACAAGCTGCAGAAAAAAAATGCCTAATTAAGACAGGTGGTGTAGCTTTCTTCACAGCAGTGCTACACTACCTGCCCTAATGGATTCAAAGAGCTATATTACTGTGGCCAGATGCTGTGAGAAAGACTTGCACAGCACTGGTACACACCTGACACACACCTGCCTGGCAAAAACTAATAGAGACTGCTCTAACCTAGCCCTCAAACGGGCTGCAATTAAAACTAGTCCCTTCTTCTATGAAGTGGCCCTGAAAAGGGCTGATACACTACTAGTCCCTAGTCTCTATCCCTAATCGCTACTCCTATGGAGCAGCCCTAAAAAGGGCAGATATTACTAGTCCCTACTCCCTACACCTATCTATCTAACTTTGTATTCACTCACTAGCTGACTGAGAGAACACAATTTAGTTTGCACTGTTTAGTGCGCGCACACAGCTGCAGCGGTGCCGTCTAACACCTGCAGCAGCTATCAGCAAAATGGTGGCGATCTTTAAGATGGCCAAGTTTTATAGGGCTAGGACATGTGACAGACACAGCCAATGATGACATTAGTTGTGTGAAAAAATGCACTTTGCAGTGTGGGACTGTGATTGGCTAGCAGCCTGAACCGCCCCACTGTACATGCTTTAGGAGAAAAAAAAAAAGCGGCCTTATTGCTGCAGCTCTGATACAACCCCCCCTGCACAATAAACACACAAACTGGATGTTAACATTCATTTGCAGTATTAGGGCTAGGTTTAGGATTAGGAAGATTAAGCTTTTATGAATCGAAGCCTTATCGAACATATACTAGAACTGCCGAATTTCAAGCAAATTGTTCTAATTCGGCGAATGACTTGAACACCGCCAAAAACAGCTCGAATTTGAGATTGGCGAACAATTCGAATCAAACATCGCTCATCTCTAGTAGTAATGTAGTCTGCACAAGATGTCAAGGGGAGCAGATGTCTGAGAATTTGACTGACGAGCAGCTCTGTACACCCTATCAATCATGAAGATGGAGTCTAGGGGTTTTTGTGACACCATATTGAAAATTTCAGAGACCTTACAGGGAAGTGCGCATGCAGGTATACCCTCTGGAACCCGTTTCAGGCTGATGTTGCTGCGCCTTCCTTGGTTCTGCATATGTGCTTGAGCATTGGAGAGGCTCTTCTCCAGCATGGCAACCCTGAAGAATAGGGAGGAGGTGGTGTCCTCAAGTGCGGACGTACGGGTGTCAAGGAGGTCCAGATCACAGCGCAGCGTGGAAAGGGCCCTTTCCTGGGAGGCTTCAAACCTGGCCACCATGGAGTCTAGGTCTTGTTTAGTTGGAAGAGCTTTAATTAGGTCATATAGGCTTTGTGGGCTGCTTAGGGTAGAGGGTATACTGTCAGAGTTCATGACTGTGTTGTTAGGGGCTCGCCCCTTGAGACCCTGTGCTGCCTCTTCTATGGATTCCTCCTGAGGGCCCTGGGATTGTGTGGGAAGGCCTGTTTTATTGACGTTTTACCCTCATGCTGCTGCAGTTGCAGGGGCCTGTTCTTCTCCTGTCTCATGTCCAGTCATTCTGCTCTGTCCCCTCTGCAACCCCTGGGCCAGGGGATCGCATTCTGCTGCAGGCTGGGGAGCTCCGGGGAAGGTATCGAGGTTTATTCTGTGCCCCGCACTGCTATCTCTCCCTCTCACCTTCTCGCTTGCCGTGCTGTGGGTGGTGGGAGCTGCTGCTGGCACCATTACTGAGGAGGTCGCGGCACCTGTCTCTGGTTTTCCGCCACAGAAGAACTGCTTCTCCGGGGTCCCGGCAGGTGACAGGAGGAGCCTCTTCTGCCTCTGGGCATTTCGGTTGGCTGAAGGTGTTCTGTGGTCAGTAATGTCGGTTGGATATGGAGGAGCTCCACAGGGACACTGCGCCATAGTTTTTCCCACGAAAAAAGGGAATTTTAAGCCACATTTGGCTGTATTTAAATGAAATGTACCTGTGGTGACATAATTATAAGCTTTTTAAGCATATCCATTTGTGGAACTTACCGTATATACTCGTGTATAAGCCAAGTTTTTCAGCCCAAAAATTGGGCTGAAAAGTCCCCCCCTCGGCTTATAGATGGGTCAATACGGTAACTCTAGCAACAAGGCACTAGCAATATATGCACTGCTTCCCCCTGTCAATCAGCGGCAGGGGGAAGCAGTGCATATATGGCCCCCAAATGCTGGCACTCGTCCCCCTCCGTTATAAGGCCCCCCGGCTGCTTAAGTTACCATCTCTGTATGCTCCGTCCTCGGCAGCATCCAGGGTCATGTGACCAGCCGGTCGCATGACGTCATCGCTACTGGCCGGGGACCCCGGATGCAGCAGAGGACGGGAGCATGGAGGACCGGCGCGGAGCAGAAGACCAGGGATGGTAACCTAAGCAGCCGGGGGGGCTTATAACGGAGGGGGATGAGTGCCAGCATTTGTGGGCCATAAATGACTCACTGTTGGGGCCTGTATATACCTCTGGGGCTGCTGTATACCACTGGGGCTGCTGTATACCTCTGGGGCTGCTGTATACCACTGGGGCTGCTGTATACACCTCTGGGGCTGCTGTATACCACTGGGGCTGCTGTATACACCTCTGGGGCTGCTGTATACACCTCTGGGGCTGCTGTGTACCACTGGAGCTGCTGTATACCTCTGGGGCTGCTGTATACCACTGGGGCTGCTGTATACCTCTGGGGCTGCTGTATATACCTCTGGGGCTGCTGTATATACCTCTGGGGCTGCTGTATATACCTCTGGGGCTGCTGTATATACGTCTGGGGGCTGCTGTATATACCACTGGGGAGGCTGCTGTATACTACCACTGGGGAGGCTGCTGTATACTACCACTGGGGAGGCTGCTGTATACTACCACTGGGGAGGCCTGTATACCACTGGGGGGGCCTGTATACCACACTGCTGGGGGCTGTATACCTGTGCCGGCTTATACACGAGTCAATAGGTTTTCCCAGGTTTTGGGGGCAAAAGTAGGGGGGTCGACTTATACACGGGTCGGCTTATACATGAGTATATACGGTATTATTATTCCAATGAGTATTGATTAAAATGAACTTTAATATTACCTTTGTTAGTGGGGAAACCCCTTTAATGTAGGGACTAGTGATGAGCGAGTATGCTCGGCGCGACTCGGTACTCGCACGAGTATCTCGGTACTCGGGGTGCTCGGCGAGCACCGAGTACTGCCGAGATGCTCGGACTGCTCGGTAATAAATAGCGATCTGAGACACATACACTGCTCCCTTCAGTGCACACAGTGAGCTGGCACCATACAGGGAGCAGATTAATTGATAGGATCCCTCTGGGGGCCACAGCAAGGTGTTATATGCTGCGGCGATTTGAAAAAGCCCACCCTCCCGCCCTTTTCCGGAATTACTCGTTTTATAACCGGAAGTCTGTGGGCGGAGCCTGTCACTCATTGACTTACATTGGGCTCGGTGCTCTGGCCGAGTACAAGAGTATCTTGAGATGCTCGGCCAGAGCACCGAGCACCCGAGCATTTTAGTGCTCGCTCATCACTAGTAGGGACCCATCTGAATGAGGTTGCCTTGTGGTAGGTGGGCTCAAAGTAGAAAAGTATGGGATGTATAAAAAAAATTATATGGAAAATACTAAGCCTTGACTCTACATAAAGAAAGACGTATGCTTCATACGAATCTATAAAAGTAATAACTATATTATTTAATATTAATGATTATAATTTTTAAATAAATATATTAACGTATTATCATCTGATGTAGAGAATCTCCTAGTAGGTAACACCACCACCTCTTTTTCTACTTTTCCGTCCTAATATTTCTTTGCTTTAGAATGAAAAATCTCAGATCCTAACCACTTTCCTTTGGCTACGACTGGTAAGTTACCATCCCCACTTTAATTTAGATATGTTTGTTATGTACATGAGAGATTAGTGATATCTCTAGTGGTCCTGATCTCAAAACACAGTAATAATTGGATGCACCCACTTCTGGAAATTGCAACACTTGGCATAAATGTAATAAATATAAATAGATACATACTTGAAATACTTTGTCTTCAAAGGAGTTTTAAACACTTTTCATATTATTATTTTAATTAATGAAACTTTACATAGGGTACGACAAATTTATGAAAATGTCTCAGCCACATAACACAGCCTGCATCTCTTTTTAAGTCAGTTGAACTTTTTTCAGAACATAATAGAAAAATTGTTAAATACTTGAACCTGGCAAAGCTGAAATACCAGACACAGCCCATTAGCAAATTTGGGGCTGATTTGAGGAAAAAACTAAACAAGCATTTTTTTTTCCCTCTAAAGTCCCCATTGCACGCTACGATGTCCCAGCGATCCGATCAACGATCGAGTCGCTGGGACATCGCTAGCTGATCGGTAGCTGATCGGTATCTGATCGCTGGTGAGCTGTGACTCAACAGTGACCAATGGACCAGCGACATCGTGGAAAAGAATAAAATATTCTTTCCATGATGTCTAACTCTCGCTGCCAGGCTGCGGTAAGTGGGAGCTAGCTGGTAACCATGGTAAACAGCAGGTATCTAGGCAGCGCGCAGCGCCTAGTTACCAGATGTATACCCTGGTTACCTGCCTTCTCCACTTACAGGCTAGTATCCAAGGTACACAGTGGGTAACTAGGGACAGCACTGTAAATAATTACCCGCTGTGTACCTTGGATACCAGCCTGTAAGTGGAGAAGGTTGGTAACCAGGGTATACATCGGGTAACTAGGCGTAGTGCGCTGCCTAGATACCCACTGTTTACCATGGTTACCAGCCTGCTCCGCTTATCGCTGGTTGTTTGGCCCCTGTCACACACGCCGATGCGTGCTGACCAGCGGACGACCAACGACATATTTATGGTCCTGACCATAAACCAACGATCAGCGAGCTGACCGTTGGTACCTGTCACACACAGTGACATCGTCACAAGGTCGCTGCAACGTCACAAAACAGTGACGTTGCAGCTATATCGTTAGCGATATCGTTGTGTGTAACAGGGCCTTTAGACAACGTCATTAGTTTGGTTCTGATATTAGATATTCATATACATGCACAACATTATGTAACCTGTTGTAAAAAAAGAAAGGGTAACATAGAATATAGAACTTTGCATAATATTATGGTATCAGGAACATTTTACTGCTTTAATATTATTTTTTTTTACATTTTGTCCAGTTTTGGCAGCATGAGTTTTTGACATGGGCCCCAGCAAAATGTGGATCGGTTGAAAAAATTTCATTACCAGTAGAGGACATCTGGACACCTGACATAATTGTCTATGAGTTGTAAGTGTTGTCAGTCATCTATTTAAGTGTATAAGTACATTTTGCAACTAATACCAGTAGCTGATAAAGCTTCCAGATAAGAGGTGTGGAACAACCCCTTAAGGCCCTGTCACAAATAACGACCTCTACAGCGATCCCGACAGCGATAATGACCTGCCAGGATCGCTGGAGCGTCGGTACCTGGTCTCTGGGGAGCTGTCAAACAGGCAGATCTCCCCAGCGATCAGGGGCATGGGAACCACCTCCCACACCGCTGAAGGCGATGTCAGCGTCCTCCCTGCTTAGTGCAGCATGTAAGCACGGAGGACGCTGGAAACTATAATAAACACTCTCTCTCTCCCTCTCTGAGCAGCCCCCTCTAGGTGACCAAATACCTGGTTTTATACAAAATATTTCAGGTGCACTTCCAATCAATACAACGATTTAACCCTCACCTTCACACCTAATACATAACTGCAGAGTTAAGATTTAACCCTTATCACTCTAAATATATATATAATAATAATAATATTTAGTGACATTGATGCTTTTCATACATCAGCAAGACTATCCCCATTAGGGCTCCCAATCTGAATTCCATATAAGTATGTCTTTGGAGTGTGGGAGCAACGTGGCTGCAAATGGATGCCAGGTGATATGGTGGTACCCGTGGTATGCCTTAGTTGACGAACCTGTGTCTTTTCTTCCCCGCCTAGGATGAGTATATACCCAATGGCTCCTTGAAGGTAGACTTGGGGCTCCCCTCCCTTGTGGTGAGGAAGCAGGCAGACTGCTCCATCTGGCAGGGTGCCGCAGCCAGTGAAATGACCGCAGCAGCCGGTTGACGACTTCAGAGGTAGACTCTGGCCGTTTCCTCGGGTCTGGCGTTCCCGTGGTGGACTGGGGAATTCCCTGGAGTATTGTCGCTCCATGCTGGGGTTCCCCCTTTCTCTCTCAGGCCCAGACTCATGCGTCAGGCACCCTCTCTCAGGAACCCCTAAGGATCCCCTTTCATCTTCCCTCCGGATCAACGTAGAGCTGTCCGGGTAAACCTTCCGCCCCGCTCCACACTCCTCCTCGACCTCCTCTCCAACTCCTACTACAACAACAACTACAACTCTTTGACTCGCTCTAGAGGTGACTATATCCCCCTCCCAGGAGTAACCTCCCACCACTTCTCTAGTGTGGGAGTGCAGGAATGGGTCCCACCCACCAGCCTAGCATCCACTTGCAGTTGGGGAAGATTATACCTCTTTTACGAGTGCAATACCCCACTGTGACGCCAACCATGTGGGGCGCCACAGATCCATTGACAAATCTTTTGCTTTCCCCATGACTCACAATCCAGAAACATCAGTGGCTGGATGAAAGATGCAAGAATTTGTCTGGATCCCAGAAACTCACTCAGCTTTTATGCACACACACTATTAACTTGCAAACAGGTCGCAAGTGAGGATGTTACCTTTATTAGCCATTCAAACCCATTTATGTTAACTTCTGTGCATATTTTCAGGCCATAATTACCAGGGTATGTGAACTTTTGATCAGGGTCACTTGGATGTTTTTGGTTGTCATTACTATTTTGTGGCACCCCTGCGAATACAGTCGCCACAGAGGTACTGCACCCCTGTTAGACAAAGTGAGGGAAGTGTGGACAAAGTGAGGGAAGTGACTACATACACACATATATACACACATACTGTACATTGCATATAGAGGGGTGAGGAGAGCGGAGGGTGGAGGGGTGAGGAGGGGTGAGGAGAGCGGAGGCTGGAGGGCAGAGCGGAGGCTGGAGGGCAGAGCGGAGGCTGGAGGGCAGAGGCAGGAGGGCAGAGGCTGGAGGGCAGAGGCTGGAGGGGCAGAGGGGAAGCTGGAGAGGCTGGAGGGGCAGAGGCTGGAGGGGCAGAGGGGAAGCTGGAGAGGCTGGAGGGGCAGAGGGGAAGCTGGAGAGGCTGGAGGGGCAGAGGGGAAGCTGGAGGGCAGAGGCTGGAGGGGCAGAGGGGAAGCTGGAGGGGCAGAGGCTGGAGGAGGAGAGGCTGGAGGGGCAGAGACTGGAGGAGGAGAGGCTGGAGGGGCAGAGGCTGGAGGGGCAGAGGCTAGAGGGGCAGAGGCTGGAGGGGAGAGCGGAGGCTGGAGGCAGAGGCTGGAGGGCAGAGCGGAGGCTGGAGGGCAGAGCGGAGGCTGGAGGGGAGAGGCTGGAGGGCAGAGCGGAGACTGGAGGGGAGAGGCTGGAGGGGAGAGGCTGGAGGGGAGAGGCTGGAGGGGAGAGGCTGGAGGGAAGAGGCTGGAGGGGAGAGCGGAGGCTGGAGGGGAGAGGCCGGAGGGGAGAGCGAAGGCTGGAGGGCAGAGCGGAGGCTGGAGGGCAGAGCGGAGGCTGGAGGGCAGAGGCTGGAGGGCAGAGGCTGTAGGGGCAGAGGGGAAGCTGGAGAGGCTGGAGGGGCAGAGGCTGTAGGGGCAGAGGGGAAGCTGGAGAGGCTGGAGGGGCAGAGGGGAAGCTGGGGGGAGAGTGGAGGCTGGAGGGCAGAGGCTGGAGGGGAGAGGGGAGGCTGGATGGGAGAGGGGAGG
Source organism: Allobates femoralis (assembly GCA_033576535.1). Taxonomy (NCBI): domain Eukaryota; kingdom Metazoa; phylum Chordata; class Amphibia; order Anura; family Aromobatidae; genus Allobates; species Allobates femoralis. The sequence goes on from JARQOC010000001.1 coordinate 214,715,266, forward strand.
CTGGAGGGGAGAGCGGAGGCTGGAGGGGAGAGGCTGGAGGGCAGAGCGGAGGCTGGAGGGGAGAGGCTGGAGGGGAGAGGCTGGAGGGGAGAACGGAGGCTGGAGGGGAGAGGCTGGAGGGGAGATCGGAGGCTGGAGGGGAGAGCGGAGGCTGGAGGGCAGAGGCTGGAGGGCAGAGGCTGGAGGGCAGAGGCTGGAGGGGCAGAGGGGAAGCTGGAGAGGCTGTAGGGGCAGAGGCTGTAGTTGCAGAGGGGAAGCTGGAGAGGCTGGAGGGGCAGAGGCTGGAGGGGCAGAGGGGAAGCTGGAGGGGAGAGCGGAGGCTTTAGGGCAGAGGCTGGACGGGAGAGGGGAGCTGGATGGGAGAGGGGAGGCTGGAGGGGAGAGCAGAGGCTGGAGGGGAGAGGGGAGGCTGGAGGGGAGAGCGGAGGCTGGAGGGGAGAGTGGAGGCTGGAGGGGAGAGGCAGGAGGGGAGAGCGGAGGCTGGAGGGCAGAGGCTGGAGGGGAGAGCGAAGCCTGGAGGGGAGAGCGAAGGCTGGAGGGGAGAGCGAAGGCTGGAGGGGAGAGCGAAGGCTGGAGGGGAGAGCGGAGGCTGGAGGTCAGAGGCTGGAGGGGAGAGCGGAGGCTGGAGGGGAGAGCAGAGGCTGGAGGGGAGAGGCTGGAGGGGAGAGTGGAGGCTGGAGGGCAGAGGCTGGAGGGGAGAGCGGAGGCTGGAGGGCAGAGGCTGGAGGGCAGAGGCTGGAGGGGCAGAGGCTGGAGGGCAGAGGCTGGAGGGGCAGAGGCTGGAGGGGCAGAGGGGAAGCTGGAGGGGCAGAGGGGAAGCTGGAGAGGCTGGAGGGGCAGAGGCTGGAGGGGCAGAGGGGAAGCTGGAGAGGCAGAGGCTAGAGGGGCAGAGGGGAAGCTGGAGAGGCTGGAGGGGCAGAGGCTGGAGGGGCAGAGGGGAAGCTGGGGAGGCTGGAGGGGCAGAGGCTGGAGGGGCAGAGGGGAAGCTGGATGGGAGAGGGGAGGCTGGAGGGGAGAGCGGAGGCTGGAGGGGAGAGGCTGGAGGGCAGAGCGGAGGCTGGAGGGGAGAGGCTGGAGGGGAGAGGCTGGAGGGGAGAACGGAGGCTGGAGGGGAGAGGCTGGAGGGGAGATCGGAGGCTGGAGGGGAGAGCGGAGGCTGGAGGGCAGAGGCTGGAGGGCAGAGGCTGGAGGGGCAGAGGGGAAGCTGGAGAGGCTGTAGGGGCAGAGGCTGTAGGGGCAGAGGGGAAGCTGGAGAGGCTGGAGGGGCAAAGGCTGGGGGGGCAGAGGGGAAGCTGGAGGGGAGAGCGGAGGCTGGAGGGCAGAGGCTGGAGGGGAGAGGGGAGGCTGGATGGGAGAGGGGAGGCTGGAGGGGAGAGCGGAGGCTGGAGGGGAGAGGGGAGGCTGGAGGGGAGAGCGGAGGCTGGAGTGGAGAGTGGAGGCTGGAGGGGAGAGCGGAGGCTGGAGGGCAGAGGCTGGAGGGGAGAGCGAAGCCTGGAGGGGAGAGCGAAGGCTGGAGGGGAGAGCGAAGGCTGGAGGGGAGAGCGAAGGCTGTAGGGGAGAGCGGAGGCTGGAGGTCAGAGGCTGGAGGGGAGAGCGGAGGCTGGAGGGGAGAGCGGAGGCTGGAGGGCAGAGGCTGGAGGGCAGAGGCTGGAGGGGCAGAGGCTGGAGGGGCAGAGGGGAAGCTGGAGGGGCAGAGGGGAAGCTGGAGAGGCTGGAGGGGCAGAGGCTGGAGGGGCAGAGGGGAAGCTGGAGAGGCAGAGGCTGGAGGGGCAGAGGGGAAGCTGGAGAGGCTGGAGGGGCAGAGGCCGGAGGGGCAGAGGGGAAGCTGGAGGGGCAGAGGCTGGAGGGGCAGAGGGGAAGCTGGAGAGGCTGGAGGGGCAGAGGCTGGAGGAGGAGAGGCTGGAGGGGCAGAGGCTGGAGGGGCAGAGGCTGGAGGGGCAGAGGCTGGAGGCAGTGGGGTAGATGGGCGGGGGGTGCATACTCACTTCGGGCGCTTCTACAGCGCGTGTGCTGTAGGAGGAGAGGAGGGGCGGGCAGAGCAGCAGGGAAGGAAGTCCCGTCCTCCCTCCTCTCCGGCCGCGCGGCGGCCGCTGCTGGTAGTACGGGTCCCTCCAGGGGGTGCGGGGCCCCCCCATGTGGCGGGCAATGGGCCCCCCCTGCCTACGCTAGTGGCTGGAGGGCAGAGGCTGGAGGGAGAGGCTGGAGGGCAGACGGAACGTCCGAGAGCGGAACGTTCCTCTGCCGCTCCCTGTAGCCGGGCGCCGGCCGGTTACCCTGCACTGGTGACGTCACCAGCATGGCTCCGAAGGCCTTCACGGAAGTACCCTTCGGGTATTCCGGAAGTGGCCTTCGGCTTTTATATATTAGATGTTTAGATTCATTAAATATTGAAGCCTTTTTGCATAAAAAGTCTATCACTGTTCCTTCAAAGCTTGCTGAAAACTACCTTTTTACCTATATTTGTATTTTTGTGTAAAAAGTTAGTTAGCTGGAAAAACCCTATAGGTACCTTTACACGCGGCAACATTTCTAGGGTGTCAACAGGTAACTTACTGGTTGCAGTGAAATCATGGAGACATGGTTCTATCTTGTTGCTGTGTACATATGGAATCATGTCTCCATGATTTCACTGCAGCCAGTAAGTTACCTGTTGACACCCTAGAAATGTTGCCGCGTGTAAAGGTACCATATGTGATGGTTTCACAATAATCAACATCTTAAATAGACATTAAAAAAAATAGTCTTACAATGAAGTGGGTAGAGAAAATGTAGCAGGACTGATAAATGTGGAGGAAGAATTACTATAGAAAAGTGAATTGTAAGAATAACCATATTGCTCTTGTATTGTTTGTGGTTATATGTACTTTTCCTTTTTGGCAGCATAGATGAAGATAAGTCTCAGCGTACTCCTTTTGTATACGTCAATCACACTGGACGTGTGCGGTATGACAGAATGCTTCGAGTGGTCAGCTCATGTAACCTAGGCATCTTCAACTTCCCATTTGATGTTCAGAACTGCTCTTTGACCTTTGGTTCATACATGCATACAGGTGTGTATTACAGGATCATATAAGCAAATAATACATCATTTACAAATTCATGCATATGGGAAACACAGAAATGAAAATGTAACGTTTTACAGATAGACCAAGGTTGAAAGAACACCAAATTTACTTTTCACGCAGGGTGTTAACGGTGTTATCAGGGCATATAATATTGTTGAAATATCTATAGAATAGGTCATACATATCAGTTTGGAGGGTGAGGGATGTGACACATGGCACCTCGACTGATTAGATGTTGCTAACTTTGACGGACATCAGATGTAAACGTTGAATGATGCTGAACAGCAGGACTGCATTCAATGTGTAGCAGCCGCTGCTGGCTACAACAAATCAGCCCCTATCCTCCTGTCCCTAGAGCTTATAGCAGCTGATTGCTGGGGTGTAGGACTCCCACTAATCTCACATTAATGGCCTAGCCTAAAGGGCCTGTTACACACAATGATATTGTGAATTATATCGTTGCAAAGTCACCAGTTTGGTGACGTTGCAGCGATGTCGTAACGACATAGTTGTGAGTGACAGTATCAACGATCAGTCGTTGATCATTGATCATTAGATTTATGGCCAGGACCATAAATCTATCGTTGGTCTCCCGCTGGGCACCCAGCATCGGCACGTGTGACAGCGGGAGACCAACGATGAACGAGCTCCCAGAGCCTCACAGCAAGCGCTGGGAGCTGGTAATCATGGTAAACAGTGGGTAACTAAGCGCCGTGCTCAGCTTAGTTACTCAATGTTTACCCTGGTTATCAGCGTTCTCGCTGGTCCTGATTGCTGGTGAGTCTGCCTGTGTGACAGCTCACCAGCGATCAGTTCACGATGTGGCAGCGATCCACATCATTGGTCGGATCGCTGCCACATCACAGCATGTAACGGGCCCTTAAGACTTATCAATATAACATGCTCAGATTCCAGTTTAACAGTTGGGTACATCTTGTAAAACCAAACATACAAGAAAAAGCACCACCCAGAAACTTTAGACTAAAAATTTATCTCAAAATCCTAATTGTCCAAGTGCCCATCATAAAATAAACATGCTTGATAATCACCTCCTGTAGTGATGGTATTACAGTTTTGTCAGTGCTGCGATTCCTGGCAGTCAAGTTACATTGTTGATTGGCTGCAGCAGTCATTTGACTTAATGTCAGATCACCACCAGGAATGGTGGCACCCAAATCTTTGGTAGGGTGCCTTTACACGCGGAGAGACATCCTGACGTCAAAATCCCTCCCGGTTGCAGCGTGTAATTTGGGAATTTGGCGGCGATATGTCGCCTCGCACCAGTCGCCTGATTTCAGAGCAGTGCTTTGAAATCAGGCAACTGGCGCAAGGCAACATATCGCCGCCAAATTCACAAATTACATGCCGCAACTGGGAGGGATTTTGACAGTGATAGTCACAGGGCGACATATCGCCGTCAGGATTTCTCGCCGCGGTTGCGGTGTGTAAAGGTACCCGTACAGCACCAATCTAGGAAGCAAGTAATAAGCAGTTTTACTTTAAGTGGTCAAGAAGGGGTTGACAAGTAGTGGACAATCCTTTTCAGATGAGTTGAGTGAATAGATGTATCCGGTTTGAGATTCAGATGTCACCTTTACTTTTTGTGTATGTCTGCACATACAATCCTAAAAATTATTACATCTGTGAATATGAGCATGGGTTATATGGGGGAAATTTCTACTTAAGGAGAGTGCCAAGTTGGCATAAGGAAATTTATAGGCCTTGCAATGTTCCTGTAGGAATTAATATATGCAAACAGCCTCTGCAGGAAGGAAGTGGACTAGGACTCTAGTGCTAATTATTGGATGTAGCAATTCTAAAAGTCAATATTGATCCTTTAACGAACCTTGCCACATGAAGGATAAGCCAGACTAGACATAACTCGCCCCGGTGGGGCCATGGGGTACTCGGAGCCGGGTTGGTGGACATTGCTGGAGATGTCACGGTGGCGTGACCTGGTCCGTGGCCCCGGAGCGGTCATTCAAAAGGGGTTTGGGGAGTTCTCTTTGGAGATCGGTGGTAAGGGAAGGCGTCTTTAGGGAGAGGAGTACCAGACTTGGGGATACTTGCCACAAGCTAAATCTGAGCATGTATATTAAAATCTTCCCCTTTTCACTCATATTGTATAATTCACAATTTAGATTCAAACTACGATTATCCTATGTTTTTCTACCTGTTTTGTCCTCTTTTTTTCTCTTTCCTCCTGTCTTATGACTACATAAATTGTTAGAGCTATATATACAGTACAGACCAAAAGTTTGGACACGCCTTTTACTATGAAAATTGTAGATTCACACTGAAGGCATCAAAACTATGAATTAACACATGTGGACTTATATACTTATGCAAAAAAACTACTAGAAAAAAGCAGCATCAAAAAACTCACCATGTATGCCAAAAGCAGAATCAAAATGCACTCTCAGGATGCAGTCAGAGCCCAAATGTGAAGCAAGCCCAGCTGCAGGCTGATAAATCACCTCTACCAGCAAGATGTGGGAGGCGATCTGCCATGCATACACTGAGCCCGCTTAGAGCACCATTCACACAGATACAGTTGATGCAGAGTGTCTGAAAGCGACCCATCCTGCGCCGCTGCTTGAGCGATGGGTCGCACAGTACGATACCTCTGCACCACTAGATGAATGGCGCCCCTAAGGGCCCAACTGCACCCTGGATAGATAAAAAGTGCAAAAAGTCTCTTATATGATGAATAAAAAACTTTTACAAACGGGATTTTGGTTCATGCATTGGCCAAGACATTTAAGCTGATGATCCACGACAAGGGATCCCATGCTCATCAGTCCTATCAAAAATTTGTGCAAAAAACTACTAGAAAAAAGCAGCATCAAAAAACTCACCATGTATGCCAAAAGCAGAATCAAAATGCACTCTCAGGATGCAGTCAGAGCCCAAATGTGAAGCAAGCCCAGCTGCAGGCTGATAAATCATCTCTACCAGCAAGATGTGGGAGGCGACCTGCCATGCATACACTAAGCCCGCTTAGAGCACCATTCACACAGATACAGTTGATGCAGAGTGTCTGAAAGCGACCCATCCTGCGCCGCTGCTTGAGCGATGGGTCGCACAGTACGATACCTCTGCACCACTAGATGAATGGTGCCCCTAAGGGCCCAACTGCACCCTGGATAGATAAAAAGCAGATCGCATCCCACATCTTGCTGGCAGAGGTGATTTATCAGCCTGCAGCTGGGCTTGCTTCACATTTGGGCTCTGACTGCATCCTGAGAGTGCATTTTGATTCTGCTTTTGGCATACATGGTGACTTATATACTTAACAAAAAAGTGTGAAAAAGCTGAAAATATGTCTTATATTCTAGGTTCTTCAAAGTAGCCACCTTTTGCTTTGATTACTGCTTTGCACACTCTTGGTATTCTCTTGATGAGCTTAACTCTCAGCGTTGAATATGACTTTCATAGTGAGAAAGGTTGGGGACTACTGGTATAGAGATTGGGTAGAAGGGCTGCTACTAGGAATTTCAGGGCGCCTTACTGGCAAAATTTTGGGGTCCCCTGAGACTCCACCCAGGCTCTACCCCATCTCTGGCTGTATACACAATGGAGACTGCTGCTAGCTGAATACACAATCTAAACTGCTGGTAGCTGTATACAAAATGGAGTCTGCTGCTAACTTATGCAGAATACACACTGCTGCTGGCTGTATACACAATGGAGACTGTTGTGGGCCATATACACATTAAAGATTTCCTGCTGTATATCTTGTATACACAGCACTATACTGCACATACAGGTCTACACTATATACATACAGTATATAGACACACTAATACAGCATGTAATGTGGACCTGTATCTACAGTATAGTGCTGTGTACAGACAGACACAGATACTCCAAGAGACACAGAGACAGACAGACCCTAGACATACAGACACGCATACAAATATACATCATACTCATTACCACAGAACCTGTGATGATGATGTAGCGACCGGTGGTAAGGCCGCGGGTGTGTGTGTATGATCTTTCTCAACAGAATCTCCATACGCAGATTTAACCGATAATAACATTTCTTTACTGTAAAACATATTTATCTCACAGTCAACCGAACTATATGCGCACTTGTATATATTAGAGTCTCTGGATCTTCACTTCTTCCGGGTACGCAGCAAGAAAAGAAAACACAACAATGAAGGTATCTTTCCCTAACTTTCCCTAAAATCACGTACCAGTCTTATCACAGAAGATGTCGCTCTCACGTAGCAGGCCTGGGGATCTCCTCACTCTTCTTTGGTCTCCTTCTGCAGGTAACAGTCTGTCTCTCACAGTCTCAGGCACACAGAGCAGCAGCAGAAGGGAGATCACAGCAGCACAAATGGCTCCCTTATGTCGGTCACGGCCCCAGCACATGCACTCTGGGTGCTCGGCGGGCAAGGTTTTGCAGAGCGGCCAGAGTCACAGCACCAAAGTCCAGTGGCCCAGGATCAGTCACAGGGGCTTCTGCGGGGTGATTTTTCCGGCAAGGTGTTGCAAAGTAGTCCACTTTAAACAGACATCCACAGGCAGATGTTCTCTTGTTCAACTCTGTGTCTGTACTAATCTCCCGCCCTCTCTCCTCCTCAGCACATGGCTTTTGGGGGAGGGGAGCAGCAATCAATGCTGTTTTTTTTCCTCTCTGCAGTCATTTCAGCAATTGTCCACAAGGGGGCAGTGGCGGACTGTGCACAGCTCATTTCACTATCAATTTCGATAATACAATCTGAATTGTACACCTCATTACATACCCCCCCACTTAAAGGTTGACAGTCCCTGTCAACAACCATCGGCTCCAAGGCAGTGATGGCCGTTGATATCATAGGGATTGCTCTCCGGCGGAGTAGGGACCTCTGTCGGGGGAAACCGTCATCCCCCCGTTCACCTTCGCTCCCTTGTTCAGGGCTCACAATATCTCCAATAAACTCAGTCACATTTTCTACCCGGGGAGAGTAGGATCGCCGGCGGTAGCGGCGCCGGTTGGGGGCAAATCTGCTTCCTTTAACGGGAACACCCCGGGACCGGTGACGTCGGCGGCCTCTGTACCCTTCTCTCCCTTCACAACATCAAACTGTACCACCTCCCCATCACCAACGCTGCGGAGGCACTTACGAGGATTGTTACGCTTTATGGCAGTCTGATGTACAAACACGTCATCCTTTGTGTCATTCCTGTTGATGAAGCCATACCCATCGCGGACATTAAACCACTTCACCGTCCCCTGGACCCGAGTGGCCAGCACTTGCTTATCGGTCTGGCTCTGTCTCTTCACACCCTTTTCCCTGATCTCCCCTGCCGAGCGAACCGCTTTGGCTGGGGCGTCTAGTTTAAAGGTGGCTGCTGTTGTGGGGCATGGCTTGCTGGTTCTGGTATATCGGACCACGGGTGGAGGATGCGGACAACGGTTTGCCCTATGGCGGGGGTCGCCGCATGTCCAGCACCTTCCCATAGGCCGACTGGGTTGCTGTCTCGCTTGCCTGTCCGCCTGTTGGTCTAGCCTGAGCTGTAGCTGCAGTATCTGTTTCTGCAACTCTGCTACTATCTGCTTCAATTCTTCCGTGTCACTGCTCGGACTGCTGGCACCGGATATGGACCTGCAGGCCGTAGTATAAGTCTGGTTATAAGCTACTACCGGGAGGAGATTCTGTTGATCACACATCCTGCCGACTACGCCAGATGTAGCGACCGGTGGTAAGGCCGCGGGTGTGTGTGTGTATGATCTTTCTCAACAGAATCTCCATACGCAGATTTAACCGATAATAACATTTCTTTACTGTAAAACATATTTATCTCACAGTCAACCGAACTATATGCGCACTTGTATATATTAGAGTCTCTGGATCTTCACTTCTTCCGGGTACGCAGCAAGAAAAGAAAACACAACAATGAAGGTATCTTTCCCTAACTTTCCCTAAAATCACGTACCAGTCTTATCACAGAAGATGTCGCTCTCACGTAGCAGGCCTGGGGATCTCCTCACTCTTCTTTGGTCTCCTTCTGCAGGTAACAGTCTGTCTCTCCCAGTCTCAGGCACACAGAGCAGCAGCAGAAGGGAGATCACAGCAGCACAAATGGCTCCCTTATGTTGGTCACGGCCCCAGCACATGCACTCTGGGTGCTCGGCGGGCAAGGTTTTGCAGAGCGGCCAGAGTCACAGCACCAAAGTCCAGTGGCCCAGGATCAGTCACAGGGGCTTCTGCGGGGTGATTTTTCCGGCAAGGTGTTGCAAAGTAGTCCACTTTAAACAGACATCCACAGGCAGATGTTCTCTTGTTCAACTCTGTGTCTGTACTAATCTCCCGCCCTCTCTCCTCCTCAGCACATGGCTTTTGGGGGAGGGGAGCAGCAATCAATGCTGTTTTTTTTCCTCTCTGCAGTCATTTCAGCAATTGTCCACAAGGGGGCAGTGGCGGACTGTGCACAGCTCATTTCACTATCAATTTCGATAATACAATCTGAATTGTACACCTCATTACAATGTCACATGGAGGGGAGGAGTCAGGGGTCACATGATCAGCTCAGGGAGGGATCAGGGACATGATGAAGTTGGTGGGAGGGCCCTGGATCTGCACCTGTCAATCATGATTGGTCTGTGTGGGGCCATGCTTAAGGAAATGGCCCCACCCCCTGCATGTTCATGGCCTCACCCCTTGCTTGCCATGGCTTACCGGGCCCCTCTGCATCAGCAGGCCCTTGACTGGAATCAGGCCATGCAGCCCCTGATGACAGGTAGTATAGTGTGGAGACAGTGTGAGAGGATAGTTGTAAAGAGAGGTCCAGTATGGAAAAGGGGCAGTATGTGGGACATGCACTATAATAGGGACAGTGTTGTACAGAGAACATGGTTAGGGGCCACTATTTGTTCAGGGGCACAGCATAGGGCAGATAATTTATTTTAGAAGCATTATAATCTCGCTGCTATGTTTAATGACACCATGTTGGGATGAACCAAAGAAGACCGGAGAAGATGGCAGAGATGAGCTGTGGCTGTTAAAAGTGATGGTGCTATATTCATGCATGAAAAATTGTCCTGATGATATATTCATGTACTGATAGTGGTTCAGGTGATATATTTGTGTACTGATGGTGGTTCTCTCTCTAACATGCAGTGTGAACATGTGCACAACTGAACATGACATAACAAAGACAGATGCACTCTGAAATGCAAACCATGAATGTAAGAATATAGACATGCATTACTGCTTAGGAAATAAATTAAAAATTGTGATACTTAGCATACAAAAATAGCCATTTCTATATCTGCTCACTAGCCACATCACAGACTATCTCATTACTGTATGGGCATACATATGGAGGTTTTTTAAATTCAGAGAGAAGCTTTAGCTTAGTGTAGGAACCCATATCCAGTAATAAGATACACCATGATGTGGTTACTACTTTGGCTTAGTTTAGGAACCCAAATCCAGTAATGAAATACGCCATGATGTGAGCAGATATAGAAATGGCCATTTTGTATGTTATGTATCTACCGTAAATTTTTCATATATTTTCTTAGCAGTAATGCATATCTACAGTCAAAGCCAAAAGTATTGACACAGTTTCACACTGAATTGCTAAAGAATGCAACCCATGAATATAAGAATGTACAGTCATGGCCAAAAGTATTGACACCCCTGCAATTCTGTCAGATAATACTCAGTTTCTTCCTGAAAATGATTGCAATCACAAATTCTTTGGTATTATTATCTTCATTTAATTTGTCTTCAATGAAAAAACACAAAAAGAATTGTCCTAAAGCCAAATTGGATATAATTCCACACCAAACATAAAAAAGGGGGTGGACAAAAGTATTGCAACCTTAGAAAAATCATGTGATGCTCCTCTAATTTGTGTAATTAACAGCACCTGCAACTTACCTGTGGCACCTAACAGGTGTTGGCAATAACTAAATCACACTTGCAGCCAGTTGACATGGATTAAAGTTGACTCAACCGCTGTCCTGTGTCCTTATGTGTACCACATTGAGCATGGAGAAAAGAAAGAAGACCAAAGAACTGTCTGAGGACTTGAGAAGGCAAATTGTGAGGAAGCATGAGCAATCTCAAGGCTACAAGTCCATCTCCAAAGACCTGAATGTTCCTGTGTCTACCGTGCGCAGTGTCATCAAGAAGTTTAAAGCCCATGGCACTGTGGCTAACCTCCCTAGATGTGGACGGAAAAGAAAAATTGACAAGAGATTTCAACGCAAGATTGTGCGAATGGTGGATAAAGAACCTCGACTAACATCCAAACAAGTTCAAGCTGCCCTGCAGTCCGAGGGTTCATCAGTGTCAACCCGTACTATCCGTCGGCATCTGAATGAAAAGGGACTGTATGGTAGGAGACCCAGGAAGACCCCACTTCTTACCCCGAGACAAAAAAGCCAGGCTGGAGTTTTCCAAAACTTACCTGAGAAAGCCTAAAACGCTTTGGAAGAATGTTCTCTGGTCAGATGAGACAAAAGTAGAGTTTTTGGGCAAAGGCATCAACATAAAGTTTACAGGAGAAACAAAAGAGGCATTCAAAGAAAAGAACACAGTCCCTACAGTCAAACATGGCGGACGTTCTCTGATGTTTTGGGGTTGCTTTGTTGCCTCTGGCACAAGACTGCTTGAACGTGTGCATGGCATTATGAAGTCTGAAGACTACCAACAAATTTTGCAGCATAAAGTAGGGCCCAGAAAGCTGGGTCTCCCTCAGAGGTCATGGGTCTTCCAGCAGGACAATGATCCAAAACACACTTCAAAAAGCACTAGAAAATGGTTTGAGAGAAAGCACTGGAGACTTCTAAGGTGGCCAGCAATAAGTCCAGACCTGAATCCCATAGAACACCTGTGGAGAGATCTAAAAATGGCAGTTTGGAGAAGGCACCCTTCAAATATCAGGGACCTGGAGCAGTTTGCCAAAGAAGAATGGTCTAAAATTCCAGCAGCGCATTGTAAGAAACTCATTGATGGTTACCGGAAGCGGTTGATCGCAGTTATTTTGGCTAAAGGTTGTGTAACCAAGTATTAGGCTAAAGGTGCCAATACTTTTGTCCGGCCCATTTTTGGAGTTTTGTGTGAAATGATCAATGTTTTGCTTTTTGCTTCATTCTCTTTTGTGTTTTTACATTGAAGACAAATTAAATGAAGATAATAATACCAAAGAATTTGTGATTGCAATCATTTTCAGGAAGAAACTGAGTATTATCTGACAGAATTGCAGGTGTGTCAATACTTTTGGCCATGACTGTACATTCTTATATTCATGGGTTGCATTCTTTAGCAATTCAGAGTGAAACTGTATTTTTGTTATAATATTCAAGAAATATATAAGATGGTACTTCATAATTGTGGTGCTCAAGTAGGTATCCACACCTTTTCACTGTTAAAAAAAATACTTGCCACTCAGAAGCATTTATCTGCTGCTGTGATTTTTAGGGTATGTGCGCACGGTGGGCGGGTTTGTGGTGGCGGCGGCTGGGCGGGACCCGACAGGAAGCTCCGGAGCCGTCCACCGGCTTCCTGTCGGGTATGTGCGGCGGGAGACGGGCGGGTTAGCGCCGGCCGTTCTGCAGCGGCTGGAAGCAGTACATGATTCTGCTTGCAGCCGCTGCAGAACCGGCCGGATTGTAGAATAAGCTCATTCTTTGCTAACCCGCTGGGAACCCAGCGGGTTAGCAACGGATGAGCATGTGTAAACCGCCGCTGTGTGCACAGCGGGTGTCGGTTTACATAGGTTTCTATGTTAATCCAAACGCCGGTTTGGATTAACATAAATTTACATGAAATTTATGTAAACCGACCGGCGGTTTACACACCTAATCCGGCCCTAACCCGACCAGTGTGCACATACCCTTATTGTGACAAATTCTGAACAAAAACAAACGTTTTGGTCCTGTAAACTTGGACCTTCATCAGTGTGCTTAAAGGGAACCTCTGCAGGACAAAGTACCTCGTGGTCCGAACTGCTGTGATCATATGATAGAAAGACCAGTAGCTGTTTATTTTCCTACGCGTTTCGGAGTCGTATCCCAAATTTCCCTGAGGAAGGAGTTTGGGATACGACTCCGAAACGCGTAGGAAAATAAACAGCTACTATTTTACCCAGGCATACCGCTGTATCTGGTCTTTCTATCATATGATCACAGCAGCTCGGACCACGATGTACTTTGTCCTGCAGAAGCTTATCGTGACCACAGTGACCTGTGGAGGTACGGTCCTGGCAGCAGCTGTATTGTTCTGAGCGATCACGTCGGTTGTGTGCTACACAACCTTATCAGGTGAGCAGTTCCTATATTTCACCACTTAAAACCTGTCTCCCAAAGGATAAGACCCTATATGCGCATTCTCACCCCTATGTTAGACTTAAAGGGAACCCGTCAGACTGTTTATGCCCCTCCAGTTATCACTGTCTGTACCTGTAGCTTTATAATACCAGTCTAATCATCCCTGTCTGAGCTCAGAGTGTAATGTGAAAGGTGAAAAAAAAGCATTTATACACTTACATTTCCTTATGTAATGAGGCAGTCAGTCCCCAGCTTGGAGGAAGGGGACTGTTTGGCAGGTTAATAGTTAACATTTCAGCCTTGTGCTAGAACATGTTGGGAGACCTGATGTGATGTCACAACCATGTGACAATAGGCGGAGCTAAGTTCTCATAGAACATAATACATTTGCTGGCTTAGCCCCGCCCACTATGGTCACATGATGGTTACATCACACAGGTCCTTTAGCCATCCAAGTTACAAGTGAGTTAACTATTATCCTGCCAGACAGTCCCCCTCCTCCAAGGTGGGGACTGAAATGTAAGTGTATAAATGCTTTTTTTTCACCTTTCACATCACACTATGAGCTCAGACAGGGATGATTAGACTAGTATTATAAAGCTGCAGCTACAGACAGTAATAGCTGGGGGGACATAAACCACCTGACAGGTTCCCTTTAAGTATTCAGAGTTGGAAAAATCCTGGAGTGGATTTATACAAGTAGAGAAGCCAAAAAAAGATGTTGTGGCCTGTGAGCACTGGCAGTGGCAGTGCATGAAAGGATTATTCTGGATATACCGTAGGGAAAACAAGTATTTAGTCAGTCACCAATTGCGCAAGTTCTTCCACTTAAAATGATGAGAGAGGCCTGTAATTGACATCATAAGTAGACCTCAACTATGAGAGACAAAATGAGAAAACAAATCCTGAAAATCACATTATCTGATTTGGAATTTTTTTTTCAAATCTTGGTGGAAAATAAGTATTTGCTCATCTACAAACAACCAAGATTTCTGTCTCTCACAGACCTATAACTTCTTCTTTAAAAGGCTCCTCTGTCCTCCACTCATTACCTGTAGTACTGGCACCTGTTTAAACTTATAATCAGTATAAAAGACACCTGTCCGCAACTTCAAACAGTCACACTCCAACTGGGGGAGCGATTGATGTCTGGACAGTGTACATGATAGGCATTAAGAAAATGAGTGAGTAGGCAGTGCAGGAGCAGATTGATATTTTGGAGAGCCGAGATGTCAATCTGTGCATGCGTCACCTCCGCAGCTAATTTCCTTGAAGTCCATGCTGTCAGAGGTGACACAATAGCAGATTGAGATCTCGGCCCCGCGAGATCTCAATCTCCATGTGCGCTGCCTCCACAGCCATTTTCCTTAGGTCCATCACAAACACTGCCTCCCCCATCAGTGGCACCCGCATTGCCTCGTTGTGACACCCCCTCTTCCCATCTTCGGGCTCACAGCATTGCCCCACACATGCTGCTGCCACCGACTTTATCAGCGTCAACCCTGCCTACAGTGACCCTGCTCCACCGTGCCCACCTGGTAAAATATATTCAGATTATGAGACAAACTCCAATTTGCAACCCCAATTTTGGGGGACAAAAGTGCGTCTTACAATAAAAAAATGTTTAATGATAAAACAAAAGTACAAAAAATACGGTAACCTAGAAATGCATTGGTGCGTGTAAATGTACATAAATCTTGACATACTTAATGTACTTTACGGGCGTATTCAGACTTCCTGGCAAATTGGTCCGAGCATGGACTACAATGCACGGACTGGCGGCAGATATCGTTACTTGAGCTCTACAACATCATATATCTCTATGAGGCTTTGACGCTCAAGTTAGTAGAGCCAGTCCGTGCCCAGAGCGATTTGCATGGATATCTTAATGTGCCCCGAGGCTAATCTTGTTTTTTCAAAGATTGATTTATGGGTACCGTTACTTGGATTACTACAAAAAGGATAATTTTTATTGCTGTGCTAGGCAGGTTACCTTTAAGAAACTATCAATGTCCTCTAGTCAGGTGTGCTGCTGCCTCTAATATTCTGACACAGTTTAGTATGCTCTGAAATACAGAACATATAGATAAATATAACCAACAAGCTGAAAAATAATGTTATCACAGAAAACATCCAGATGCAGAAGCTTGGACGTGTGCTTGAATTTTTACATTCAGGCTCGCTACTTATGTATCCATGAGAGATAGTTACAGGGACATCTTTATGGTAATGTAATACAAATGTGTCCTTTGTTCCTCCCGCAGTACGGGATGTGCGCCTTGGTTTGGCCCTTCCTGTGGAACAGATCCTTCAGAACTCTCTACAATACTTGGAGACAAGCGGAGAGTGGGAGCTTCTTAGAATTGAAGGCGGCCCTGATATTCTGAAATTTGGCATTGATGAATGGGATATAATTACATTCTGGGTGAGTGTGATTTTTAGACAAGATGATTGTTTAGACCACAGGAAGTGTACTTGGAATCTAAAACGCCAATGTTTACAGGTTTCCAAAAAGCCTGCCTGTCTGCTAACTTAACACTTTGACTTCTTGTGTCATATGGTACTGTATATTTGTTTGCTGCTGTAGAGGTTTGTACTCTATATGTCTATGGGAAGGGAACCTAAATTTCTTCCTATAAAACATATAAATATATTAATCTAATCGGTAAACGCATAATGAGAAAAAAAATCAAAAAGCCAGAGTTATATTTATTTGGTCGTCGCAACATTGCAATTAAATGCAAAATAAACTGATCAAGACATTGTGTCTACCTCAAAATTATAGAAGTAAAAACGTCAGCTCAGAGCGCAAAAAATAAGCCTTTACACAGTCCCACATCCCGAAAAATGAAAATGCTACGGGTCTCGGAAAATGACGACAAAAGCGCATTTTATTTTTTTACAAATTTCTGAATTTTCTTTGACCACTTAAATTTAAAAAAAAACTACACATTTGGTATCTGCGTACTTGTACTTATTTGGAGAATTTTAGGCTGGGTTCACACTGGCGTTTGTGTCTATATTCGTATGGCACGCAGTGCAAACGCAGGCTATACTGATGTGAACGCAGCGGAGAATCTCTGCATGCGTTCACATTAGTAAGCAGCCCGGCCAGCCAATCAGCTGTCTCAGGAGCGGCTGGGAGGAGGAGATCAGTGGTGGAGATCTCCTCCTCCCGGCCACAGCTGATCTCCCGCCGGTGTCAGGGCGGGTAATTTGAAGAAACAGCTGATCTGACAGCTGTTTAAATCTCCCGCGCCGACACCGATTACATGATATCGGTGCAGGAGATAGGAAACAGCTGATCACTGTTTCAAATCTCCCTATTCGGTGTCGGCGCGGGAGATTTAAACAGCTGGCAGATCAGCTATTTCTCCCTGCCAACAGTGGCAGGTGATCAGTGGAGGGTCTAGCCGATCTACCTGTGGCCGCCGCTGATCATCGGCGGCCACCGGGACAGATTTCAATGTGATCTGCAGGGTTCTCCAGCGCTGTCATGCGGAGGACACTGCGGACCCATTGCCTTCAATGCATGGTTTGTGCGCTTGCGGGCGCTTGCAGATAAAACAAGCGCCCGCGACTGCACAACAAATGCAACAGGCTGCATTCGGAGTGTGCTTGGAGGGTGCAAATGCAACCAAACGCAGCCAAATGCAGGCACATGCGTTCCCATGTTAAACATAGGAACGCATGCGCGCAAGTGTTTGACTTAGTTTGGTGCGCTGCGCTCGCAAACGCTAATGTGAAGCCAGCCTTACTGCCAGGTCTGTTTACCATGTAGTGAAAATGGTAAATAAAAGAAACCCCCAAAAAATTTTGTAACAAGTGGAATTGCACTTTTATTTCAATTTCAACAAACTTGGAATTGTCTTCCCATTTTCCATAACAGTAAAATGGTAAAATGGATGGCGTCATCAAAAAGTATAATGCAGCCCACAAAACACGAGCCCTTATACGGCCATAAAATAAGAGTTACCAATCAGTTTTCCTGATCAGTGTTCAACAGTTTGTGTGCCAAAACCAGGAGTGAACCTTGCAGAGAAAAAGTATAATTGAAAGATTGACACCTGTGGTGGGTTTTGGAGTCACTCCTGGTTTTGGCACACAAACTGATGAACACTGATCAGGAAAACTGATCAGGAAAACTGATCAGGAACTGAAGTGTGTCCCTACCCTTATGGTGGGTTTACACACACCAATTTATCTGTTCAATCTCTGAACCAATCTCTGGTTGCAGTGAAATCATGGATACATTGCTCCATGTTGTACACAGCCACAAAATGGAGCAATGTATCCATGATTTCACTGCAACCAGAGATTGGTTCAGAGATTGAACAGATAAATTGGTGTGTGTAAACCCACCATTAGACCTTTCCTCTGAGTGTGCCACTCCCGGTTTTGATTGTTCCACTCCTGGCTTTTTTTGAGCTTGTGCGTAAAAATACGCAGCAAGAAAAGCAGTGTGTGAATGGGGCTTTAATCTGCAAGGAAAACAAGCATAATTGGCACAGCACTTCAGAATTCTCATAGACTTTGATGGGGGAAGGATAACTGTGTTTTTGTGACAAAGGTGACCTGGTTATAAGTTCTCTTTAACACGCTAAAATCTTATAATTGAACAATTGCTCATCAGTCTCTGATAGGCGGCCGTCACACGCTTCAATATCGATAGCGATATTCTTAGCGATCACATGCACGTGCGAGCCTTTGCGACAGCTCACCAGCGATGTGGACCAGCGAGATTGCTGGTAACTATGGTACACATCGGGTTACTAGGCGCCGCGCGGCGCTTAGTAACCCGACGTTTACCATAGATACCATCTCCCAGCATAGGCTCTGCCGCTGGGAGATCGTTCATCGTGGTGTCACACACCACGAAGATGCAGATTGATCAAGCGTTTATCGCTTGATATGAGCTCCGGCTCACAAATCTGCGATCAAAGAAAATAACTTTCAAGGTACCGTCACAAGCGGCAATTTTGCTTGCAATTTCACTGGCAATTTGCTGGTTGCAGTGAAATCATGGACACATTGTTCTATTTTGTTGCTGTGTACAAATGGAACAATGTGTCCATGATTTCACTACAACCAGCAAATTGCAAGTGAAATTGCTAGTAAAATTGCCGCATGTGACGGTACCTTCAGAGTGAGCTAATGAAACCAGCATCAACATGTTGCAAGCTGAACGAGCAGGCTCTGACATGCCTGGGCTTGTTTCAATTGTTTTATCTTGGTTCTCGCCTGTTCACACATTTTAATCTCAGTTTGTGTTAGCTCGTCATATTCAACCGTGTTTCACAAAATTAGCATTATGGCTCAGTGTATTAATTCGCCTGACAGTTTCTGTTACATTTGTGGTGAATATACAGAGTCGAAGCAACAGCTGAATATTACAGACTTTGTGAAAAAAGTATACTTGACATATTTCAGACTAAAGCTTGGAGATCAAGATAAAGCTTTGGCGCCTCATAAAGTATGCAAACGGTGTGTCGAGCACCTCCGAAATTGGTTCAAGGGTAAGAAAAAAGCTTTCCGTTATGGGATTCCTATGGTATGGCAAGAGCAAAAGAACCATAGTGACGATTGTTACCTTTGTTCATGCGATGTGAAAGGGTATAATTCAAAATGGAAGCATTCCATTTCATACCCCAATATTCACTTAGCAATTCGTCCCATCCCCATGGCACAGATATACCAGTACCCAAGGCCCCTTCAACCTTGGAAGAGATAACTAGCTCCGATGAAGGTGGAGTCATACCTGAAACAGATGATGAATCAAGTTCTGACTTTGAAGATGATACAAGACCTAAATTGTTTTCCCAGGAGGAGATAAATGATTTGGTAAGAGACTTGAATCTTCCCAAAGATGCCACTGAGTTACTCGGCTCAAGGCTCAAAAGCAAGAATTTATTGTTGCCAGGAGTGTCTTTTTCATGGTTCAGACTTCGTGAAGGTGAGTTCGTTCCTTACTTTGCCCAGGAAGATAAGTTGGTTTATTGCATCAATGTCGAAGGTTTGATGGGTCAATTCAAAATCCAATATGATTCAGCACAACGGCGTCTTTTTATAGATTCTTCAAAAAGAAGTCTCAAAGCAGGTTTACTCCACAATAGCGGTTTTTATGCTTCCATCCCTGTAGGTCATTCCGTACACCTCAAGGAAACCTACGAGAATTTGGAATTGGTTCTTCGTAAACTTAAATATGAAGACCACAGTTGGTAAGTGTGCATGGATTTGAAAGTCTTGTACATGCTGTTCGGGCAACAAGCTGGGTATACCAAATACCCTTGTTTTCTGTGTCTATGGGACAGTCGAGACCGACAAAATCACTGGACCAAGAAGAATTGGCAGCCGAGGGTGCTCACAGGTGGTGAAAACAATGTCCTCCGAGAAACTTTGGTTCCTCCCCATAAAGTTCTTCTACCACCTCTCCACATCAAATTGGGATTGATGAAGCAATTCGTAAAATCACTTCCAAAAGATGGAGAATGCTTCAAATACTTGTAGATTAATAGTAGAAAGCGGCACTCGCGGCTCTTTTTTCAAAGCTATTTATTAATCCATATTAGGATACATCCACCTGGGAAGGTGTGCAGGGAGGGGATATGCAAGCCCGTAGAAGAGGAATTGTCCTCGAAACGGATACCGTTGCTTGCATATCCCCTCCCTGCACACCTTCCCAGGTGGATGTATCCTAATATGGATTAATAAATAGCTTTGGAAAAAAGAGCCGCGAGTGCCGCTTTCTACTATTATAATCTACGCGTCCAAATCTACAAGCCGAGCACCAGGACTCCAACCACCATCATCCAGTGGAACGGACAACTGCAGCTACTATAGGTCAGTGCCCTTTTCAATCTCTCTCATGTTTGCTTCAAATACTTGGTTGCCAAGTTTCCAGGCCTCTCAGAGGCAAAATTGAAGTAAGGTGTGTTCGTCGGACCAGACATTAGAAGGCTTATAGCTGATCAAGAGTTTATCAATACCATGACGCATCCTCAAAAAGAAGGGTGGATTGCATTTAAAGAGGTCGTAGAGAAATTTTAAGACAATAACAAAGACCCTGACTACAAACAAATCGTCGGACGAATGCTGAAAGTATTTCAAGCTTTAGGTTTCCTGATGAGTTTAAAATTGCATTTCCTCCATTCCCACCTTGACAACTTTCCTGAAAATTTGGGAGCTGTGAGTGAAGATCAAGGTGAGTGATTCCACCAGGACATTAAAAAGATGGAGAGAAGATACCAGGGAAGATGGAGCATTACAATGATGGCAGACTACTGTTGGACGCTTCAGAGAGACATTACAGATGCTACTCACAAGCGTAAATGTACAAAGAGAAGCCTCACAGGGAAGAAGAATCAATTTTAGTGTGTGTTAGTGAGCTTATTGCAGTTAAAAAAAATGATTTGCATGAAACATTTGTAAAAAAAATTAAATTTTATGAGTCTATTTTCAATTATTTTGAGGTATTGTCTTATTTAACAGTTACTTAAATTGTCAGAAAACGTGATGTCCTATGACAAAACGGAGGTCATTTGATTCAGCGCACTCAAAAACATAACGATTAGGTGGAATAACCAAAACAGCTCTCGAAAAAAAATTTTTTCCAGACCTGTGATCAGTGTAAATATCAACAAAACTCTCAATATTGGACTTTGCTGTTATTTATTTCTTGCAGGTGGTGATTAGACGCCGTCCTCTCCTCTATGTGGTGAATCTTCTTATCCCCAGTGCCTTCCTGATGCTGATTGATATACTGAGCTTCTTCCTTCCACCACACAGCACTGACCGTGCATCCTTCAAGATGACCTTGCTCTTAGGATACACTGTGTTCCTACTTATAATGAATGACTTACTCCCTAGTACCGCCAATGGGACTCCTCTGATTGGTAAGAATCTTCTAACTATTCCTTGTATGCTCTTCTTATGACTTCATATTGCTTGAGACCACAAGTATTACATTTCTGCTAACAATAAAGATATTTTCTGTAATTCTCTTCTGGTACCTGTCCTATATGAAGCTCCAGAGTCCTTTCCGTATCTCTTACGTTAGCACATGACATGGTACATTCATTGTTAGAAGAAGCATATTGATGGTTACAATTGACTTAAGCAAATCTATCAGGAGGAAAGATATTGATCTAAATTTCGAGTTTCTATGTATTTTGTATCTATTTGACTAAGAATTAGTGATGAGCGAGTACCTCAATATTCGCACTCGCTATACTCGGAACCATTACTTTTTAATCCTCGCCTACTCATCCGAATGGTGAGTACAATGCAAGTCTATGAGTGATAGGCTCCGCCCACACACATCCGGCTATAAAACAAGTCTTTCCGGGGCAGAGCGGAAGGGTGGGCTTTTTCTTGACTGCATAAAACACCTTGCTGTGCCCTCCGGAGAGATCCTAACATTCAGTCTGCCCTCACTGAGGTGCCGGCTCACTTTATATAGTGAAGGGAGCTGTCAGATCGATAAATCACTCACGAGCACCAGCGATTCTCAAGTAGTATCGTGAATACCGTACCATCCGTGCTAGTAATGAATAGTAACAAATACACTTGTTCATCATTACTAATAATTCAATTCTTATAATGCTGCTTGATTTATACATGTGTGATATCAGGACCATGGTATATTTCTTTATTTTATGGTCTACAGGTATTTACTTCTCAGTTTGCCTTGCACTGCTTGTACTGAGTTTACTAGAGACGGTAATAATCACCCATGTACTACATAGAGGGACTCTGCAGAACGGCTCGGTGCCTTACTGGGTCCGAAGATTTGTCCTGTGTTTTCTAGCCCATCTGATATGTTACACTGATCCAAATGTCAAGAATGATACCATATCCTCCAACAATCATGTGAACACGCCTTCAAGTGATGAAAATGCATCAAGACAGCCACCACCAAGCCCCTGTCATGACAAAGTTGGCATCACAGGTAATATCCATATTTCTAGAAGCATAACCTTCACTAGATATAACACAATGTCCAAAGTCCAAAAAACGTTCAGGGGCACAGGAGGCTCAAAAAGCACCAAATAAAACCAGATTGGTCATGGAAAATACTTCCAAAAATGGATTGCTATGTGTGACCATAGCTTAATTTAGAATTTCAGTTAGAAATCCACTTTATGGTTGTGAAGAGTCAGATATTAATAGAGTAGCTACACTTTTTATTGATACCGTATTTAATTATCCCCCAGGCGGGGGCATACATAGAAATCATGGCCCCATAGCAAAGGTTCTATTTGGGCTCCTCCACTCAAAAAAAAAACAAACAAATATTCATTTCGGTCACATAATAGCAATTTTCACAACTTTTTAGCTCTTTCAAAATAATTCATCTATTGAAGCCCCTAGATTCCTCTTTCATTGCAACCATAAAGTGTAATGCCAACAAAAGCGCCCTGCAAACATTGTATGATCCCCCATAGTGAATCCCTCCACAGTACTGTCCACAGAACCCTCCACCGGCACAGTGTGATGACCCTACTGTACACTCCCTCAGTTACCCCAACACAGTATAATCCCCAACTGTGACCCCACACATAGCCCTCCATGCAGTATAATGGGCCTACTTACACTGTTATGGCCTCCACATCACTTCACACTGTACAAAGGCTCTCATCAGCCCTCCAAACAGTAAAGGCCCCTGCACAGCCCTCTTGCACAGTATGATGGACCCCACACAATACTTCGCACTGTATAATTGCTTGTATACATTATATTAACCTTCAAATAGTCCTCCATATATTATAATGCACTCCCCATAGTTGCCCATATAATATAACGCACCCTCCATAGTCCTCGATATATAATGCATCACCATAGTCATCAATCTAGTATAATATACCCCCATAGTCCTCTATATAGTATAATGCACAGCCCATAGTCCTCAATATGATATAATGCACCTGATAGTTCTACATTTAATATAATGCTCCCTCCTTATATAATGCAACTCCCAAAGTCCTCCATATAGTATATTGCATCTTCAAATATAATGCACAGTCCATAGTCCTTCATAGAGCATAAAGCACCTCCATATATAAATGCATAGGTGGCTCTATAGCTTGATATCACTAAAGAGGGACACTACATGGGGCTTACATCCCCTTATCAGCGCTGAAATGTGGCTCTCAAGGTAGCAAAAGTTCGTGACCAGTGTATTATAGTCTCTGGGGCTGTTCACATGTTTATTTGTGTCTTCCAAAAAAATCATAGATCTCCATTTTTTTATCACCGTTAGGCTGGAATCACACTGGAGTGTGACTCTCACAAGCAAAATGCAAAAAGATCTCTGATTGCACTTGTGCCTATGTCAGACAATCAGAAACCTCAGACCTGTGATTATGGGCTGAGGAAAAAAATCACAGCATGCTGCATTGTATGCGAGTCTTGGATCACTTGCATTCATACATGTCTATGGGTGTAAGTAAAACATCTCGCTGCAAACAGCAGACATGCGAGTGTAATGCAATATTATTATTATTATTTATTTATAGAGCACCATTCATTCCGTGGTGATATACGCGGAGGCTATCAGTGGAAGAGTTGGGGAGATTAATCTCTCCCTTTCCTCGACACCTGTGAGCTGATCCCAGAATTGGAGCACAGTATAATGACACTCTGCAAACGTTTACAGCAGAGCCAGAGCCAAGGGTCATTAGCATCTCACATCGAATGCTCTCGCATGATGCCATACGCTGTTCTGACTCCAGCTTAAAATACAACTCTATGGGTCTGTGAAACTCACGGAGAGCACACAGATGCCACCAGTGAGCAATCCATGTGCTGTCTGTGAACAGCCTTGCCATACAGGCAAGAGACTCTAAGCAGGAAGAGAGGGTGCAGCCGAGCTACAGGCAGCCAGGACCCGCCAAGAGTAGCGCAACAGGGAGACCTCAGAACTCCCCGGGTGAGGAGATCCCCAACTTGCTTCCAGGTAACCAGATTCCTACCATCTCTTGTGGACGGTACCCTGGACTAAACCTGCTACTACTACCAGTAAAGAATAAATTGATCTCCATATACCCTCAGGGACACCCTCCACTCTCGGAAGCTCTGGTGAAGGGGTGGTGCAGATATTTATCACCTCACGTCTGACCAGCACTGTAGGCAGACACAAACCTTATTCACAACATATTGATATGTAACAAAATGCAGGTGAAAGGGGTCCAGACCAAGGTAACATCATAGTACTATAAAAACAGTTGTACATAGTAACATAGAAAACACATTGTCAATTCACAGTGCTGTACCATTACCGGCATGGGGTTAAGGCACCCTGGTGCAAGGGAACCTAGGGGAGTGGGCCCGATGCCGTTTCATGGCTAGGCTGCCTTTTTCGTGACGTCCCCTTTTAAACCCGAATCCTGGGGCCACGGAGCCGGGCCTCGGCCCCACTGTGACACCCCTGGAAGCACCATAGCTGGACTCCGAATACCCCACGGCCCTGGGGCGCATCACACACACCACAAGGGTTAGGGGAGTATGACCTATGTGGTATGTTATGGGGCCGAAATGCCTGGACTACGGTAGAGAAAACGCTGTGCTATAACCAGAACAGGGCGAGCAAAGCACAGCGATCACAGGCACAGATGAGGAACTTTCTGTATCAAAAGTGCAACATTTTTGCTTAGGAATTTCTGCCAAAGGCAGATTCAAATTTGATGCAGAAACTTCTGCATCACTTTTTGACCGTTGGCAGAAGGCCTTATGATACTTGGCCACTTTTTTGTCTATGTAAAAAGCCAATGACGGATGAATGAGAAATAAAGCAGCTTCTAAAGGAACAAGAGCCACTACACTGTGAGCAGAATTATTACGCAAGTTGTATTTTAGAGGATTATTTTTATTATTGATCAACAACTGTGTTCTCAATCAACCCAAAAGACTCATAAATATCAAAGCTTAATATTTTTGGAAGTTGGAGTGAGTTTTTTTTAGATTTGGCTATGTTAGGAGGATATCTGTTTGTGCAGGCAACTATTACTGTGCAGAATTATTAGGAAAAACAAAAACAAAACCCCAAATAATTAGTAACCAATATAGCCACCTTTCTTTATGATGACACTCAGCAGCCTTCTATCCATAGATTCTTTCAGTTGCTTGATCTGTTTACAATCAACATTGCGTGCAGCAGCCACCACAGCCTCCCAGATACTGTTCCTAGAGGTGTACCATTTTCCCTCCCTGTAGATTTCACATTTTAGGAGGGACCACAGGTTCTCTATGGGGTTTAGATCAGGTGAACAAGGGGGCCATGTCATTATTTATTTTTCTTTTAGACCTTTACTGGGCAGCCATGCTGTGGAGTAGTTGGATGCATGTGATGGAGCATTTTACTGCATGAAAATCATGTTTTTCTTGAATGATACCGACTTCTTCCTGTAACACTGCTTGAAGAAGTTGTCTTCCAGAAACTGGCAGTAGGTCTGGGAGTTGAGCTTCACTCCATCCTCAACCCGAAAAGGTCCCACAAGTTCATATTTGATGATACCAGCCCATACCAGTACCTCACCTCCACCTTGCTGGCGTCTGAGTCGGAGTGGAGCTCTCTGCCCTTTACTGATCCAGCCTTTGGCCCATCCTTTTGGCCCATCAAGAGTCAATCTCATTTCATCAGTCCATAAAACCTTTATATTTCTTGGCCCAGTCTTGACGATTTATCTTATGTTTCTTGTTTAAAGGTCGTCGTTTTTCAGCCTTCCTTACCTTGGCCATGTCCCCTATAGCACTCCTTGTGTTTTTTGATACTCCAGAGTTGCAGCTCTGAAATATGGCAAAAGTCGTGGCAAATGGCATCTTGGCAGTTTCACGCTTGATTTTCCTCAATTCATAGGCAGTTATTTTTCACCTTTTTTGCACAACTCGCTTCTTGTGACCCTGTTGGCTATTTGCCATGAAATGCTTGATTGTGATCACGCTTCAAAGGTTTGGCAATATCAAGACTGCTGCATCCCTCTGCAAGACATCTCACAATTTTGGACTTTTCAGAGCCTGTCAAATCACTCTCGTGACCCATTTTGCCTAAGGAAAGGCATTTGCCTAATAATTAAGCACACCCCTCCTCATTACAGAGATGCACATCACCTGATTTACTTAATTGGTAGTTGGCTCTCAAGCCTATACAGCTTGGAGTAGGACAACATGTATAAAAAGTATCATGTGATCAAAATACTTATTTGCCTAATAATTCTGCACACAGTGTATGTGAGACAGCACCAAAGCTTAGTTTATGGGAGAGAACAGAACAAAATTGTTTACAAAAATGTATACCTGTAGTCCCTGAGGGACATTAAAAAAGGTTTCGTAATACAAATTCATCTTTGGCCCTGTCTGGAGTTATTGTCATAAATTGTATTATAACACATATATAATTTTACTTTGCCCTGAATTTAAAGCTCAGCTTTAATTCCATATGTGTTGTTTAATTAATATAGTGATAACTCTACATATTCATTAAAAATCATTTGTTCTATATGTCTATATTCTCTTAGAACACAAGGAGTTTGTACCATCGGTCCTGGAGCTCCTTTCCCCGAGGCCTTGTGTCCAGGTGCTGAGAGGCAACTCGCCATTATCAGTGAAAACCTGCGCATGGTGAGAGAGATGCTGGAGAGCAGGAACCAGCTGCGGGCACAAGAAGAAGAGTGGGTTCAAGTTGGCTACATCCTTGACTCATTGTTGTATCGGCTATACTTGATTTTCATTGGATCATACGCTATTATAATCATTAGTGTGTGGTGCGTCTGGTACAACATATAGATTTATCATGAATTAAGGTTCCTTCAATAAAAAATGTAAATTATTAACCTTTTATCTATACATAAATTGTGCAAATCAATTATAATTGCATCGTAATAATTGATCATTGCACATAAAGAACATATCATCAAAAGGATTTTATAGGTTATTTGCGAATACTCCAAAGATAGAGTAAAAATGGCCAGAAAAAAGTTTTCTCTTAAAAATGAAACTTCCTGTATTGATTTCATTAAAAGTTGAAAAGCAGAGTAATGACAAGCCTGTTGACGCATTTCAAGCAAAGCACGGTCTTAATCATAGCATGGAAACCACTTTGTTTTTATCACAAAGCCACACCCAAATAATGACATCTTTTTGTATATTTATTATGTCATTATTTCGGTGTGGTTTTGTGTTCAAAAGGAAGTGGTTTCCATGCTATGATTATGTTATGATTAAGACCGTGCTTCGGTTCAAATGTGTCAACAGGCTTCTCATTACCCTTATTTTTCTACTTTTAATGAAATCAATAAAGTAATAAAGCCACTTTTTTGTCTCTTTATTATTTGTACATAAGCTTAATCAGTTTCTGGAATACTACTTCACATTTGAAGGCGTAACATATGAAAAATCAAAGACTAATATGCAGGGTCGTAACTACAACAGGTGCAGGGGTTACATTCGCACCCACGAACGGGAGCCTAGGGGGCCCCAAAAGTCCCTTTGGACTGTAGAAAAAGACTGATGCTATTAAAGATTGCAATAATTGGGGGCCCCGTTGGAGCTTTTGCAATCAGGGGCCCATGAGCTTCAAGTTACGTCACGGCTAACATGCCTACCTGTACTTACAGTACATTAAGTGTTAAAATATATTTTTCTGCAGTACGCATGATGAAAAACACATATGATTGTCATTAGCCTGTACGCACAACACATGCAATGTATACTTTAGGGGACTGCTAATGAGAACAGCACAGCTGTACCGTAACTTGGTGTGAGCTCAGGGACAATGACACTCATGGACTTCAACATAGTGTGATATATTGTGACAATGGATTCATTATCACATTATACCAACTTTTCTAGAAGAAGATTAACGAATAAACATTTTTATTTGGATTTCATAAATCAATAGTACACATGACAATAATCAACTTTGCAAGACTTCTAATGAGAGAAATTAGTTTCTTTCCCTTTCTGGATTGATTGTTCACTTTTAATTCATGGTAAAATCTACAGTATATACATGCAGATTTTATCATTACTGTGATAGGAGATGACAGATGGTGGTTATAAAATCCTATAATGAGGGGTGGGGGAAGAAGGAGGTAGAGCAGGGGTCAGGAACCTTTTTGGCTTAGAGAGCAATGATCGCCACATGTTTTAGAATTTAAATCTGTTAGAGCCGCATAATATCTTTAGAACTAAATACAAGTAAATATGTGTATTTCATGTAAGACCAACAATATTAAAGTACACTAAGTCTCTTAAGTGTTTTTAATAACGTTATGCTGTTGCTACCAATGTTAAATCCCCTTGCAGCCCCCAATATGGCACCCCCACCATCCCCTTGCAGCCCCCAATATGGTCTCCCCACCATCCCCTTGCAGCCCCCAATATGGTCTCCCCATCATCCCCTTGCAGACCCCAATATGGTACCCCATCATCCTCTTGCAGTAACATAGTAACATCATTTTTAAGGTTGAAGGAAGACTTAAGTCCATCTAGTTCAACCCATAGCCTAACATGTTGATCCAGAGGAAGGCAAAAAAAAACCATGTGGCAATACTAAGCTCCACATTGGAAAAATTTCTTCCTGACTCCAGGTACGGCAATCAGACTAGTTCCCTGGATCAACGCCCTATCAAAGAATCTAGTATATATAACAGGTAATATTATAGTTTGCAAGAAAGGCATCCAGGCCCTTCTTAGATGTTAGTAGTGACTCACTCATTACATTATTATGTGGCAGAGAGTTCCATAGTCTCACTGCTCTTACAGTAAAGAATCCGCGTCTGTGATTATGATTAAACCTTCTTTCCTCCAGACGTAGAGGATGCCCCCTTGTCCCCGTCTCAGGCCTAAGAGTAAAAAGATCATTAAAAAGGTGTCTGTACTGTCCCCTCATATATTTATACATTATTATAAGATCACCACTAAGCCTTTGTTTTTCCAAGCTAAATAACCCCAAGTTTAATAACCTGTCTTGGTATTGCAGACCCCTCAGTCCTCTAATAACCTTGGTCGCTCTTCTCTGGACCCGCTCTAGTTCAGCTATGTCTTTCTTATACACCGGAGACCAGAATTGTACACAGTATTCTAAGTGTGGTCACACTAGTGACTTGTATAGAGGTAAAATTATGTTCTCCTCATGAGCATCTATGCCTCTTTTAATGCATCCCATTATTTTATTTGCCTTTGCAGCAGCTGCAAGACACTCGCCACTAAATGTGAGTTTATCATCTACCCATACACCCAGGTCTTTTTTAGTGACAGTTTTGCCCAGTGTTTTACAATTAGGCACATAATTATACCTTTTCTTTCCTCTGCCCAAGTGCATGACCTTACATTTATTCCCAATAAAGCTCATTTGCCATTTATCAGCCCCAGCTGCTAGTTTACATAAATCCTCCTGTAATATAAACTTGTCCTCCTCTGTATTGGTTACCCTGCAGAGGTTGGTGTCATCTACTCTGTATGCCCCCTACAAGGTCATTAATAAATATATTAAAAAGAAGCGGGATCAACACTGACCCCTGTGGTACCCCACTGTTAACTCTGACCCATTCTGAGTGTGTTCCATTAATGACCACCCTTTGTTTCCTATCACTAAGCCAATTCTTAACCCACTCACACATATTATTTTCCCCTATCCCCATTGCTCTCATTTTATGTATCAACCTTTTGTGTGGCACCATATCAAAAGCTTTTGAAAAGTCCATATACACCATGTCCACTGCATTTCTTTGGTCCAGTCCAGAACTTACTTCTTCATAGAAGTTTATCAGATTAGTTTGACAGGAACGGTCCCACGTAAACCCATATTAATATTGGGTTCATGAGGTTATTTTTTTTCAGATACTCCAGTATAGCATCTCTTAGAAAACCCTTTAGGATTTTACTCACAGTAGAGGTTAAGCTTACTGGCCTATAATTTCCAAGTTCAGTTTTTGTCCCCTTTTTGAATATTGGCACCACATTTGCTATACCCCAAACCTTTGGTACAGACCCTGTTAATATGGAATCTTTAAATATTAAAAATAATGGTCTATCTATGACAGTACTTAATTCCTGCAGCACTCTGGGGTGTATCCCATCCGGGCCCGGGGATTTGTCAATTTAAGTGATTTTTAGACGATACCGTACTTCCTGCTGGGTTAAGCAGGTGGCATTTAATCGAGAGTTTTTGTTATCACTGATCATATTGTCTGTCGTGGAATTTTCTTGTGTAAATACTGTTGAAAAAAAGTCATTTAGCATATTGGCTTTTTCCTCATTCTCATCCACCATTTCACCCAGATTATTTTTAAATGGGCCAACACAAATAATTTTTTAGTTTCTTACTATTTATATAGTTAAAAATTATTTTGGGATTATTTTTACTTTCTCTGGCAATGAGTCTCTCTGTCTCAATCTTTGCTGCCTTGATTTGCTTTTTACAAATGTTATTTAATTTTCTGTATTTATTTAACACTTCATCACTACGTACTTCCTTTAATTCCCTAAATGCTTTCTTTTTGTCACTTATTGCGCCTCTTACCGCTTTATTTAGCCATAGTGGTTTCCTCCTATTTCTAGCATGCTTATTCCCATAGGTTATATATTGTGCACAGGCCCTATTCAGGATGCTAATAAACGTCTCCCATTTGCTTTGTGTACTTTTATGTCTCAGGACATTGTCCCAGTTTATTGCACTAAGATCATCTCTCAACCGTTGGAAATTTGCCTTCCTGAAGTTTAGTGTCCTTGTGGCCCCTCTACTACACATCTTATTAAAAGATACTTGAAACAGTACCCCCATCATCCCCATGCAGTATCCCCATCATCCCCATGCAGTATCCCCATCATCTCCATGCAGTATCCCCATCATCCCAATGCAGTATCCCCATCATCCCCATGCAGTACCCCCATCATCCCCTTTGTAGCCCTTTACAGCCCCCCCCCCCACACACACACACACACAGACACACACACAGACACACACACAGGCACACACACAAACAGACAGACACACACACAGGCACATACACACACAGACAAACACAGACAAACACAGACACACGCAGAAACACACAGACGGACACACAAACAGACACACAGACAGACACACAGATACACACACACAGACACACACACAGACACACCCACAGACACACACAGACACACCCAGACACACACACAGACACACACAGACAGACACACAGACAGACACACAGACAGACACACAGACAGATACACACACAGACACACACAGAGAGACGGACACACAGAGACAGACACACAAACAAACACAGACACACACAGACATGACACACACACAGACACACACACAAACAGACACACACACAGACACAAAAACAGACAGACACACACAGACACACACACAGACACACACACAGAAACACACACAGAAACACACACAGACACACACACAGACACACAGAGACAGACACACAGAGAGACAGACACACAGACAGATACACACAGACAGACACACACAGATAATCACACAGAGACAGACACACAGACAAACACAGACAGACACACAGACACCACACACACACAGACACACACACATACAGACACACACACACACACACACAGATACACAGACACACACACAGACATGCTCTATAGGATGATGTACCGCACGATCCGCGCTGCTGCCAGAAAGGAACACCAGAAGTCCGGAGTATCTGGAGAAAGTGTAGCTTTATTCCTTCAATCCTACATGTTTCGGAGCTAAACCCAGCTCCTTCCTCAGGGACAATCCCTGAGGAAGGAGCTGGGTTTAGCTGCGAAACGCGTAGGATTGAAGGAATAAAGCTTGGATTGTCCCTGAGGAATGAGCTGGGTTTAGCTCCGACACACGTAGGATTGAAGGAATAAAGCTACACTTTCTCCAGATACTACAGTCTTCCGGTGTTCCTTTCTGTAAGCAGCGCGGATCGTGTGGCACATCGTCCTATAGAGCATTTCTTACATCGTGGTGACCCGTGGATGTGTGGATCCTGCAGCAGCTGACCCCTCGTGCTCATACTTGGTTGTGGATATACACAACCGTACCAGGTGAGCAGATTCTGACATTCTCTGCACCATTCTTTTCATATAAAGATAAAACCCTATTGCACATTATCTCACTTTTCTAGACACACACAGACACACAGACACACACACAGACACACACACACAGACAGACACACACACAGACAGACGCAGACACACACAGACAGACACACACAGAGACAGACACACACAGACACACACACACACAGACACAGACAGACACATACATACAGACACACAGACACGACACACACACAAGGACACACACAGACACCCACACACAGTCACCCGCACACAGACACACACAGACAGACAGACACACACACAGGCAGACAGACACACACACAGATAGACACACACAGGCAGACACGACAGACACACATACAAACACACACAGACATACTCACTGATCCTCTGTGGACCGCCGCTGTGCGGTCTTCCAAGTGCTGCTCTCCATGCTGCCATTCCCACACGGCTTAATCCAATCAGAGTCCAGCAGCTGCTGCCCAATCAGTGGCGTATGACATCACATGCTAGAATCTGATTGGGTCGCAGCTGCTGGCCTATGATTGGCTTAACCCGTGTGGGTACAGCAGCAGGAAGAGCGGCACCCGGCAAACCACACAGCGGCGGCGGGCACAGTGGCACCCGGAACTTGGTGGCAGGCACCCGATTTGGCTGTGATCCAGATGCTGCCATCAAAGAGACACATCTGGCTTGCGAGTCATAGGTTCCCTAACCCTGAGCTAGAGGAAGACACTGATATCCTGCTGTAAGGTCCTCCTGAATGCCAGTTTCAGTTCTCCATAGAACTTTATCAGCACAAACAGTCATCATATACAGGGACGGCTCCTGGTTTTTGTGGACCCCGGATAAAACAATCTCAGTGGGCCCCTTTAACACATAACACGATTCATAAATATAATATAGAAGCTGCGGGCTGTGTATATATAATATTGAGGCTGTACAGGGCTGCATATATAATAGAGGCTTCTGGGCTGTATATATAATATGGAGACTGAGGAGCTGTATAAATAATACAGAGGCTGCTGCTGGGCTGTATATATAATATAGAGGCTGAGAGCTGTATATATTTGGAGGCTGTGCTGGGCTATATATACATAATAAAGAGGCCCTGAGCTGTGTATATCATTTGGAGGCTGCTGCTGGGTTGTATATATTATTTTGAGGCTTTGCTGTATATATTATTTGGAGGCTGTGTTGGGCTGTATATATTATTTGGATGCTGTGGCAGTTCAGCAGCAGCCTCCAGTATATACAGCCCAATGCCCAGCACAGCAACCAAATAATAAATATAAACAAGCACAGCCTCCATATTATATATACAGCACAGCCTCCAAATACTATATACAGCACAGCAGCAGTCTCCATATTATATATACAGAGCAACACAGCCTCCAAAAAATATATACAGGCAGCCTCAAAATAATATATACAGCAAAGCACAGCCTCCATATTATATATACATCACAGCACAGTCTCCAAATAATATAAGAAGCACAGCCTACATTTTATATGTACATTACAGCCTTCAAATAACATATACAGCACAGCACACCCTCCATATTATATATACAGCCCAGGACAGTCTCCAAATAATATATACAATCCAGCTCAGCCTCCAAATAATAAATACAGCCCAGCACAGCCTCAAAATAATATACACAGCACAGATTCCAAATAATATATATAGCCCAGCACAGCCTCCACATTCTATATACAGCACAACCTCCAAAAAATATATAAAGCACAGCCTACATATTATATATATAGCCCAGCAGCAGCCTTCATATAGCCCAGCAGCAGCCTCCATAGCACAGCCTCCATAGCCCAGCAGCCTCTATAGCCCAGCAGCAACATCCATAGCCCAGAAGCAGCCTCCACATAGCCCTGCAGCAGCTTCAATAGCCTAGCAGCAGCCTCCATAGGCTAGCCTCCATAGTCCAGCAGCAGCCTCCATAGTCCAGCAGCAGCCTCCATAGCCCAGCAGCAGCCTCCATAGCACAGCCTCCATAGCTCAGCACAGCCTCCATATACCCGCTGCAGCCTCCACAGCCTAGCCTCCATTTCCCCGCAGCAACCTCCATAGCCTAGCCTCCATATCCCGGCAGCAGTCTCCATAGCACAGCCTCCTTAGCCCAGCACAGCCTCAAAATAATATACACAGCACAGCTTCCAAATAATATATATAGCCCAGCACAGCCTCTACATTCTATATACAGCACAACCTCCAAAAAATATATAAAGCACAGCCTACATATTATATATATAGCCCAGCAGCAGCCTTCATATAGCCCAGCAGCAGCCTCCATAGCACAGCCTCCATATAGCCCACCTGCAGCCTCCATAGCCTAGCCTCTATATCCCAGCAGCAGCCTCCATAGCACAGCCTTCATAGCCCAGCAGCAGCCTCCAATGCTCAGCCTACATAGCCCAGCAGCAGCCTCCGTAGCACAGCCTCCATATCCAAGCAGCAGCCTCCATAGCACAGCCTCCACAGCACAGCCTCCATAACCCAGCAGTAGCCTCCATAGCACAGCCTTCAAAACCCAGCAGCAGCCTCTATGTCTACTTCAGCCTCCATAGCACAGCCTCCATATACCCCAGCAGCAGCCTCCATAGCACAGCCTCCATATACCTCAGCAGCAGCCTCCATAGCAAAGCCTCCATAACCCAGCAGCAGCCTCCATAGCACAGCCTCCATAATCCAGCAGCAGCCTCTGTCCCAACAGTAGTCTCCATAGCACAGCCTTTATATACTCCAGCAGCAGCCTCCATAGCACAGCATCCATAACCCAGGAGCAGCCTCTATGTCCCAGCAGTAGCCTCGATAGCACAGCCTCCATATATCCCAGCAGCAGCCTTCATTGCACAGCCTCCATAACCCAGCAGCAGCCTCCACAGCCCAGCACAACCTCCAAGCAGCCCAGTGACAGCCTTTATAATCCCCCATCATGCTGCACATAGTAAAAAAAAAAAGATAATGCTCCCTCTGCTCCCCGAAGCACATGTCCTCCTCAGTTGCTGTCCCTCCGTCATTGCAGCAGGCTCCAGTCCACGATCCTCCTCACTTCCAGCATGGCAGTGTGATGAGGTCGCAGGGTGATGACTCATCACTCTGCTGCAGTCGGCTGAGGAGGGAGCTCAGATGGGAGCCGGCACATGGCTAATTTGAATCGCGGGATTACTCAGCTGCCTGAGTGTCCCGGCTGCTGGGCCCCTCCTTATCAGGACTGCCTTCCCTAATGGGCCCTTGGCCATCAGGGCTGCTTGTCCCTGATGGCCAGTGGGCCCCCCCCCAGCTGCTTAGGGCCCCGGCACTTGCCCGGGTATGCCGGGTGCTGACGCCGACCCTGATCATATATCTCAATAATGGGAAATCTGTATTCACTAAAGACAGATTTTACCTGTGAATTAAGATTTTTAAGAACAAACGACCAGTCCAGGAGGAGAAAAAAGCAGATTAAACTAATTAGATATATTACAATGTTGCTTATTTTCAGGTATACTCTTATTTATAAAATAAAATTTAAAAGAATGGCTACTCTTTAAAGGCCTCAAGCACATTAAATACTGAACCTGCCGATATTGATGGGCTCAGCCTACAGCCTAGTAGGTATGGGAGCCCAGGCCAACTAATGGTTGGGGAGTTGTTGATCGGGCATGTCTGATTTTAGACTGTCAATCGCTTTGTTCTCCTTGAGATAAACTGTCAGCAGAGACATCCGATGTGTATCCTTAAGGCCGGTTTACACACACAGATTATTGTGCAAAGATTGTTCACAGATCTCTGGTTGCAGTGAAATCATGGACACATTGTTCTATTTTGTGGCCGTGTACAATGTAACAATGTGTCCATGATTTCACTGCAACCAGAGATCTGCGAACAATCTCTGCACAATTATCTGTGTGTGTAAACCGGCCTTTATAGAAGACACAAGAGTACTCATCCAAACAAGCACTCCAGTTTATTGGTAAGTATCGTTCTGCTGACAGCCATCTAAAGTGTGTAGCCGGCTTTAATCTCAGACACAAAACGGGGAATTGAGATAAAAACATATGTGCAGACACCTCTGCTGTCACTACAGTCAGGCACCTGTTTGAACTAGGAATCAAGAGACTCCTGTGAATTGGGGAGCACAGTGGCTCAGTGGTTAGCACAGTGGCTCAGTGGTTAGCACTGTAGCTGTAGGGTCCAAGGTTAAAATCCCATCAAAGACAACATCTGTAAAGGTACCTTTACACGTGGCAAGTTTTCTAGGAATTTCACTGGCAACTTACTGGTGGCAGTGAAATCATGGACACAGTCCAAGTATAGAAAACAAATAGGCGGCACTCACAGTATGTTCGTAGGTGCTTTCTTTATTTAAGAGGTGCGGGGACGGGGTGCATGAAGGTACAGACAACAGGTCCTGTTTCGCGGTTTATCCGCTTCTACAGACCTGGATAAACCGCAAAACAGGACCTGTTGTCTGTACCTTCATGCACCCCCTCCCCGCACCTCTTCAATAAAGAAAGCACCTACGAACATAAGGTGAGTGCCGCCTATTTGTTTTCTATACTTGGACTGTAAATGCTTGACTGGCTGATGCAGGCGTAGCACCACCAGGTGGTGTTTGTATGGAGCAATAAGAAGGACCAATAGCCCTGAAGGTGCCCGGAACCCCTACCTTTCAATATACGTGTGAAATTATGGACACATTGTTCCATTTGTACACAGCAACAAGATAGAACAATGTGTCCATGATTTCACTGCAACCAGCAAATTGCCAGTGAAATTGCCTAGCAAAATTGCTGTGTGTGATGGTACCTTAATGGTTTGTATATTTTCACCAATGTTTTGTGTGGGTTTCTGCCATATTCCAAACACATACTGATAGGGGTTTTAGATTGATAGACCCAATGTGATGACGTCTGGAAAAATGCTGTGGAATATGTTCGATATAAGCAAGTATTTTAAATAAGTAGGTGCAGGGACCAGTATCCAATAGATAAAATGATATTCTGCACCATATATTTTCCTACTGATTACCAAGATATGGAAAAATGAAGTCTACAATAGTAAACAATTATGGCATATCTTTACACAATATCAATTTTGTAACTGCCCAGCAGCACAAAAGAAATAGCAATGTGCAGCACAAAGTACGTGACTTAAGGTACTGTTACACAGCACGATGTTGCATACAACATCGTTGTAATTTTGCTGATTCAGCGAAGTTGCAGCAACATTGCTGCAGCATCGTGCTGTGTTACAGCGCAATTTATTGCTGGTTGCAAATTGCCAGGTTTGAGGACATTGTCCTAAGGGCCGCTTTACACACACCAACTTCTGAACAGATCTCTGGTTGCAGTGAAATCATGGACACATTATTCCATTTGTACACAGCCACAAAATGGAGCAATGTGTCCATGATTTCACTGCAACCAGAGATCTGTTCAGAAGTTGGTCACAGAAGTTGGTGTGTGTAAAGCGGCCCTAAAATCTGGCAACTTGCAACCAGTGATTTGGCGGCTAATTGCTATGTAACACCGCAACAGCGATGTTGCCAGCAATTCCGCCTATTCGCTGCATTGAAGCATATCGCTCGCTGGGTTGTTCCCAGTCCAGCGAGCGATCGCTGCTTCAACATCGCAGTGGCGTCCCAGGCAAGATCTGCCTGTCTGACACCTAGGCAGCGATGTTGGAAGTGAGCGCGCACTCACGGCATCGCTTCCGACATTGCTGCGATGTTGTACTGTGTAACGGTACCTTTAGTTGCACCAGTACCACAGTGCAGCACACACCAGTCCTTGGGTTGGGATTGCCATTGTAACTCTGCTTTACTGAAGTAGGTACAGATAAAGGTACTGTTACAAGGTACAACGTTGCAGCAAGGTAGGAAGCGATTCCGCGGGTGCGCGCTCGCTTCTGACATCACTGCCTAGGTGTCAGACGCAGCAATGTTGTTAGCGACCGCAGGGATGAACAAAGGGTTAATGTTAATAATAGATGTCGGCAACATGTCTATAGGGAGTGCCCACCCTCCCTAGAGACATGCTGTCCACATAGTTAGACATGTGAAGGGTTAATATGTGCAATTACAGTATTGCCAGCAATTGTCGGCATTTACTATTTTCTGAATGAAACCTGGCGGCTCCTCGCTGTAGAGGAGATACAGTACGTAATGTGCGTACTGTATCTGCCGCTATCCAGGGTCCTAAAAGCATTAACATTAGGTTTGTGGCGGTGTGCTGCCCATAGACCTAATGTTAAAGCTTTCAGGACCCTGGATAGCGGCAGATAAAGTACGCACATTACATACTGTATCTCTTCCACAGCGAGGAGCCGCCAGGTTTCATTCAGAAAATAGTAAATGCTGACAATAGCCGGCAATACTGTAATTGAACACATTATGCTGTCGACATAGTTAGGCATGTGAACAGCATGTCTCTAGGGCACTCCCTACAGACATGTTGCCCACATCTATTATTAACATTAACCCTTTGTTCATTCCTGCGGCAGCAGGGATGAACAAAGAATCCGGCAACCGGATTGCACATTCTGAGCAGTCCGGTTACCGGATGGGCTCCCATAGGAGCCCATGATAGCAGCCCCGCTGTGTTTTACAAACCACTCCAAAAACCGCTGCCTGCATGATTTTTCACGCAGGCAGCGAAACCGGAATGCGGTAACCAGATTGAAAATAGTGCAATCTGGTTTTTGTATTGCAGTCTATGGGCTGGGGATCCGGATCCGGTTTTCAGCATTTTTAATGCTCAAAACCGGATCCGGATGAAAAAAAACCGCTAATCTGACCCTAGCCTAATTCTTATTTGCAAGTCAGAATGACACCAAAGTCATGGAGGTTGTCATTCAGTAGCAAGAATCCATGAAGTACGTATTGAGCAGAGAAGAGTAAGGGTACCTTTACACGCCGCTACGGCAGGATGGATGCATCCTGCTACTTCACGTGCACGAGCACGCTCAAACGGTTACAAACGCTCAACGCATCACCTTTACACGCCGCCATAAGGTGCGCTACGCTACGTGACATCTATAGCTAGATACATCGCCGGGTGTCTCAAGTAGCCATCTGTAGCTCATTTACACACCGCTATAACCAGCTACTATGGGCGTACCTGGTGCAGCAGGGCCAGCACATAGGCGTGCCACAATTGTGGATTACGAGCCGTCCGTACACTGATAGGACAAAGCAATAACATCCTGATTGGGCAGGCAACGCAGGAGGCTGAGTAATACAGCACGCTCGAGCGATTGTGTACCTAAAGGTACCGTTACATGCGGCAACGTTGCTGCGATGTTGCCTGCAACTTCACGGAGCGCACACGTTTTGGGCACTTTTCCAAGATTGCCTTGGAGATGTCACATGCAGAGATATCGTAGGCAACGCAACTAGGATTTTGAAAGCTACTTTAGTTCGCTGGGTTTTGTGCAACCCAGCGAGCGATACTTATCAATGTAGTGAATAGGGGAATTTGCTTTCAACATCGTTATTGCGGTGTCACACAGAGCGATGCTAGCAGATCGCCTGAGCTACATCGCCAGGTTTCAGAACATTTTCATAAACCTGCCAACTCCGCTCAAGCAACTTATCGCCGTTAAATCGCCCTGTCACCTGTTGCAACGCACTAGTGATGTCAACGGCAACAGCGATGCCTACGTCACTTTTTGGTGATGTTGCCGGCAACATTGCCTTGTGTAACGGTACCTTTAGTGTCCCGGGTGAGGGCTCCCACTTCTCAATAAACCTTTGTGGGACGTGTTGTACTATTAATTGCCTCTGATGCTGCATAATATCATGTTCAATTGTTGTGCTTTAATGCAAAAAGGCCTCAGGCCATCTGGTTTGGCCTTAGTTGTAAAACTGCAGTTTCCCAATTGTTCTGGCCTAAAGTAAACAGGACATTCTGTCATTTGTAGTTTCACAACTGAAGCAGAAGACAATAGCTGTGCTGTCCTGAACCTAAAGTACCAAATGTTAATGGATATGACTACTAAAAGATTTGCAGAACTCAATGGCCACATTGGTACTATTGTCTGTTGGATCAGAACACTGCAAACTTTCTACTTGGTAGCATTGTGGGAGCCTCTTCAGAAGAGGATGCCCCTGCAACATCAAGATGTGAGATGTGCTGGAAAGTCTGATTAGAAAAGTTGCACCAGATGCTGGCAATAAGTAAGGCTAGGGTCACACTTAAATATAGAATTGCGTTCACCGTATCCAGATCCAGATGTGGTGAATGCAATTGGCTTCAGACAACCAGCAATCCGGGAACCGGATTGCTGAAGCCGCAATCTGGTAACCGGATAGTTTGCTTATCCATGCTGCCGCACGGATGAGCAAAGTGGTTTGTGTGTGTTAAATCTTTTAATTTTATTATTAAATGTTGCTATAATGTCTCTAGGTGGTGCCCACTCCCTCAAGAGACTTTCCACCCACTCAGGTGGCCATATAATGCTTTATTCACTTATGTACAGCAGCCGGCTCCTGTCAGCTGCTGTACAGTTTTATCAATGAAGGCGCCAGGCTCCTCTGAGAGCAGCGCACATACTATACCTATTGTAGCTATAGTATGTGCGCTGTCCGAGGTTCTGAAGCCATTTACAGTAGATCTATGGGTAGCGCTGCCCATAGATCTTACTGTATGAGCGTTTCCTGATCCGGTTTTGAGCTTTATAAAAGATAACAAGCAACCCCCTATTTGAAATAATATGAGCGGAGTTACGTTGATACCCTCAATAAAAGTTAAAAAATATACTCCATGTGTAGTCTCAATTATTGCGCGATGGGGAGTATGGGTGGGTCTCCGCAGTCTGTATGGCACTGCGGCTGATGCCGCTGCCTTTGACTGTGGAGCACTTTCCCCTGCTCCAGCCTCCCTCTCTCCTCCCCACCGTGCAATTCCCCCGTTGCCCCCCTTCCCCATCCTATAGGTCCACCTCCCATGGTCACTCCTAAAAGCCCTCTCCCAGGATTTATAAGCCGCGTCCGGAGCTTATCCTCTCTCTTACCAAACTGCTAACAGGGTGAGCATCGCCCGCCCTCCCTCCCCTAAGAAAGGTTACTACAAGGTACGAAGTCGCAGCTGGTGAAAGAGGGATTTGGTGAGAGCCAACCTGCCACAGACGGCTGTAGGCATTGGGCCTCTTCCCTCAGGTTTAAGGCGGATTTGTGCCTATGTTTGGAGCTGTGGCCAAGATAACAAGCAACCCCCTGTTTGAAATAATATGAGCGGTGTTACGTTGATACCATCAATAAAAGTTAAAAAAATATACTCCATGTGTGGTCTCAATTATTGCGTGGTGGGGAGAACCGGTGGGTGGGTCTCCACAGTCTGGCCTTCTACCTTCTCAGATATTACTGACACCAATGCTCTGAGTTTAGTGCATGGTGTTACTTGCTCAACTCATTTCTGCCATCTGTCATCTGCTCCTGGAACTACAAGAGCTAATATCAGGTGTCATTCCATTCTGCGCTATGATGACATCTTTGTAGTTCAAGGCAATGATAAATTTCAGATTGATTAGTTTTCTGAATGGAAGGGGAATATAAACACATCCCAAATCAGTTCAAATGGCTAGGAAAGTAACTGATCAATAAATAATATGACTTCGCCTTGATCAAATTGTTCAATTTTTATCCACCCAAAAAACGGATGATTTTAATCCGTATTGTAATCCTATACCGCTCTTGTGTCCGTATTTTATCTGGATGCCATTGGTTTCTATCGGGGCGGACATATCATTAGTGCAACTCGTGCGGCGACACAGGAGCCCAAGTGTTAAGATACCCATTTACACCTGTAAAGCAGATAGAATTGTGCATTATGATCAGTTATTGGACTGCAAAGGTCCCATGTAGTGTTCTTGCACAGAGCCCTCTTCTGCATGTGTGCACCAGTGGTTTTTATACATCTACACTTAAAAATTAGTACAAGACTTAATAGTTTCCAATGGTAACATCGGCAATGTAGCTGTAAAAATTGGATGTTACACAAAATGGGATCCAATTTTTTTTTTTGTGCACCCATAGACTTGAATGGGCAAGTCACATCTGGAATATGGAAGAGACTAGTGCACGTCATGGTTTATTTCACACAGGCACTGAACAGATCTGGACAGCACTATTGATTAAAATTGATCAGTGTCAGGGTTGCCGACTTGACTTATTACAAAAATTCACAGGTAGATGATTTTTTATGGGCACATTGGAATCCATAATAATTCAATATGATTATGAGTAATCCGTGTCTACAGCCGAGCTGCATACAGTTAAAATATCCTGTATATATTTCTTCAGCTTCAAAAAAATTATCGACGCCTTAAATTTTTTTATGGCCAGGACTGTCCTGGAATTTCCGGGTGGTTGGCATCGTTGTTAAGGGTGCTGTGTGATTAACACCGAAAGCACCTGCCTGTAAAATACAGTCATGTGATCAAACCCTTAAAGAGGACCAACCAGTAGGATTTAGGTCTATAAAGTGATGCCACTACCTTACAGGCTCTGGGATTCTGAGTGCAATCATACCTTTACTACAATGACTGCATGTATGATTGCTGAGATAAATGTTATAGAAGTCCTTAGGAAGTGTGCAGCAGGGGGACAGAGTGTGCACTAATTAGCATAAGAGGGACTGAGTTTCTTTGTATTACTGCCCTGTTTTCTCTAAGCCAAACCCTCACCCCCTCCCTCTGCATGTGGTCTCACAAACAATAGAAGCCCCCGCCTCCTCCAGTCTCTACACGTCCTGATCTATCTCCTCTCACAGACTTGGACAGATCCCTGCTATTGTCATTACAGATCAAAGATGACAGATCACAGATGGGGATCTGTCTATGGAGCATACTGGGAGCTGTAGTGTCTCTGGATGTGCAGGCTGTGATAGAGCATGCTGGGAGTTGTAGTGTCTCTGAATGTGCAGACTGTG
The DNA here is from genome assembly GCA_033576535.1 of Allobates femoralis. Classification (NCBI taxonomy): domain Eukaryota; kingdom Metazoa; phylum Chordata; class Amphibia; order Anura; family Aromobatidae; genus Allobates; species Allobates femoralis. Next base: position 214,758,607 of record JARQOC010000001.1, read on the forward strand.
TGATGGAGCATGCTGGGAGTTATAGTGTCTCTGGATCTGCAGATCGTATTGTGGCGCCACTGCGTCCAAGAGGCCACAAAGGGAACTGCAGCCAGGCAGGTAGGACGACAGTTGCACAACAACACCCTCACAGCCCACACAACCCACGTACAGTAGAGGGCAGCATCCAGCCCTGAGCTTGGAGACTCTAGGCAGGCGAGGGGTGGTGGATTTAGACGAGTGGGTTGGGCACACACGTAGTCAGGTGACTGACAGTAGAAATAGTGAAGGGGGAGGAGGAAGGAGTCAGTAGGCCATAGTGAGCCGACCAGGAAAGACCAAGAGTAGGCCCAGGGTGCCGAGCAGCAAAGACCAAGAGAGAGGAACATGGCACAAGCCAAGAGACAGCAGCAGCCCGAGCTAAGCTGAGCAGAAAGAAGGCCTGGCAAAGTGGGGTGTAAGGAGCGCAGAATCTGTACCAAGCCAGGGTGAGCCGGAGGAGAGAGAAATCCTATCCGGAGCCAGTACCCCCAGGAGTGTGAAGGGAAGAGAGGGACGGTGATACCCGGGCCCTAGACTTACAGCTGAGGCGACCGACTGCAGGCGGAGTAGCCCTCCTATGATACTGGAAGACGCAGAGGGAGAGAGCCTGGTAGAGCCTCACACAGAGGACTGCTGGAGGCTGGGCTAAGTAGAGTGTCGGCTCTAGATGCGGCCAATGATTTATCCGGTACCCCAGACAACCGACGGGGGGTTCTAGTTCCAAACTGGGATCCCTACCGCAAAGGACAGGCAGCTCAGTGACAAACAGGAGGACCCACAGGGGCCCGAGTCACCGCCATACTGTCCGGAGTCACACACACCCAGTGAACACAGAAAGTTAACAGCCCGGAAAGGACACAGAGATAGTGTGAGGGGTCACAGAGAGCAGAGACCTGGCTGCAGAGAGTAGAGGGAACCCAGAGAGGGAGAGTGAGCCCGTGTACTGAGAACTGGGACTTGTAAGAACTGTAACTGAACTGTGAGTTTTACTGAAGAACTTTGAAAGTAAACACGGAGAACCCTGAACCTGCCTCTCTTGTCTGCATCTTTCTGCGTACCATTCCCTCCATACAGGACTACAGCAAATCCCCACCTGCAGAGCCACAGCTTGCAAGCTCCAGCGCGGAGGAAGGATCCCTGCAGCGTCTGCATAGTAAGTGAATTGCACTCAGCACGAAGCCTGCACACCGCACCATAGACTTTAACCCTTACTGCCCCGGGGAACACAGTTTTACCCACTGGAACTATCCCATCTACGCTGCCATTACATCGTCCCCGGAGGTTCTGCAGCAGCGGGGGCCCCATCACTGGCTGCACATAGTGGGTGGCGTCACGACTGACAATCCCCTGTAAATATCCCTTTTATTTGCCAGCCCAGGACCACCCGTGACTTCCCCAGTAGCAAACCGCGGTCCGGTACCGAGTACCCCGTCCCAGTGGGCTCGACAGTATGATGGAGCATGCTGGGAGTTGTAGTGTCTCTGGATGTGCAGACTGTGTGGTGGAGCATACTGGGGATTGTACTGTCTTTGGATCTGCAGATTCTGAGCCTGTGACACTACAACTCCCAGCATGCTTCATGGACAGATCCCCATCTGTGATCTGTCATCTGTGATGACAATAGCAGGGATCTGTCCAGATCTGTGAGAGGAGACAAATCAGGACATGTAGATGTGGCGCCCCTGCGACCAGGAGGCCACAAGAGGAACTGCAGCTAGGCAGATAGGAGACAGTTTGTGCACCAAACACCTTCAGCACACAACACCCACAGAAGGAAACACCCAACCCAGAGCCCAGGACTCTAGCCGGCAAGGGGTGGTAGGGTTTAGAGGAAAGTGGGTGGGAAGGTAGGTCAGGTGACATAGGGGGTACAAAAGGGGGGACAAAGAGGACTTAGGTAGTAGGCCGGAGTAGGCTTAGCAGGAAAGACAAGAGTAAGCCAGGAAGAGCCAAGCAGCAAATGCCAAGGAGTAGGTGAGAGTGAGACTTCCCTGACAGTCCTGAGTTGCCCGGAGAGCGCAGAATCCTGAGAGACACCGTTCCCTGGAGAGAAAGCCTGCTCCATGACCTGGGAGTTAAGGGAACGGGAGAGGCTGAGCACGGACAACTGGTGAAACGGACTCCCCTGGCGTACCAGGGGTCAGAACGAGCCCGGTAATCCCTTGCAAGACAGGGTTACCCAAGGCTAGGCTGGGACCAGAGTGTCGGCTCTGAGGGGGACCGCAGCTATACGCCGGCTCCCCAGACAAACCGACGGGGAACCCTAATTCCAGGTTAGAATTCCTACAACATGGGTTGGAGGCACAGCAGCGTATAGGACCCGGCTTGCCACCCACACACACAGGGGGAAGTCAGATAAGGGACCGAGCTGCAGCCATACAACCCACCGGGAAGAGCAGAGGAAGGAAAGCCTGAAAGGAACACCAGAGAGAGTGAAGGGTCTCAGGGAGATAACCTGGCTGCAGGAGGGTTTAGAGTGTCCGGAGTTGACTGTGACTAAGAACTGTGTGTAAACTGTTTTGACTTGGAAGAACTTGCAAGTAAACCCGGTGAACCCTGCTTCAGTCTCTGTGTGTGATTCCCAGCAAACAGAACTTTATTCCACCTTTCCACCCTGTCAGGAGCAGCCTGACCCGCGGTGGTCTCATCTATCTAGCTGCAGCCTCATCCATTCATCCATCCTCCTGGAAGAGCTACGCAGCAGCGGTGGTCCCCTCACTGACCACAACCCATGGGTGGCGTCACGACAAACTTTCCCTTGTAAATACCCCTTTTACTTGTGGGGCTCGGGACACGGTGCAGACCAAAACCGCCGTGATCATTCCCAGTGCTACCCCCGATCCGGTACCGAGTACCCCGTCCCAGGGGGCCACACATAGAGGCTGGAGGAGGAGGGGGCTTCTACTGTTTGTGACGATCACAAGCAGGGAGATGGAGATAGGGGGGAGGGTTTGGCTTACAGAAAACAGGGCATTAATACAAAGAAACCCAGCCTCTCTTATGCTAATGTGGTGTACACACCGTCACCCTGCTGCACACTAAGGATCTCTATAACGTTTATCTCAGCAATCATATGCGACACCCTTTAGGGCTGCGGGGTACTCGGCAACCGGGCCGGTCGGTGCTTGGGGGGTTACTGTGGCGGTGACCCGGCTCCGTGGCATGCAGTAAAGGGCATATTTATAGGGGATGATCTTGACGCCACCTTTGGTACTCAGCCAGGGGTGGCCGACGCTGCAGGATATGACCGCTGGGGCAGATGGTAGTGCAGTCAGGATTGTATAGCTCCCCACCGTTGGAGCAGGGCCCCAGGGATGGTGTGGACAATCTATTGGTCTGGCGATGGTCATCGGGGTGCAGGACAGGGGGCACAGAAAATAACTGGAGGAGACATGGGTTGTAGTTTCCTTTACCTTTTACTTGGCAGATGGTATTGCAGTCCGGGGCACTGGTTACAGGTTGTAGAAGGAGACCGAAGAGCATGGAAGCAGTCGGGGATCCACCTCGCCATGTGGGATTGAAGGCCCTCCTGCTGCACTCTCCGTTCAAGTCCCTGCGGCTTGTATCTACGCTGCGGCCCTTTTCCTGTGTGTTGGTTGTTCTTACCCATATGGCAGGCAACATGAGCCTTTCACAGGTGCCACTTTCCTGAAGGCAGCTCCAGGCTCTCAGTACACTGCAGTGCCGTCAGGTGTTCGGTGCGGCCAAGATTCTTCCAGTCTCCTGCCCTTCAGATTCGGCTACCAGGGTGTGCAGCATCCGCACAATCCAGGACTCTGGCGTCCTTTCTCTAGTGCTCCGCTCTGGGGTGAGCTCAGTCGCAGCTCCACTCCCCAGAGCCCTCTACTCGACTTCCTCTCTCTTCCCTCTCCTCATTCTCCCTAGTGATGTGTCATTCATGAATAAGTCAGTACAAAGAGCCACCTCCCTGCTGTGAACGATAAGAGCCGACTCTTCACTGTGAGTGAGCAGAATTTTTTTTTAACCCTCTGACTGCTGGTGACCGGGTACTTGGAGAGCAGGAATTGCAGTACTAGGTCTGGAATGACAAGGACCTGTGGGGCTCCTTCCACATGAAAGATTACACTCACAGTGATTGGCTCCTTAGTGCACATGACCTGTGATGTCATTAAGGTCTTTAAGTAAGTTTGCAAGTACAATATATAAAGTATAGAGTCAGAGCCTCAAACAAACTGACAGTTTTATTTCAGTCAGGCCTCTTTCACACATCTGTGCCTCTGGCATGTGTGCGCTCTGTGCAGACACGTGCCAGAGGCACAGGCATATGGAGGCACATTATATTCTATGGCCCCCTTCAGACATATGTCCATTCTTTGCCGGCAGCACCGACCGTTTTTGGCCAAAAACGTCCTGAACACAGATGTCCTCCATGTGACATTCGTATGCATGGACCAGAGCCAGGAGTTTTAAGTGTTAAAATAAAGAATTTCATACTCACTAGCCTCCAGCGCTGTCTGCTCCTCTCACTTCCGGGGCTCATTAGGCTCATCTAATATTCACTGCTCTGAGTGCAGCGCCCCGGAAGAGAGGAACAGGCAGCACTGGAGGGAGGTAACTATGCAATGACAGATATCACTCGGATAGCACACAGACAGCACACATATAGCACACGGACAGTCCATTCTCCACACCCCTCCCCTGGTCCCCATCTCCGCACGCTCCCCTTCCCCGGTCCCAGTCTCTGCACTCTCAGCACGGGGGTGCACAGAGAGAATGCACAGAGGGAGCAGAAAGAGAGTGCACGGGGGCAAAGAGAGCGCACGGAGGCAGGGAAGAGAGAGTGTTGAGCCCCAGGCTTTGGGGTACTCGGGTATCAGGCTCCAAAGGGGGTAACACTCCTGTTGTCATGGGTAGTGGTGGCCGCACCTGATCCTGTGTCCAGGGGGACTTCTTTGAAAAAGGGTTATATTTACAGGGGATTTTATATACAGTTGTCGTGACGCCACCTGTAGTTTCTGGTGATGGTTCACCAGCGCCGCCACAGTCCGCCGGAGGTAGATGGTGGTGCAGCTTAGTTGGCAAATTCCTCTACAAGTAGGGCTGGACCTCCGGGGCAGCATAGTGTGAAGGGGCAGCTTGTAGTGGAGCTGTGGATGGGATGGGGAGTGGGGGAGTGTTGGAGCAGTCTATGAGGGGCACCGGGAACAGAGAGGAATGACACACGCACACTGCAGAAGTCTGTTTTACCTTTTACTGGTGGTACGAAGGTAAAGATGTCTAGGGACTGACAGGTGACCAGGTTGCAAGGGGGTCCCCACAGCAAGAGGGTATAAGGCATCCTCTGTTCCTCTTTGGTAATTGAAGTGCAGCCTGTATGCAGCCAGACTGGCCTCCTCTCTCTTCCTGACTCTCAGATATCTGTCCTCTCCTCTTGTGCAGTCCACGGGTTACCCTCTCTGATCACTGCGGTGGTACACTGCTGTGTCTAGCTCCCTCTCTTTGACCCACAGGGGGACCGGGTGGCTGAAGCCTCCACGGTGTGATGGGGTTCTCTGTAGTCCTCGAGAATTCTACAGGTGCGGATCCCCGATGTCCGGTACGTCTTTGGGCGAACTCCCACTAGTTCCTCACTCCCTTTAAGCTGTCTGCTCCTTGCCTTCTGTCCCACTTAGGCTTGCGGGACGTCAGAAGGGCCACTCCGGGTCCTTGGTTCGGGCCTAACCGCGGCACCGACCACCAGGACGTCTTCGCAGCTCTCCTAGCGTCTGCACACTCTTACTAACTCCTCCCCCAGCAACAGTATTAATAGGGGATCTTGCCTAAGGTCAGCAAGTTGAGCTCCCCCTACTGTGTCGGGGTGGAAGATGTTGCATGTAGTAGGTACCTGCTGTGGAAACCCAAGCGTGCATTAGAGAAGTCTGTGGCTACCTGCGTGAGCAGGGCGCCACAAGAGTGCAAAGGGCAGGACAGAGAGAGTGCACAGGACAGAACAGAGAGTGCACAGTGTGGGGCAGAGAGAGCACACGGGGGGCAGAGACAGCACACACGGACAGGAAAGAGAGAACGCACAATGTGGGGCAAAGAGAGAGCACACAAGGGAGCAAATAGAGATCGCAAAGGCAAAGGAGAAAGCACATGAGAGGAGGAGACAGTGCATGGGGGAACACAGGTTAAAGGAAAGAGCACAGGGGGAAGAGAGACAGGACACTGGGGGGAGGCAAGCAGAAACCATTCCCAGCACCACAAAGCCGCCCTCATTGTGATGTCATCTACATGAATATTTTTATAGGACGATAATAATACAGCGTCATAGTGACAATATGACCAGGGCTGTGCTATATACTGTATACTATATACTGTAGGAATAATCCTGCTGACAGGATCTTTTAAGAATTCTATTTCTATACAGAGCAGCAGATATCACAACACTAACTAAGAAGGGACCTAAAAATGACAGATAGAAAGTAACAAAAGAGGAGGAGAGCCATGATCACAGGAGCTGACAATCTGAGGACCCAGGAATGACAACGAACCTCTATATTGATTACTATATACTGTATATGTACACTGTACAGGTGTATAATGAGGAGGAGGAGAGCCCTGATCACAGGAGCTGACAATCTGAGGACACAGGAATGATAAAGAACCTCTATACTGATCACTATATACTGTACACATAGACTGTACAAGTGTATAATGAGGAGAAGAGCCCTGATCATAGAAGCTGACGATCTGAGGACACAGGAATGACAAAGAGCCTCTATACTGATCACTATATATATATATATATATATATTATATATATATACACACATACATATATATATGTGGTTCATGAAAAAGTGAATAAAGGCGGCACTCACCATGTAGGCTGGTGGAAGAATGTTTTAATCCAGGTAGCTTAGTCCATTAAAACATTGTTGGTGCGGTGGGGAGAGGGAGTGAGAGGCTGTCGGAATGACGGTACCGTTTCATATCGTGTGGTGATACTTCTGCGGGTTCCAGTTTATTCACTTTTTCATGAATCTTAGATTACTTATTCTAAGGCTGTGCAACACCAGGCACCGGGGGATAGCCGACAGGCTGTTAGCAGAGCTCCATGTGTGTAGTGCCCGGTCATTGGACTTTTTTCTGCACGATATATATATGTGGCCACCTGTGACCAGGGTGGCCACAGGTAGGAACTGCAGCCAGGCAGGTGGAGACAGTTTGTTCACCAAACACCTTCAAAACACACACCCGTAAGAAGCAGCACCCAACCCGGAGCCCCGGACTCTAGGCGGGCAAGGGGTGACAGGGTTAAGAGGGAAGTGGGTGGAATGTAGGTCAGGTGACAGACCTAGTACAAAAGGAGAACAGTAGGCGGAGTGAGTTAGTAGGCCAGTGGGTGGCGGGAAGCCAAGAACAGCAGAATGACACTTTCCTGAGAGACAGGGCTGCTCGGAGGCGCAGAATCCACAGAGACACCGTTCCATGGAGAAAAAGCCCGCTCCATAGCCTGCAGCCCAAGGGAAAAGAAGGACAGAGACCGGGTCGGTGCCACCGAGTCCGAGAAGTACGGCAGCATTGACCGAATACAGGCGGGACAGGTTTTCCTTGATGTACTCAGGTAGACACATGGGTCGGAGAGAGCCTGGTGATCCCTTGCAAGATAGGAACACCCAAGTGGGACCAGAGTGTCGTCTCTAAGGGGGACCACAGCTATACGCCTGATCCCAGACAAACCGGTGAGGGACTCTGATTCCAGGTCAGAGTTCCTACCACATGGGTTGGAGGCACAGCAGCACCATAGGACTTAGGCTAGCCACCCACACATGCAAGGGGGGAGCCAAATAAAGGGACCGAGTTGCCACCATACAACCCACAGGGAAGAACAGATGAGAGAAAAGCCGGAAAGGTTACAGAGAAAGTGAAGGGTCTCAGAGAGGAAGCCTGGGTGCAGAGGGTTCAGAGACTGTCCAGAGTTAATTGTGTGAACTATACCGTGAATTATTTGAATTGCACTAAGAACTTGCAAATAAAACCCGGTGAACCCTGCTTCAGTCTCCCGAGTCTGATTCCCTGCAAACAGAACTTTATTACATCTTTACACACTGTCAGGAGCTGCCCCGACCCACGGCGGGCTCATCCATCTTGCTGCAGCGTCATCCATCCTCCTGGCAGAAGTACACTGCAGCGGTGGTCACCCTGACCACAACCCGTGGGTGGCGTCACGACAATATCCCCTGTAATTATTCCAACTTTTACTTGTGGGCTCAGGACACGGTCCGGACCAAGGACTGCCGTGATACCCCCCCGTGATACCCCGGTCCGGTACCGAGTACCCCGTCCCAGTGGGCTCCACAACTTGGCATCATGAACAGGATGGACCCGATCCAACAGAACCGGACCCCGTGTGCCTAGAACTCGTGAGTTGGACTACTCTACTGAAAACTGTGTATAATGGCGGCAATAGGAGCCTGAGGCCATGTGCAGGGGAGGCGTGCCAAGACCTCCCATCGTGGGCCGACCCGGTCCAGAGCGGAAAAAGAAAGGCCCGCTCTGGCTCCCCTTAACCCTGGGGGAGCTAGCCATCAATCCCAAGGACGAGCCTCTGCCTCCAATTGCAACAGCCAATGAAAATATGGCGGGAGCTGAGGAAGGAGACGCCCAAAGAAGGCGGGGCGAAGAACCGGATGGTGTGCAGTCACCATTGCTAGACACCCGGATGGAAGGAGAGGACACTGAGCTAAGCGCTGCTAGCGGAAGACCCAAAGTGATCCCGGAGAGCCCACAGAAAGTGATTGTGGAGGAACCCAGCCAGGGAAGCAAATTTGGTGACCGAGGCAGTACGGCAGAAGGCGGCAGGAGAGGTCCGAAGGTCCGAGACACCCGGTGGGGTGTGCTGAGACTATTGCCACAGCAGTTAACCTGGGTTCAAGCAGAACAGAGAACCCGGATCCAAATAGTCTTTTATCAGTCCCAGCAGTCCCTGACTGTACAGCCCGGCTGGGCTAGTACCTCCAATGCTGCCCAGAGCAGGGAGCAGCAACTGTTGGTGGATCTGGAGGATGCGACCATCCCTGAAACTGTGTCCCAGACAACCAGCAACGTGATTGATCCGCTCGGAGCTATGGGAGAAGGATACCTGCAAATACCGGAGCCTCTGATACCGGCCCCTGCATCAACTGAGGTGAGAGGTGAGCAGCTCCGCTGTTGGTTGAACGAGACGAGGGAGAAGAGAATCTGATGGGCTTCCCTGGGGATCCTGCAGTTGAAATAGGTCCCGTAGACATAACCCGGGAGGAATATCTGAGGAGATGTGTTCGCAGATGGGAGCAGGAGGAAATAGAGAGGCAGACCCAGAAACGGGAAATGATAGCCCGCGCCCAGTACTCGAAGACTGTAGCCCGGCGGGATACAAATGTCACCGGTTCCCGGGACATGAGGGAAAAGTTGTAAAGATTAAACCCCAGGACGGTTACGCGTTCGCCAGAGGATGCGGGGCAGACAGAGATGTATTCATAAACAGGAGGGACGTAGAAGAACACCTCCCTGAGAAACACCCTGACAGGGAATTGCAAGTGGGCGAATGGATCTCATACATCATGGTGCCAGGAGAGAGAGGCCCATATGGCATCATAGTTCGGAGACTAGCCTTGAGAATGGGGGTTAATACAGAGCACTCTAAAATAGAAAACCTGGATGCGACTACTGGACTTGAGGTTGGAGTAGACCCACAACCAGCAGCAACTAGCGCAGAGATGACAGTTGTGGATGCTAACACTACAAAGACTATGGTGGATGCAGCAACACAGACTTCATGCAGCTATTTGCTGAACAGCGCGTTAGAATCACTGGAGCTGTTTCCAAAGAGAAGAACTCCAGAAGTTCTACCATGGAAAATGAAGAAAGAGAAGGAGTAAGGAACCCGGATTTTTCTACAATCAACAGTAAGTGTGAATGTGATGTGATCCTTATTGACCCCGTCCCATACCTGAATGAATGAATAGTCTTTTCCCCTGTTCGTCTTCTATGTTTTATAGACAATAGTATCAAGGACGATGAGTTGATACGAACTTTCCCTGTTTATAGTTGAGCACCCCGTGTGCTCCCCATTGGTTTTAAGACCAAGGAGCACTTTAAGACTGTGTGCACAGAACTTGAACTGGAACTGACACTGCAGAGTGCTTTTGAATCATTTTTGAAGCACTTGTGCTCCCTTTTGAAGTTTTATACTTTTTGTAAGAAAGTAGTGTTTCTTTTATATGTGTATTTTAAAGTTTTGCACTTAACCCAATGTGCATAGAGATCCAGTATTATTATGCCACAGGACTCTTGAGACTGTAACAGTGAACTGAGTAACCCGTGTCCCATAAGGGTTAAAAGACAATGTGGTGTAAGATGCCGGCACGGAGAGAAACAACTTTGCCACAAGCTGGTGACCCGAGGGCCTAGAGGCCTCAGCACTAGCAGCCATGAACGGGCTGAATACTGTGTCTTGAAATGTAAATAGTTAATTTAAAGTAACGTTTAAGAACCCGTGCCTCTGTAACAGGAAGAATAGGCTTGCATAATGTTATGGTTAATATAATAGAAATGCTTTTCTGGGGAACCATGCCGGACGGCGTGGGGACACGCCAGTTTAACTCCGGGGGAATGTGGCACCCCTGCAGCCAGGGTGGTCACAGGTAGGAACTGCAGCCAGGCAGGTGGAGACAGTTTGTTCACCAAACACCTTCAAAACACACACCCGCAAGACGCAGCACCCAACCCGTAGCCTGGGACTCTAGGCGGACAAGGAGTGACAGGGTTAAGAGGGAAGTGGGTGGAATGTAGGTCAGGTGACAGACCTAGTATAAAAGGAAAATAGTAGGCAGAGTGAGTTAGTAGGCCAGTGGGTGCCGAGAAGCCAAGAACAGCAGAGTGACACTTTCCTAAGAGACAGGGCTGCTTGGAGGCGCAGAATCCACAGAGACACCATTCCATGGAGAAAAAGCCTGCTCCATAGCCTGCAGCCCAAGGGAAAAAGAGGACAGAGACTGGACCGGTGCAACCGGGTCCGAGGAGTACGGCAGCATGGACCGACTACAGGCGGCACAGGTTTCCCTTGACGTACTCTTGTAGACACACAGGTCGGAGAGAGCCTGGTGATCCCTTGCATGATAAGGACACCCACGGCTAGGTTCGGACCAGAGTGTCGGCTCTGAAGGGGACCACAGCTGAACGCTGGATCCCAGACAAACCAATGAGGGACTCTGATTCCAGGTCAGAATTCCTACCACACTGGTTGGAGGCACAGCAGCACCATAGGACCCAGGATAGCCACCCACACATGCAGGGGGGGGAGCCAAATAAAGGGACCGAGTTGCCGCCATACAACCCAGAGGGAAGAACAGATGAGAGAAAAGCCGGAAAGGTTACAGAGAAAGTGAAGGGTCTCAGAGAGGAAGCCTGGCTGCAGAGGATTCAGAGACTGTCTGGAGTTAATTTTAATTGTGTGAACTGTACCGTGAATTGTTTGAATTGCACTAAGAACTTGCAAGTAAAACCCGGTGAACCCTGCTTCAGTCTCCCGTGTCTGATTCCCTGCAAACAGAACTTTATTACATCTTTACACACTGTCAGGAGCTGCCCCGACCCGCGGCGGGCTCATCCATCTTGCAGCAGCGTCATCCATCCATCCTCCTGACAGAAGTACACTGCAGCGGTAATCACCCTGACCACAACCCGTGGGTGGCGTCACGACAATATTCCCTGTAAATATTCCCCCTTTTACTTGTGGGCTCGGGACACGGTCCGGACCAAGGCCTGCCGTGATACCCCCCATGATACCCCAGTCTGGTACCGAGTACCCCATCCCAGTGGGCTCCACATATACACTGTACAGGTGTATAATGAGAAGGAGAGCCCTGATCACAGAAGCTGACAATCTGAGGACACAGGCATGACAAAGAGCCTATACTGATCACTATATATATATATATATATATATTGTGGTGATGCAACCCATGGCCAGGTGCATCACACGGGTGGTCGGTATATGGCTCTGTTCACATTTATCCAGTTTTACTGTGGGTGTGCTGTGTTAAACCTACCTGGAACACAGGGAGTTCACAGCTGAAAGTGAGTGCTGTAGACTTGACAGATTCATGAGCCTGATGAACAGCTGTGTCAGGACCTGTGTGTATGAGTGCTTTGCTGGGCTAAACCTGAATGGTGCACAGGGGGTTAATTACATACTCAGGTCTGTGTGTGTGCAGTTGTGGGTGATGCAGCCTGGATAAGAACCTGCCAGGTGTCTGAGTGAAGAGAGGACGATGGGAATCAGAGCAGTCCAGTCCACTTCCATGTGAGGATGTGCTGGGAGTGATCCGTCCCCGGTGGGGGAAGTGAAGGGAGCCTTCCAGCTCCATGCCAGTGGCACGTGATGTGTGCATGCCAGCCAGTGTCCAGGACCGAGGAAAGCTCAAGGGCCAGGCGGTCATATGAGTGATGAAGACCGAGAACGGCTCAGGGGCCAGGCGGTCATATGAGTGATGAAGACCGAGGACGGCTCAAGGGCCAGGCGATCAGATGTGCGGTATGAGAGACTGAGTGCGGCTCAAGGGCCAGGTGGTCACAGCTGACTTTGGGACTGACTGAGTGAGTCATGATTTGGTCCTGTTGATCCAGATGTAAGTGTCCCGGATCCAGGTGGATCCGTGGAGGTCTCGTGTTTACTGAGTGACAGGGTTCCTGGTACTATTGTGGGCCCTGAGTATGTAGCATATTGGTTTATGTAAAAATGCCATGAATGCAGTTTCATGCGTGAGTCATAATGTTCATGAAAAAGTACCCTGTATGATGACTTGTGTGCAATAGGATGGGGAATGAACCCTGTCAGGGTGTTAGGCGGAGGTAACCGCCCTTGAGACCGACAATAAGTCATGATATGGTCCTGTTGATTCTCATGTGAATGTCCTGTCATGTAATGTCATGTGATGTACTAATGTGGAAGTTATTTCATATGCAAATGTAAATACAGTGTTATGTTTTATGTGATGAAAGCGATTTATGACAGAAAAACAATAAATCCGCTGATGTCATTTCCCCGTACCAAGCGAGTTCCCTGGGTCGCTACCTCACAATATATATATATATATATATATATATATATATATATATATATATATATATACAGTATATATAAATATACATACATATACACACATACTGTACAGGTGTATAATGAGGAGGAGAGCCCTGATCACAGGAGCTGACAATCTGAGGACACAGGAATGACATAGAGTCTCTACACTGATCCCTATATAATATATATATATATATATATATATATATATATACACTGTACAGGTGTATAATGAGGAGTAGAGCACTGATCACAATCTGAGAACACAAGAATGACAAAGAGCCTCTATACTGATCACTATATACTACTGGTATATACAGTATATATGTCCATTGTACAGGTGTATAATGAGGAGCAGAGCACTTGGGTCGATCGACAGGGCAGGGGGTACTCGGATACCTGGACAGGGGGTTACTTCGGTGGGGGGGGATCACGGCTGGTCAGTTCCCGATTCCGTAACCTGGACCCTCAATGGCGGGCTGGGGGTGATGATGATGGGGGATTTGCCACCTGTGGTACCAGGTAATAGGTTTACCAGCACTGCGGCCGGCCGCTGAGGTGATGTAAATGCAGCTTTGGTAGTACAGCTCCCCACAAGTGGAGCTTTACCTCAGAGCAGCGGGGTGGATGAGGGGAGTAGTAGTAGTGGTTCTGCTGTGAATGCTGCAGGCGGTGGCGGTGAAGCAGGCACACACACACACAATAGTCTCTGTTTCGGTACCTTTTTACTGATGTCCGGTAACAGGTACAGTCCAGGAGGGTAACCAGGTTTCGGTGCAGTTGGGGACGTCCACCTTGAGTTGTGAGGACTCCTCTGTTAGTGTGTACAATAATTGGGGTAAGTTCCGCCTGTAAATAAACCTGCCGCTTTTTCTCCCTCACACGGTGCTGTTCCACAACCGACAATGAGGACCTTTCTGTGGGGTCTCTATTTTCTGCTTAGGTCCCTGGTCCTATGCTTGGTCAGGTTTGGTGTCTTTTGTTCTTTAGCTTCAGGGTGACTGGATCCTCCTGGCCTGTCCGGGCTTTCCCTGCTACACTTTAGATGAATAGCAACTTCGGACTCCGGTGTCCGGGTGGGCTAAAGGGGTTCCAGGTATGTTCCCTTCTTCTTTCTTCCTACTTCTTCCACTGGCCTCCGTCCCTCTCTAGGCCGCTGCACAGCTAGGTCAGGTTTCCTGGTTCTGGACCTGGCTTGGTCCCAGCAACCAGCTCCTTTTGCACTAACTGTTCTCTTCTCTGCAGACTGACTGACTTGAACTAACTAACTCACTCCTCCCCTCAGGCCTGGATCTTTATAGGGGATCTGGCTTAAGGACAGCCAGTGGGGCTCCCCCTCCAGGTCTGGGGTGGAAGGTGTTGGGTGCGGTGTGTGCCAAAGTGTACATCCTTCCCTGCACTGGTAGGTCCTGTGTCAATCCCCCGCAGGGGTATCACATTCCCCCCTAGTTAACTTCAGTCCTCCAGGACTGAAACATTTTCAACAACCATAACATAACTATTTACATTCGAAATTTGAACAGAGTCCCAAAATAAAATTTATAAAAACCTGGGACAAATGGAAAGAACAGGTAACCAGTCCATACAGCGCTAGTCCATCCGCTGCAGGCTGTTTAAAGTATTTTTGCCACCACCAGTCCTGTGGCTATGGTCTTTTTGAAATTATTAAAAAGCAAATTCAAAAAGTACAACAGGTAAAATCTCTGTAGGCTTAAAAGTTTAAGGTTACACAACAACCACTTCCTACGGGTGCCTCGGCGTAGGAGTCCTAGGTACTGCAGGGGCCTCTACCGGTCATAAACGCTGTAGGCCTCCTAGCCCTGGGGTCACCTATTGGCCAAGATTTTGCTCTCCCTAGACAGCTCCTTACGCCAACTCCACTCACCCCCTCTTCCTGATGTTGTGTACCTGGTTTGGGTTGTTTTAGCCTACTCTTCACCCTTCTGTACACTAACATTAGCTACATATTTACATTTTAAACATATTTACATTTCCCACATTTTACAGCTTATTCTCTGTATCTAAGTGGTGGCTGACCAAGGTTACTACGGCTTGACCTGTGTAGTACTGGTGTGTCACTAGTGTCTGTCCCTGGTGCGGTGTATGCACTCTCTCTCAGTCTATTAGATCTACGTATTTCTGGAATACCGTAGTATTGGCATAGCCTCTCTAGCAGACTAGCAGGTTCACTGATTGCAGGAATCTCTTGTTCTTGTACAACAGGCTGTACTTTTGGTACTTGGATGGGTTCTTCTACTGGTTGCGGGAAGGTCAACATTGGTATTAAGTATGCACCTTCTATTTGGGGCCGATCTGCAGGTAATTCTCCTATGAGTGTCTGGACTGTCTTTGGCTCCTCTTCTTCGGGTTCTGGACAAGGGACATACTCTTTTGGTTGTGGGGGTTGAGGGCACTTCTTTAAATGATCTCTGGACACTGTTGCTGTTGTTTGTCCATTGTCTTTGCTGATCAGACAGGTCTTCTGGTTGTCAAAGATTGATAGTAATACAGTGTATGGTTCTGATTCTCATTGATCATCTAATTTGTGGAGTATCCTTTTCCTTTTCAAAATTTAACTGGTGTTAAAAGTATTCCTTGTAGGCTTCCGGTTCCGGCCCCTCCATGTGCGGACGCGCTTAGAGCCGCTCCGCTCCCCGCCGTGATAATCCGCCGCCATCCGCTCACTACGGACTCCGGAGCTGCCCTCTGACACGCCATCAACGCGCAGGAGACCGCCGGGATCCCGGTAAGACCAGCCATGGCCACCCTGGACAAATATTTCAGGAGAGGCGTGGAGGGAGAGAGAGAGGAGGCGCCATGTGCAGACCGCAATGATGGCGCGGTCTGCACACAAACAGCACGGGGCTCCCCACAGGATGGAAGGCAGGGCCGGTCAGCTGGGCACAAAGAGAGGGACCCGGGAGAGGACGGTGTAATGGAGAGACCGGAGGGATCCCGGGAGATGACCCCAGAGAGAGGGGATGATAACCCCCCAGGACAGAGCCCACAAGCTGTGAAGGAGACCTGTGACCAACATCAGCCCCAGACACCATCCCAGTCACAGGCTTCAGACACAAACAAAGCACAAAACCAGCACATCTCTAATACCTGGGATGACAACTCAGGGGACAGCTGGAGATTCCAGCCCCTGGACTACAAAAAATTAGCCAAAGAAATGGCTGTGCATTTAGCAGAAGAATTTAAAGTCACAGTGGCAGAGATGGTGGCAGCCTCTACTAGAGACCTGTCTGGGAAAGTAGAGACACATGAACAGCAGCTACTAGAAGCTGAATCTAGAATAGGAACAGCAGAGGACAGGATTCAGGAACTTGAGGAACAGCTAATGGCCCTGCAAAAGCATGCTGATTACACACATAACAAGTTGGAGGACATTGAAAATAGAACGAGACGGAGTAACCTAAAAATTGTGGGACTCCCAGAATCTGTCCCTGTGAGCCAACTGGAAGAAATTTTTGAGGTGGAACTACCTAAAGCCCTAGGTCTAACACATAGATGCAAGACCGAACGTGCCCATAGGATAGGTCCTCCAAGAGACGTACAGGAGACGACCGACACCACGAGACGCCTAGCACCGAACGCAGCCTCCAGGGAGCCCAATAAATCCAGGCACGCCATAGCAAAATTTTTGAACCACAGGGACAAAGAGGAAATACTGCGGGCTTATAAAGCAAAAAAACATCCTCTAATGCTTCAGGGACATAGAGCACTGGTCTTTGCGGACTACTCTGTGGAAGTCACACGTCGTAGAAGAGCATTTAGTGAGACGTGTTCACTGCTGCACAAAAAGAATGTCCGCTTCCAACTGAACTTTCCTGCAACTTTAAGATTTAGATCTAGAGAGGGTAACTTGATGACCTTCACAGATCCTGAGGAGGCAATGGCCGCTGTTAGAGAAAATCTCAACTCCCCAAGAAGAACCGAGTCACCGCCTCGTACCAGTAAGAGATCACCTGTGAAACCCACGCCTGCTCCAGACTCAGAAAACGAAATGGAAAGAACCTCAGTGAGATCTTATAGACTCAGATCATACTCCTTATTGGATGATGGATCACAAAAGGGAGCAACACCGGGCACTCCGAAACAACAGAGACAATCCGGAAGCAGATGGCAAAAGAAGAAATGATGCAGGAGCGCATTAATTGACATGATTTTTATAGCTCTTGCACCTGGCGGATACGCAACGGACGTCCTGAAAGAAAAAGAGATATGACATGACCTGGATGGATTACGAGAGGAAGAGGATACACTACGAGATGATGAGGAGAAGAAATTCTAGCCTTTCCCCCCCTTTCCTTTTTTTTTTTTTTTTTTTTTTTTTTTCTCTCTCTCTTTCTCCTCCTTCTCTTTCTCTCCCTCTTCTATCTCTTTACTTTTGCTTATTCCGCAGGAACATGGACATAATGGCGCTAAGATGTTTAAGGTGACCTGATTCAAACTGGCGATCTGATATTGACACCCGGTCAGGGAGAGGTTAAGTTGAACCCCACTCAGCCGATCACAGAAACTCTCTGAATCCATATTACGGTAGAGAATATGTGAAGGGTTGTGAGTTGTTTATAAGTTGTGTAAACGAGACCTGAACCTTGGGCAATTTATATAACTACCTTCCTATTGAAGATCGCCAATTGGAGACTGATGCTCTTTGGGCAGGACTTCGGAGTTACAATATAATCTGTTTAATCTGTTTAAATGTTTTCAGAGGTGGCGGAGGACGAGGCGGGAGGGAGCTGAATGTGTGAGCTGCACTGGAGGACATAAGTGAAGTCGCAGACTTTTTGATGTTGAAAGATGTTGGAGTGATTTGGGGGGGGGAGGGTGGGAAGGAAAGGGAGGAAAAAGCGGAAATTATCCTTGTAATTGGTATTGTGTCTTTAAGAAGTTATACCATCAATGTCTGTCACACCTCACTCAAAGTCAGGCCGGATGAAACTTACTACGTGTTGATATTCATCATGAAAAAATTCTGGGACCCGAGCGGGGAGGTTTCCAATGGTTAGGTGGGCCTCCTGGAATGTTAAGGGACTGCGCTCCCCGGCAAAGCGCATGATGATCCTGCGCCATCTTAAGAGACTACATGTGGACATAGCGTTGCTTCAGGAGACCCACCTGGCCGCGAAGGACTTCTTTCGCCTTAAAAAATTATGGGTGGGGGAGGTCTATGGTTCGGGAGCAATAGAAAAAAAGGCGGGAGTTATAATTCTGATACATAGGTCACTAGCCCACACAATACTATCTACTTCGCAAGACAAGGAAGGTAGGATAATACAAGTGAAGATACAAATCCATAACGACACCTTTAATATCTACAATATTTATGCCCCTAACGGAAAACAGAAACCCTTCTTCCAAAAATTACAAAACACTCTGCTCCTAGATAATGAGATCACTAAAATAATCGGTGGAGACTTTAATATGGTCATGAAAGAGGAAGAGGATAGACGCACGACCTCACAAACTCACTTGAGAAAGCAAGCAGGAGGTAGATCAGGTGACTATAGTATTTTGGAAAACCTAGTGGGAGAAACTGGATTGTTGGATGCTTGGAGGCTAGTGAACCCACTGGGTAGAGAATTTACCCACTTCTCGCACCCCCATGGGTCGTGGTCCAGATTGGATATGTTTTTTGTTTCACCCAAGATAATTCAACAAATGAAAGACATTAAAATTGAGGACATGCTGATCTCGGACCATAGCCCGTTGGTGTTAGAGACCAGGGACAAATTTGAGAAGGGATCCGATTATTTATGGAGATTTCCCGACACGTTTGTCAGAGAAGAAAATTTCATCAACTTACTGGGTGAATGGTGGTCTCACTTCTCTTCTGACAATCGTGAACATAGATCTGATCCAGCTCTATACTGGGAAACGGCAAAAACAGTGCTACGTGGACATATCATGGCATATAGCATGAGGATTAAGCGTCAAATTAAAGACAAATTTCTTCAAACCAGTCTAGTGGTAAGAGAAGCGTATACACGCTATCAATCCACAATGGCAGCTCCTGACAGAGATAAGTGGATACAGGCAAAGAGAGATTTTGATGTTTGGGCGGGAAAGCGGGAAGATATTTATAAAAATCGTTTAGAATTAGAGCTCCAGAAATTCGGAGACAAGGCAGGACGCCTATTAGCTAGGTTAGCTAAGGGTAGACATAAACCCTCCCCGATACAAGCGATAGTGGACACCCATGGCACCACTTGGCATGACCCCAAGAACATCTCTAGAGTGTTGGGCAGATATTATACCTCTCTTTACACAGAGATCAACGCTGATAACTCAGACGGCCCTGATTGGTTGGGGGGGATCACACTGCCAGCTGTCTCCCAGGAAGATGCGCAATTTCTTAATAGTCCAATCACAACTGACGAAATTGAATCGGCTATACGTCATTTAAACCCGGGCAAAGCACCCGGTCCAGACGGCTACAATGGGGCTTTTTTCAAGTCATTGAGGGAGCAGATCACTCCGGTGTTATGCGACCTATTTAATTCTATATTGGGTGGGGCTCCTATACCGGAGAGAATGAATCTAGCTTATATCAAATTGATACCTAAACCAGGGAAAACACCCACAGACCCGGCAAACTATAGACCGATCTCACTAATAAATCAAGACTTGAAGCTCCTCTCCAAGATTCTGGCTGACAGACTGGCGGCGATCCTACCCAAACTGATACCCGCACACCAGGCGGGCTTTGTTAAGGGGAGGTCAACCACTACAAATATTAGAAAAGCAATACTGATGATAGACGTGATGGGAAAGAAAACAAAGACTAACGGTGGTAACCCAGCCATGATCACTCTAGACGCTGAAAAAGCATTCGATAATGTCAGATGGTCATGGCTGGGTAAAGTGCTTGACTCCGTGGGTATACGAGGCCCCTTCAGACAATATATTAATGCATTATATAGCAACCCCAAAGCGTGTATTAGTACCCCCGGTTTCCTATCGGATTCTTTCATCCTCCAAAAGGGAACGAGACAGGGCTGCCCATTATCGCCCCTGTTATTCAATTTGGCTATAGAACCTCTGGCACTACACCTGGAACGTCATAACATCTACGAGGGGTTTAAGGTAGGGAATGCCGAAGTCAAGCTTTCACTTTTTGCTGACGATATTATCTTATATGTACAGAACCCAGAGAGAGACCTTCCAGATGTATTGTCAGACATAGAGGAATGGGGTAGATATTCAGGTTTCTCTTTAAACAAAGACAAATGTGAAGTCCTCTTTATAAACCAAGAAGAAGGAGCACAAAAGGGAGACCATTTTTGCGGACTACCTGTGGCGAAGCATAGCCTCAAATATCTAGGAATACACTTAGCCAGGTCCAGTGGGATGACATATAAACTTAACTTTTTACCGATCATTACAAAAATAGAACAGGAGCTGGGAAGATGGGTGGGACTGCCGCTGTCTCTGCTAGGACGCTGCCATTTACTCAAAATGATGAGCTTCTCAAAATTGCTTTATCCTCTCCAAACCATTCCTATGTTAATGAAACATACGGATATTATAAGAATTAACAAAGCGTTTACAAAATTCTTATGGAGAGGAAAGAGATCTAGACTAGCCTTTAGGACACTAATACAACCCAAACAGGAGGGGGGACTGCAGCTTCCTGATGTTAGGGGATATAATCTAGCATGCAACCTCCGTTATGTACTAGATTGGATTAAGGGAACAAGTAAGTTTACAGACTCAGAACTGGAGGGAGAATGGGCTAAACCCTGGGATCTATCCGCCTTATTACATTCTCCGTTGTCCTGCCTTCCGGCCACCCTGAAGAACACAGTAATTTATAGAGATACCATCATAACATGGAGAGAGGTCAGGAAAAAACTCAAACTGGCTTGGAAGGTCTCCAAGAGACTCAATCCGTGGAGATGCCCGGCCTTTGGGTTGGGACGTGACAACTCTCTATTTAAAACTTGGAAAGCAAAAGGGGTCAACACATTAGAAGACCTCATAAATTTTGAGGAACGAAGGTGGATGACGGAGAAAGAGGTGCTGACTACTTTTCATTTACCAGAATTTCAGGCGATACAATACCGCCAGTTGAGTTATTCATCTCCTTTCACATCTGCGGGACCTCTCTGGGGAGATTGATAATAATTTATGGTCCGAAATATTAAGTTTAAATGTAGGTGATGTATCAATCACCTCGCTATATACTAAAATACAACAAGTATTACGCCCGCGGGGGAGGAGAGGGATCTTCAACAAATGGCGAAAACACATTAAAGATCCGGAACTCACCCAGAAAATTCTAAAAGGGTGGGGGCTTATGAGACGATACGTTACCGACGAGAGATGGAGAGATTCCCAATTCAGGATTATGCATGGGACTATTCAGGGTTTCAATGTTCCCCCCTCCCAAGCCAATCAGGAGAGATGGATCCACTGCCCAAAGTGTAAACTTGAGATGACAGACATAGAACATGGGCTTTGGTCTTGCCCGGAGTCAACAAACTATTGGAAAAAGGTGGTCACTTGGGCCAAGGAGATATGTGGGGATATGGAGGATCTAGACCCTTTGCGCTGGATCTTCCACTATCAGACAGATACTGGAGCTCTCAGACACCCACATCCACTATTGCATTATATTGCGATAATAGCTAAAAGACTCCTTCTACAATATTGGCTCAATGACAGACCCCCAGACCTGAACCAGATCAAATTGATGATGCGCCATACTCTGACGCTTGAATCGATGGATGCGCTACGCAGCCCTACTAAACTAACCAAGAAATTCTTTTACAAATGGCAACTATTTATCGAAAACGAATTTTCAGATGGTGACATAACCAAATTTATGCTACCCTTTCGTTCGACGATTTGGTATGCGGAAAAGGAGTTAGAAGGGACACTAGGCAGACTGAGGTGTGATGGTTAAATGGTTAAATGGTTAAAAGGACAAAAAAACTGATATGGATCTTGAGTTGGTTTTTGTATAACATGTTTATATTTACTTGCGTCCTCAAACCACGATAGGTAGAATGGATGATTTCCGAAGTGGGTGGGGTAGGGTTTATTGAAAGTTAAGTTAAGAGATGTAAATGCAAATGGATAAAGGCTGTTAATGCCAGTTAAAGCTTTTTGTTTAGTGTAACAATATGTTGGATATGCTTATCCTAACACTATGTAAACGATGTAATGTTAAAAACCCAATAAAAATATGGTTCAAAAAAAAAAAAAGTATTCCTTGTGCGCTTTTGTTAAAGTTGGTTTCTTGTTTATCTCTGGATTTTGCCAGACTTCTCTCAACACATTCCTGTATTTTCTTGTACTGCTCTTTTCTTCTGGTATCCCAATCTGCATCTGAGGTGTCTTCTTCAGGAACTACAATGCCAATTTCAAAGTCTACTGGCAATTTTCCTGGTCTTGCTCTCATGAGGTATGCAGGGGTACAATTTGTTGAGCTTACTGGGATGTTGTTGTAGATGTCAACAAGGTCTGGTAACTTCTCTGGCCATCTGTTTCGCTCTTCTAAGGGCAGAGTTTTCAACAATTCTATTACCACGTGATTCATCTTTTCGCACATTCCGTTAGTTTGGGGATGGTAAGGCGTGTTACGAATTTTCTTGCACCCGTATAGGTTACAGAACTCTTGCATTACTTCAGCTTCAAAGGCAGGAACTTGGTCTGTCAATACCTGTTCTGGATACCCGTGTGGTCTTCAGAAATAGGCTTGGAATGTTCTTGCGGCTGTCTGAGCTGTTAAGTCTTTCACAGGAGCTACCACAAGGAATCTGGAATAGTGGTCCACCATGGTAAGAGCATAGGTATAGCCCGGGTGTAAGTTTGACGTGATCTAAGGCTACCAGTTCTAATGGCTGTTTAGTAATGATAGGCTGCAGTGGTGCTTTCTGGCTGTTACAGTCTTTTCCTCTTAATGAGCATGGTCCACAATTTTTACACCATTTGTCTATGGTAGACCTCATGCCGTTCCAATAGAATTTCTCAAGTAGCAATATTTTCTCCATCCAAAGTGTCCTGCTCCGTTATGGTACGCTTCTAACACCATTTGGACGTCTCTTTTTGGAACCACAATTTGCCATACCATTTCATGTGTTCTGGGGTTGATGTACCGTCTGCACAATTGACCTTGATAGATGAATAACCTGCTTCTTTCTTTCCACAGGTATTGGGTACTTGATGGTAAAGTCATAGTTCGATAGTCGTGCCATCCAGCGTTGCTCCAATGCACCAAGCTTCGCGGTATCCAAGTGTGTTAACGGATTGTTGTCCGTGAAGACGGTAAATTTTGAAGCTGCCAGGTAATGCTTGAACAACTCTGTTATAGCCCAGACCAAGGCCAGGAACTCCAACTTAAAGGAACTGTAGCTTTGCTAGATTATAATCGTGGTAAGCCAGGATTCCCTCACTGGTCAGAGCCTGCTTCATGTGTTGGAAGGAGTCTTCTTGTTCCTTTCCCCATTCCAATAGTGGCTCTGAAGACCTTCTCTTCTTAGTTTGGCCTACCAGAAGATCTTGTAGGGGCGCTGCCATCTTTGTGTAGCCCTTAATGAATCTTCTGTAGTATACAAACAAACCTAAGAATTGACGTACCTCGCCGACGGTGGTTGGCCTCTGCCGGTCCTGGATAGCTGTCGCTTTTTCCAGGTCTGATGCTACTCCATCTGCACTGTTCACATGCCCGAGGTATTGGACTTTTGGTTTCAGCAGGTGACATTTAGATGGTTTGAGCTTCATTCCGTACTTTGTTAGAGCTGTAAATACCTCCGCAAGGTGTTCCAGGTGTTCTTCATAGGTCTTGGAATACACGATGACATCGTACAGGTATAAGAGCACAGTCTCGAAGTTCCAGTGTCCCAGGCAACATTCCATGAGTCTTTCAAACATTCCCAGTGCATTGCATAACCCGAATGACATACTGTTGAATTCTCATAGTCCCATTGGTGTTGTGAATGCGGTCTTCTCTCGGTCTTCTGCAACGGAGACCTGCCAATATCTGCTAGTGAGACCTAATGTAGAGAAATAATTAGCAGTCTTCAATGCAGCATGAGACTCCTCTATTCGGGGTAACGGGTAAGCATCTTTGTGAGTGATCTTATTGATTTCCCTGTAATCCACACACATCCGCATAGTGCCATTCTTCTTTCTGACTAGGACTAAGGGGGCTGCCCAGGGACTACAGCTATCTTTTATAACCCCGACTTCCTTCATGTCCTGCAGCATCTCTTTGCCACACTGGTAGTGGTTTGGTGGAATGGGTCTTTGTCTTTTAATTGGGGGATGATTTCCTGTGGGTATGTGATGGCGTACCCCTTTAATCCTCCCAAAATCTAATGAATGCTTACTAAATATCTGTTCGAACTCTTGTACTACCCGGTAGACTCCGTGCTTCTACGTGCAACTGCTGACACCACTCCTCTAGCTGTCCCTTGGAGTTGTTATCCTCCGCCTGGTTTGACGGGCAAAAGGGCTCTACTGTCTGTATGTTGTTGTTACAGACAGTGTACAGCTTTGCTACAGTAGCACACTGGGGTAGTTTTGCTTCTTCTTCCTGACAATTTAATACACGGATTGGTACTCTTCTCTTGTGTACATCCACCACCTCTCTGGCTGTCAGTAGTATAGGTCTATGTTCTGAGTATACCGGCTCTACAACTGCCTGGTATTCCTTTCCTCTGAGACCTATAGCTGCTCGACACCATATCATCATTTCACTTTTCGGTGGTAACATAATAGGAAATGGGTGTAAGGTTTTCAGTCTTTTTTTGCTATATCTGTTGTTATGTTTGCATTTAGTGTATTTTGTCGGCCATCTTGTTTCCTGTCATGTGTAATGACTTTTGCCCTCAACCAATATGGAGTTCTCAGCTTGTCGTCGGCCATCTTGTTTCCTGTCCTGTGCATTGACTCTTGCCCTCAAACAATATGGAGTCCTCAGCTTTGATGTCCCTGCCCTGTTTCTTGCCAATTGCCCTTTTAAACTACTTCAGCTGGTTAACCTGTGCTCCAGAATCAGGTCTGCAACCAGTTTGTGTCTTGCTCTCTGAAGCCTGGATTCACTCTGCCTGGAATCATCCTGTTTGCCAGCAACATCTGACAGGAAAGTAATGGACTCTGAATGACTTGTGCTATGCTTTAATACTCTGATGTCCTGGGTTGTTTTGCCTTGCACTCTGCAACTACATTTATGTTATCCTGTTGATGCACTAACTTGTATGAAGCAATACAAGAGCTGCTTAAGAAGCGTATGTCTCATGTGTCTCATTATACCCATGCATTAGACTCTATATAGACTGTATCATATATGACAGATTCTGGAGCCATAATAGAGTCTGCTGGGTCTAGGACAGTGCTGCATCTGCTGCCACCTGTATAGAGATTTCTGGATCTTTTGCCATTGGAGAGCTGCTGCAGACCGTGGATCTGAGATATCGATATATGTGATGATAGTGGTTGTGGCTTCTCACAACCTTTCCAGGTGAGCACATTCCCTTCTTTTAAGTCAGGAGTGTTACCACAGGTAAACACTATTGTGCTCCTTTTCTTCCTTTCCAGCCTCTCTGCCGTGCAGCTTCTGGGAATATGGAGGACCCCGTTAAACATCTGTGCGACGTGACGGATTCAATCCTTGCTGACCTACAGGCATTGAAGACCAGCTTTGCAAGCCTGCGGGATCGCGGTGATCATAATCTGCAGGTGTTCGGACAAACCACGCAGGACTTACGAACCCGGATTGAGGTTCTGGAGGGACGCGTCCACATCCCAACTTCAACCCCGGTTATTGGAATCCCCAAGCTACCACCATTCCGTTTTGGCGGTGAACGGGAAAAATTCAGGGGATTCATTAATCAATGCAAACTGTTTTTTGCGGCTCATGCGCCACAGTTCCTTACTGAGCGATCTAAAGTATTGACAATAATTATGCTACTCTCCAACAAAGCTCTCACATGGGCAAACCCCCTAATTGAGACTGATGATGACTGTCTAAATAATCTTGATGCTTTCATTTCAGCTATGGGGCAGGTATTCGATGATCCAAACCGCGGTGCTACAGCGGAATCAGCCATGTTAACTTTAAGCCAAGGTAAGCGCTCGGTAGCGGAGTATGCTTTGGATTTCCGGAGATGGGCTCTCGACACCACTTGGGATAGCTCTGCTAAGAAGTCGGTTTTCCGGAAAGGATTATCCTCTGTGATTAAGGACGAACTCGCTCGTGCCGACCCACCTACAGCATTAGGAGATTTTATCAACTACTGTATTCGGATCGATGCTCGGCTTACTGAACGCAGACAGGAGAGATGGTCGGAGATAAAGCGCACTAATCATTTATTTCCTCCCTCTCCAGCTAAGGAGTCCTTGAGCAGGATTATACGAGAACCCGAACCTGAGCCTATGCAGGTGGACTCTTTACAGAGACGGGTCAGTGATGCACGTAAGGAACATCGAGTAAAGGAAAATCTGTGTTTCTATTGCGGTAAGTCAGGACATTTCATTATAAACTGCCCCAGTCGTTCTCGTAAGACAACTGCAGCCATCATACACTGCGAGTGCTGTGAGAGGGGTTCTGTCAGGTCCGAACCACAGATCCCAGAGAGAGTAGAGGATACAGACATTGATTACTCAGACTTGAACTCTGTTATCTCTGAGCCGGATGCACGTGTTACTGCAGCAGTTTTTCAGGTTTTTTCAGCGGTTTCCCAGCTGAGTTGTAAGAACAACAATTCTCATTGCTTTATTCCCCTCAAGCTCAGGGTTCACTCTGTCTGGGTATCTACCTCCGCTATGATTGATTCAGGGGCAAGCGGCAATTTTATGGACATCTCCTTCGCTGAGAAACTTGGAGTACGTTCAGTAAAGAAGGCTACTCCTGTACAGATGGAGACCGTAGATGGCTCACTGTTAAACTCTGGACCAGTGGATCAGGAGACGGAGCCCTTAAAGGTCCTCATGGGTAATGACCATCAAGAGAGTCTGTCATTTATGCTCATCTCTTCTCCTCATTTCCCTATTATTCTAGGACTGCCGTGGCTGCAGGCTCAGAATCCTACGATTAACTGGGAAACTAAAGAACTGCACTTTCCAGAGAAACAGATAAGTCCAGAAGCTTCAGTCTGCTCCATTCCTAAAGGACCAACATCAGTCTCTGAGCTACCAGCCATATACCGTGAGTATGCTGACGTGTGTGACAAAAGGAACGCAGACCTGCTACCCCCTCACCGTCCATATGACTGTCCAATAGACCTGTTACCAGGTGCGGGAATACCTTTTGGCAAGATTTACTCTTTGGCAGGGCCTGAGCTAAAGGCTCTCAAAGACTATATAGACGAACATCTAGCCAAGGGCTTCATACGCCCCTCTTCATCTCCTGCTGGTGCACCAATCTTCTTTGTGAAGAAGAAAGATGGATCTCTTAGGCCCTGTATAGACTATCGGGAGCTCAATAAAATCACGATCAGAAACCGTTACCCACTACCGTTGATCCCTGAATTATTGGAGAGAGTACGGCATGCAAAACTCTTTACAAAGTTGGATCTCCGTGGGGCCTATAACTTGGTCCGCATTAGACCTGGGGATGAATGGAAGACAGCTTTCAGGTCACGCTACGGACACTTTGAATATCTAGTAATGCCGTTCGGTTTATGTAATGCTCCAGCAACTTTCCAACATTTGGTGAATGACGTTTTTAGGGACCTCCTGGATACATTCATTGTCATTTATTTGGATGATATTTTGATTTTTTCTAATTCCACAGAGGAGCATCACAGACATGTGAAGATGGTCTTAGAACGCCTTCGACAACACCATCTGTATATCAAACTGGAGAAGTGCGAATTCCATCGAACGGAGATCCAATTTCTGGGGTATGTAATGTCATCACGAGGAATTAGTATGGATGAGGGTAAGATCCAAGCCATTAAAGCCTGGCCGGTCCCCAAGAATGTGAAGGAGGTCCAGCGCTTTATAGGGTTTGCTAATTTCTACAGGCGTTTTATCAGGAACTTTTCTGAGGTTGTGTCTCCCATTACACGGCTTACCCGCAAGAACTCTGCTTTTACCTGGACCCCCCAGGCTCAAGAAGCATTTTCCCGTTTGAAAGAGAAATTCACCACGGCACCTATTCTGGTGCATCCTAACCCTGAACTGGCCTTCATAATAGAGGTGGATGCCTCAGACAGTGCCATCGGAGCTATCCTCTCCCAGAGGACAGGTGAGAAAGAAGTCTTACATCCCTGTGCTTTCTTTTCCCGGCGGTTGTCTCCTGCAGAACGGAACTATGATGTGGGTAATAGAGAATTGTTGGCCATCATCGCAGCCTTCAAGGAATGGAGACACCACCTTCAGGGAGCTGCGCAGCAGATAATCGTGTTGACTGACCACCGCAATCTTGAGTTTATCAGATCGGCTAAGTGCTTGACTCCTCGCCAGGCTCGTTGGAGTCTTTTCTTAAACCAATTCAGTTTTGTTATCTCCTATAGGCCAGGATCGCGTAATGGAAAGGCCGATGCGTTGTCTAGACTCTACTCAACTGAGACAATTCCACTCACGTCTCGTAAGACTGTTATCTCTGATTCCAGGTTCCTGGGAGTGCTTCATAATCAAGACTTGCTTAACGACATCAAGGAAGCATACCATACGGATCCCTGGCTGGCACAACCGTCTTGTGAAGTAAGTCTTGTATATAAGAACGGTGTGTGGATTCAGGGGCAACGCCTGTATATTCCTGAAGCAGTCAGGGTGAGAGTACTGCAACTCGTCCACGATTCTAAGATAGCGGGGCATAGAGGAGTTCTGAAGACTCAAGAATTCCTGTCTCGCTTCTTTTGGTGGCCCACATACAGAAGAGATGTTCTAGGTTACGTCACTTCTTGCGAAGTCTGTGCCAGATGCAAGACTCCACGATCTTCGCCTACGGGTCTATTACAACCCCTACCCGTTCCATCCCGTCCATGGGGATCCATATCTATGGACTTCATTGTGGAGTTGCCAACCTCTCAAGGAAAGAACACAGTTCTGGTGGTGGTGGATCGGTTAACAAAGGCAGCCCATTTCATTCCGTGTGTTGGTCTACCCACTGCGAAACACACATCGGACTTAATCATTCAAAATGTGTTTCGCCTGCATGGCGTACCGGATGAGGTTGTATCTGATCGAGGGGTGCAATTCACTTCAAAGTTTTGGCAGCACTTCTGTGCTGCGTTGGACATCAAAGTTAACCTGTCTTCTGCCTTTCATCCGCAGACAAATGGACAAACCGAGCGGACTAATCAGACCCTAGAACAGTATCTCCGCTGTTTTATCTGCCACCTACAAGATGACTGGGTGGATTTGCTTCCACTGGCTGAATTCTCTTATAACAACTCACAGAGCGCTTCCACCAAGCAGTCACCCTTTTATGCCAATTTGGGTTATCATCCTAACATCCTTCCTCGACTTCCCATAGATTCACCTCTTCCAGCTGTAGCCGACAGAATCACCTCTCTACAAAGGAACCTCGATCTGCTTAAAGAGAATCTGGAATCAGCTCAGGACAGGTATAAAAAAGCGGCAGATAGGTTTCGTAAACCTGCACCAACCTTCAAGGTAGGAGATTTGGTCTGGCTGTCAACTAAGAACCTTAAATTGAGAGTACCATCATCCAAATTGGGTCATAAGTACGTTGGGCCCTATAAGATTAATAAGCTCGTCAGCAACGTTGCCTGTCGCCTTCAACTTCCAAGATCTATGAGGATTCACCCCGTGTTCCACGTTTCTCTACTAAAGGCTGTGACTCCCAATTCATTCCCTGGTCGTTCTTCTTCCCCTCCTGCTCCGGTACTCATCGATGGCCAGGAGGAGTTTGTCGTGGAAAGGATCCTGGACTCCAGGTTGCGTAGAAACGGGTTGCAATACCTGGTAAAGTGGCAGGGCTATTCTTCTGAGGACAACTCGTGGGAGCCGGCCTCCAATCTCCATGCTCCTCGGTTACTCCGCCAGTTCCATCGGAGGTACCCGGGAAAGCCTGGACTAGGGGCCATCCAGAGGCTGTCCCTAAGGGGGGAGTAATGTAAGGTTTTCAGTCTTTTTTTGCTATATCTGTTGTTATGTTTGCATTTAGTGTATTTTGTCGGCCATCTTGTTTCCTGTCATGTGTAATGACTTTTGCCCTCAACCAATATGGAGTTCTCAGCTTGTCGTCGGCCATCTTGTTTCCTGTCCTGTGCATTGACTCTTGCCCTCAAACAATATGGAGTCCTCAGCTTTGATGTCCCTGCCCTGTTTCTTGCCAATTGCCCTTTTAAACTACTTCAGCTGGTTAACCTGTGCTCCAGAATCAGGTCTGCAACCAGTTTGTGTCTTGCTCTCTGAAGCCTGGATTCACTCTGCCTGGAATCATCCTGTTTGCCAGCAACATCTGACAGGAAAGTAATGGACTCTGAATGACTTGTGCTATGCTTTAATACTCTGATGTCCTGGGTTGTTTTGCCTTGCACTCTGCAACTACATTTATGTTATCCTGTTGATGCACTAACTTGTATGAAGCAATACAAGAGCTGCTTAAGAAGCGTATGTCTCATGTGTCTCATTATACCCATGCATTAGACTCTATATAGACTGTATCATATATGACAATGGGTCTGTTACCCGTACACTGCCAATCTCTCCCCCAGACAGATTTACCTGTTACTTGCGAATGAGGGCTCGGATTTCTCTTTGTAAGATTCTCTTCTGCCCATAACCACCAGTCACAGCAATCTGTTGGCATAAAAACAAAACTTCTCCAAGGCAGGTTTCAATAACATTAGTACCAATTACCATGTAGGGGTATTTTTCATTAGGGTCATCTTCTACCACACATAACCCTTGGTCTTTTAACTCCACTCTCCCCAGCTTTATTGTCACTTCTCTAAACCCCACCTGAGTCAGTGGTTCTCCATTAGCTGCAGGAATGACAAAGTTAGGGTCTGGCGGGTCTAAGATCGGTATAAGACCAAAATTGTTTGTAAAGGATATGTAGGATGGTGGTAACCTGTGACCCGGTGTCCAGTAGGGCCTATGTGGGGATTCCATCGAGCATAATGTTGAGGTACGAACAGGCCACCCACGTACCGATTACGCCAGTCATATGGGCCCGGTCGTCCTACTCCTGGGGATTGGCCCTTGGACCCAGGAATCTCTGGTTTAAAGGACATTCTCTTGCAAAGTGGCCTAGTTTGTTGCAGCGAAGGCAGATGGGTTGTCCTGAAGAATCAGTGTGATCGATGGCTCTGCGTTGGAATGGTGCGTTGGTCACCTGAACGAGCGACTTGTTGGTCCCCAGAACGGGCGACATGTTGGTCCCCACCACAAGCGACTTGGGCTTCCTCCTCATCCATGGGACATCCTCAGGACGATCAGCTAGCTGGATTCTTCTTGGTGATTGTGCCCCCAGCCTGGCTTGCAAGAGTTTTAACACGTAATCCTTATTTTTGGTTAGCTGCAGCACCTGGTTACTTAGGTCATCATCAGGGTTGGGTGTTACAGCTTGTCCTACAGCCTTTGCAGGGTCTTTGGGAGTAGGTTCAAAGTCTATGGGAGAGGTGTTAACCTGCCAGGATTGGATTGCAGGTTCTGCAGGCAATGGGTTTCGTAGCACTTTGATAGCTCGGTCTTTTAAAGCATTAAAGTTCACATCGGGATGATCTAAGACCCACATGTGTACCTGCTGGCGGTGGTAGTCTGACCTCAATCCTTTCATAAACTGCTCTGCAAGCATTTTATCTTCCTCTAGTACACTTGCCAGGTCTATCTGCTTTAAGGACTGGAGTGCCCCTTGTAAACGTAAGGCAAAGTCTCTGATGGTATCTTGCGGTCTTTGTTTGCATTGGTAGAATATCATCCTTAGTTCAGACTGTAACAAGAAGCTTGGGGTAAAAGGTGTACAACAGTCCACGCTGCCAGGATACCTCACATCAAAGAAGACAAGTAATCGATGTTCAATCCAATCCTTCTTTATTCTCCTACGCGTTTCGGTGCCCTCCTGGCACCTTCATCAGGGATTACTTGTCTTCTTTGATGTGAGGTATCCTGGCAGCGGCAGACTGTTGTACACCTTTTACCCCAAGCTTCTTGTTGCATCTCCATGTGAGTGTGGCCGGTGGAAGTCCAGCAGCAGCCATCAGGACTATATTAACAAGCCTTCAAGCCAGTTGTGGGTCATCACAACTGGATCAGGTGAGTGGATTATATTTCTCACCGTTGCAAAAACTAGTGTCGACTGATAAGGGCCTCTTGTCCCCACCCCCCTCTCTTTTTAGTTCAGACTGTGTGCGTTTACTTTTGCTATAGAGTCTCTGTCAGCATCGCTCCAAGACTCGACCTCTAGCTCCGCTGCGCCTGTTAATTGTCCCAGCACAACGGCGGCTCGCTGCTTTTCTGTCATAGCATACATGTCTAGTACTGCACACATCTTTTATTTAAAGGCTGCTAAGGTACCGGGCTTACCTTCATAGGTCGACAACCATTTTGCACCCGGTATGTACGGCAAGGCTAACGGCATTATCGGGGCCACTGCTCCGGGTGCTGAGGCACCCACACCGGCCCCAGGACCGGCTGGTGATGTGTTCCGGACATCCCTTATGTCAGGTACCTGTGCATCGTCTGCTTCACTCATGGTGGTGCCCCTCTAGTTAACCACTGCCAGCTGGTGAGGTAAACTTTTTCCGGTAGTCGGCGGCTCTACAGGGGGAGTGGAGAACCTCGGGTATTTCCGGAACTAGACGCTGCACTTCGTTGATCTTCAGCAGAGTGGAAGGGTGGGGCTTATCTTCACGCTCTTTTCTAGCCGCAACGCTCTTCCCGCTCTGTGGCGCAGTAATGGCGGCCTGATTTTACAGTTCACAAAACAGTCAATAAAGTCAATACGCTGCGTTCCCATACGCAAATGTGAAGGCAGCCTAAGGTAGTGGCTTCACTTTATAGCCCTAAATCCTGCTGGCTGGTTCTCTTTAAGGGCACAGTCACACAGCCGTATAACACAGACAAGGATCACATTCCCTAGACTGGACATGGCTCTCCTGACCTGAGAGTGACAGCTGCAGAGAAATCCATGGAGCATGGTCAATGACCCGAGCCTATGGACACCCGTGTTATACGGCCATCTCACTGCGCACTATACCTTATTTTCACAGCGAACTGCAGCACCCCTTTTTTAACCCTGTGATGACTGGCCCAGTTTTTGGTCCTGTGGACATGAATCTTTTGTTCTCCAATCATAACTTCGCTTTATAATATACCACCGTAGATTAATTTTTTTGCCTGACAAGTTGTACTTCTTGTATTTCACATAATTTCTTACACATTACACCATACATTTAATTTGCATTTAATTTTAACAAGAATGCAGAAATCTCATTTCTCCTGCTTTTTATATGTCCAGCAGCCATCATAATAGATATGACAGCTTAGCTGTAGCAGCTGGCAGAGATTACACCCAAGAGTGCATATTATTTCCTAGCCCTATCTGCACGTACATTAGCCCCTGTAGTAATAGTAAAGCAGACAATTAGAAGCACCCAGTCACTGCTGGTCCCCTCAGCGGCACCCCTGTGTGTGTCTGTGCTATACACCAGAACGCCTTTGGGTGCACCAAGATGGCCGCCGTCAAGACTGGACGTGTGGAAGACTTTTGAGTTTTCTAGGCCACCGTAGGCGGCGCCCGGTGACACCGAGGACGGTGGCCGAGGAGGAGGCTATTAGTACATGCGGGAGTAATATGGCTTCGCGTGCGGGGAAGCGCAGCACCGGGGCAGACGATGAGCTGCCGCCGCTCCAGGCAGTGCTGATCGCGGACAGCTTCAACAAGAGGTTCTACCCCGTCACCAAGGACCGACCCCGGGTGAGAGCAGATGGGCAGACTGGCTGAGCTGTGCCATGTGTGACTGCTGGGCACCGGCAGCGCCCACATCTGTGCCAGGCTGCAGGAGCCGCCCCCGCCGGACGGCTCCTCATTAGTTTCTTATTATTGGCTTTGTATTGCATCAGTCTCTGACCACATGGATAGTGCAAGGCTGATTAATCCACAGGCAGAGTAGGTTGATTGGTGATGTCTGGGGAAGTGCTGCAGCGTTATCTTCCTTTGTAAAGGTGCTGTGGGGTCAGAATCCGTTATCTCCAATAACCCCAGGATCATATCTATAATGTGGTGATCGGTGGGGTCTGACTGTGGGAACCTGCACTGATCGGTGGGGCCTGACCCCGGGGACCTGCACTGATTAGTGGGGCCTGACCGCAAGGACCTGCGCAGATCGGTGGGGCCTGACCCCGGGACCTGCACTGATTAGTGGGGCCTGACCGCAAGGACCTGCGCAGATCGGTGGGGTCTGACTGTGGGGACCTGAGCTGATTGGTGGGGTCTGACCGTGGAGAACTGCACTGATCATGTTGAGCCCAGGCTTTGGGGTACTCGGGTGTCAGGCTGCAAAGGGTTACCGCTCCGGTTGTCACAGGGAGTGGTGGCCGCGCCTGACCCCGTGTCCTGGGCCTATCCTCCAAAAAAGGGGATGTATTTACAGTACAGGGGATTATATACAAAGTTTGTCGGGACGCCACCTGTAGTGAGGTGCCACCAGCGCCTCCACAGTCCGCCGGAGGCAGTTGGTAATTCGGCTAGTGCGGTAAAGTCTTCCACAGGTAGGACTAGGACCTCCGGGGCAGCGTTCCTGTAAAGGTACCTTTTACACACGGCAACTTTTCTAGGAATTTCACTGGCAACTTACTGGTTGCAGTGAAATCATGGAGACATTGATCCATTTGTACACAGCAACAAGATAGAACAATGTGTCCATGATTTCACTGCAACCAGTAAGCTGCCAGTGAAATTCCTAGAAAGGTTGCCGCGTGTAAAGGTACCCTAAGGGAACAAAGTCATTCACAAGGAAATGCAGCAGAGTGGAGTTCACTTCTCTCCGGGCACTTTACTGGAAACTTGTAGCATTTTAAAGAGGTCCTGTCACCAACCATACATGGTGATCTAATTACAGCACTGAATGCAGCTCACACCCCCTGCATGTTTAATCTGCCCACTGCCAATCATTGTGTCCCTCGCCTGCTGCATAGTACACAGAGCTTATTGCAGTGCTGGCCGCTTTGCCCCGCCTCCTGCAGTGACGTCACTGCCTTTCCCTGCCCTGCTCCATGGTTAACATGGAGCAGGACGGATATAAGTGATGTCACAGCAGGAGGCGGGGTGGCCGGCCTCCTGCTGAAACATCGCCACCTTTCCCCGCCCTGCTCCATGTTAACCATGGAGCAGGGCGGGGAAAGGCAGTGACCTCACTGCAGGAGGCGGGGCAAAGCGGCCAGCACTGCAATAAGCTCTGTGTACTATACAGCAGGCGAGGGAGACAATGATTGGCATCAGGGAGGCGGTGGTGGGCGGATTAAACATACAGAGGGTGTGAAACTGCCCTTTGGCTCCAGCCACAAGCCACCTCCTATTTGGCTCCACAATGTAAGTTTTCAAAGTGTATTATCTCGGGGTACAGGAGGGCTCAAGGGCTGGGGGACCCCTTATCTGAATGCAGCAGACATGCTGCATTCAGTGCTGTAATTAGATCACCATGCAAGGTTGGTGACAGGTCCTCTTTAAGTTGCAGTTTACAGTTCAGCATAAGTTGTTATAACAGGTAGCTAACAGGTGGTTGCAAGTGGATCCCAGGTGGTATGATGGAACCCTTGGTGTGTACCTTCTTCTCCGTCTGTTCCTTCCTGCTCCCAGTGGTTGTGTGAAGCCTGGTGACTTGAAGCCCACCTGACCTCCTTTCTTCTCTCACCCTTGCTGCTGTTGGGTAACCTGCTGGCTAGCCGCCTGCTACTTCAGCGGTGCCTAGTTCCCTCTTTTGGACTGCTCAGGTGCCCGGGAGAATTGGATACTCCACGGGACTCCAGATTCTCTGTGGTCCTAAAGTATCCCACAGGTGCTGGCTCCGGTGCCCGGTAAACTGTCTGCACCTGGGAGCCCTTTCTCCTACCCCTCTCTCCTTCTCTCTGATCCCTCAGCCGAGAGACTCCTAAGCTTCGAGCTTAGAGGCAAAGACCTCAGGGCACAAGACCCAAGGACCAAAAGCTCTAAAGCCCCGGTCGAAGACCTGGCAAAAGACTTCCTTGTTCCCCCTAGAGGTGGTTTTATTCCCTCCCGGGTAACTCCACCGTGTAAGCTAGTGTGGGAGTGCTGGTTAATGGGTACCACCCACCATCCTAGAATCCGCTTGCAGCTGGAGTATCTGCACCTCTTTTATGGGTGCAGTACCCCTCTGTGACGCCTGCTTGGCGGGGCGCCACAATCAGTGGGGTCTGACCACGGATACCTGCAGTGATTGGTGGTGTCTGAACGTGGGGACATGTGCTGATCAGTGGCTTTTGACCACAAGGACCTGAGCTGATCGGTGGCTTCTGACCACAAGAACCTACACTGATCGGTGGGGGTCTGACCACAAGGACCTGCGCTGATCGGTGGGGTCTGACGACGGGGACCTGCACTGATCGTTGGGGTCTGACAGCAGGGACCTGCGCTGATCGGTGGGGTCTGACGACGGGGACCTGCACTGATCGTTGGGGTCTGACAGCAGGGACCAGCGCTGATCGGTGGGGTCTGACGGCGGGGACCTGCACAGATCGTTGGGGTCTGACAGCAGGGACCTGCACTGATCAGTGGGATCTGACCACGGGTACCTGCACTGATCGGTGGGGTCTGACAGCAGGGACCTGCACTGATCGGTGGGGTCTGACGACTGGGATCGGCACTGATCAGTGGGGCCTGACCCCGGGGACCGGCGCTGATCGTTGGGGTCTGACGACAGTAACCTGCGCTGATCGTTGGGGTCTGATGGCGGGGACATGCACTGATCGATGGGGTCTGATGGCAGTGACCTGCACTGATCGTTGGGGTCTGGCGGCGGGGACCTGCACTGATCGGTGGGGTCTGACCGCGGGGACCTGCACTGATCAGTGGGATCTGACCGGTGAAATGTGGCACTTTTTGGCCTGTTGGATTGGAGCAGAAATGCACGTTTGACCATCACTCCATAAAACATATATAAGTTATTACCTATCCTGCTGATGGCTGAACCAGAACCCCCCCCCCCCCCTGTAAGCAGCAGACCTGCCACCCTCCAGTATGAGGCCCCATCTCATTTGTTCTCCATCATGCTTCCTCTGATTGCTTGTTAAAAACATAAGCCATGTAATTGGCGATCCTTTGTATGTTTCACGCCTTCCTTGGTTAGGCCATAAAATTCAGCTGAGCCCTGTTACTATAGATGGCATTGTTAACCTTGGCATGTTGCTATGACCACATGTGTTTAAAGCCTCTTTCGCAAGTCTGCATTTAAAGATTTACATGCCACACGTACTGGTATGTGCCATAAATGTGACGCACATGTTTATGTATGTGTTTGGAGATACATGTTACATACATACAACATCCATTTGACACAAAAGAGAATAAAGCGCATGACACTGAAATGAATGGGTTTTATGTGGTAAAGATGTAAATATAAGTATAGATAAAACATAGAATTGATGTTACTTTTATAAACCAAATAAACATTTAAAAACAAACTGTATGGGTTTCCCCCCCCCACCCATCTATTATATAATTGCCGTAGCGACTTCTGTCGCGACCGGCGCTACTTCCTGTGGCTTTGTTCGCGTAGCTCGGAACTTTCTCCAGGACTCTGTCCGGACTCGCGAAGCAATGGCCGCAAAGCGGGCATTGCGAGCAGTAAACCACCACCGCCACCGCCGCACAGGAGTCATCACACATTGCATTGTAACATAAGACATCACATAGTAACAACAACACAGTCCGTCCCAAAGTCAGCTGTGACACCTGGCCCTGGAGCCGTACTCGGTCTCTCACACCGCACATCTCACCGCTTGGACACTGGCTACCATGCACACATCAGGTGCACTATCATGGAGCTGGCAGGCTCCCATCACTTACCCACTGGGGACGGATCACTTCCAGCACCTCCTCGCATGGCAGTGGTATGGACTTCTGAATCCCATCGTCCTCTCCTCACTCAGACACCTGGCAGGTTCCTATCCAGCCTGCTCACTCACAGATGCAACCCAGTGAGTCAATCAGCACATCTTCACTCACACACAGACCTGAGATGTGATTAACCCCCTGTGCACCATTCAGGTTTAGCCCAGCAAAGCACTCATCCCCACAGGTTCAGCCGCTCATTAGGCTCATGAATGTATCGGATCTTCAGCACTCACACTCAGCTGTTTTACTCAGCTCATGAAAACCCTTCAGCTGTTAACCCCCTGTACATCGGACAGGTTTCACACACCACACACAATCAGGAAAACCGGCCCATGTGAACACAGACCTGCATTGATAACCCGTGTGATGCACCCGGCCAGGGGCCACATCACCACACCTCACTTTCTCCGCACTTCACTCACTTTGGCCGCACACATACACACACACACACACACATACTCCGCTATACTTACCACCGGCCCTGCATCACCGACATGTCGCCGCCCCCGAACTACTCGATCAAATATCGCGTCCAAAAAGTCTCGACAAACTTCCCGGACGCCATATTGGATCCAGTCGTCCGCGGGCGCCGACATGTCAACTCAGGATCCAGCCGGCAGGGAAGACGCAGGGTCGGTGCTAACTATAGCGAAGTGTCTGTTGTGTGTGTGTGTGTGTATATGTATGTATGTGTGTGCTGACCACTCTGCCCACAGCGCTGCACTCAGCACTCTGCCCACGCCACTGTGCTCACCAATCTCACCGCACTCACTGCTAACCACTGAGCCACCGCACTCGCTGCTAACCACTGAGCCACCGCACTCGCTGCTAACCACTGAGCCACCGCACTCGCTGCTAACCACTGAGCCACCGCACTCGCTGCTAACCACTGAGCCACCGCACTCACTGCTAACCACTGAGCCACCCCACTCACTGCTAACCACTGAGCCACCTGTATACACACAATTCATTTCACCCCACTCCCCTAACTATTAGTAAATATACTATATATGGATTCTAGACTACCCGATTCTTTCGAATCGGCCCGCCATCTATATATATATATATATATATATATATGTGATTATATAGGAATTATCAGTATTACCGTATATACTCGTGTATAAGCCGACCCGTGTATAAGCCGACCCCCCTACTTTGGCCCCCAAAATCTGGGAAAAACTATTGACTCGTGTATAAGCCGAGGGTGGACCCCAGCACAGGTATACAGCCCTCAGCAGTGTGGTATACAGCAGCCCCTGAGGTATACAGCAGCAGCCCCAGTGGTATATACAGCAGCAGCCCCAGTAGTTAGTATACAGCAGCCCCAGAGGTATATACAGCAGCCCCAGTGGTAGTATACAGCAGCCCCAGAGGTATATACAGCAGCAGCCTCAGTGGTATAAACAGCAGCAGCCCCAGGGTATATACAGCAGCAGCCCCAGGGTATATACAGCAGCAGCCCCATGGTATACACAGCAGCATCAGCCCCATGGTATACACAGCAGCAGCCCCATGTTATACACAGCAGCAGTCCCATGTTATATACAGCAGCCCCATGTTATACAGAGCAGCAGCCCCATGTTATACACAGCAGCAGCCCCATGTTATACACAGCAGCAGCCCCATGTTATATACAGCAGCAGCCCCATTTTATATACAGCAGCAGCCCCATTTTATATACAGCAGCAGCCCCATTTTATATACAGCAGCAGCCCCATTTTATATACAGCAGCAGCCCCATGTTATACAGCAGCAGCCCCATGTTATACAGCAGCAGCCCCATGTTATACAGCAGCAGCCCCATTTTATATACAGCAGCAGCCCCATGTTATACAGCAGCAGCCCCATTTTATATACAGCAGCCCCATGTTATACAGCAGCAGCCCCATTTTATATACAGCAGCCCCATGTTATACAGCAGCCCCATGTTATACAGCAGCAGCCCCATGTTATACAGCAGCAGCCCCATGTTATACAGCAGCAGCCCCATGTTATACAGCAGCAGCCCCATTTTATATACAGCAGCCCCATGTTATACAGCAGCAGCCCCATTTTATATACAGCAGCCCCATGTTATACAGCAGCCCCATGTTATATGCAGCAGCAGCCCGAGGTATACAGCCCCCCCCCCCCCAGAGGTATACAGGCCCCCCCCGTGCTCCTTAAACCTGTAAAGGAAGATGATTATACTTATCGCTGTCCGGCTGCCGTCCCCGCTCTCCATCGCGCTCCTCCATCTGCATCGCGCTCCTCCATCTTCCGGCTTCCGACTTCCTGTGTTCTGCGCCGACAATGACGTCATTGTCGGTGCCGACAGGAAGCCGGAAGATGGAGGAGCGCGATGCAGATGGAGGAGCGCGATGGAGAGCGGGGACGGCAGCCGGACAGCGATAAGTATAATCATCTTCCTTTACAGGTTTAAGGAGCACGGGGGGGGCCTGTATACCTCTGGGGGGGGGGCGCCCGTATAGTGACTCGCGTATAAGCCGAGGGGGTAACTTTTCAGCCCAATTTTTGGGCTGAAAAACTCGGCTTATACGCGAGTATATACGGTATGTATGTGATTATGTATAAATTAGTGAGTCGCACCTATTCTGCAAGGACTCGCAACGGCCACTTGGCGGCCATTGCGAGTGAGGCTTTGCGAATCAGTGGCGCCGGCAATGCTTCACAGGTCGCGTGGGCGCTACGCCCACAACGACGGTAACAGCGCCGAAACTTACGGAAGTGCGTTAGGGAAATTATATATTACATACTGATAATCTATTATATAGTTGCTGTGGCGAATTCCCTCGCACACGCCGCTACCTCCGTGGCTTTGTTCGTGGACGCGCATCACCCACGCGACTCACTCGCAATGCCCGCGAAGGGGGCGTTGCGAGTCGTTGCCGCAGCCCGAGCAATGCCCTATACACAGATTCTAGAATCCCGATGCAATACTGATAATCTATTATATAATTGCCGTAGCGACTTCCCTCGCACACGCCGCTACCTCCGTGGCTTTGTTCGTGGGCGCGTATCGCCCACGCGACTCACTCGCAATGCCCGCCAAGGGGGCGTTGGGAGTCGTTGCAGCAGCCCGAGCAATGCCCTATACACAGATTCTAGAATCCCGATGCAATCGCATCGGGCTCACAGCTAGTTATTGATAACCAGCAAAGGTAAAGCAAACAGCAGCGGGTTTGTATTAATAGGGTGGGTAGGCCCATTGTTATTTGGCTCTTCCCAGCCTAAATATACCATCTTACAGCTGCCCCGATTTGGCACATCCATTAGCTTCACCAATTCTGACGCTTCGCCCCAGCTTTTCCCGATTGCCCTGGTGTTGTGGTAATTGTGGTAATGGTTTATGAGGTTGGTTTCAGCTGTGAAATGTCAGCTGGCATCAAGCCCTGGCATTAATAATGGAGAGGCGTCTATCACATACCCCCATTAATAAACAAGTACCGTATATACTCGCGTATAAGCCGAGTTTTTCAGCCCA
Source organism: Allobates femoralis (assembly GCA_033576535.1). NCBI lineage: Eukaryota > Metazoa > Chordata > Amphibia > Anura > Aromobatidae > Allobates > Allobates femoralis. Next base: position 214,800,196 of record JARQOC010000001.1, read on the forward strand.
AAAATTGGGCTGAAAAGTACCCCCCTCGGCTTATACGCGAGTCAGTGCGGGGGCTGCTGTATACAGCGGTATACAGCAGCCCCCGCATCCCCAGTAATGCAGGGCCCCCCCCCCTCATCCTCCGGTCACCTGTAAAGCAAGTTATACTTATCAGTGCCCGCTGCCGTCCGCCCGCCGCTGCCGACATGCGATCCTCCATCTTCATTCATCTTCTTCCTGCTTCTGTGCGCGTCGCAGGCAATGACGTCATTACCGGCGACGCGCACAGGAAACAGGAAGAAGATGCATGAAGACGGAGGATCGGGATGTCGGCAGATGCGGGCGCGGACGGCAGCGGGCACTGATAAGTATAATTTGCTTTACAGGAGACCGGAGCATGAGGGGGGGGCCCTGCATTACTGGGGCTGCCTGTATACTACCACTGGGGCTGCTGTATATAGGGGCCCTGCATTACTGGGGCTGCAATACCACTGGGGCTGCTGTATATAGGGGCTGCAGTACCACTGGGGCTGCAATACCACTGGGGCTGCTGTATATAGGGGCTGCAATACCACTGGGGCTGCAATACCACTGGGGCTGCTGTATATAGGGGCTGCTGTATACACCACTGGGGCTGCAATACCACTGGGGCTGCTGTATATAGGGGCTGCAATACCATTGGGGCTGCAATACCACTGGGGCTGCTGTATATAGGGGCTGCAATACCACTGGGGCTGCAATACCACTGGGGTTGCTGTATATAGGGGCCCTGCATTACTGGGGCTGCAATACCACTGGGGCTGCTGTATATAGGGGCTGCTGTATACACCACTGGGGCTGCAATACCACTGGGGCTGCTGAATATAGGGGCTGCAATACCACTGGGGCTGCAATACCACTGGGGCTGCTGTATATAGGGCTGCAATACCACTGGGGCTGCAATACCACTGGGGTTGCTGTATATAGGGGCCCTGCATTACTGGGGCTGCAATACCACTGGGGCTGCTGTATATAGGGGCTGCTGTATACACCACTGGGGCTGCAATACCACTGGGGCTGCTGTATATAGGGGCTGCAATACCACTGGGGCTGCTGTATATAGGGGCTGCAATACCACTGGGGCTGCTGTATATTGGGGCTGCTGTATACACCTCTGGGGCTGCATATACCTCTGGGGCTGCATATACCTCTGGGGCTGCTGTATACTACCACTGGGGCTGCTGCTGTATACTACCACTGGGGCTGCTGCTGTATACTACCACTGGGGAGGCTGCTGTATACTACCACTGGGGAGGCTGCTGTATACTACCACTGGGGAGGCTGCTGTATACTACCACTGGGGAGGCTGCTGTATACTACCACTGGGGAGGCTGCTGTATACCTCACTGCTGGGGGTTGTATACCTGTGCTGGAGTCCACCCTCGGCTTATACGCGAGTCAATAGATTTTCCCAGGTTTTGGGGGCAAAAGTAGGGGGGTCGGCTTATACACGGGTCGGCTTATACACGAGTATATACGGTATGTTAAAAGGAATAAAAAACACAAAGATATTTTATTTTAACCTTCAACTTTAGCCCTCGTTCACAAAGTTATGGAAAAAATGAAAAAAAAAAAGCCTTGAATATCTGACGTAGTCCAACATATCCGGAGTAGTCCAAAATAACAAACCTGAAAGACATACAAAGAGAATTAAAGAAATGCAGACAAGAAAGTCTCTCATTCACCAATTTATTCCCAAAAGAGCTCCCAAACAGCTCTGATGTAGTCCTCATAGAGGTCCCAAAATGAACCCTGACTCAATCGTCCATCGCATGCAGCCTCGTTTAGAGAAGAAAGCCCCATAGGCTGCATCAGCAGACACTGCCGGGTCTCACAAAGTGCTCCACCAGAGCTGGCCTCTGAGACAAGTGGAGACGTTGGTAAAGTTACCACAGTTCTCAGTGGCCGGGTCAGACAGAAGGTGGCATGAGAGCCAAGTGCAGTGATGAGCGGTGACGTTATACAGCCACCGCAGTTCACAACAGCCGACTCTCGCTCTGCCCGCTGTGTGAACTGCAGTAACCTTACTGATGTCACCCCTCATTAGTGCACTTGGCTCTCATGCTACCCGCTGTCTGACCCGGCCACTAAGAACTGTGGTAACCTTACTGATGTCACCGCTTGCCTCAGCGACCGTCTCTGGCAGTTTGCAGCATAAGACCCAGCAATGGATGCTGTTACAGCCTATGGGGCATTGTTATGTGAACGAGGCTCCATACGCTTGGCGACTAAGTCGACAACTGTCGTAAGACCTCCATGTGGACTACGCTGGACCTGCGTGGGAGTTCATTTAGATATAAATTTTTGAATGAGAGACACTGTCTTCTCTTTATTACTTTAATTCTCTCTTTGTCTTTCAGGTTTGCTTTTGTGGACTACTTTGGATTCGTTGGACTACATTGCATCTTCGTGGCCTTTTTTTTTTTTTATAACTAAGTTGGTGATCAGTGGCTAGAGGCGGGGGTAATTTTTTAAGTAAAATATTTTGTGTTTTTTTTCCTTTTAACTTATTGATTTAGCAATAGGGGGTGTCTGATAGGCTCCTCACTATTGCCAACACCAGGGCTTGATGTCAGCTGTCATTACATAGCCAGCTAACTTCAATCCCATAAACCCTTACCTCAATTGCCAACCCACCAGGATAATCAGGAAGAGCCGGGTAAAGCGCCATAATTGGCAGATCTTTAGGCTGCTATTTTTAGGCTGGGAATGGCCAAACAACCATGGCCCTTCCCACCCTGAGAATACCAGCCCACTGCTGTCTGCTTTACCTTTGCTGGTTATCAAAATTGATGGGGGACCCAACGTGTTTATTTTTTTAAAATAGTTAATCGGCTTATAACTGTAAAGCCATAATCATCAACATTTACAGAAATAAACACTTGAAATAGATCACTCTGTTTGTAAGACTTTATATAATTATGTTTCACTTTTTGTATTGAATTGCTGCAATAAATTAACTTTTTGGTGATGTTCTAATTCATTGAGATGCACCTGTACCATAGAACTGCAATTAATTGCAGAACTGTAATAATTTTATATGAATAAAGTAGATATTTCTGGGTTGTGGAACAAATAATCTGCATTTCAATTATTTCTTATGGTAAAATTTGCTTTGATATACAAGTGATTTAGATTATAAATGCATTCCCGAAACGAATCATGCCCGTAATCCAAGGTTCCACCTTGTCAGTGGCATTTGGCACTTTGATAGGTGGATTTTTTTGCCTTTTATTAAAGGGATCCTGTCGCCTCCAAAAAGCCTCCTAAGCTATCAAAACACGTCCCTGCAACATCCCATCACTAATCTCGCACTCCTTTTGTCTCCTAAAAGCATCCTGTGAAAGTGCATAAAAACGATTTTATACTCACTCATTAGTGATTATAATTAGCAGGGGCCATATTCTTTAGCCCCTAGGGCGGGTTGCTTTGCAGCCTGAATGATCCACCCTCTCTCTATCTGTGCTGCTGTGATGTGGAGCTGAAGGCAGGACTAATGATTTGCATTCTGTCAGTGACAGAGAGGGGGGAGGGTAAAGCTTGAACAAGCAGAGCACACAGAGAGAGGGTGGATCCTGGAGCCTGCAAAACAACACGCCCTGGTGACTAAAGAATATAGCCCTTGCTAATTATAATCACTAATGAGTGAGTATTAAAACGTTTTTATGCACTTTCACAGGATGCTTTTAGGAGACAAAAGGAGTGTGAGATTAGTGATAGGATGCTGCAGGGACATGTTTTGGTAGCTTAGGAGGCGTTCTGGAGGTGACAGGATCCCTTTAAAGTTAAAGATTTTGTTTGTACAAGGTTTCAGCAGTGCAATAGCTGCATGTCGATTGGGGTCAGCAAACGAGATTGCCCAAATTGAGATCCTGTTAACCAATTAATATCAGATTCAAGGTGGTCTGACACAGGATCTCCTTAGAGGAGCATTCAAACCTTGTACATTTATGGTATTTCCTTAGGATATACTATGTATGTATAATAAAGGTTGGTCCTACCAATGAGACCTGCATCATCCCAGTGCAATGATCGTCAGGAGATACCGGGAGAAGGCTGGGTGTTCTGGCCACATCTCCACTATCAGCCCCTCTCAAGTTACATGCAGGTGGGAACCTGTGGATGTGCAATAAATATGGGAATACCCCTTTAAATGTATTTCCTGATTAGCAGTCGGCGCTGTTTCCGCTACCTAAATTTGTTTGCACTGTTGCATGTTTTCCGTCCTCGGGATAATGTTTCATGAATCATAATGCTTGTTACTTATTTTTCCAGGCTCTTCTGCCATTGGCGAATGTGGCCTTGATTGATTATACCCTTGAATTTCTCACTGCCACGGGTGTCAAAGAAACATTTGTGTTCTGCTGCTGGATGGCAAATGAGATAAAGGAACATCTGAGGTAACAGAAGTGGAAATGACCGTAAAATCTGCCAACTTAATCATATAAGTATGATATAATTTAGCTGAGATTACCTTGTGTGATGACTTGAAGACATTTATGATGTGCCATTGTAACGCTCACAAATACCAGTATACATGAACGTCTTCTAAAATGATTGATATCCTAACAGGAATTCCAAATGGTGTCGGCCTACGAGCTCCAATGTAGTGCGTGTGGTGACCTCTGAACTGTACCGCTCACTTGGAGATGTCCTCCGAGATGTGGATGCCAAATCCCTGGTGCGCTCAGACTTTGTGTTGGTGACCGGGGACGTGGTGTCTAATATAAACATTGAAGCTCCTTTGGAGGAACACAGGTCAGACATTTTCTGTTGGAGCCTTACGTATGATTTCCTAAGCCCCTGCTAATTTGCCTATTTTTTTTTCAGGACTCGACGGAAATTGGAGAAGAATATTTCTGTGATGACCATGATCCTTAAGGAGTCCTCACCGGTACACCGAACACGGTGTCAAGAGGATGATGTTATCCTTGCTATGGATAGCAAGACGAAAAGAGTACTGTTGTACCAAAAAAGCCAGGAGTTGAAGCGCTACCATTTTCCAACGGTATGAGATCAGCCATTTAACCATATCTGCTTGCAGAAACTATAAAACTCCGATAACAACCTTTATCTCAACCTCTTCCCAACATTGATCTTACCGGTACATCCTATTTGCGATCAGCGAAAACATAAAATTAAAATATACCCTTGACCAGCTGTTGATTTGTTTATTCTGCCTGCCAAAGATCGCAGTAAAGCTCGGCTCACATATACCCTGCGCGCTACTCTGCGCTCTTATATTGGAGATTGTGTTAATCTCTGAAATGTCATTCAGATGGAACCACCAACGAAACATTCCCAATAATGAGGCAGATGGAGTCACTTTGGACTGTGTCTGGCCTGTGATTTGGCAGTGTCCTTCTTCTCAAGTGTTCATAAAAGCTCAGTCGCCCACAGTTTTGTGCGCTACTGAAAAAATGTACACGTGGAACAGAGGTCCGTCCAAAATATCTCTGTGGCCTCATTACAGTGAATAGATCCAGGAGGGTTTCATCTATATCACATCATTGAAAGATTTAGATGGAAACCCCAATGTAAGTGCTCAGCATTGAGCATAGGATAAATATAATCCAAAATGTCATGTAAAAGCTTCAACTCAATCCACAAATCAAAAAACAGACATGTCTCCGCTCAGGTCCATCATTTGTCAATGGAAATAAAGGGTAACACAAAGGCTCTGGAAAATCGAAATGACTATCCATAAGAGAAATCCAGCAATGTCTGCGCTCACAAATCTAAATACCCCTCCCTTCTAAACCCTTCAGTGTGCCTAAACCACATTAATCGTCCACATGTTTCGCATTACTGTAGTGGGGAAAGCAGGTTAATTTAGAGGGGGTGCGTGTACAGAAGCATGGACTGGGCACTATAATGTACGGGCACTACAATGTATGGACACTACAGTGGCAGATTTGCAATTTTCACTCCGCAATATTCATTGCTACTTGATTCATTGCAACCCATTGAGTCAAAATAGTCACTACATATGTAGATAAGTTGAGAGAGTTGTAAATTCCAAAATGGGGTCACTTGAGGGGGAATTTTGCCTAAAACTAAATATTTGTGGTAAAAGTGTAATCATTTTTTCTTTTCCCCCAATAGTATAACATTATGTGACATATCTGTGGTGTCAATAGGATCACTGCACCCCTAGATGAATTCAAGGAGTGGTGTAGTTTGTAAAATGGCGTCACTTATGGGGATTCTGCTGTTCTGTCACCTCAGGGCTCTAACAATGTGACGTGCAGCTTTTAAAATGGTGTCACTTATGTTTTTTTTCTGTCACATAGGCCCCTCAGTCACTTCAAATGTCATGTGGTCCCAATTAAATGGTTTTGTAAATTTTTTGGGGAAAAATTAGAAATTGCTGATGAACTTTTTATCCTTCTAACTTCCTAACAAAAAAATTGTTTAAAAAATTAGTCAACCTGTGGGAAATGCTATTTATTAACTTTTCTCCTTCACTTCATTGGGGGACACAGGACCATGGGTGTTATGCTGCTATCTCTAGGAGGCTGACACTAAGTGAATATGAAAAAGCAGATCCTACAGAACCTCGGGAACCTCCGCCTCTGCCACCGCCTCCGCTGGGCATTATTTCTTTCCCAATCCATGGAAAGGTTTTCTAACAACCTGGCCCACGATATGCAGCGTTCACGGACAGGGGACCCCTCCCTAGAGGGTCCATCTGATGGGGGTAGGCCATGTTCCACCATTGCCAAAAAGAGGGCTTACAGAAACGTATCACCCGTTTCTTCCCAAGGCTCCCATGCCTCTCCCACAAGGGAATCGAGCCCTGGCTCCCCTTTGACTGATGACCAAGAGGACCTTGACTCGGACCCTGACCTGGAGGATCCCCTTTGACTTTGATTTCCCAGATACCCAGGCGACTGACAGTCTCATAGCAGCAGTCAACCAGACACTGAAGGTAGATGATGCTTAACCACGGCATCAGACCATACAGTCTACTGCAAGAGGTTAAACGTCCACATAAAATCTTCGTGGATCATCCCGAATTCCTGGACTTACTAGCCAAACAGAAAGCATCCAGACAGAAAATTCGGAGGTTGCAGACCCATCGAAGCCCAGTATCCTTTTGCTCCCACGCTAAGGATTGGGTGGACTCCCCACCGGTCGACTTCCACCACCCCTCCCCCAACCCCCTTTTCCTCCCAGTCTCCCGCCTTGAGGCTAAGACTCCCGACTGATCACCAAGTCGAGCAACTTGCCCGCTCTGCGTACGAGGCAGGGGGTCCTCACTTTCACCATCCTTCGCCTCGGTATGGGTTTCCAAGGTGCTTATGGTTTGGGCAGACACCTTGCAAAATTCCTTGGCTCCCACCCCGGACTTGTCTGACTTAGTCACACAAATGAGCGCGGCTGGGGAATACCTCATTACCGCCTCTCTTGACTTGGCCACTTGCGCGGCACTCTAACGCGATTGCTATTCGTAGAGCCCTCTGGTTCAGACAATGGAGGGCGGACTCTGCATGTAAAAAATCTGACCAGTCTCCCTTATCAAAACGGGCACCTGTCACGTCGCCGTTAGACTCAGTGGCTGGTGTTTCTGCCCCGGCCGCGGGGAGGCGCCGGATTCCTTAAGCTGGTGGTGCCGGTGATAGGAGGGCCATTGTCCTCATATGGACTTGCTCCTTTGACACCTGCCTCTGTCGCGGGCATCGCTGTGTTTCTCCTGTGGGTGATGATGATTACAGAAGGGATGTTCCTGCAGAGACGTCTGGTAGGCGCAGGCTTCGTTCTTCTATCAGAAGTGGAGTGGTTGGTACCCGTCATGCATCACCATCTGGCCTGGTTCTAAGGGCGGTCCAGATGAGGTCATCAGGCTATGAGTTCCAGCTAATGAGAGGGAACCACGTCCTTCAAATACCTTGGAGCCTGTCCTGCAGGCCGCCAGATATAGTCTTGGTTTCCCCAGTGATCTAGTGTATATCTTGGTATTTTGACTCTGACCTTTGCCTGGATTTTTGACCTGTCTACAGCCTGCTGATTTTGTACCTTGCTGCCCTCCCGTTTTTTCACTCTGTCTCCTGACTACGCTTTCAGATCCTGATTTCATACTCCCTTCCTGGCGACCTTCCTGCTCCGGTCCACTGCTCATCATAGGCAGACTACTTCCTGGGCCTCGCTGTAATTCCAGATCCCTGTATAGGGGTAAAGCGTCTCGGGGTGCTGCCTTACCAGCAGCTCAGGCTCGCAGCGGATGGTCGTCACAGCGCCTCTTTGGCAAGAGAGTGGGCAAACTTATTTCAGACGCCACGGGTGGGATGAGCACCTCGCTCCCCCAACACAAACCCAGACGCCCCTTCGTCAGGCAACAGCAAACTCGCTTTCGCTCCTTTGGGTGGATGTCCTCCCCAGACGCCTACGACCTGCTCACACGCGTCGAGATAGGCCCACCCAATCGTCCTACAAGACAAACAATTCCTGGCAGAAGCGACCCAAACAGAACAGACCCAAGGGATCTCGATCCCACCGTTTTTCTTCGTCATGATTCACACCAGCCCCCGGAATACATCCCCCTCGGCTTTTACTGTTCCGACATACTTGGCTCACCGCCACCGATGACAGATGGGTCAGGGATTTGGTGTCTTCTGGGTACAACATAGAATTCACCTCCCGTTCCCCACGACGTTTCTTCCTCTTTAGCTGCCCAAAGGCGGCAAACATGGCTTGCTCCTTTTTCCACGCTGTAGCCTCGCTCCGTCTTTTGAGCATAATCGTCCCCGTACCGGACTCCAAGCACTTCAGGGGTTTTATTCATACCTCTTTGTAGTCCCCAAGAAAGATGAGTCAGTCCGTCCTATTTTGGACCTCAAACATTTAAACAAATACATCCGGGTCCGTCGTTTCAGGATGGAGTCCCTTCGGTCCATCTTCTATGGAGGAAAGAGAGTTTATGGCCTCCATAGATATAAGGGACGCTTACCTACATGTCCCGATATCTTCCGCATATCAACAATACCTGTGCTTCGCGGTACACACGGAGCATTTTTAATTTGTGGCACTCCCCTTCGGCTTCGCGACAGTGCCAAGGGTATTCACGAAGGTCATGGCGGCCGCCATGACAGTCCTGCATTCCAGAGGCATGGTCATCCTACTCTACCTAGACGACCACCTGATCAAGGCCCCTTCCTTTTCAGATTGCGAGGAGAGTGTCCAGATAGCCATAGACACCCTCTCTCGCTTGGGCTGTCTGGTCAACCTGGAAAAGTCTTCCCTCGTGCCAACTTAGTCGATGAATTTCCTGGGCATGATCTTCGACACCTCCCGTGGGTTGGTAATCCTTCCTTGGGACAAAGCGCTAGTTCTACGTCGGGGAGTTCGCACTCTTCTGTTACTCACCACACTCCATCCTGTTTGAGATGAGAGTCCTGGGCAGGATGGTGGCAGCAATAGAGGCGGTCCCATTCACGCAATTTCACCTTCGGCCACTACAGATGGCCTTGTTATCGGCCTGGGACAGGGACCCCTCCTCACTGGACAGGATCTTCCTTCTGACGCCCTCAGTACAGCAAGCACTGCACTGGTAGATTCGACCAGCCTCACGTTCCAAAGGTCGGTCCTTTCTTCCGGTCGATTGTGCAGTTCTAACCACCAATGCCAGTCTGATCAGCTGGAGAGCGGTTTTTCATAATCATACCGCCCAGGCACGCTGGTCCACACTGGAATCAGACCTGCTGATCAACCTGTTGGAGATACGGACCATAGCCCTAGCTCTCAAGGCTTTCCACAGGCTGTTGGCAGGTCGTCACATCAGTGTCCAGTCGGACAATGCCACAGCTGTGGCGTACATCAATCGCCAGGGAGGCACCCGCATCAGGGCCGCCTTGCGCAAGGTGGAGCGTAAGCTCCACTGGGCCAAATCGACCAGATCCGTCCTCTCGGTGGTGAGCACATTCCAGGTGTGAAGAAATGGGCGGCGGACTTCCCCAGCCGCCATGGTCTCGCTGCAGGGTAGTGGTCCTTGCACCCGGAAGTTTTCTAACAGATCTGTCACCACTGGGGAACTCAGGACATGGACCTCATGGCATCTCTGTTGAACACCAAGGTCCCTGCGTTCATGGCCCGCTCACACGACTCCCTCTCCGTCAAAGCAGACGCACTGGTGCAATCATGGTGCCATTTCTGCCTTCTATACATCTTCCCTCCTCTACCCTTGATTCCGAAGGTCGTGAGGAAAATCAAATCCGAGGTGGACCCGGTCATTTTAATAGCCCCGGATTGGCCCAGATGCGCCTAGTACGCCGACCTAGTAGAGCTTGTCGTCGAAATCCCATGGCGCCTACAAGATCGACCAGACCTTCTGACCTAAGGCCTGATCTGCCACCAGGATTCGAGGGTCCTGAATTTGACGGCACGGCCGTTGAGACCTGGGTCCTGACCTGGGTCGTTTTTTTGCCGACTGTCATCGGTATGATGATCAGAGCCCTGAAGGGACAGATTTCTGCGCTTTCGGTATTTTATCAGCAACGCCTAGCGACGCGTCCCCAGGTCAGAACCTTTGTCCAAGGTGTGTCTCGCCTAGTCCCACCTTATCGAAGAACATTGGAACTATGGGACCTTAACCTGGTCCTGGACGCGCTTCAAAGACACCCCCCCCCCCCCCCTTTGAGCCTTTGAAAGAAATCTCTCTCTCACTTCTTTCCTGGAAGGTGGCCTTCCTGGCGGCGATCACCTCCATCAGACGAGTCTCTGAGCTGGCCGCGCTCTCATGCCGAGAGCCCTTCCTCTTCTTTCATCAGGATAAGGTAGTGCTCCGGCTGGTTCCCTATTTTCTGCAGAAGGTGATCTCTCCATTTCACCTCAATGAAGAGATCATTCTTCCTTCTTTCTGCCCGGCACTGGTGCACTGGATCAAGAAGGCTCTGTATACACTGGACCTTGTGCGGGCCCTTAGATAATTTGTATCTAGGATGCATAAGGCGAATACTCTTTTCGTCCTCCTGAACGGTCACAGGAAGGGCATCCAAGGCCATGCTGGTAGATACGCTCCGCCATACAAAAAGGGTATCGACAAATGAACAAGCCACTCACAAATTGCCTTACGGGCTCACTCCACATGCGCGCAGTTGTGGCGTCCTAGGCCATTCGGCACCAGGCATCTGCTGAACAGGTGTGCAGGGCGGCTACCTGGTCGAACCTGCATACTTTTGCAAAACACTATAATGTGCATTAGAGTGACCGGATCTCATAGGGGGGGGGGAATGTCGGAATCTTGTTAGTCTGGACCCCACAAAATGATTCCCCTTTCCAGATATTGAGATAGCCAAAATTTGAGCTCGATCAAACGACGTAAACCCGTGCCGCTCATCGCTCAAAGTTTGAAAAAATCCAAATTTTTGGCCAAAAAGCAGACATATGGAGCCATAACTCCAGAACGGTCAATAATAAAAACACGCTTAATATCTCAAAAGCAAGCTAATGTTGTTCTTCAAAATGTATATTTTATACATACATTTTTTTTGTTAAAAAGTGTTTTGGAACTCTATTTTCAAACATATAGAGCCTTTTGTTCAAATGTAATATTTTATTATATGGGGATTACCTGACTAGTTTACCAAAGAAAGACCCGTTTGACAAGTAAAAAGGAGGGTGCATGTAATTTCTATTTTAGGGATGGCGATTTTACTTCAGCGTACAACCGACCTTTTATTTATTCTGTTTAGTTTCTAAAGTGCCTTTGAGCTGGTTAGATCGAACAATTATCCAGTGAAGATAATTTAACGTTTTTTTTTTTTAATTTTCCAAGTGTGTGTGTGTTATTGTTTTTAGAGCTATTATAGTATTATTTTTTTTTTTTTTTATTATTTGCATAGTCTGTTAGACTATAAAGAATGTGACAACGACATTGCAGAAATAGCCCTGAGCAAATTTTCGAACCATTTGTGGTATTTGAATGCAAAGTTGGTGGGATTATGGTTTTTTGATCCCACCATTACAGACGATAAAAAGTTGTTAATGGCTAATAAATTGCTCAGTAGCACAGATGAACCATCAGAGCACGCTAGGGTTGTAAATCCAAAAAGCTAGAAAAGAAAAATTAAAAGAGGTAGTTGATTACATTCTTTGACCGATTTAATATAAAAACAGATTTCCTAAGACAAAATCCAAACACCTGGCCTCAAAATAATGACTTCCAAGAAGGATTGAAAATTGTCAAAACATTAAAAGTAGTTAATGATATGGCTGCGCGTGGTGTTAAATTAATAACCTACTTTAACGACCTTCTGACAAAAGATGAAGAACAAAAGCAATATGTCCTGTAAGTTGTAAGCAAATGCCGAGCATTATATTCTGACGTTTCAAAAACTACTTTAACAAAAGCTCTAGAATAGATTAGATAACTATGTAAAATTATCAACTCATGTAGGTAATACGTCTGTATCTTTTCTGTGTCTGTTTTGTATGTATTATATACCTCATTTTTATATTTTAAAATAGAAAATGTCATTAGACTTATAATAAAAAACAAGTAATACTGATATTTCTACCTTAAACTCAAAAATATACAAAAAAAACATCAAAATGTATCACTTAATAACAAAATATACCAAGTATGCTCCTAGTGGTACCAGGTCACGTTCTTGGGGCTAAAAGCTGTTGTAACTCAGTTTGACTTAAAATAACAATTATGTATAAAATATAAATTTTGAAGAACGTTAGCTTTCTTTTGAGATATTAAGCGTGTTTTTATTATTTACCGTTCTGGAGTTATGGCTCCATATGTCAGCTTTTTGGCCAAAAATTTGGATTTTTTCAAACTTTGAGCGACGAGTGGCACGGGTTAACGTCGTTTGATCGAGCTCAAATTTTGGCTATCTCAATATCTGGAAAGGGGAATCGTTTTGTCGGGTCCAAAATTCCGACATCGATTTTTTGCGGTCACCCTAATGTGCATACCCAAGCTTCTGCGGACACAAGCCTCGGCAGATGTATACTGCAGGCCGTGGGAGCTCACCTAACCACTTTGGTGACTCAATAAGCAGATGGTAACTATTGAGTATGTTACTACCAGGGCTGTGGAGTCAGTAAGCCAAACCTCCGACTCCAACTTCTCAATTTCCCTGAATCCGACTCCATCAAAATGGACACAGATTCCAACTCCGACTCAAGAGCCTGGGTTACTACCTTCATGACACATGCACATGATACCTTAAAAAAGAGCAAAAATACTATATTAAGGCGTTAACCCTGTGGTAGGCCTTTATAAAACAGTCTTATACCCCCTAAACACCATCTATTCAAGACACCATTATATGTACTACATAAGCATATTGTAGGATAGCTTCTTCCACCTGATTATATCTTGTAGGATAGCTTCTTCCACCTGATTATATCATAGGTGCCTCTGTAGACTCTTAGTGTCATGTTTGGTTTTCTGTTTCAGAGCATCTTCCAGAGTAAGGCCGATGAGATCGAGCTTCGTCATGATTTGCTGGACTGTCACATTAGCATCTGCTCTCCCCAGGTAAGGAAGGAGTGCTGTCGTGTTTCCCTGCCATTGTAGAACTCTTCTGTAAGGAAAATCGGATATTAACGTTGTCATGCTCTGTTCACAGAGCAATATTGCTAGACCAAGATGGTGTCCTTATGGCCTCCATCTTTACACTATACCTGTATATTATAAAAATAAAATGTTATGAAAGGAAGTAGTAGACCACTTTATTCCATTTCATGGAGTACCATAACAAAACATGTAGTGGAAATGCCTTTTCTTGTTTTTTACTTGAATATCTATAGGTGAAGATGCCACCATATATTATCTTTCGTTCACAAAGATAATAAACAACAATATCATCCGGCATATAGTGAGTCATACATCCGCTCCTGCTCCATTAGCTCCGGTGGGATACTAAACTAAGGGAGTATATATATACCTGTGAGACAGTGCGGGGGATCATATGCGAGGGGCGCTATGTCTCCCCCAGAATGCGCACTGTCACGTATTGAGCCCGGTGTAGGGTGTGAGAGAAGGGAACGGTCCGCTCCCTCCGCTCCGGGTCTTGCAAGGTCCCGGAAGGAGACACGGAGTTAAAAGCCTGAGCAGGAGGCAGGGCGGGGTTCCTTGTACACAGAATTGTGCCTTAGCTGCAGGAGCAGCAGAGATAGACAGGAGAGGTCTAGAGTTCCAGGGGGCCGTGTGCTATACTAACACGGCCTAACCCAGGAGGGCTAGGGGAACTCGGGGTGACCCATAACGGAGGCCTTTGGCCTGAAGGACCCGGGTTACTTTATATGAACTGTGTCCTGTGTACCCGGCTGCGACCCGGATTCCGGCAGACTGTGCCACCGCTGGGTGTATCAGCAATAAAAACCGGGTCCTGTTTGAACTACTACCGGGCTCCACGTGTTTCCTGACTTGCAATCCAGGCGCTGCCCCACATATGGTGGAGAATGCGGGCAGCCTGAACCACGAACTGCATGTCCATACTTAAGCCGGCCACGCTACAGTTCAGGCCTGCCGCTGATATGGAGGAAATCCTAAGGCAGCTGGTGTTTACCCAGCAGCGGCAACAAGAACAGCAGCAGCGACACGAGCAGCAGCTCCGACAGCAGGAGCAGCGACAGCAGGAGCAGCAGCAGTTGCGACAACAGGAGCAGTTTCTACAACAGCAGAAAACGAATGAACTGCTCCTGCAGCAAATTGCGGCCTTACGAGACCCGCCAACAGCGCCTCCCCCGGAGTGGCGTGAGGCCCGGGACCGGGTCCGGTCGGCACTGCGGAAGCTGAGTCCAGAGGACGACGTAGAAGCCTTCCTCACCGTCTACGAGCGCACCGCAGAGCGAGAAGGCCTCCCTCCCGCTCAGTGGGCTGAAGTGGTGGCGCCATTCCTGATGGGCGACGCCCAAAAGGCCTACACGGACCTCAGTTGGGAGGATGCACAGGACTACGCCAGACTCAAAGGTGAGATCCTTGCTAGACTTGGGGTCAATACTTATGTCCTAGCCCAACGGGTGTTTTCCTGGTCCTACGTGGAGTCCAAGCCGGCTCGCTCCCAGGCGTATGACTTGTTGCAGTTGGTGAAACAGTGGCTCCAGCCTGAGAGCTTGACTCCGGGATAGATGGTGGAAAGGGTGGTGGTCGACCGGCTGGTACGGACTCTGCCGGTTGCGATACAGCGTTGGGTGGGGCAAGGGGACCCGGGTACCTTGGACCAGGTGGTTAGCTTGGTAGAGCGATATACAGCCACCCAGGAGTTCATACGGGACTCTGCCCCACTGCGGCAGTTACGCCGGCCTCCGGAGCCGGGTAAAGGTGTACGTCCATCCCCAGGGGACTCTCCTAAAAACGTACCCGCTGAGAGGATACCCCAGAACGGGGCTGGCAGGAGACCAGGCTCCCCAAGAAGGAGCTTCCGGCCCAGCGCTGCCACTGCTACGTGGTGCTGGCGATGCAAAGGACCGGGACATGTGGCTGCCTATTGCCCACTAACGGCGGAACCCATGGACTGCGGGTTCACACGCCGGCTCTCGATGTATGCCAGCCTCGTGTTCACCGCCGATGTGGTGGATCCCCTAACGGAACCACATCTGTGCCCAGTGCTCATTAATGGACACAGAGCGGAAGCTCTCTTGGACTCCGGCAGTTTGGTGACGCTGGTTCGGGCGTTCTTAATCCCCGGGTTGCAACTCACTGGGGGATTGATCGGGGTCCGGTGTATACACGGGGACCTACGCGAGTATCCAACCACGGAGGTGACTATCCACTCCATGTGGTGAGGTGACCCACGTGGTTGGAGTGGTAAACTCTCTACCCTACGGGACTGTGCTGGGAAGAGACTTACCATTGTTTTGGTCCTTATGGGGAGGGAGGAGTAACCCTCCCCTGATGCCAGGGCATCAGGGTGCTGAACCCGACGACCCTGAGACCGGGACACCTGCCGTAGGGGTCGCCAACATAGGGCTAGAGTGTTACCCCGATAGGTTCCCGCTAGACGTATTGTCAGGAGAGGTCGAGGAGACCCCACCGCTTCCAGAGTTGGAAGTGTCCCGGGGAGCGTTTGGGACAGCCCAGCTACAGGACCCCACACTGACCAGGGCCCGAGAAAGGGTAACAGAAGTAAACGGGGTAGCTCAGCAGCTGGGGGCAGAGAATGTATTTCCACGCATGGTGATTAACCGGGAGTTACTCTATAGGGTGGACAAAATCAGGGATGAGGTCGTGGACCAACTGGTAGTGCCGCAGCCACACCGCCGGGCGGTCCTAGAGATGGCCCACTCCCACCTGCTAGGGGGCCACCTTGGGGCTAAAAAAACGCAAGAACGCATCTTGCGGAGGTTCTTCTGGCCGGGCGTGTATGCGGACGTCCAGAGGTACTGTGACTCCTGCCCGGAATGTCAGCTGACCACTCCCATTGCCACCTTCCGTAGTCCATTGGTACCTCTACCCGTTATAGAGGAACCTTTTGAACGGATCGCAATGGATTTGGTGGGGCCTATAGTGAAGTCAGCACGAGGCCACCAACATATACTCGTGGTTGTCGACTACGCCACCCGGTACCCGGAGGCGATTCCGCTACGCCGCACTTCGGCGAAGCTGATTGCTCGGGAGCTGTTTGCTATGTTCTGTCGCCTAGGACTACCTAAGGAAATCCTCACGGATCAGGGGACTCCTTTTATGTCCAAAGTGACCCGGGAACTGTGTAAACTGCTCAACATAAAACAGCTGCGCACCTCGGTGTATCATCCCCAGACCGACGGGTTAGTTGAGCGGTTTAATAAAACCCTGAAGTCCATGCTAAAAAAAAGTGGTAGCAAAGGACGGAAAGGATTGGGACATGTTATTGCCCTATCTAATGTTCGCCATCCGGGAGGTACCACAGTCGTCTACGGGGTTTTCCCCCTTTGAACTGTTGTACGGCCGGCATCCTAGAGGGCTATTGGATGTTGCCAAAGAGCCGTGGGAACAGGAACCCACACCCTATAGGAGCGTGATCGACCACGTGGTGAAAATGCAGGACCGGATCACAGCGGTCCGACCTATTGTAAAAGAGCACCTAATGGATGCCCAAGCAGCGCAAAGCCGCAGGTATAATACACGGGCCACCGTTAGGACCTTTGAGGTGGGGGAATGGGTATTGGTCTTAGTGCCCACAACGGAAAGCAAATTATTGGCCAAATGGCAAGGGCCCTATGAAATCCGGGAAAAAGTAGGGGAGGTCAATTACAAGGTATACCAGCCCGGGAAAAGGAAACCCGTGCAGCTATACCACGTAAATTTGCTTAAAGCGTGGAAAGACCGGGAGTGCCTGATCATGGAGGCGTCCGATGCACCCGGAGACCCTTTCCCTTCGGCCACAAGGGATACCGAAGGGGTACAAATAAGCGACACCCTCACTAAGGCCCAACGACGGGAGGCTCGAAAGTTGGTACAGCAGAATCCCGATGTGTTCTCTGACCTGCCCCGGCGCACTTCGGTCATTCAACATGACATTGTCACTGAGCCCCAGGTTAAAGTGCGAGTGAAACCTTATCGGGTACCCGAGGCCAGACGGCAAGCCATCGCGGCCGAAGTTAAACACATGTTTAAGTTAGGCGTGATAGAAGAATCCCGGAGCGAATGGGCTAGTCCCATAGTGCTCATTCCAAAGCCGGACGGATCGTTGCGGTTCTGCAACGATTTCCGGAAGCTGAACGAAGTGTCTAAGTTTGATTTATATCCCATGCCCCGGGTGGACGAGTTGATTGAAAGACTGGGGCAAGCCCAGTACTTCACAACGCTCGATCTGACAAAAGGGTACTGGCAGGTGCCGCTAACAGAGTCGGCCAAGGAAAAAAACCGCCTTTGTTACTCCGGAAGGTCTCTATCACTACGTCGTGTTGCCTTTTGGGTTGCATGGAGCCCCGGCCACATTCCAGCGACTCATGGACATAGTGTTAGAACCTCATCGGAAGTACGCATCCGTCTACCTAGATGACATCATCATCTTTAGTCCGGATTGGCATACCCACTTATCCCAGGTTCAGGCCGTGGTGGATTCGCTCCGGGCAGCAGGCCTGACTGCAAATCCAAAAAAATGCGCCATGGGGCTCGAGGAGGCCCGGTACCCTGGGGTATGTGATTGGGCGAGGGGTTATCAAACCCCAAATAAACAAAATCGAGGCCATTCAAAATTGGCCCCGACCAGTGTCTACGAAACAGGTGAGGGTGTTCCTCGGCATAGTTGGGTACTACCGACGCTTCATACCCAATTTTGCTGGGCGAACGGCGGCCCTGTCCGACCTGTTAAAAGGGAAGAAATCTGCTTTGGTGCGTTGGAATCCCCAAGCAGAGGTGGCCTTTCAGTCCATGAAGTTGGCCTTGTGCGGACAGCCCGTCCTCATCAGTCCTAACTTCACGAAGGCCTTCGTTGTACAAACAGACGCCTCGGAGGTGGGGCTGGGGGCTGTGCTGTCGCAAGAAGTGGGCGGAATTGAGCATCCGGTCACTTACTTAAGCCGGAAATTGTCCCCGGCGGAAAAGAATTATAGCGTAGTGGAGAAGGAGTGCTTGGCTGTTAAATGGGCTTTGGAGTCCCTACGTTTTTATTTGCTCGGGCGACAGTTCCGGTTGGTTATGGATCACGCTCCCTTGGTCTGGATGCGAAATGCCAAAGAACGGAACGCTCGGGTCACCCGATGGTTCCTGTCCCTCCAAAACTTCTGTTTTACGGTGGAGCATCGGGCTGGCAAGTTGCAGGGTAATGCAGATGCCCTGTCCCGGGCACCCTATTTGTTGGCTGGGGTTCAACCCCACAAGTTTGAACCGAGGGGGGGGGGGGTGTGAGACAGTGCGGGGGTCCGCTCACTCCGCTCCGGGTCTTGCAAGGTCCCGGAAGGAGACACGGAGTTAAAAGCCTGAGCAGGAGGCAGGGCGGGGTTCCTTGTACACAGAATTGTGCCTTAGCTGCAGGAGCAGCAGAGATAGACAGGAGAGGTCTAGAGTTCCAGGGGGCCTGTACTAACACGGCCTAACCCAGGAGGGCTAGGGGAACTCGGGGTGACCCATAACGGAGGCCTTTGGCCTGAAGGACCCGGGTTACTTTATATGAACTGTGTCCTGTGTACCCGGCTGCGACCCGGATTCCGGCAGACTGTGCCACCGCTGGGTGTATCAGCAATAAAAACCGGGTCCTGTTTGAACTACTACCGGGCTCCACGTGTTTCCTGACTTGCAATCCAGGCGCTGCCCCACAATACCCCATATATAAGCATCTGAGAGATAGAACAAAGAAATGGGAACAAGGGTGTATGATGGATTGCTGAGGAATCAGGGGTGAAGTGAATGAGTATGAGAGGGTCAAAAAACAAGGGGGACAGGCTTCTTTTCCATAATCTATTTAACACGTGTATCAGTTTTCATGATGTGTCTATAAAATAATCAAAAAGTCAATGATGTATCTGTTAAATCTTTGCTAAATGGGTTAAACTGTTGAGATCACGGAGCGGGTCGGGGTACCCTCGCTTAGCAGTGCAAAACCATAAACATAGCAACAGTCTCTTCTATAGAATAAGTCCAGCTGGTTTATTTAGGACAGCATAAACCGCTAGGAGCAAATTAAACATGAACCTTCCTTTGACTATACAAAATCATACAGTCCGGTTACCTCACACACGGCCTGCAGGCAGTCCACACAGGGCCTCTGGGAGACTGCTTCTTCAGAAGGGACGTCTGACTTTTGCTCACAGCCCAGTACCCTACAGGCTCTGCATGCATCAGTCTGTCCCACATGTCATACACAGACTCCATTAAACATCCTGAGACACACCCACATCTCCGGCAAGTTGCAAGCTTAACTCTTGCAATGCTGTGAAGCAGACTGTGGCTTCCAAGTACTAGCGGACATTCATAAAAACATCGCAGCAGACTTCTGCCTGTGCGAAACATACTGGCCATGTATAGTGCTGCCATTCAGACCATGGCTGGCTGCGATATCCCATTGTACATCATCACCAGGTTCCAAGGGTGTGGAGAGGGCTCAGGAGCTGCGCTCTCTACACTGTACACGCCGGCTATAGTACATAGTCAGCACCTGTATCTCATAGCAGCAGCAGG
Source organism: Allobates femoralis (assembly GCA_033576535.1). Classification (NCBI taxonomy): domain Eukaryota; kingdom Metazoa; phylum Chordata; class Amphibia; order Anura; family Aromobatidae; genus Allobates; species Allobates femoralis. Next base: position 214,820,273 of record JARQOC010000001.1, read on the forward strand.
AGCTCTGATCACTGCTATTAATTAGGTGTCGCTGTCAATCTACATAGTATAAACGATGAGACGAACACAGGTTCAAGTCCCCTTAAAAGACTAAAATTTGAATTGTACCTTTTTTTCCCCATTAAAAATAAGCATTCAGTGTCACTGTGTCTAGAAGAGTCTGGTCTATCAAAATATGAAATTAATCCATAAAATAAATGTAAAAATAAAATAATATATCGTCAGAACTGTGTTTTTTTTCTGGTCATCACACCTCCCTTAAAAATTGCAATAAAAATGCATTGAAACATTGAGAATAATATTTATTAATTTATATAGCGCAAATCATTTCATAGCACTTTACATACATTTGCAACACTGTTTCTATTGAGACTCAGAATCGAAGCATCCTATAAGTATGGTCTTTTCAGTGTGGGAGAAAACCGGAGTGCCCGGAGGAAACCCACGCAAACAAGGGAGAACATACAAACTCCTTGCAAATGTTGTCCTTGGTGGGATTTGAACCCAGAGCAAAGCACTGTAAGTCTGCACTAGTGCTATCCACTCAGCCACCATTGTATGTGTTTCACAATAGCATCAATGAAAACATCAGCTTGCTACCCAAAAAACAAGTCCTCACGCTGGTCCATAAACAGAAAACTGAATACAATACATGTCTTGGAAAATGGCGTCACAAAAAATGTGTAAGTTTAGCATTGTTGTAATCATACTGGAGCCTGACTGACCCAGGCCCTGAATATCTATAATGTGTACATCTGTATCACCAATACCGTAATGTACCATGACTAGTTAGGAGATAAAGCAAAGAGGGCACCAGCCCCTATTGGGATCACCAAAAGCACATCAGAGGATCAAATATGGCAACAGGGAAAGAAGTGTGCCACGGAGAAAGGGATCACCATAAACAATAACTAGATTTTATTAGACTTGTAAAGCCAACAAACAATTAAAATCACTTAAAAATCCAAAAAGAACTCATGATAGTGTGAAACTATGAATCCTATATATACTAGTTTGAGTAACAGTAAGAGTAAAAGACAGACATGATTCTGTAGAGCTGCAGTTCCAAGTAAAGCTCAGCTATTTATTGCTATCTGAGTACTCTTGCTAGTTGTATTCATATCACTACAGCTTCACTAAAGGCCATAACAAATCATAGACTGAAGCGAAAGAAGGGAAGATTTTGGTAAAATAGACTGTGCTCTGATGGGGACAATCTGCTGACCTGGAGATTGAAGCTTTGATATAGTGTGGATTGCTGACAATACAGCTGTATAATATATGATACTTGGTAGAACCAAACCAGAGACTCATGTTCGTCTTTCTGATAAATTCTGATTGAATATTTTTCACGTGCTGGTTGATATTGTATTTTCTTCATATTTACCACATTGTAGGTCGCAGAGCTGTTCACAGACAACTTTGACTACCAAACTAGGGACGACTTTGTACGGGGCATCTTGGTTAATGAAGAGGTAGGTAAACGGCGGGGAAGGCTGTCCAATGTTCCTTTAGATTTCTTCAGTCCTATGAGTCACTCACGATTTCAGCAACAGTCGGGTGCCACCTCTCAGTCGTTGCGCTCCGTCACAGGTCCTCCAGAGAGAGCACGCAGGGAACCGCCGGTCGTCTCCACGCTGACACGCCTCCTGGTCCCGCTGGTGCACACTTCTGGTTTAAAGTGGCACTTCCGGTTTGGCGGTTAATAGATGAAGCAGCATTCACCGAGCAGGAGTTAATACGTCTTTATTCAATAGCGGTCATCAGGCTTACAAACAGGGATTGCGGGGGGATGATGGGGGGTCTCCAAAAACAACGGCCGTTTCACGCCTCCTAGTGGCACTTCCACGGGTTACTAATCCGTCCCATGGATGTCCACAAAGTTTGATTTTAGAAGACTGAAAAGTCTTATCCATAGCCATAATGTTTGCTTCATTAGTTTCTATATTGATGGCCAGGGAACTTACAAAATAATAAAAAGCAAAAAACTACACATAAGAAAGTATAAGATGCTATGACTACCTGGTGATATTTTTCCTATTAAGATGATCTATCGCTTCTTCACAAATTTGTTAATGATTAACTGAGGAACCGCAGAATTGACAATACAAGATGCACTCGAATTCTTCCTTTATAGGATGTACAAGTATTTACTGAACCAGATCTGTTATGAGAGCGGCCAAGTCCTCTTAAAAGGGAAAATACACAGTCACATGCCACCAATCTCTACCAGTCTACATTCCTGACGCACATGTGAAACTTATTGTAAGACATTTTTTTCTTTATGCAGATTTTAGGAAATCAGATTCACCTCTATGTTACTCAGGAAGAGTATGGTGCCCGTGTGTCCAACCTGTCAATGTATGAAGCTGTGACTTCGGACATTTTGTGCCGTTGGTTGTATCCCATAACGCCTGAAACGAACTTTACTGACCAGAAGGAGCAGAGATACGCACACTCCCGACACAATATATACCGAGGGTCTGATGTCACGCGTGGCCATGGCAGTGTCCTGTGTGAGAATGTGCTAATTGGGAGTAACACGACAATTGGGTCTGAATGCAGCATCAGTAACACCAGTACTGGGAAGAACTGCAGAATTGGTGAGCAATGGTTGATTAAATGTGATAGTATTGAACGCAAAGCGAAGAGGAGGTCACGTATTATCTAATTTGTTTTGCTTCATTGGGGGACACAGAAAACCATGGGTGTAAACTACTGACAGTAGGCATAAAAAAAGTTAGCTACTCCTCAATAAGATACACCAGCCAACTGGAGCCAAGCTGATCAGTTTTAGTTTAGTGCCTGTAGAAGGCGGACACTGGTGATTTCAGACCCATTTCCACCTGGAATGTGTTGTGTGCTATTAATCTTTTCCTATAGTTTGTGCCTTGGGCGGCAGGGTGTAAGCGCTCACCCTGTCTTCCCACCTTAGAGACCAAGAGATTTGATCAACATTTCAGCGTCACTGTTCCCCCTCTGACTTTTTCTGACACCATTTTTCCTGCCCTTTGGCATGATATTCACTAGATGGCAGTAAAGTATCAGTCAGAACCCTCCAAGGGTTGCGGCTCCCTTTTTACCATCCTTGCACCGTAAAGACCTAAGCGACAAAATCTCGACACCACTTCACCAGCCCTCTTGCTTTTCTTCCTGGATTCTCATTCCGTCTGTTTTTTTTTTTTTTTTTTGCAGTTCACTATACAATTTCCCCGGAAGTCCTCCACTGCCCTCAATAAGAGCGCAACTCCTTTTTACTCCCTGGGAGGATAACTCGTGCTGACTGTCTAGGACAGACTTCCAGTTGGCGTCTTTATTTTACACATACGATATCCCATGTGCCTTTCTATATGTTTTTTGTCCCTGCATTTCCCTGCTCCCAGCCCCAACATTTCATTTTCTGTGGTACAACCCTTCAATCTCGGTCGTTATGCAGGTCAGAGATGTGTCCGATCAAATTATGACGTCCAGACATTAATTGCAGCTATGGAGACAACCCCCTGGTACACTGTCCACTTTCCAAAGTGAGTCAGAATCGCCATTTACCATCAACCACACTACTGATTGTGATTGAATCACTGCTCCAAGTACTCTTTCTTCTATCCAGTGAGTCAGAACCACCACCTACTACGAACCACATTTTGGAACAGTGGTCCAAAGCTCAGTCCGATCTCCAGTGTGTCAGACCCCCTTCTACTATGAACCACACATGGTTAATGGCAGAAGCGATTCAGGTGTTCTTTCCTCTATTCAGTGAGACAGATTCACCATTTATCATGACCCACATGGCCGATTGGGTTTACGAAGGTAGGCTATCCAAGAGCTATTCATTGAGTCAGGCCCACTATGTACCATGTACAATGTGGCTGATACCAGCGCGATACAAGTGACCTCAGCTGTTGTCATTGCCTCAGTGTCCCTCTTTGGGAGGGAAAGTGCATTTTATAATCCCAAAAATACAGTAAACCCTCAAGTAACTAAAAGTGTTGAGAAGGTCCTGTCAAAAGCAGATAATTAGGTGAGCTCACACAGGATACAATATGACAAAATTGTCCAATGCAAGTATTACACACTGGTAAAATAAAATGGGCATATCAGATACCCACATGCCAAGAAATGTAGAGGTGTATAAACAGATAGATGCTAATGGATAATAAACACCCCACTTGAAACCGATATATCTATACTTAGGTAAATAATCACTCCTACAACAGAGTACAATACTGAAAGTAAAAGAATGACTGTTGGCAAAACCTAAGCAGAATATCCCAAAAAACAGTGAATACTTATTCTGTGGAGCTCAAAGGACCTGATACTGGGAGGTTGTGGGTGCAGGTTCCCGAACCTCATAGAAGTGGGTCCTTCTGCAGGAACCTGTGTAATTTTTAAGGATTCCTAGTATTGTTATGGGCTGTCCTTCCCAGTTACCAGATCATGACTCTCATACTAAGAGCCTTTTTATCCAGTCAGTGATAATCGAATCCCTGGCTAATACTTTCCCTGCGGTTCTGAGAGTCCACTTACGTGCCCAGTTTGACTGGTTCTCTTGGCAAGGTGGTGCGTGCCTGTCCAGTCTCTTGCGCCAGGCATCCTTTCAGGGTCTCTTCAACCAGTTGTTGTGCCTCACAGAGCAGATTTCCCTTATGAGTAAGTAGCTTTGTTTTTTCCTTCGCCTCATTGGGGGACACAGGACCCACTAGGAGGCGACACTGAGCAAAATCTGCAAGAGAGTTAGTGACTCTTCCTCTGCAGTATACACTCCTGGAGCAGGCACTGCCTCACCAGTTTTCTGCTTAAAGCAGTAGGCGAAGCAAGTCAAGTTAACAACGCCTGTAAGAAGGCAAGTACATAAAAGCTCAAGAGCAACATTACAAACCAAAAAAGGCCCGAACTCGCCAGTTTTGTGCTTAAAGCAGTAGGAGAAGGAACAAGGTTAGTAATACAACAAAGCCTGTAAGAAGGCAACAATGTAATAGCTCAAGAGCAACATGAGAAACCAAGAAAGGCCCGAATGGGCAACAGAGTGGTGCTGTGTCCTCCAATTAGAGGCTAAGAGAAAAGGATTTTACGGTGAGTACACACAAATCTTTTCTCCTTCGCCTCATTGGGGACACAGACCGTGCAATGTCCTAAAGCAGTCCCTGGTGGGAAGAGAATAAAGCTATAAACTCTTAAAAGACATGCACCTCACAGGTAAACTACTGTCGCCTGGAGAGTGCGTCTACCCATATTCGCACCTGCCGAAGCATGGATATGAACACTAATGTTTTTGCTTAGTGTTGTTAGGAGGCACACGACCCATTGTTTTTCTTTAATCATTTTTTGATTTTAAATGTAAATTTATTTAATTTTTTCTCAGAAGAGGATTCAAAAGTGGGTCCCTGGTGAAACCCCCAGCATGCTTCTTCCTCTGCCCCCCATTGTTGGGGGCGCTGGGTCGAAGTCGAGACGTCTTTCCACATGCCGCCCTCTTTCCTCGGCATCCCACTGTTGGATACTATTCTCCTTTTCCATCTCCCCACGGATGGGGACCTGGGTAGAAGTCGAGGTTCCACAGCATCTCCATATCAGCGGGAGCCTTCTGGAGCGACATAGTGGACAGCAGCATTAATCCTCCCTATTCTCCTCACTGGGGACAAAAAGGTACTGCCTGCACTTGCAGCACAAGGCACACTGCACACTGCTGCAGGACACCAGGAGCATCAGTTCATACTGTGCTCTCCTGATGGGGCCTGTTTTTATGCGCAGACTTGATAATGCATCCAGTCCCAGGTGTCCGGCGGGTTCCGGGGCTGTTCTGGTCATCAACCGGACTATTGCGTCGGCCCACTACCATTCCCGGGTACCACAACTATGCGAGGCCCCAGCTTTGGGCCTAGCGCTAAGCCGCCACCTATTCTTTGCCCCTCGGCCCACCCTCCGGATGACGACGATGACACAGACAGCGTCTTGGCATGGGGCTGACCGGAGCTGCATGGCGCCTCTCGCTCATCGCGAGAGCTGCATTGCGCCTTTTTTCTCCGGCTCTGCCCCCTCCCTCCTCACACTCAGCGGCGGCCATTACGCTGAAAGGGGAGATCTCTGCTCTCACACTGTATCGATTCTGTATCAGGCTGTCTGTCTCCGGGGGGCACAGGACCGATGGACTGTAGCTGGGGCGCACTACAAAGTGGGGAGAGATCAGCAGTGACTTTGTCACTGCTGTGGATTCTTCTCTCTGTTTTCCCCTGCGCAGGCACTCATTAAGCACAGGAAATGCCATAACTATGTCTGGCTCAAGGAGCAAGAGGACCACCAGGGCTTTGAAATCATACTATGCCACCTGCACAGCTTGCAGTGCTCCACTGCCTAGTGGATGTACGTCTCCACACTGCAAGGACTGCACCCAGGATTATGTCTCAAAGGTCGCTCTCTCCAGTGTCTTCTCGCAGTTCCAGGGCATCCCCAACCCAGGAAAGTCATCCCGATTCCCTGGACTCTGAAGACCCTTACGATCCCAGGTCAGATCTGGATCTGGATGCGTCCTTAGACCTAGACCCATGAGATACTGTGGCTCTAGTCGAGGACTTAATTACCTCAATTAATCAGGCGTTGAATGTATCAGACCCACCTTCCGATACTCGGGAGCACAAGATCTCTTTTAAAAGAGCCAAGAAACCGCATAAATATTTTATGGATCACCCTGAATTCCAGGAGATCCTTCAAAGTCATCGCTCAAACCCTGAGAAGAGGTTTGGCAACCGCAAAATGCTAGAAGCACGTTACCCCTTTTTACCAGCAGTAACCCAGGACTGGGCGGATCCACCTCAAGTGGACTCCCCGGTTTCTCGCTGACTGTACAAACTCTTCTTTCCCTACCAGATAGTTCCTCAATCAAAGACGCAACTGACCGCCAGGTGGAACAGATGGCTCGATCAATTTTCGAGGCCTCGGCGTCTTCCTTGGCTCCAGCATTCGCCTCAGTCTGGGCAGCCAACTTACACACTGCCTTACTATCTACAGACACTGACCCCGTACTGTCAGATCAAGCAGCGCAAATTTCTGTTACGGCTGATTATTTACTACATGCAGCTCTGGACTCCACAAATTGCGCAGCAGTTGCAGCATCAAGTGCCATTACAATTAGACGTGCCCTCTGGTTACGTGAGTGGAAAGCAGATGCAGCCTCTAAGAAATCTCTCACAAGCCTTCCATACCTTAGTGGCCGGTTATTTGGAACAATATTAGATTAATTTCGGACGCTTCAGGAGGCAAAACACGTCTCTCCCGCAGCGGAAACCAAAACGACCATTCAATCGATGTCAACAAACAAGATTCCGATCCTTTCGGAACTCATTCGCGTAAGGAGCACTCGCAGACTACCCAAAAATCAAGCACAAACTGGCAGTCCCAATCTCGCCAGTCCAAGTTTAAGGGAACGAGATCCCATAGGTTCTCCTCATGGCTCTCTTTTTTTTTTTTTTTTTTCCCTCTCGGAAAACACCCCAAAAGTAGGCGGCCAACATTTACACTTTTGTCAGGTCTAGCTACCTATTATAGACAACAAGTGGGTCAGAGAACTGGTGTCTTCCAGTTACAATATAGAGTTCATGTCCCGACCACCCAATCGATTCTTTCTATCTGTCCATCCAAAACCACCATCCAAGGCCCGCGCCTTCTTCCAGGCGGTCGACTCATTTTTACAAACGGGTCCTTCAGGCCGAGCTCTTCCACGGGTTCTACTAGAACCTGTTCGTAGTCCCCAAGAAAGGGGGTACGTTAACTCATCATGGACCTGAAGCAATTAAACAAAATTGTTCACGTACGACATTTCCGCATGGAGTCTCTTCGCTCCATAATATCATCTATGGAAGGGGGAGAATTTCTCGCCTCTAGATATACAGGATGCGTACCTGCATATTCCAATCTTGTGAGCTCATCAAAAGTTTCTCTGCTTTGCAATCAGCCAGGACCATTACCAGTTTGTGGCTCTCCCGTTTGGACTTGCCACAGCTCCCAGAGTGTTCACCAAGGTCATAGCGGCTGACATGACCATTCTCCACTCGAGAGGAGTAGTCATCCTTCCATACTTGGACGACCTGCTCATCAAGGCTCCCACCTTCAGAGATTGCGAACACAGCGTCTCCATCACAGTGGACACACTGCGTCGCCTGGGCTGGTTGATCAACCTACAAAAGTCGTCACCAGTCCCAAGACAGTCCCTGATCTTTCTGGGCATGCAATTCAATACCTCCAGAGGTCTGGTGCTTCTTCCCCAAGAAAGAGCAGGCCTCTCCGTCAAGGAGTTCGCACCCTTCTTCACGTGTCACCTCGGACCTTCCGGTTTGCCATGAGAGTCCTAGGCAGTATGATCGCAGCAATAGAGGCAGTTCCTTTTGCCCAGCTTCATCTCAGGCCTCTCCAGCTGGCCATACTCACGTCCTTGGACAAGAACTACTTCTCCCTAGACAGGAAGTTCCCACTCTCAACGGCAACCAAACGATCTCTCCACTGGTGGCTCAGACCGGTTTCCCTGACATGAGGGAAATCCTTTCTACCAGTTCATTGGAAAGTCCTAACCACTGACTCAAGCTTGACGAGATACGGCGCGGTGTATCGACACAGGTCACAGGGTAAATATTCTCCAGCAGAATCAACCATGCCCATCAATCTTCTGGAGATTCGAACCATCTTCTTGGCGCTGAAAGCCTTCCATCGCTTCCTGGCGGGATTACACATCAGGATACAGTCAGACAATGGCACAGCTGTGGCATATGTCAATCACCAAGGAGGAACCCGCAGTGTCCAGGTGATGCGGTAAGTACAACACATTCTCCACTGGGAAGAATCAACAGGATCGGTACTTTCAGCTGTACACATCCCGGGAGTGGACAATTGGGAAGCAGACTTCCTCAGTCGCCAAGGCATAGACTCAGGAGAGTGGTCCCTGCATCCCGACGTCTTTCAACAAATTTGCCGTCGCTGGGGAACTCCGGATGTGGACCTAGTGGCATCACGTCTCAATGCCAAGGTCCCCAACTTCATGGCCAGGTCACACAATCCACAGTCCATGGGAGCAGATGCCCTGATTCAGGGTTGGAAGCAATTTCAACTCCCCTACATATTTTCTCCTCTACCACTAATCCCCAGAGTGGTACGGAAAATCAAATAAGAGGGCATTCCAGTACTCCTCATTGCCACAGGCTGGCCCAGACTCGCATGGTATGCCAACCTCGTCCAGCTCGCGGCAGACGCTCTTTGGGTACTCCCAGATTGTCCAGACCTTCTTTCTCAGGGCCCGTTTTACCACCAGAAATTCAGGGGCACTGAATTTGACGAAGTGGCCCTTGAGACATGGGTTTTAACCCAAGCAGGATTCTCCCAGGACGTGATAGGCACCATGATTAGAGCACGACAATCTGCTTCTGCTCGGATTTATTATCGCACGTGGAAGGCCTTTATTGCCTGGTGCACCTCCCGAGATCACTCTTCATTGCCCTTTTCCCTACCTAGAGTCCTTGGTTTTCTACAGTCGGGTCTGGAGACCGGACTGTCTCTAGGTTCTCTTAAGAGCCAAGTCTCCGCTCTCTCAGTTCTCTTTCAATGGCGCCTTGTGACTAAACCGCAGGTGAAGACGTTTCTTCAGGGAGTCTTCAGACTGGCTCCCCCCTATAGAAGACCATTGGACACATGGGATCTCAACCTGGTACTGACTGCGTTAAAAGAAGAACCTTTTGAGCCCCTTAGCGAACTCCATCTCCGCCTTCTGACCCAGGTGGTGTTTTTTCTGGTGGCAATTACCTCTCTCCGCTGAGTGTCAGAACTAGCAGCACTCTTCTGCAGACCGCCTTTCCTGGTTTTTCACCAGAATAAGGTCATACTCCGTCCGAATCCGTCTTTTCTCCCGAAGGTGGTGTTCTCATTTCATCTTAATGAGATTTCCTTACTATCCCTTTGCGCAGCATCGGTTCATCGGGTCGAGAAGGCTTTGCATACGCTGGACCTTGTCAGGGCACTTCGCATATATGTCCAGGACTGCGCTTTTTCGGAAGTCTGAGTTCCCTCTTCCTTCTTCCGGTAGGCAGCCGCAAGGGCACGCCAACTTCAAAGGCTACCTTAGCTAGGTGGATCAGATCCACTATTCAGGATGCCTACAGGATCAAAAATTTGCCACTTCCGGCCAGTATCAGAGCGCATTCTACTCGCGCGGTGGTGGCTTCCTGGGCCATTCGGCATGAGCACAACAAGTGTGTAAGGTGGCCACTTGGACCCAGCCTACACACATTTACTAAACACTACAGGGTTCATACCCAATCCTCGGCAGATGCGAGTATGGGTAGATGCATCCTCAAGGTGGCAGTAGTCCACCTGTAGGGGCCTGTTTTTTTTGTAACTTTTTTCTAATACTTCGTTCCATTGTTCTTTCCCACCCATGGACTGCTTTGGGACGTCCCACGGTCCTGTGTCCCCCAATGAGGCGAAGGAGAAGAGGAGATTTTTGTGTACTCACCGTAAAATCTTTCTCTGTTAGCCTCTAATTGGGGGGGGGACACAGCACCCACCCTGTTGCTCATTCGGGCCTTTCTTGGTTTCTCATGTTGCTCTTGAGCTATTACATTGTTGCCTTCTTACAGGCTTTGTTGCATTATTAACCTTGTTCCTTCTCCTACTGCTTTAAGCATAAAACTGGTGAGGCAGTGGCTGCTCCAGGGGCGTATCTGCAGAGGAGGAGCCACTGTAACTCTTTTGCAGATTTTGCTTAGTTTTGCCTCCTAGTGGACAGCAGCATAACACCCACGATCCTGTGTCCCCCAATTAGAGGCTAAGAGAAAAGGATTTTACGGTGAGTACAAAAAATCTCCTTTTCTCCTTAAAAACTGCTGACATTTCTCAGCATCATCGTGGTGACTCATGTCAGGACAAGTGGTTCCCCAAGCAGAGGATCGTTGCCTTCCCTTTTTCAGGACTGTCACCTCTCTGGGACCGTGAGAGCCACCCCAAGAGCCACAAGTGTTTGAATTTACACCTTACACATTTGAAACCAGTCCCATCTTGTCACCCTCATGTCCAGTTGGTTGTTCTTCTCATCTTCCGATGTTCTGGCCTATTTTTCTCTTACCACAGCGACACCACAATGGTTCAGTGCTTAGTATTTTTGCCTGGCTGCATTTGTGTCTTGGGTTCAGATCCCACTCTAGCCAACTCCATAGGTAGTTTTCCCATGCTTGCTTGACTGTACTCAGTTCCTCAAGGTTTTTTTGCTCAGTACTCTCCACAGTCCAATGGTAGATCGGTACAGCTCTAGATCTCAGGCTCTTATAACTGGTGTGTCCTTCATCAACCTCCAAGATGGAATCTCCATTAATGGGGGTAATCTCTATGGAACTTACAGGTTTGTCTCTGCTTAGCGGACTTGAAGATGACCTGTTCATCTTTTCTGGATTGCTAAAGAGTCCAATATTCTCTCTTAACAGCTTTTGGCATCACAGTCATCTTGGACATTTTCCCATCATCCTTACGAGGATCACGTCAGCGGCCTAGCCTTTTCTTGGTCTTCTTTCAAATTCCTTTTGGTTCAAGACACTTTTCTTCCACAAGCTCTAAGGTTTCTAATTCCTCTCACAGTACTCTTCTGGTTTAAGATCAGCTTTTTACATGTTCAAGTAGTCTACTATCCCAGCCTAGTATCAGGTCATCTGGAGCACGCTTTTTTTAATTTGCACAATCAAGAGTACTCCCATCCCCACTGTAGAAGAGTTTGCTTTTCCTCTCCTTGAATTCAGTCACTCTGACTTTGTGTTCCACTTGCCCAAGTGTCCTCTTTGCGTAAAACCTCTCCCCATTCTAGTCATGAAAGATTGTCTTTCCGGTCACAGGCTTTTTTTCCTCCCAACATATGTAACCCCAATGAAGCAATAGAGGAAAGAAGATTTTGGGTACCAGGGCCAGTGCCACACCTGGTGCATCCGGGCAAGTTCCAGCACTCTTCACAACCTTGGGGGGTCCCTTGCCATTGGGGGTTCTCTTACTGGTGTGAAAGTAAGGCTATAGCAGAGGGGGGCCACATCTGACATCTTCAGTGATGTCAGATGCTGCTGATCCGCACTCTGTTCCTTTCATTATCGCAAAGTTTGTACTGCAAAGGCACTAAAGAGGCTGCTATGCTCAGTACAAACAGGAGCTTATTGGAAGAAGAATGTCGCCATGAGGAGGGATCATCTAGTCACCGCCAAGCAAGTGGTGGGTATAACTTGTCTCCGTCGGGGATGTATCCTATTGAGATGAGCTAACTTTTTTCTGACTATTGTCAGTCTCCTAGTGCATGGGCATACACCCATTGTTCTGTGTTCCCCCAATGAAGTGTCTGTGAAAGAGATTTTAGAGTGAGTACCCAAAATCTTTTTTCTGCAAAGTATTTTGAACATGGCAGCTTTTTCATTTGAGAGTGGTGTTGCCAGCTGTGTGTATAGTTGCGTATACCCAAAGCACCCAATTATTGGGCTGTTGGGGATTGCAGGCACAGGGGCAGTACTCTAATGGCATACTGGTGTACAGTTCAACCATCTCTCATTCTTTCTGTTTCTTTTCTAGGTGATCGAGTAGTTTTGGATAATGTGTATATTTGGGATGATGTGCGAATTGATAATGATGTTACCATTAGAAACTCTGTGGTTTGTAATAATGTTATTGTGAAGAATAGAGTACGAATAAATGAACACTGCGTCCTGACCTCAAAGGTAATGGAAATAATTAAAGGGATGTTCCAGCTTTTCTAATTTCCGCATTAGGAGGCTAGTGAGGCCGTTGATTCACATTTATGTTTACTTGTCAAGATGTGTGTGTGGTATTGTGTTCCAGTCCTATTCATTGGATGTATATATCTGTAGATAAGACAGAGAGGAAAAGAAGCTCAATAATAACGATAAACACACCTACATATTAATAGAACACATATTATTAGACTTACTGCCATATTAAATAATAAAAAAATGCCTTCAACAGCTGCATCCAATAAAGATATATATACCCCACAAAAATCAATATATTTTTACCATATCTGAAGACATGAATTCTCTGGCCCCACTAACCTCTTGATGTGGAGCCGGATTTCTACTTTAAACCATTATTCTCTGAGACCTAATTGCAAATTAAATTCCCACATAATCTGGTTATCTTTAGGTCATTCTCGGGCCTGATTTAGATCTGCCAGAGAACACTGTTATTTCTCTGCATCATCCAGATGAGGATGAGGAGGATGACGATGAATTCAGCGATGACGCATCGACTGGCAAACAAGAGGAAAAATCCAAGGTCAAAGGTAATGAATGATCAGTGGTGTTTTCTATGTAGAATCAATAGACTGGGATCTTGGGACAATCACTTCTTATGCTGTTGTCAGATTCCATGGAGAATGTCTGCTAGAATTAATCAAATTCTTGACATTTACCTTAACTGCACAATTTTGCCAACAGTGTATAACAAAGCAGAGGTTGGATCAGAGGGTGAAGGTTATGTGTGGAAGTCTTCAGAGACCGCAGATGAAGAGAATGAAGTGCTACAGAAAAGCCTTTGGGGTAAGTAGGTAAAGGTTAGATACTGCTTTGTAGACTGCTAATTTTTTACAGTTTGCTCTCGTGTGTTTGCAAATTCTGCTTTAATGCAGAATGGAAAGGGCAGGCAGGAGTACTGAAAGAATGGAGCTTGCAGGCAGAAGTACAGAAAGAAGGAACTGGCAGGCAGGAGTGCAGAAAGAATGAACTGGCAGCAGAGTACAGAAGAATGGAATGGAGGCAGGAGTACAGAAAGAATGGAACTGGAAGGCAGGAGTACAGAAGAAGGAACTGCAGCAGGAGTACAGAAAGAATGGAGCTGGCAGGCAGAAGTACAGAAAGAAGGAACTGGCAGCAGGAGTACAGAAGATGGAGCTGGCAGCAGGAGTACAGAAAGAATGGAACTGGCAGGCAGGGTACAGAAAGAATGAGCTGGAAGCAGGAGTACAGAAAGTAGGAACTGCCAGGCAGAAGTACAGAAAGAATGGAGCTGTAGGCAGGAGTACAGAAAGAATGGAACTGGCAGGCAGGAGTACAGAAAGCAGGAACTGGCAGTCAGGAGTACAGAAAGAAGGAACTGCAGGCAGTGTACAGAAAGAAGGAACTGGCAGGCAGGTGTACAGAAAGAAGGAACTGGCAGGCAGGTGTACAGAAAGAAGGAACTGGCAGGCAAGTGTACAGAAGAAGGAACTGGCAGGCAAGTGTACAGAAAGAAGGAACTGGCAGGCAGGAGTACAGAAAGAAGGAACTGGCAGGCAGGTGTACAGAAAGAATGAACTGGCAGAACAGAAAGAAAATAAGTGTCATAAACTTATCTTTTATTCTAAAAACAAAAAATGTAAACCTTGCATATCTTGCTAATAGTTTACAAAATCTGTCATTTTACTACTACTGATGCAATGTTTGACACTGATCATAATCCTGACATGGTCCTTGACTAGACCGGATTCCTAAATCTGTGCTTCACTGTCTGAGTATGGACTACCATGCAAGGACCGTCTGCTGGTCTCCTGGCCCATTCACACATCTGTATGTCATGATCCAAGTACAGACAGCAATGCATGGATTGTATGCGGTCTCATGATCTGAACTTTAAGTCTCATATGTCTATGAGGCTGTTAAAGCGTAACCGCCGTTTATATTTTTATTGCATAATAATGTAGAGCAAGTGATATTAATACATTTTCAAATATACTTCATAAGAAAAATCTGGTTGAAAACCATTCATAAACGTTCCACAAGGTGTCCCCACTAGACTGTGTGTAAAGCAGACATATGTTCTCAGTCAGATCGGTCTTCACAGTGAATACGGGGCATGTAACCATACAATGTAAAGGGAGTGTGGCCTACACTCCTGACTGACTCTGGTAAGGAAACAATATATCAGATTAGCTCAGCAAACAGCACATTTGCTAAGCAATGTGGGGATCACAGCAAGCTCCTCTTTCCTTGGCACAAGCGTCTCTGATGTGTCACCTGGCTCCTTCTCTGCTCAGTTAAGGTACTGTCACACGTGGCAATTTTGCTAGCAATTTCACTGGCAATTTGCTGGTTGCAGTGAAATCATCGACACATTATTCCATTTTGTACACGGCAACAAAATAGAACAATGTGTCCATGATTTCACTGCAACCAGCAAATTGCCAGCAAAATTGCCGCGTGTGACGGTACCTTTAGGATCTCTGTTAACCCTTTCTCTGCTGTCACATTGCACTGATCACTATTGGCCTGTTCTCAGAAGCTGTGGAAAACTCACATTTGCACTGCTCTCTATCAGCTGCTGGCCATACACAGTCAGCCATAAAATGCAGTTTTTAAAAGAGCACAGAAAAATGTGAAAAAATAAGTCATATGGCACAATAAAAGCGTAATCTTAGCTGCTATGTGACCATCATTAACAACCAGGGCAGTATTGAGGTTTTTTTTCTTCAGTGAAATGGCACTTAAACATTTTAAGTGTGTTAGGAGATCAGTGGCAATGGTCTGCCAATCACAGTCCGCACTTGGACCATGACATACAGATGTGTGAATGTTGCCTTAGGGTTTCGGATTCAGGTCAGGTAGACCTACAAGCCAGTTCATGGTACAGATTGTAAAAATCAGACGTGATTTTGGCCCAAAAGTTTGTGGTTCCTTTTTCCCCATTGACATTAAATAAAATGTAAGGGCCTTACTTAGCCAGTAAAAGTCGTAAGCTTGTGGATCTTGATTAATTTCATTGGAGCGGAGAGTTCAAGGATTTCTGCTGCCAACCAGAGTATATATGTTGTTAATTATGTCTTCTACATCTACAACAGTTTCTTTTTTTTCTGTCTTTAGCCTCATTGGTTGACACAGACTATGGGTGTTATGTTGCTGTCCACTAGGAGGCGACGCTAAGCAAGATCTGCAAAAATGTACATGGCTCTTCCTCTGCAGTATACACCCTTGAAGAGAAGGCACTGCCTCACCAGTTTTTGCTTAGTGTTGTTAGGAGGCACACTCAATTATTTTTCCTCTTTTAATTTTATTTTTTAATTTTTCTTAAGAAGAAAAGTGGGTCCCTGGCGAGACCCCCGGCATGCTCCCTCCTCGGCCCCCCACTGTTGGGGGCGCTGGGTCGAAATTGAGATAACCATACATATGCCGCCCTCCTACCTCAGCACCCCACTGTTGGGATGCTGAGTTGAAGTTGAGACATCCCCTGTACACCATCCTCCATCCTCAACTCCAGAATACAGCAGCCTCCCTAAAGGACTTGGTTGAGGCACCCAAAGGTACAAGCTGTATCAGCCACAATGCCAGCATCTGCTGCACCATGGCTGCAGGCTGAGGCACCAAAACGTACAGGCTTTATCAGCCACAATCCAGCATCTGCTGCCTTGGGAGCTGACTTACAGAAGATCCTTCCCCCCAGCCCACTGCCCCAATGGGATCCGATGCGGCCTCTTCTCCCTAAGGAGCCACGATTGGAGATCATTACCACCCTCCCCATCTCCCTCTCCATACAGGGATTTGGGTTGAGGCCGTGCTTATGGTGGTTTCAGAGCCCTGTCCTCTCCGGGTCTCTTGAATGCAGCGATTTCCCCGCTGTACTATGGGATTGCCCCCCTGTACCTCCATGCTGTGCCCTTATCCACGGGCTACGCAGGTCAGCGGTGGTGGTTTTGAGACAGCGGGACTAGCTGTATAGGACGGCGGCTGCGATCCAGTACAGCAGGACAGGCGGGGTTCGGGGACTTCCGCGCCGCCTCTTCACTTTCCCCGAGCCACCAATTTACTCGAGGCCCTGGCTCCGGCCAAGCGCGGATGGTTCCGCCTCTTCACGCCTCCCGCCCGCCCTCCGGCTGATGTCAGTAGAGGCCGGTCCACGCCCTGGCCGTATCACGAAAGGGGCAGACAGGGCTTTCTCCTGCCGCTTCTCGCTCTATCGCGAGATCTCCTGCGCGCCTTTTTTGCTAGCTGGCCACGCTTTTTCACTGTCCTGCCCCACCTTCTCCTCACACAGTGGTTGCCATGACAGCACCACTGCACCGATGGGCCTGAGCATTGTGTCATCCACTGAAGCACACACAGTAGGGAGACACAGGATATTCCTACACCAGGAACAATCCTCTTCACAAGCAGTGCGGCGCACTGCAGAGCATGTTACATCTATGTTGTGCTCACAGAACACAAGGCAGTTAAGACCTTTACTGTTTATTACACCTCTTGCATTGCTGCAGAGCGCTGTGCTCACAGACAGAAGGCAATTAAAGCTTTTACTGTTTAGTACACCTCTCGCATTGCTGCAGAATGTGGTGCTCACAGTACAGTAGGTAATCAAAACCCTTACTGTTTATTACACCTCTTGCATTACTGCAGGGCGCTCTTAACAGGCTAGGGTCTCTAACACTATACCGGAACCCGACAGTAATACTGAGTTCCAACCTTCATCTGTAACAGTCTATAGCACAGGTGAGTTGCTCCCTGCACCTCAGGGTAGCCTAAGCTGCAACAGAGCATTACGGAGCAAAAGGGCACACCATGTATCTGATGGCACAGTGGGATACTGCGCAAAAGTAAATGAGGCGCAGCGTGCTGATGTTCCCATCTGCCATTACTTCTGACTCGTCATTGACTATATGTCATGGGTCTGAGTCCAGGGGTGATCACCCTGTGGAATAACGTTTAGAACCCTGAGATAAATCAACTATCGGATTGCTGCTTCCCAGCGTTCTCTCACAGACCCCATCTAGGGATAGCCAGCAGAGCTCGCCATTATCCGATGGCCTCGGATCTGAGCTCGGATCCTGAAATACATGCGTCCACAACCGGGACTCCACACAGGGACAGGAACTCTAATCTTGGCCTGTCAGTCCTGCTCCCGGTATCTTAAACCTGTGAGGCCCATGGGTTCCCTGCCTCAAGACATATCCCAAGTAGACAGCAGTTGCCTTGGACGATACAAGCTCTCGCTCCCTGACTGCTCTATTGATGTCCAAGACACTGGCATTTTGGCCCTGTAACCGGCGTTATGGACTGCACATTCTAGTGAAAGGCAGACTCTGCCCCTAGGAACTCCCTCGCGAGCCTTCATTATCTTAATGGCTGTCTTCACCGAAGGATGGACACACTATTTACGGATGCCACAAGAGAAAGGAACATTTCCTTCCTCAATTCAATCCAAAGCAGCTGATCGCCTGCCGGCAACAAAAGTATTTTCTTGTATTTTTCAACACTCATGGGGTTGGCTAACTCTTGCAAAGCGCGGACTAATAGTCTTTTTCCACGAGAAACAGGATCTTCTGTAAACCTAAGGCCCAGATCCCATAGGTTTTTCAGTGTCATGACTCGCCACTCCTGGAGACTCTCTTTCCGGGCAGGCCTTCCGTTTTTTTTTTTCCAACAAAGTCGGACCCTCGCGGCTCAGACTCCAGCTAAGGCCGTTGTCCAGAGAGTTCTCACTTGGGCCCTGCTTACAATCCACTGTATATTGCACAGGACCTCAACCTGATCCTAGGACGCACTGCAAACATTCATCCCTTTAACATTCAATAGTTTCCCCTCCACCTTCTGTCCAGGAGGTTGTGTTTTATGGTGACGTTCCACCTACTCCTAGAATCTCACGTCTTGCAGCGCTCTCCTGGCAGGGTATTCCATCGGTACCCCGCCAAGATACGGTGTCGCCTTCGCCAGCACTGTCGCCCTTCCGAAGGTGGTTTTATCATCCACCTAAACGAAGACATTCCTGACCATCTGTTTGCCTGGCACAAATGCATCGATTGGTGTCCACTCTACACACACTGGATTTAGTTTGAACCCTTCAGATCTACAGGTCCTAAAAGGTAGCCTTCAGGACGGCTGACTCTCCATTCATCTGTTGGAAGGACAACGAAGGATGCATGCCAGCATCCACTGCCCCCCATGGCCAGAGGGATACAAGGACTACGATGGGAGCATGCCAGTATCCACGGCCACCTGGGCATGTGACTCAGATACACTATACAACACAGGTATCAGTTGCAGTATTTGCCGATTCTTCCAGGTATAAGGGCACACTCAACGTGCACAGTTGAGGTTTCCTGGACCATGCAGCACCAGGCATGTGTTCAACAGGTGTGCATGGTTGCCACCTGGTCCAGTCTTCACTATTTCGTGACGCATTAGTGTTCATATCCATGCTTCGGCAGGTGCGAACATGGGTAGACGCACTCTCCAGGCGACAGTAGTTCACCAGTGAGGTGCATGTCTTTTAAGAGTTTATGGCTTTATTCTCTTCCCACCCAGGGACTGCTTTAGGACATCGCACGGTCTGTGTCCCCCAATGAGGCGAAGGAGAAAAGATTTGTGTGTACTCACCGTAAAATCCTTTTCTCTTAGCCTCTAATTGGGGGACACAGCACCCACCCTGTTGCCCATTTGGGCCTTTCTTGGTTTCTCATATTGCTCTTGAGCTATTACATTGTTGCCTTCTTACAGGCTTTGTTGTATTATTAACCTTGTTCCTTCTCCTACTGCTTTAAGCACAAAACTGGTGAGTTCGGGCCTTTTTTGGTTTGTCATGTTGCTCTTGAGCTTTTATGTACTTGCCTTCTTACAGGCGTTGTTAAAGAGGACCTGTCACCAAACCAGGCATGGTGATCTAATTACAGCACTGGATGCAGCTTGTCTGCAGCATGCAGACAAGGGGTCCCCCAGCACTTGAGCAGCCCTGTACCCCAAGATAATACAGTTAGAAAACTTACATGCTCCAGCCACTAAGGAGGTGGCTAGGGGCTGCAGCCAAGGGCAGATTCACACCCCCTGCATGTGTAATCTGCCCCCGCTGCCAATTATTCTCTCCCTCTTCAGCAGCATTTAAACAGAGTTTGTTTTTTTTTCTGAACTTGCTGTTTGGCCCCGCCCCTCAGGGGGCGGGGCTAAACAGACTTTCTGGGAGAGAAAAAAAAGCTCTGTTTAAATGCTGCTGAAGAGGGAAAGAATGATTGGCAGCGGTGGGCAGATTACACATGCAGGGGGTGTGAATCTGCCCTTGGCTGCAGCCCCTAGCCACCTCCTTAGTGGCTGGAGCATGTAAGTTTTCTAACTGTATTATCTTGGGTACAGGGCTGCTCAAGTGCTGGGGGACCCCTTGTCTGGATGCTGCAGACATGCTGCATCCAGTGTTGTAATTACCGTATATACTCGCGTATAAGCCGAGTTTTTCAGCCCAAAAATTGGGCTGAAAAGTTACCCCCTCAGCTTATACGCGAGTCATTACACGGGCCCCCCCCCCAGAGGTATACAGGCCCCCCATCAGTATCCAGGGCCCCCCCATGCTCCGGAAAGCTGTAAAGGAAGATGATTATACTTATCACTGTCCCGGTGCCGTCCCCGCTCTGCATCGCGATCCTCCATCTTCATTCACCGGCTTTCGGCTTCCTGTGTTCGGCGCCGACAATGACGTCATTGTCGGCGCAGAACACAGGAAGCCGGAAGCCGGTGAATGAAGATGGAGGATCGCGATGCAGAGCGGGGACGGCAGCGGGACAGTGATAAGTATAATCATCTTCCTTTACAGGTTTCCAGAGCATGGGGGGGCCCTGGATACTGATGGGGGGCCTGTATACCTCGGGCTGCTGCTGTATAACTGTGGGGCTGCTGCTGTATAACTGTGGGGCTGCTGCTGTATAACTGTGGGGCTGCTGCTGTATAACTGTGGGGCTGCTGCTGTATATAACCGTGGGGCTGCTGCTGTATATAACCGTGGGGCTGCTGCTGTATATAACCGTGGGGCTGCTGCTGTATATAACCGTGGGGCTGCTGCTGTATATAACCGTGGGGCTGCTGCTGTATATAACCGTGGGGCTGCTGCTGTATATACCCCTGGGGCTGCTGCTGTATATACCCCTGGGGCTGCTGCTGCTGTAACACTGCTGGGGCCTGTATATACCACTGGGGAGGCTGCTGTATACCACACTGCTGGGGGCTGTATACTACCACTGGGGAGGACTTTATACCATCGGGGGGGCCTGTATACCACACTGCTGGGGGCTGTGTACCTGTGCTGGGGTCCACCCTCGGCTTATACACGAGTCAATAGGTTTTCCCAGATTTTGGGGGCAAAAGTAGGGGGGTCGGCTTATACACGGGTCGGCTTATACACGAGTATATACGGTAGATCACCATGTCTGGTTTGGTGACAGGTCCTCTTTAACTTTACTTGCTTCTCCTGCTTTAAGCAGAAAACTGGTGAGGCAGTGCCTGCTCCAGGGGTGTATACTGCAGAGGAGGAGCCACTGTAAATCTTTTGCAGATCTTGCTTAATGGCGCCTCCTAGTGGACAGCAGCATAACACCCACGGTCTGTGTCCCCCAATTAGAGGCTAAGAGAAAAGGATTTTACGAGTACACAAAAATCTTCTTTTTTTCATCAGGCCTTAAAATTACTATTGAAGAGGACAGTGATAGTGAGAGTGGAAAGAGTGTGTGCTCAGAGCAGATAGACAGCCGCCCACCTTCCCCCCTTCTGGATGACGTTAAAGGTAATATTTCTTTCAATGTCCATTACCATGTAGTCTGAAAAATGTCCTGACTTTTGTGGCTTAAGCCAAATAATATCTCTTGAAATATTGAACACTACTTCAAAGGATTGTAGATGAATTAGTTCTCGTCTCATGTCATTCAGTTATGCTGTTTTCTTGTATAGTTTTTCAGAATGAAGTTTTGGGAACATTGCAGAGAGGTGTGGAAGAGAATATTTCCTGTGATAATCTTGTATTAGAAATCAACTCACTAAAGTAAGTTGGAATTTGAATATTCATTCAACTCCAAAACCATTTTCCCCCTAAGATATGAGCATATGGAGCATATACTGGGCCATTGGAATGGTCGTGGTGTTATCAAATAGGCGAAAACATGGATTACATGCAAGCAGGAGATTGTCCTAAATGTTCTCTTTCTACAGGTATGCCTATAACATCTCTCTTGTGGAAGTGATGCAGATTTTATGCAAAGTTGTCCTGGAGTACCCATTGCAGCAAATGAATGGAGTCCTTGATGTGAATCCTTACTGTAATGTGGTGTTACCTGTGAGTAACATGATGATCTTCTTTTAAAGTTTGAAAGCTAGAAAATGATATAAAGTCTTGAAAAGGCTAAGTTACAATCAGAAAGCAGAAAATCAGCTGTCGATTAAATCGGTTATTTTTTGTTTACCTTTTTTTTTCTAGGGTATGTCCTCACGGTCTGGAGGAGCTGCATGTTGGACGCAGCTCCTCCGGACCTGAGGGAAGCCGCGGGTGCCCGCAGGGAGACCGCAGCCGCCCTGTACTCACTGTGTGCGGCGGGTGCGGGGCGGCTTCTTCCTGCAGTCACCCGATGGGAGCCGCTTCCGACTCCGCAGCATGAAATGAACATGCTGCGGAGGAGCGGACTCCCGGCAACCCGCGCCACAGCTTCAGACGCTGCGGGCGGGTTACGCATAGTGAGGATGGGATTCTAGAAATCCCATCCACTATGCTACTACTGTACTACGCAGCGTTTTGGACGCAGCGCAAAGACGCTGCGTCCAAAACGCTGCGTCTCCTGATTGTGAGGATGCACCCTTAATCTGATTTTTATTAAAAATATCTCTTGTCCTGCAGTTTTCACACTGGCCAGTGGGGCTTTGTAAGAATTGTACTGCCTGTTCTTTCTAGAAGAGTTTTCAGCAAGGCTCCATATGATGACAGGCAGGATTAAAGGGACAGGTAATGCCTCTATACACAGCTGATAAAACAGGATCTACTAGAGAAGATCTCACAGCTGACCCTGCTTCTTTCCTCTTAGCAAAAACGCTTGACGTGCTCATTTGACATTTTAAGGCTGCGTGCACACAATCAGGGTTTACAGCATTATGGACGCAGCGTGTTAGCACTGCCTTCATAACGCTGCGTTGTACAGTACAAGCACAGTGGATGTCATTTACAGAAATCCTATGCCCACTGTGCTTCTTTCTTCCGCAGCGTTAACTGACATGCGGGGTGGCTTTCTGCAGCATGTCAGTTTTGCTCTGAGTAGTCACAGGTGATCTCAGCGGGTGAATGCAGGGAAAAGACTCCCTGCACTGAATGCAGATCGTGGGCACGGGGTGGCTGCATTCACCTGTGGAAATCCCCGGCTTCCTGCAGGAGAGCAGACACTGCGTCCAGGATATACCCTAATATTAAAGAAAGGGTCCGGATCTGATCATTGTGGCTATATACTGGTGTGATTTCCTGAAACAACAGGAAAATATTTGGCCAAGAGTAAGGAATGTTAGAAAATGTAGAAATAACAATTACCCTTTGAATTCTCCTCACTGCGGTGGTCCCTGCTGGTCCTGCACTGATGACATACCGCCATATGGTTCATCTGACTACTGCATCCTCAGGTGTGACTTTGCCATGTATGTGATGAGACGCTGAGGTGATGGGCTGCAGTGATCACATAAATAACAGACAGACCCCCATTACTACCAGGCCAGTGCGGGATTTACACATAAATCATGGTTATATCTTTATTTTCTGACATTTCTTACATTTTCTAAACTTCTCAAAAAAACAGCATTTTAACATTTTTGTGATACCCTATTGACTAAAACAGATGCTTTGGGAAGAAAGGTGTGCTGTAGTCCGCGCTGCCAGGTTAACTCACATCAAAGAAAACGAGTGGACGATGTCCAGTTCAATCCTTCTTTATTCTCCTACGCGTTTCGGCGCCTAGCCTGGCACCTTCATCAGGGATATCCCTGATGAAGGTGCCAGGAGGGCACTGAAACGCGTAGGAAAATAAAGAAGGATTGAACTGGACATCGTCTACTCGTTTTCTTTGATGTGAGTTAACCTGGCAGTGCGGACTACAGCACACCTTTCTTCCCAAAGCATCTGGCTTCGTCTCCACGTTTGTGAGACCGGTGAAGGTCCAGCAGCAGCCATCAGGATATTTATCCAAACAGGTCTACAAACCAGTTGTGGGTCTCACAACTGGAGTAGGTGAGTGGATTACCCTTTCTCACCATTGCATCAGCAATGTTGTCCCCCCCCCCCCCCTCTTTTTTGCCTATTGACTAAAAGGATGGTAATATACAGTACACTCAAATGACTGTGGATTATAAAAAAAATCATGCACTTCATATAGATCCAATTTCTGTTTACCAGCTCCTAAAAAGATGGACCCCAGTTTTTAAAAACTACATAAAGCGTGCATCTGACCACTTGTGCTGTCTTAGTGCAATGGAAGAATTTTTTTTGGATCATGAACCTCTCTGGGCAGCAACTGCAAAGGTAACAAACTGAATGCTATATTGTATCAAAATCCTGAGTAACAGACAAGCCCTAAGGCTGCTTAGATTTTTGTCAATCGTGGAAGCCCAATTCATTCCCTATTGGACATGTGGTCATGCGTGGCACTTGCGGTTTTGCCAGATCCTGCACTTGCGGCAAGTAAAAAAAAGCTGCTAGCAAGTGACTTGCCGTGAGTGCTGGATCTGGCAAAACCGTAAGTGCCACGCATGACCACATGTCCAATAGGGAATGAATTGGGCTGAATGCAGGCTTGCTGCAAGTGAGCTATAACACGTCAGATGTGGCAGAACTGCAGGATCTTCCGCGATTGACAAAGATCACTGATGTGAAAATAGCCTTACTGTATTGCCAAGTATAAAATAATAGTAGCACATACCTCCTATGTTGGTGCCAATAATGGCAGAAAATTCTCACATTTCTCTTTTTCCCTGGGCATAGCTATGCAGGCCTGACTTGAAGGAAATGTAGACTTCATTCCATCAATTATGGTCATGGTCATGACATTACCACAGGTCCTTCTACAGCATTAGTGAATTTCTGCAAGTCCTTAAAGCGTAACTGTTGTTTAAATTTTTATTTAATAGTAATGTAGAGCAAGTGATTGTTATCAACTTTCACATATACTTTATTACTGAAAACAAGAAGGAAAACATTAAAAAAAAAACTTCCACAAAATGTCCTCAGCAGGCTTTGTGTGAAGCTTATTCTCAGTCACATCCATCTTCATTGGGCGTAGAATAAACTGTGACAAAAACTGATGTATTTAAAACCTGACCATCTGTATTGGTACCTAAATAAGCAGGATCCAGACAGGTCAAATGTCTGACTTGGTCTGACTGCAGAAGATGGCTTTTTATGTGCAGGGCTCAAGGGGAGGGGTGGGAGACTCCCCTTTCTTGCAGAGAAAAGAAACAATTTAGACAAAAACTAATTAGCCATGCACGCAGTGAACACATCTGTAGGACAGTGTTCACACCACCAAAAGACTGAATCACAAAGAAACAGTCAAACGAGTAAAAATACCATGTTATTAAAAAAAATAGTTTAGGTACCAATACACATGGTCAGGTTTTAAATACATCAGATAGAGACTGCTCTGATACGGGTTACCTTGAAGTGGTAGAGCAGCTTAGTATACATTTTTTGCAAAAAAACGTATCAACTAAATACACTATTTTTTGCTACTTTTTCAGCAGCACTTGCTTTTTACAGTTTTTTTTTTTTTTTTTTTTTTTACAACAGAATATTTTTACACGTTTGTTAACTGTTTTTTGTGATTCAGTCTTTTGGTGGTGTGAACACTGTCCTACCGATGTGTTCACTGTGTGCATGGCTCATTAGTTGTTGTCTAAATTGTTTCTTGTCTCTGCAAGAAAGGGGAGTCTCCCACCCCTCCCCTTGAGCCCTGCACATAAAAAGCCGTCTTCTGCAGTCAGTCCAAGTCAGACATTGGACCTGTCTGGATCCTGCTCATATAGGTACCAATACTCATGGACAGGTTTTAAATACATCAGATAGGGACTGCTCTGATACGGGTTACCTTGAAGTGGTAGAGCGGCTTAGTATACATTTTTTGCAACACGTATCAACTAAATACCCTGTTTTTTACTACTTTTTCAGCAGCACTTGCTTCTTATTGTTTTTTTTTTCAACAGAGTATTTTTATACGTTTGTTTGACTGTTTTTTGTGATTCTGTAGCCTAAACTGTGTTCACAGTTCAGATAAGATACTGTCAAATTATCTCATGCCGACACCCTGCTGAGCTCAAACAGCTGCTGGGAGATCTTATCTGACTTCGCAGTCCCAGGTACCAGCACAAGGTAATTTGACAGTTTTATATGTATAGTGAAAGCAGTTTAGGCCACCCCTCCTGGAGACAGAGGTGACTGAGATTAAGCTTCACACACAGCCTGCTGAGGACATTTTGTGGAAGTTTTTTTTTAATGGTTTCCTTCCTGATTTCATTACTGTTGAATAAAAATTTAAACAACGGTTACACTTTAAGTCCTGTTATTATATTACGATTCGGGGGGCTCAACTTTCTTTAAAAAAAATCTGCATGACTGAATGTGGATTGACGTGACTGACACCAGATGACGTATCCACCCCGATGACTGCTTGTGCTGGCACCTAATGCAAACATCTAAGTAGCTAAAGTGCTTTTTTATGATAAGCACATAGTTTTTTTTATTTTTATTAAACCAGGTTAGTGATGCACAATGCATGATCTACATATGATTAGGGACAATTTAAAACAAAAAAAGACGTGACAGAGTCACATTAAAAGATGGGCTCCCAATGACCTGATCACATAACATGATTTCGTTTTACAATATTAAAGTTTTGCATAATTAATTCAGAATTGTCCTTTTTTTTTTTTTATTTATTTGTGTTATAGAGTTTCAGAAACTTTGTTGCGTGCCTATCAGATGTGATTAATGATTAATTTTGATTTTAATTTTGTCACTTTCTTGTGAGAGTTATTAAACTAGTCTTTGTGTGTGTGGTAGCTGCTTGTGCCTGAAACGCGTGAGCTATGTTGCCATTTTCTGTTTGTGGACGCATTATGCTTTTAATTTGAAGAAGTAAACTTGAAGATTTTATTTCTGGATGCTGGCATTCCCTTTTTTCTCCATGTTTTACATTGCCATCAAACAGCCGTGGGACTAGTCAGGCCGAGTGAGCAGTATATATTTAATTTCCTTAGAGGGTCTTAGAGAAGTCATATTCTACTGGATGAACTGTATATAGATAGTCTGAGAGGAGATATATACAGCAGAATGTAGCTGAAAGGAGGGATGTACTTCAGGGTGTCGCTTTGTATAGAGAGGCTGAAAAGATATACTACCGGAGGGGGGGATACACTGCAATCCTCCACAATGACAGTGCAGAGCAGTGTTTGTTGCCAGCTGCTGAGAGACTAGTAATGTGAAATTAATAGCGATGAGTGAGTAGTAAGAACTTTGGGTTCGGATAGCTCTAACTGGATATATTGTCCAAGTAACGAATCCAGTGCAAGTCAATGGGGAGCTCACTCCGATCTGAATTCTGAAACATTTCAAAGTGTTCGGTTAGAGCTATCTGAACCTGAATATCTTACTACTCGCTCATCACTAGAAATTAGAAATACTGCCTTATTGATGCATATGGCTGAGGGTAATCTTCTGCTATAGCGTCAGTAGAGCAGCATTTGCAGTTTCACATCTTCAAGGTGTGTGCAGCTGGTAACAAACACAGCTCTGCACTGCTGTTCTGGAGGATTGCTCAGCTAAAACTAGCTAATGATGTGAAACCACACTGCAGCTATACTGACGTAAATGGCAGAAGATTACATCGGTCAGACAGGAAGCTGCACAAGAGAAGAGAATGCATAGAAGGATACGGGGAATTTTAAACTTGGATTAGCTTCATGATTGCTCAAAGAGATGGGGCTACCAGTAGCACATAAGCGAGATGGAGAAAGGTGGAGCCCTGACGAGAACCAAGTGGTTAGGAATCTGCAGATAACCATACACACAAACCTCCAGTGCTATATTTTTTTTTATGTGTCATATGTCCAGAAATATTGCAGTCCTTGTTTTTATCTTTAAATGTATGGACATATAAAAGTACTATATAATGTTAACATGTCGCTCAATATTTCCCTCCATATTATTACGATTTACTTTATTATAGGGTATATGCTCATTTTGTGTTTTCTTTTGGGTTAGGTCTGTGAAATGGCCATGGTGTGAATGTGCTCCTTTTACACACATAAACTTGTGCTGAGACTTCCTTTTTTTTGGTTTTGTATTTTTTCTTTGTTTTTTTTTTTGTACTCTGTTCAAATAGGGTGTGGTCCCTCCCTCTGAGCTAGATATTACATCTAAATGGGACAGGTGGCTGCAGGATGGCCCCTGTCCTTCTCTGTCCTTATTTACACTGATGTCAGTGACACAAGGTAAGGCTTTAATATTCGAGTAGGACCGTCCTGATGGGCACACCTTGGTGGGCTGGCTTTTATGCTTTTTTGATCAGTATTAACCAAGTTCCCTATGTTATTTAAATGTATTACTAAGATTTATTTACTTTATTCTTGGGTATATGGTCATTTTGTGTTTTTCTTCTGCGTTTCCTCTTCTCACAGGTTCTAATGGGATTTTACCAGCACGATGTGCTGGCTGAAGAGATGATTCTACGTTGGTTTTCACAAACAGAAATAACCGAAAAGGGACGGCAGCTACGTAAAAAACAAGCAGTAAGATTGTTTATGGTTTCCATGTTTTATTTTGAATATACATTTATATAGTGTCATATCTTCCTTTTTTCAGGGGGTTTCACCTTTCACATTTTTTGTTAAAAAAAAAATAAAAATTTCTTGTAATAAAAATAACAAATTCATCCAGTACTCACCTTCCCCGTGTTCAGCGCTGTGTCTCTGCCGCTGCTTCGGAGGTTGTTTATAAGCTACAGTGGTGCCATGGCACTGTAATCTGGTACTGAGCCCAGGCTCCCACATTGTAGATGGCACTATGCGCTGAGCTCAGTGATGGGATGCTGTTTCGTCAGTGTGGCGTCAGTGCTGCATCTTATACAAAGAGCAGCAGCAAAGACCCAGCACCACACCTCGGGTGAGTGGGTATCAGATTATTTTTTTTCATTTCTAGCACAACAAGCATGATTTTTTTAAGTAAAGATAAATGTGGATAACTCCTTTTTTTTTTTTTTTCTTTTACCAAACTTTCATTTTTTGGCTTTTTTAAAATTTACAAACTGAAAGAATTTCAGGAAATTGTTATAAAAAAATAAAAAAATTGCAAGTTGCTATATTTGAAAACCGGTAACATTTTTATTTTTGGGTTGATAGAGTTGTGTGAGATCTTGTTTTTTGACTGGCGGCCTGATCTTTTTATCGATACTATTTTGGTGTAGATATGACTCTATCATTGCTTCTTAAGACATTACTGTGTGCAATTCTGCCATTTTTTATTTTTTACTCAAATTTTTTGTTTTTTTAGACATTGGGTTAATTAATTTTTAATTTTCATAAATCAGACTTTTTTTTTAGTACAATGAAACTAAATATTTTTTTTTTCCCATTATTATTATTTTTTTTTTGTTAACTTGGAAAAAGGATAGCATTGCAGTACATAGTAAAAATCAGTCTCCTAAAGTGCCCAGCCACAGAGTGGACTTCATAGCAGAGGTCACTTTCCAGGCACGGGGGTTCATAAGATTGCGTGAAGACAAGCCAGCATCAATGTCATTTTCAAACAAAATTCTTTTTATTTAGACATTCACATATGAGATAGGCTGGGGTCACACACACAGATATCTGGGCAGATATTGTTCACAGATCTCTGGTTGCAGTGAAATCATGGACACATGGTTCCATTTTGTGGCTGTGTACAAATGGAGCAATGTATCCATGATTTCACTGCAACCAGAGATCTGTGAACAATATCTGCCCAGATATCTTTGTGTGTGACCCCAGCCTTAAAAGCATTTCGGGCAGACAGTCCCGCTAGAAGCATTTCAAATAAAAATCCTTAATCATTGGCAAGTAAACAAAGCCTGACACATCTATATGCACTTCACAAATTACAACACTTGTGAACTCTGATTTAACGGATTAAATCAATTATTGGTTTGTTCGTTTTAAGGACAATCTGACCTCAATGAAAAACAGTTGAAGAGCAGTATAGAAAATGCAAGATTTTAAGGCATCATTCACTTTGCACATCATACTTGTAAATTTCATAAATTACATACTGATATATGAATTCAATTTCAAAGAAAAAAAAAAAAGCACAATGATATTTATGCAGAATTTCAAGATAGATGGATAGTCAAAAAAGCACATTTGTCATGTGACACCTGTAATAGCATGTATTGTTGTTCATTATACTGTATTAATTGACAAGACATTAACTGGGCATTGGTGCTGGCTTCTCTTCATGCAGTCCTATAGATATTAGTGGACACCAGCCACTGCCGTGCACATGTTTCGGATCATCATTGAGTTGAGGATGAGCTATTCCTCTTCTCCTTCCCACAATTCAAACGGGGGTGTTCAGCCAGATTTCAGCTGTCATAGGAACCATTAGTTTCCTGCGACTCATCGGCTTTACTTCTCAGGGAAGCCGATGGCCGCTCAATCTAAGATCCAGGCTGGATTGCAATGCTTAATTGCCGCTGTCAGCAGTGGGCATCGGCATTTAACAAGTTAGCGGTAGCTCTAGGCAGAAATGCCTATATAATGTAATGAAAACCTATGTAGAAACATGAGTACTAAGCCAATAAATGATCAATACTATAAAATGTGTTATTAAAAACTACTAAAACACGAAAAGATAAAGGATATAAAGGCAAAAGTGTCCTCAGCACAGGGAAGTATGATAGAAAAGGGGTCCCAAGGGGGACATGGGGTGACCCTGCGTGTTTCGTCAAATGGTTTCTAGAGGTTGTACAGCTTCTATATATACTCAACATTTTCCCCCATCTGTACTCCCTCTGGACAAAACCATTTGGTGAAACACGTGTCAGGGTGACCCCTTGGTCCCATTAGGACCCCCTTCTATATCATACCTCCTGTGGTCAGGACACTTGTCACCTGACTATATATATTAAACCAGCTCAGGTAAATATTCTGCTGGCCTTATTCTTTTTCTGTCCAGCATTCTCCAGCAGGATGATTCGCTTCAGGTCTGTTTACGACTGTCTTCCAGTCTCTAACATCCACAGATTTAGATCACTACTGATTCTCTATCATTTTGGTTTCACTTATACAGGGACCTCTTTTTGTCCTCCACTATTCTCTCAATATTTGGACTATTATATTATACTCTTTCGGTTATTTGTTAGAGGGATTTAGTGTATGGTTTATGTTCTTATTTGTCTTGTTCTTTACTTTGAGAACCTCTAGTGATATTCTTCAATATTACATCCTGTGTCTTTTGTGAGATCTAATTCTTGATTTTATCATACCTGTTTTTTATCCCTCCAGAACTGAAAACCTATGTAAGCCAGGAGTCTCATTTAACTAATAGCTGTCCATAGTGTACAGCCACCTTTTGAACGGTTGGGGATGGATAGAAGAGAAGGGAATAGTACAAACTTTTTATATAGGATTGATTGATGTGGTATTGAATTGAAGGTTAATGCAGATGATCATTACTTCTGTGATTGCAGTGGTGTACTATCTTTTTTCTTTATCAATACAGCTTCAGAAATTTATCCAGTGGTTGGAAGAAGCAGAAGAGGAATCTTCAGATGATGAGTGATGTGGACTGTGACCGCACTTGTACTTAAAGCCCATATGTACTTCTTGGCTAGTCGCGGCTGATGAATCAATACGTGATGTTTGACTTCCAAAGGATCGGCCATATATGCATCAGGGCATCCGTGCAACGAAATTCAAATACACCGACTGCCAAGGATTACTTAGACTGCTCCTTCCACATAAGCTTATTACTTCCATCAGTGTTTAGCATATGCGTGGTGGCACAGTCCTTTGGTGCTGATCGCTCTGGGCTTATTTTAAAACAACCTTTTCTATGACTGGTTTTACACATCTGACACTCTAGGTCCGATTGCAGACCGATATGCTCAGACCAGTAGTGAGTTTCTTGACCTGAGCTTACCTCATGTAGGCCTAGGAGCCATTGAGTTCTGGTCATGTGACCCAGGAACGTTCTGTATTCGGACATGGATTGTTGGACATGTCAAACTAACTTGAAACCTTCATTTTTATATTCTCTCTGTCATATCACATTAACAAACAACTGAACTGTTTGATAGTTATCCCTGATGACTTCGCCATGATTTAGGATGCAGGGTAATGGGACAGGAATTTGCGCCAGTACCAACCTTCACAGGACTGAAACCTAATGTGTTTGCGTGCAAATATTTATTTCGGGGAACAAATAAAAACTATACAGATCTTGATTTTAGATTTTTAACTTCATGTTCTGTTAATTAAACCAATGAAGAATAACAATGTGCATGGAATTAAAAAACACGTTTCTTGCACATAATCTAGAGTGAACATACAATACAAATTTAAAAAATGAAGTTTCCATGTACCATATGTAAAGCTAAATAGTTATTTTATTGTATTTTGTGATCAAAAATGTATTGATGTACATGATAAAGGGTTTAATTACAAACAAAACCACTATAGATAATGACAACACCACCACATGGACAATAAGAGAGGATGGAATCTTTTAGACTATAATCATGAGATCATAAATTAAAGATTGGAAAGCATTATTAATTATAGTACACAGTTATGTCAGACTAAGAATCCACCATGCATGAATAAATGTTTAATATAAATGAGGATTAAAAAGTGCATGTGACATGTACCAATGGTCAGATCGCTGATCGTTGGTAAATGGTCAGGGCCGTTTTTCGATTGTTGGTCTCCCGCGGGGCGGCCAGCATCGGCATGTGTGACAGCGGGAGACCAACGATCAACGACCTTCTGGCCGATGCCCAGCTCCGCACAGACACGCTGGGACGCTGATAACCAGGGTAAACATTGGAGTAACTAAGCGCAGCGCTAATCTTAGTTACCCAATGTTTACCCTGGTTACCAGCATTCTTGCTGATCGCTGGTGAGTCTGCTTGTATGACACCTCACCAAGCGATGTCCCAGCGATCCCGATCGTTGGTGGGATCGCTGGGACATCGCAGCGTGTAACGAGGCCTTAAGCGCATCATGTTCCAGGTTGTCAGTCCATCAGTAAACAATACAAGCTATATAAAGTGCTTAGTGCAAGAGGAAAAGAACCCAAAATGTGAGGAGAGTGAACTTCACAGCTTGTCCAAACTGTAGTCCACTGCCTCCTCAATGAGAACACTTTTGGTTCTTCCCATGTGGGACAAAGGAGTCCATGGGAGTACGTTGCTACCACCATAAGGCTGACACAAACAATACACTTAAGTCACTTGCTTAGCAGGGTACACCCACCTATGCACACTAAGCAACTCGATAAGAAAGAAAGCAGTAGGAGAAGTCATAGAAGGAAAAAAAAAAATGGAGAATAACCACACACCTGGCCAATGAGGTAAAAGAATTGGGTGAGTGCTGTGTCCACCAATGAAGGCTACAAGAAAGATTTTACGGCGAGTACCCAAAGGAAACAGAAGAACACCAGAACAAATAGGATGGTGAGGCAGATATCTCAAGCTGTATTCATGGCAACTTGCGCTTGCAGAAGCTTTCTATGCAGACTTACGTGAGCTGACATGAAGGTGTCATTTTAATTTTTATTTCATAAATCAATAATACCCATGAAAATAAGCAACTTTGTAAAACATTTTAGACAAATTTGCTCCTTTCTCTGCAAAAAATTGATCAGCCATTATAAGTGAGCGTGTCACCACTGCTCAATACTCTATTGAGCATCGAGGTGCTCGGGCTTGCTCATTACCCGGTTGAGTATCGAGGGTTTTCGAGACATTCTGTATGTTTCTTGGCTGTGTTTCAGGGAGTCCGCCGTATCCTACAACACAATTCTGAAAGCCCTGCACCAAGCCCATACATTCCTCCCTTCAGCTCGTTTTCTTGAAATGAGATTGAAAATCTGTCATAGATATTATTTAACCCCTCAGAAGGATCATAACCTTATAAGAAGGTACACAACCTCCAAATGCTTTAAAGGTACTGTTACACACAGAGATATATTGCTTGCAACTCACTGGTTGCAGTGAAATCATGGACACATTGTTCCATTTTGTGGCTGTGTACAAATGTAACAATGTGTCTCACCATTGAGTTGCAAGCAATATATCTCTGTGTGCAACGGTATCTTTAGTGTCCCTCCATCCCTCCCCTGAATCTAACTTACTCCATTGCTTGTGGATATTCCAGGCCATTCAGTCCTTCTGGGCCAGATTATGACAATATATCACCACACATCTGACAAATTTTGCTCCTGATGAGCCTCTGTGGGCCATCTTTGGATATTTAAAGCCAGATAAATACACATGCTCTCCTAAACTACATATGGTTGCGTCAGCCAGTGATGAAGCATCCTGCAGGTGTGGATCCACTGCCAGGCTCCTCCTTTTATGATCTTTCTAGACAAACTGTCATTCCTGGTTGAGGCCTCCTTGC
Source organism: Allobates femoralis (assembly GCA_033576535.1). Classification (NCBI taxonomy): domain Eukaryota; kingdom Metazoa; phylum Chordata; class Amphibia; order Anura; family Aromobatidae; genus Allobates; species Allobates femoralis. Next base: position 214,854,673 of record JARQOC010000001.1, read on the forward strand.
ATAAGAGAGGAAAAGAAGCAGTCCTTCTTTGACACTTGGGAAAGTTTCAGAATTCAATGAATCAGCCATGATTAAGACCTGAGTGCGTCGAAACGCGTTGGCCTGTTTGTACACTTGTACTGCCTATTATTTGGATGTTATTTATCATTTAATAAAAGAAGAAAAATACTGGAACCATCCTGCTGGAATTTCTTCTTCTCAGTGAATCACAACTCCACACAACAGGTACGTTCCAAAAATTGAAGTTCCTTTATTCCACCTTGTTACAGTGCAATGTTTCGGTCCACCATTTTGGACCTTTGTCAAGCATACAGTGTTACAAATTAACCCACATTATATAGCACAGATAATCATCTAGTACCACCCCCAATTAAAATCAACCTATCAATGCATAAGGAAATCAAAACAAACGGAATACATATACCGTATATACTCGTGTATAAGCCGACCCCCCTACTTTTGCCCCCGAAATCTGTGAAAACCTATTGACTCGTGTATAAGCCTAGGGTGGACCCCAGCACAGGTATACAGCCCCAGCAGTGTGGTATACAGCAGCCTCCCCAGTGGTATATACAGGCCCCAGCAGTGTTACAGCAGCCTCCCCAGTGGTATATACAGCAGCAGCCCCAGTGGTAGTATACAGCAGCCCCAGAGGTGTATACAGCAGCCCCAGAGGTATATACAGCAGCCCCAGTGGTAGTATACAGCATCCCCAGAGGTGTATACAGCAGCCCCAGAGGTATATACAGCAGCCCCAGTGGTAGTATACAGCAGCCCCAGTGGTAGTATACAGCAGCCCCAGAGGTATATATAGCAGCAGCCCCAGGGGTATATACAGCAGCAGCCCCAGAGGTATACAGGCCCCCCCCCCCCATCAGTATCCAGGGCCCCCCTATGCTCCGCAAACCTGTAAAGTAAGATGATTATACTTATCACTGTCCTGTCCCCGCCGCTGCCATCGCGCTCCTCCGGCTTCATCCAGTGTCTTCCAGCTTCCTCTGGTCGGCGCAGACATTGACGTCATTGCCTGCGCCCACCGGAGGAAGACGGATGAAGCCGGAGGAGCGCGATGGAAGCGGCGGGGACGGCGGCGACAGGACAGTGATAAGTATAATCATCTTACTTTACAGGTTTGCGGAGCATGGGGGGCCCCATGATACCGATGGGGGGGGGGTGTAGTGACTCGCGCTTAAGCCGAGGGGGGAACTTTTCAGCCCAATTTTTGGGCTGAGAAACTCTGCTTATACGCGGGTATATACGGTGTATATATACATATATTTATATATATACAATGTATGTATATTGGTGCAGCACAGCTCCCCTTGGTGCTCAGCAGTCACAGCTCCTCTCCTTGTGTATTGTGTGTATATATATATATATATATATATATATATATATATATATATATACTCATTATACATTGATAATACTTGCTCAGTATTCCACTGCATCAATCTCTTAGTTGATATAGTAGCAACAATTGCTAAAGTGCTGCTGTGTTTCAAGATATTTTTATTGAAAATGTTTTTGAAATAACCATGGGAAGTGAAGGAGAAAGGTACAGAAGTAAGAAATAGGGGGAAGGAAAAACAAACAATCTACACATTATAGACAAAAAGGTTTGGAATCACTGTATAATACAATATAGTCGAATATCAGATGTAGAAATATAGATAAGTACCAAAGGTATAAATCCAGATATAAAACATGTGAATACAAAAACTGAAAGTTTGCTAAAGAAATATACACTAAATGTGTAAAAAAAAAAATTATTTGAGCCAAAGGTAATAATGTATTACCATTTAAAAGGAAAGGGTAAACAACTGGTAAACTGTGATGGTATATAAAATGTCAATTGGCCTTAATTAAGAGTAGTGGAGAATATATAGATATCCAGGGGGTCCAATGATCTAGGTATTTTGAAAAAGAATTGCTTCTAATTGCTATAATGTGCTCATATACACTATGTTGGGTAATTCGGTCTATAAGAACATCTATAGTGGGTGGATCAGGTTTGGCCCATCTCGTAGCAATGATGAGTCTAGCAGTCACTAAAATATGTGAAATAATAAATCGTAAATGCTTTGGGAAGTTCTCTATTCCAATTGAAGTGCTGCTGTGATCATTTAGAGTGTCCTTCTTTCTCCCCAGTCACAGAAAAGCATTGTACGGACATCATCCTATCAGAAACTGGCTAGTATAATCTGTGTATAATAAGCGTATATATTTGTATTCCGTTTGTTTTGATTTTCTTAAGTATTGATAGGTTGATTTTAATTGGGGGTGGTACTAGATGATTATCTGTGCTATATATAATGTGGGTTGATTTGTAACACTGTATGCTTAACAAAGGTCCAAAATGGTGGACCAAAACGTTGAACTGTAACATGGTGGAATAAAGAACTTAAGTTTTTGGAACATATCGGTTGTGTGGAGCACTGTTCTATATTGAATTCTATTACTGAACCCCATGATGACTCAGTTGGAGGGATGTGCGCTGCCTTAGGGCAAGAACATATACTTCCGAGTGATAGGGTGCTGCATACTGGTCTATTGTTTGCTACTTGGGAAAGTTTCATCTCTCTGCTTCCACAATGCATTCAGGATGATGTTAAAACTTGTTTCCAACCAACCTTGTGGTATCGAGAGCAGCTACTACTGGGAAAGATGCCTAAATAGAAATATCTTTGGTGGAACCGCCGTGTGGAGATACATCTGGGTGTCAGGGTCTATCCTGGTGTCAGTGGGTCCCGCACAACTCTCAAGGAGAGACTAAGGTTATGTACCCCTATTTGGGTGAGCTATATACAAGAAAAGTACCTGTTTCAGACATATCCTTTTCTTCCCCCCTACTTTTTGGTTTACTTTTCTTTTGACTTGTAGCCACGTTTGTATTGTGCATTCTGCTATTTACGACCTCATAATAGCCTTACCATGTATGTTATAAGTAATATGTGCAGTAATGTATGAAAACTTTTTTTCTTTCAATAAGAACAAGGTTTAAAAAAAAAATGTAAAATTATGTGGGGATTGCCTGCCAATCACGGTAATGCTATAGCCATGTTGGCTACTAGTATTACTCTGATTAATTGACCACATTGCATCATCAGGTCTTATATGAGACCTGGGAGTGCCATGCTCAGCACATTACAGTTTAGAGAAAGTTGATGTAAGAGGGAAAGCTTACATAACAAGAGGCATATAGGCAAGGTTTTACACCTGCACACTGTAGCGCCTTTCATGTGGCACTAAAGAGTGTTTTTAGCCTGGTTTAAAAAAAAAGAACAAATAAAACACTGATGTGGGGTATCCTCTATTTTTGATAACCAGCCAAAGTAAAGCAGACAGCTGAGGGCAGGTAACATCAAGCTAGGAAAGCCCAGGGTTATTTAGCCCTTCCCAGCCTAAAACTAGCAATCCTCATCTTCTCCAGATTTGGCGCATACATTAGTTGCACTAATTCTGTTGCTTTGCCCGACTCTTTACGATTGCCCCGATGTGGTAATGTGGTCCATAATGTAGTTGCCCCACGGAATCCTTACTCCTACCTATGTTCACTGTAGGGCAGAGCCCAAATGTCTAACTTAGTGACGTCACCACACGTGAGAAAGCTCCAGACTCCAGAGGTCACTCCTGGTAAGCGCCAGACCTGGAATTTCTCATGAGCGGTGACATCAATATCACCCCGTGTGAAAAATGCCGGATCTGGCTTTGACTGGGAGTGACCTCTGGAGTCACTCCCAGTGAGTGCAAGTCCAGGAGTTTCTCAAATGTGACATCAGTAACTCTGTCATTCAAAAGTACAACTCATCCCACTGAAAAGAAGCACTCACAGGCTATATTGACGGAAAAAAAGTTATGACTTTTGGAATTAGAGGAGGAAAAAAAGCACAAAAATGGAAAAGTAACTGGTCAGGATGTCTTTCTCCTTCGCCTCATTGGGGGACACAGACCGTGGGTGTTATGCTGCTGTCCACTAGGAGGCGACACAAGGCAAAATCTGCAAAAGAGTTAAGTGGCTCCTCCTATGCAGTTATACACCCCTAGAACAGGAAGTGCTTCTCCAGTTTTTGCTTAGTGTCTAGGAGGCACACACAGATTTTTTTAGTGCTCCTAAAAAACTTTCTTTTTGAATTTTTTTCTTCAAGAAGAAGAAAAGTGGGTCTCTGACGAGACTCCCGGCATGGTCCCTCCTCGGCCCCCCACAGTTGGGGGCGCCTGGTTGAGGTCGACTGGTCCCCCTAACATGCCGCTCCCTCCTCGGCCCCCCAATGTTGGGGACGCTGGGTTAAGGTTGAGACAACGACCCTCCCTCCCCATTTCCCCACTATTGGGGTTACTGGGTTGAGGTCGAGGCGAAGGACAAGGCACCTGACTGTGGAGCAGCATCCCTCCCTAAATACCCCTTTGGGGTTCATTTAGGTCGAGACACCGCAGGTAGAGCCTCTGGTGCGGCAGCTCGGACCTGCTCTAGGCACCCTGGAGTCCCCAGCTTTGCTGAAGACTCCTTACCCCTCAGCGGCAGCCTGCTCCCTGCAGCACCAGGGCACACAGCTCTGCTGTGTACCTCCTGAAGGGGCCGGGGGACCAACAACGGGGCAACCAGCACTAGCAGGGACACAGCTTGCCTGTGTCCCTGCAGCAGCCAGCACTAAGGGCTGCATCCTGGTGGTTACAGAGGACCCAGTACTCTGGGTCCTCTGCGGGGGCTATTATAGCAGAGGGAGATCTTTCCCTAGCAGGGACACAGCTTGCCTGCGTCCCTGCAGCAGCCAGCAGGGCTGCACTTTGATGATCCCAGAGGACCCAGCACGCTGGGTCCTCTGTGGGGGCCCACATCCCGCCACCGCTGTCTGCCCAGGGGGTCCGGCGGGGTCTGGTTTAGTTCCGCGCCGCCCTGGCGACATTTGCGGCTGCAGGTCTCAAATTTAGGCCGCGGCTTCGGACTACACCGAAGCCGCCGCCTTCTCCACGCCCCCGGCCCGCCCCCCCAGATGACGAGGATGACGCTGGCAGCGTCATAGCAGGGGGCGGGCCGGAGCACAGAGGGCGCGTTTTCTCACAAGGACCGCGCTCTTTTTTGCTCAGCGCCCCGCCCCCCTCCCTCCTCACTCACATATCTCGGCGGCCATTATCAGCCAGCCAGTCTCCGGGGGGCACAGGATGAGGATGACCCCTCTCCTATAGCGGCGGCCAGTAAAGGACACAGGCACTGCTCCTGTCACCGCAGCTGCCAGCCCTGAGCCACTGCACACAGCAGCCACATACGGGCTAGCCTGTGTGCGGACACTGTGCACACACTACACAGACAGCTGACACATGTCATCAACAACCTTATGGCTTTGCCCTGGGGGAGCTGGGTTGAAGCGAGACAAAAATGCCTATTCCTTGGTCCCTCAACGTTGGCGGAGCCCAGTTACTATTCCAACGGCTCAAAATACTCGTCCATCAGACCCCTCCCCAGGCCCCCACACAGTTGAGAGGACTAGGGTGGTGGAATTACTAAGAGTTTGACTCTCACGTTTTACTTGGCCCTCCATTGTTGGAGTGCCCAGTGGAAGTTGATGTACTCTACATTTACCTGACAATGGCAAGGGTCCCAGGACCGTTTGCCAATTCTCTCCAAATCCCACAGCTGGAGTTCTGGTAGGCGGTGATGACAGTCAAGTCTCACAAGGCTCAGGCTGACACACCGTGACCCGCAACTGCACGAGTAATTTAGCTACGGGTCTCTGGAACCTAAGACCCATAGCACACTCCCTCCTCAGCTCCCCACCGTTGGAGGCGCTGGGTTGTGGCCGAGATTACTATAAACCATACTCCTTCCTCGACTTCCCACTGTGGGGGACTCGGGTTGAAGCTGTGACGGCCCAAGGCCTGGTCGGCCTCCGTCCCCAAACTACAAAAACGAAACTCTGGGTCGCAGAACGTAGAATACGAGCCCTGTCGCCAATCTCCTCCCTATACCTATATTAGGTACTTGGGTTGAGATGACACGTGCGAGCACTCTGCACAGCCCGCTTCAAAGCTGGACTTTGCAGACCCCCGACCGCATTAACCAATGGAGGGCCCTTCTGGACCCCGTATGACCGTGGCCCGAACACTCTTCCACGCAATCTGTCCCTTCTCGACTCGGGAGTCAAAAGAGGATACTCATGGTGGGATAGCGCTCGCTGTGTGCTGCGCAGGACACTGGCGACTGAACTATCGCGAGCACAGCCTCCGGTTTCGGCCTGCGCTGCTCATGACTTCTGGCTCCGCGCTGGGCCTCTGCCTTTCCCGGGTCCCGCGAATAACGCGAGGCCCTGCCTTCGGCCTAGATGTGACATCACTGGTTCACCCGCCCTCTGTCCGCCCTTCGCCCGCCACGCCCACCCTCCTCCTGACGTCGGAGCCTCCGAAGCGCCAGCACAGGGAGTGGGCCAAGGCCAAAAAGGACTGAAGCGCAAAGACTACAGGGCTTTTTTTTCCCAACCTGAAGTTGGCAATGTCTATTCTACATTTCAGCAGTCTCCCATATCTGGATGACCCTTTATCAATGCATGACTTTCAAGGTCTGCGAACAGTGGCATTTACACCGTGCTCGTTGAGAAGACTTGGTAGGATCGACCTCCACAGGTCTACCGCAATTCCAAGGCACATGCTGCAGCACAGCACACGCATTCCAGGAGCCCCAGCTCTGCTGCATACTCCTGACGGCCACATGCTACAGCATCACGTATTTAGTCTCAGCCGTATTGGATGCACAGCATCGCAGGAACAAGGCGGCCTTTGGTTGCACATCCACAGCTATAGTCAAATTTCCCCAGACAGGACACGGATTCTTCGTCTGGGAACCCACAGCCTCAGTCAGAGGTCTCTCCAATCCTTCACAACTGCTATAAGAGTCCTAGACCGCATAGAAGCAGCTTGGAAGTCGGTTCCATTGGTTCAGCTGAATCGCCGGTCTTTGCAATTATCCATGCTTATGTGTTGCACGAGAACAGGATGGGGTGCGATGTACCCCCATCACAATGCACATGGCAGTAGCCTTGCCCTGTCTCGAAGATGCCCCTCAATCTACGAACATTCGTGCAGTATCTCTAGTACTGAAATCATTCAGTCTCCTTCTGGCATTCGAACATGTCCGGATACAGTCGGACAATGCCACAACTGTGACATATGTCAACCACCAGGGTGGAACCTGCAGTCTCTAAGCGATGACAAGTTCACCACATCCTTTACTAGGTGGAAACCTTGGAACACTGTACTGCCAGTTGTTCTCATACCAGGTGTACACGTCTGGGAGGCTGATTCTCTAATCCACCAAGGGATGGACCCAGGGGATTGGCCCCTTTATCTAGAAGTCCTCTGTTGAAACGCCAACGCCAGGACACCACAGATATGGACCTGATGGAGTCACGCCTCAATGCCACGATCCCGGCCTTCCTGGCCTGATCTCAGGATCCACAGTGGGACAGACGCACTAGTCCAAGCCTGGACCGGTATCCGTCTCTCCTATATTCTTTCCCCACTAACAGTCTGGAATATCAAACGGGAATGTCGCGGGATCGTCTTCGCGGTCTCAGATTGCCCACACGCGCTTGCTGCGCAGACTCGTCCAATTTATAGCAGCAGTACCAGGACGTCTAACAGACAGTCCAGACCTGCTCGATCACGGCCAGTTCTCCCTCAAAATTCCTCTCATCCAAGGTTACTGGCGTAGCATGCACCGTTTTTGGAATCGGCAGACAAATTCCCACTTCTGCAGGATTCATCCGGCGACACAGCAGCCGGATAGCAGATAATTACCACCCGCCGCGATCCAGCTCCGTGCAGCCCGATACTATCCTATGCAGCAAAACTCCGATCGGGGCTGTCACTCCTGACAGCCCCGGACCGGACGCTGCCGCAGTGTGAAGGCACCCTTACTGTTATTACCTTGTTAATTATATTGTTTACACAGGTTGCCTGCGTTGACTCCTGTGTCACTGTTATTGTCTGTTTGTTCTCCTACTGCTTTAGCACAAAACTGGAGAAGCACTTCCTGTTCTAGGGGTGGTGTATAACTGCATAGGAGGAGCCACTTAACTCTTTTGCAGATTTTGCCTAGTGTCGCCTCCTAGTGGACAGCAGCATAACACCCACGGTCTGTGTCCCCCAATTAGAGGCTAAGAGAAAAGGATTTTACAGTGAGTACACAAAAATCTCCTTTTTAGTGTGTTATTAGTGTCATCTAAAGAGACAGGGGCTGCATCATCCTGGCGATGAGTGGGTTTGCACAGGTTAGACACCCATCAACAATTACAACACCCAAGGAAAAAAGCTAAAATGATCAGATATTCTAAAATAAAGAAATAATTTGCAATAGTTTGTGTAAAATAGAATAAGGTACTTAGTTAATATTATTTTAATAAAACCATAAAAGTGATTATACCACATCAAGGTGACACATATCGGGATGGTCTGGACATCCAAATATTTAAAAGCTTACCATATGTCTAGTGAATAGGGATTGAGCATATCCCATATTTTCAGATTAACAACACACACACTGTTTTCTCTCCAAAATTTCGTGGAAAATGGGAGTGCATTTTATATAATAAACCATATATATGCTCAACAGGGGGGGATGTGGCGGCAGCGGTCGAGCAGGGTCCCAATCAACGCGGATTGTTGATGTTGTGGGCCTGGGGCTCAGAGGAAGGGGTGGTGCGAGGTGGGTGCCATTAATATGCCAGCAGTGGGTGAATGCAATGGGCATCTCTAAAAATGGCCACAGAGAGCCTCCAATGCTAAGGACTTCAGAAAAATGGCAGCGGAAGCGGCATATGCGCATATGGAGATCTCAGCTTTGTGAGATTTCAATTCGCGCACGCGCTGCCTCTGTGGCCATTTTCCTGAAGTCCATCGCATCCAAAGCCAGTAGATCAATGGTACCCACATAACGCCACTGCGACACCCCCTCCTCCAAGCCCCGGGCTTACAGGATCACAACCTTGCTGATTGTGACCCTGATCCACAGCTGCTACATATACATATGAGCTTATATACGGATTATAAAATGGACATCATTATAAGACTACGAAGTCATATAAGTTACTCTGGATCATTGCCTTCTGTTCAGCAGGTGTCCTTTTTTTCAAAGGTGAACAAAACGTCTGCATTTTTGTGCATGTTTAAAAAGACACATAAAAAGATGGACACTGCTGGATCACAGGCCAGACAAGAGGTCAAAGTGACTTCCTCTGCCTCATTACAGTGAATTTTCCATCGGAATTTCGTCTGATTACGTGTAAATCTCTGAAAAACATAATTCAATCAACTTAAACCGCAGGATAAATGTTAGCTGTGCCTAAAGGTATCGCTACACACAGAGATATCTGTGCAGATATTGCTTGCAACTCACTGGTTGCAGTGAAATCATGGACATATTATTCCATTTTGTTGCCATGTACAAATGTAACAATGTGTCCATGATTTCACTGCAACCAGTGAGTTGCAAGCAATGTCCGCACAATTATCTGTGTGTAGCGATACCTTTACAATGATCTTTGGTAGGCAGAATAAAGAAATCAACAGTGTCACGTGAGTTAATGGGAGGTACGTCGCATACAGTGACAGGGAACCAAATCCCTGAATTTAGAGAAGGGGGAGATGGTGACCCCTAGCCAACTCTTCCAACCAAAAATAGTAACAGTGCGACGAGCTACAGCAAGCTTGTTGGAATTAGGCTAAAACTTCCATTTATTAGTACGCATTAAAACATGCACAGTCCAAAAATTGCCATTCACACAAGAATTACATAGATGTTTCAAGAGCAACAGGTTTTAGCTGCAAAAACAGAGAGCTATTAGTCTACTAGCTCTCTCTCTCTCTATACCTATATATATATATAGATATAGATATATCTATATGTATATAGATATACAGTCATATGAAAAAGTTTGGGCTCCCCTCTTAATCTTACTCTTTTTTTTTGGAACAGCTATTTCAGTGTGATATATGTAATAACTGATGGACACAGTAATATTTCAGGATTGAAGTGAGGTTTATTCTACTAACCGAAAATGTGAAATATGCATTATTTCAAAAATTGACAGGTGCAAAAGTATGGGCACCCTTCTGATTTTTATGATTTGAATACTCCTAACTACTTTTTACTGACTTACTGAAGCACTAAATTGGTTTGGCAACCTCATTGAGCTTTGTACTTCAAAACCCGGTGTATCGAATCATGAGAAAAGCTATTTCTGGTGTCTACTTGCAAGTTGTTCTCCTAGTTGCATCTTCTCTGAGGAGTGGCATCTTGTGCTCCTCAAAACAGCTCTCAAATGATCTGAAAAAAAAGATTGTTCAACATAGTTGTTCAGGGGAAGGATACAAAAAGTTGTCCCAGAGAATTAACCTGTCAGTTTCTACTGTGAGGAACATAGTAAGGAAATGGAAGACCACAGGGACAGTTCTTGTAAAGGCCAGAAGTGGCAGGCCAACAAAAATATCAGAAAGGCAGAGAAGAAGAATGGTGAGAACAGTCAAGAACAATCCACAGACCACCTCCAAAGACTTGCAGCATCATCTTGTTGCAGATGGTGTCACTGTGCATCGGTCAACAATACAGCGCACACTGCACAAGGAGAAGCTGTATGGGAGAGTGATGCGAAAGAAGCCGTTTCTGCATGCACGCCACAAACAGAGTCGCCTGAGGTATGCAAAAGCACATTTGGACAAGCCAGTTTCATTTTGGAAGAAGGTCCTGTGGACTGATGAAACAAAGATTGAGTTGTTTGGTCATACAACAAGGCGTTATGCATGGCGCCACAAAAACATAGCATTCCAAGAAAAACACTTGCTACCCACTGTCAAATTTGGTCCATCATGCTTTGGGGCTGTGTGGCCAATGACGGCACTGGGAATCTTGTTAAAGTTGAGGGTCGCATGGATTCCACTCAGTATCAGCAGATTCTTGAGAATAATGTTCAAGAATCAGTGTCAAAGTTGAAGTTACGCCGGGGATGGATCTTTCAACAAGACAATGATCCAAAACACCGCTCCAAATCTACTCAGGCATTCATGCAGAGGAACAATTACAATGATCTGGAATGGCCATCCCAGTCCCCAGACCTGAATATCGTTGAACATCTGTGGAATATTTTGAAGTGGGCTGTCCATGCTCGGCGACCATCAAACTTAACTGAACTGGAATTGTTTTGTAAAGAGGAATGGTCAAAAATACCTTCATCCAGGATCCAGGAACTCATTAACAGCTACAGGAAGTGACTAGAGGCTGTTATTTTTGCAAAAGGTGGATCTACTAAATATTAATGTCACTTTTCTGTTGAGGTGCCCATACTTTTGCACCTGTCAATTTTTGAAATAACGCCTATTTCACATTTTCGTATAGTACAATAAACCTCATTTCAATCCTGAAATATTATTGTGTCCATCAGTTATTACATATATCACACTGAAATACCGTCTTTCCCTGAAAATAAGTCCCCCCTCCCCCCCGATAAGACGGGGAGGGGGGGGGGCGCTGCGCAATATAAGTCCACCTGGCAGGGGGGGGGGGCGCTGCGCAATATATACTACCTTGTCCGGTGCTGGTCATGCCCCGCTCCTCCGGCCGTCCGGTGGTGTCGCCGCTCCTCTCCTGGTCTGCGGTGCGGTGTCCCGGTCCAGTTTCATGCTGATCGGTGTGGTGCCCGGCCGACTTCCTGCTTCCTCCGGCAATCCCCGCCCAGGTCAGGCCCTGTGCCAATGAGGCTGGGCTGTGATTGACCGCAGACCAGGAGAGGAGCAGCGACACCACCGGACGGCCGGAGGAGCGGGGCATGACAGCACAGACACCACCGGACAAGGTAAGAAGCGGTGCATATGTGTGTGTGTGTGTATGTGTGTATATATGTGTGTGGATGGGGTGGGCTGCCAATATAAGTCCCCCCCGAAAATAAGACAGGGGGCCACTTTTGGCCCCCAAAAAAATATAAGACACGGTCTTATTTTTGGGGAAACACAGTAGCTGTTGCAAAAAACAATTTAAAAAAAAAACAAAAGGTAAGATTAAGAGGAGTGGCCAAACTTTTTCATACGATTGTATATATATATATATATATATATATATATATATGTGTAATATAGCATTAATTTGTAACTCCTTGTGCCTCATGACTAAGGTTGCGTCGAAATGCATCGCTCTTGAAACATCCATGACACTCAGAAACAGCCATCGGAGGAGATAGAGATGGCCACAGGAGACGAACATAGAGACAGTCACAGGAGACAGACACTCAGAGACAGCTACAGGAGGAGACAGACACAGAAGGACACAGCCATAGGGGAGACAGACACAGGGAGGGGGACAGCGCACAGAGACCACCTTCCCGATGCGATAGCAGCGGGTCCACATCTAGTATCATATGAACAGCTATGACAGTATACAGTACAGAAGATCTAACACTAAGATCGGGAATTAAATGTAAACACTGTGAGGTAGTGACTGGCTATATTGTAAGTGGCCGGTATGTATCACACAGGCGGATGTCTGCTGCAATGTGAACCTGGAATGGTTTTCCTGGGACTTGTTGTTCTGTGAGGTTTGTAGTGAACATGCAGGGCCAAGTTCACAGGATGGTCAGAAGTGAAGGGAGGGACTGACCATCCACATAACTCGCATTTGTGTGTCTCAGTAGATATCAGGTGACTGGTTCTGAGTCACATGCCTCTGAGTTCCAGCCAGATCCTGGAAGTGCGCAGCACATGGTGGAGAGACAATGTGTGAGTGGAGCAGACAGCCAGACAACCATTGTGAGAGATGATGTCTCTCGAGGAGTGTGCCTGAATGAACTGAGAGGTAAATGGACATTTGTGTTCTGTGGAGCTTATGGAGACCTATTTATGTTGTGGACTGTGGTTTTTATGGAAATGCAAATAAACCATTTGAACATTTAATTAAAGAATCGTGTCCTGTTGCTACTACCTCAGTGACCAGGAAAGCGAGTTAGCACCCCTATTACAGTGAATGTTATATCACAACACATATATTCCTGACCGACATATTCCGTATGTAAAAATGATTGCTATATTGTTCAACAACAGACTTTACAATATAAGATAAACATAGACTGGAGTAAAATTTTCATCAGATATACAGTTGAAACCAGATGTTTACGTCACACCCCAGGGCTGATACTTGGAACTGGGCTTTAGCCGCTTCTGGGGGAGTCACGGGTTGAGACCCGCCTTCTGTTACCCTGGGCAGTAGATCTAAAGTTGAAGAGGATAGGATTTAGGGAAAGGTTTGTCATGACTCCACCCATGGTATTTGGCTAGTAGTGGCAGACGCTGCGATGCAGGACCCTTGGGGCTGATGGGATTGCAGCTTGAATGATGTCGCTCCCCGCGGGTGCAGTGGTTCCCCAAGGCAACCGGTATAGTCTTTGGAAGTGGTAGGCCATTGGGGTGCAGGATTGAGGGCGCGGAATAACTGAGAGACACACAGGCGTGGTTTCCTTTACCTTTACTGTAGCAGTAGGTAGAAGCCAGGGTACAATCTACATCAAGCTACAATCTGCTGTGGTGAATCCGGGTGGCCTGGAAACAAGTTAGGGATCTCCTCACTCGGTGAGTTCTGAGGCCACCCTGCTGCACTCCTCTTTGCTGCTCCTGGCTGCCTGTACCTAAGCTGCAACCAATTATTCCTGCTGGAAAGTCTATCACCAGTATGGCTGGAGCTCGAGCCCTTTACGGGTACCACTTCTCTGGCCACTGTCCCTGAACTCTCCAACACTGCTGTGCCATGGTGTGGCCAGGAGACGTGGAGTCTCCTGCCCTCCGGTTTTGGCTGCTGGGCCTAGAGCACCCTCGCAACCTTGGACTCCGGTGTCCATTTCTAGCGCTCTGCTCTGGGGTGAACTGGGTAACTGGCTCCATTCCCCAGGCCTACTCCTCTCCTTCCTCAGATCCTCTCCTACGGGTCCCTCACATTGGCTGGTGGTTATCCTCGGACGAACCTGACACCACTCCAGTCAGCAGGATGTGTTCTCAGTCCTCTTAAGAACTGAACTATCTGACTTTCTGACTCCAGGCTAGAATTTATAAGGGACCTCCTCTGAACTTGTGTTTCAGAGCTCCCTCTTCTAGTCTGGAGTCAGGAAAGTTGTGTGCGGTGTCTTACATGGTGTGGATACCCTATCTTGCTTCCAAGCACAACATTACCCCCAAAGGGAGGCAACGCCATTGTGGGAACCGGACTCTGGGGTGCCACATTCCCCCCTAGTGAAATTCAGTACTCCTGGACTAAGAAACATTTTTGAAAAACATAACAATAACAGTAGATAATGAACAGAGTCTCAAACATGAAAAATTACAAAAACCAAATAAAATTGGGATAAATGGTCACTACGGCGCTTAGTCCTTCCACCGTTGGCTGATGATTATTTTATACAACAGTGTTAACCACAACCAGTCCTGTGGCCTATTGATCTATATTTAAAAGTAAATGATCAAAAATATGCAAAAGTTCATACAGTAAGTCCTGTAGGCATGGTACGCTTGGTGGTTGCTTACTTACATGGTTGCATAAAAACAAAACATATTTACATTTGGAACTGGTTAAACATTCACTTAACATGCTAACAATCCCTATAATGGGCTGGGATCTGACCTAGGTTACTACGAGTGGATCTATGCAGTACAGTTATCTTTATTTGGTCTAGTTGCCAGTGTCTACCACTGGTGTTGTGGGTGTACTATCCACTATTCTATGTGTAGACCTACATAGCACGGGTATACCAGAGTGTCGTTTTAGACTCATCATGGGACTGACAGATTCACCGCTAGCAGGGGGTTGACTCTCTTGTTCTGCTGCAGCTGGTGGTTCTTCAGGTCTTTCTTGAGGTGGTTCTAGAGTCTCAACTAGTTCAGGTATGACAACTTGGGCAAAAGTCAACATAGGGACAACTATTGCGCTGTTTATCTGTCCACGTTTTGAGAAAGTCTCCAAGAACTGTATAAATCATCTCTTCTTTCTGTTCTATTGGTTGAGGTGGACGTTGCACTTCTTTGTTTCTCAATTGTTCAGGGTATTTCTTTAAATGGTCTCTTGAAACTGTTGCTGAGGTCTCTCCTCCATCTTTACTAATTAAACAGACTTTGGTGTTGTCAAAGTTCGAAGGCAATATGGTGTATGATTCTGCCTCCCACTGCTCATCCAGTTTGTTGGTTCACCGTTTTCTTTTTAAGACTTGCTCTCCTGTTGTTAAGGGAGCTGAAGGTGCGTTTTTGTTGTAGGCTTTCTCTTGCCTTTCCCTTGCTTGTGACAGGTTTTTCTCACTTCACTTGGCGGTACTTCTGCTGACATTCTGCATCCCAATCTGCTTCTGGTCAGTTGGTCTCAGGTGTTAACACTCAAATGTTTAGGTCAATGGGCAGCTTGCCAGGTCTTGTTCTTATCAGGTAGGCAGGAGTACAGTTGGTGGAATTCACCGGAATATGATTCTATAAGTCCACTAAATCTGGCAACTTTTCTGGCCACATACTCCTCTTTTCCAGTGGCAGTGTCTTCAACAGGTCTATTATTACCTGATTCATCTTGTCACACATGCCATTGGTCTGTGGATGGTACAGTGTTGTTTTTACTTTCTTGCACCCATATAAGTTGCAAAACTCCTGGAACACCTCTGCCTCAAATGCTGGACCTTGATCCATCAGTACCTGCTCAGGATAGCTATGGGGCCTGCAGAAATGGGCTTGAAAGGCTCTTGCCACTGTTCTCACTATCAGGTCTTTCACCGCCACCACGACTTAGAAACGTGAATAGTGATCTATAATGGCAAGGGTGTAGACGTAGCCTGACTGGCTCGAGGTCAACTTCACATGGTACAAGGCTACAAGTTCAAGCAGCTGCTTAATGACAGTAGACTAGAGGAGCTCTCTGACTGTCATGATCCTTCCTTTGCAGATTGCACGCGCTACAGTCTCTGCACCACTTCTTGATGGCCTTCCTCATGCTAACCCAGTAGAATCTTTCACGTAACAGCACCTCCAGCTTCTTCCACCCGAAGTATCCTGCTCCATCGTGGTACACTTTCAGGACCATCTGGACATCTCTCTTCAAGACCACTATCTGCCACACCAATTCATGGGTTTGTGCGTTGAATGTGCCGCCTGCACAGCTTACCTTGATAGGTGAACAACTTGCCCTTCTCTTTACACAACTGTTGTGCTTCTTGTGGAGCATCTGGACCTGGGTGTGAGTCAGCCTACTTCAGCAATTCTTTGACTAAGGAGATGGCTAGGTCGCTATCTTGTGTCTCTGCCCAACTGTGGTGGGGTAACGGACTGAACGTGGCTTCTTGCATGACAGGCAGTTGTTTCTCGCCTCATGCGAATACTGGGATACCCTGCTGCATTGAAAAGTCGGTAGCTCTATCTCTTCCAGCTACTCCGGGTCTTCTCTCGCATCTGGTAGGTGGGGCAGGCATCCTTGGCAGCACATCAGCGTTGACGTTCTTATGACCTGCCCGTTACTTTATGGTAAAGTTGTAATTGGACAGCAGGGCCATCCATCGCTGTACCAGTGCTCCTAAACTTACAGTTTCTAGATGGATCAGTGGATTGTTGTCCGTGTAGATGGTAAACTTCGCTGAAGTCAGGTAATGTTTAAAACGTTCCGTTACAGCCCAAACTATGGCAAGAAATTCTAGCTTGAACGAACTAGAGTTTTCAGGGTTCCTTTCTCTAGGATGGAGCTTCCTGCTGGCATAGGCAATCACTCTCGCTTTGCCTCTCTGCACGTGAGATAACACAGCTCCCAATCCTACGTTGCTTGCATCTGTGTAAAGCACAAATGGCTGGCCATAGTCAGGGTAGGCCAGGATCTCGCCCCCTGTAAGGGTCCACTTCAACTGGTTGAAGGGGTCTTCTCTGCTGCCCCATTCAAACGGTGGACTCGGGTTCTTGGACTGGCCTACCAGGAGGTCTTGCAAAGGCGCTGCCATCTTTGTGAAGCCCTTGATAAACCTCCAGTAGTAGCCTAAAAGCCCCAGGAACTGCCGTACCTATTTGATGGTGGTGGGTCTCAGCAAGTCATTGATTACTGTGACTTTATCAGGGTCTGGTGCCACACCTTCAGCGCTGAACATGTGTCCTAAGTACTGTATCTTGGGCTTTAGTAAGGGGCACTTGGACGGCTTCACTTTTATGCCAAACTTAGACAATGCCTCAAATACCTCCACCAGGTGCTTCAAGTGGTCTTAATACGTCTTCGAGTAGACTATGATGTTATCCAGGTACAGTAGCACGGTTTCAAAGTTTCTGTGCCTGAGGCAACACTCCATCAATCTCTGGAACATTCCCGGTGCATTACAGAGTCCAAACTGCATGCAGTTAAACACACAGAGGCCCATCGGTGTTGTTAACGCAGTCTTCTCTGTCTGCCTCTGCCATGTGAACCTGCCAATACCCACTGGTGAGATCTAAGGTGGAAAAATAGTTAGCAGTTCTCAGTGCAGCTAATGACTCAATACTGGATAGTGGGTAAGCATCCTTATGTGTAATGCGATTTATCTGCCTGTATTCTACACACATTCTCATTGTACCATCTTTACCAGGACTAGTGGAGCTGCCCAGGGGCTACAACTATCTCTGATCACCCCAGCCTCCTTTATTTCCGTAACATCTCTTTGCACATTGATAGTGAGCTGGCCGTACAGGCTGGTACCTCTAATGGGTGGATGGTCTCCAGTGGGGATGTGATGTTGTACCCCTTTTACCTGCCCAAAATCTAAAGGATGTTTACTAAAGACCTGTTCATATTCTTTAACTACCCGGTAAACTCCATGCTTTTGGTGTAAAAGGGTGGAGTCTGCCTACGTGTAGCTTCTGACACCAGTCCTCCAGCTGCCCCTTGGAGCCATTGTCCTCTGCCTGGTCAGACGGGTTCAAGGGTTCCACTGCCGTAATGGCATTGTTATTGACAGTGTACAAGATACGTACAGGTACCCTCCCCTTGCGGACATCAACTACCCCCCTGGCTTCAGGACAGTGGGCCTACTGTCTGAGTACACAGGCTCCACCAAAGCTTGCTTATCTTGCCCTCTAAGGCCTATTGCTGCCCTACACCAGATTAACATTTCACTTTTTGGGGATATTTCAATGGGGACCGGGTCACTTACTCTTACACTGCCGACTTCTCCACCAGACAGCTCCAACTGCTGCCTCTGCATCAGGGCCTTTATCTCTTTCTGCAGGACTCGCTGATGCTTGAAGTTGGCAGTTTCGGCAACTTCTTGTAACAAAACAATAATCTCCCCTAGACAATTCTCAATCACATTAGTGCCTAGAGTAAGCATTGGGTTACTTTCTTGCCAGGCTACATCAACAGTCACCATACCCTGGGGGGCTAGTTCTACACGCCCCACCTTGATGGTTATATCTTTAAATCCCACCTGTAGTAAAGGCAGACCATCTGCAGCATATATCGTAAAGCTATCATCTGGGCGGCGGGTAATGTCAGAATCGGCCCAGTACCGTTTATAATGGATATAAGGCATCATCGTCACCTGCGAACCAGTGTCCAATAAAGCGTTCATGGGGATACCATCCAGCATAACAGGCAGGACCGGCCGTCCTACATACCTGTTGCACCAGTTCTGTGGGCCAGGCGATCTCATTCCTGGGGGGTGGCCCGCTGCCCCAGGGGTTGCCTTGCGATATGGCCCGCTTCATTGCAGTGGCGGCAGATGGGTTGTCCTGTGGATTCGTATCAATCGCTGGTTCGTCCTCTGGTCGATGGATTCCTCCTCTGGCGCTTCCTCGGGACATCATCAGGCTGGAGGCCAACTGTATCTTCTCCGATGGTTTGGATCCTTGCATAGACTGTACCGCTTTGGTTAGCTCAGCCATACCCTTGATCAACTGCTGCACTTGCAGTTGTAAGGTATCAGGGTAACAGTTTCTAAAGCCTGTGTGCTGGCCCCTACTGTGGCCAAGGAAGAGGACGCTACCTTCAGGTGGTGTGTTAAAGCTAGTCGCTGGGGAAGTGCTGGGCTACTGGCTATGGATTCTCTCAGCACACGAATGGCCTGGTCTTTAAATTGGATAAAGTTCAGGTCAGGGTTTTGCAGTGCCAATATACGTAGCTGAGTCCGGTGGGCATGGGACTGGAGCCCCTCAATAAACTGCTCAGTCAACAGCTTGTTTTCATCTTGTGCACTGTCGGGGTCAATCTGTTTCATGGCCCTCAGCGCCTCTTGCAGACTTAACGCATAGACCCGTATATCGTCCTGCACCCATTGTTTGCACCCATAAAATATAATTTTAATTTCCGCTGCAGTACAGGTGTCAAAGGCTTCCTTTAACCTGGCGAATATTTGCTTAACAGTTCGTTTGTCGGTATCTAGCCAGGTTTTTACCTCTCATTGGGCCACACCAGTCAAATGCCCTATTAACATAGTCACTCTCTATTCCTCAGTCATGGAATACACCACAAATAAACTTTTCAGTCTCTCTTTGAAATCGTTCAGGCTTCCCCTGAGTACTGTGGCAACCAGGCCGCTACTAGAATATATGGCATCATGAACAGCATGACTGGCGCTGCTGCGGGTGCCATGGCTGCGGCTGCGACCAGGGGTTCAACTGGGGCTGCACTATTGGCTGGGGCCTTGGTGTTGGCATGGGCTGCTGCCTTGGTTGGGGCTATGTCCTCGGCTTGAGCGACGGTCGGGCCCGCTGCGGACTTTTCCCTCCGGGTCGGACATTTTTTCCCCTAGTGAACCATGGACAGGTTCTTGGTCGTTTTCGGCTGATCAGTCTACAGCTTCTCTGGCTGGGAGTTAAGTGTGCAGGGGATTTCCGGCATAGGGCTTCCTGCATCGCGCTGGCTGACGTCAGAGCGCGGGTCTAGGTTTCTCTTTGCGCCCTTTCTATTCCACCCATGACGATACACCCCTTTGTCTTCCCGCGCGCCACATGGGATAACAATGGCGACAGTACACAGTTCAATAAAGTCTATGGCTCACAGTACCCGTTTGCATCGGGCACAAAATCCTGTTCATGACGCCAGGAAGATCTCTGTCGCGCCCCAGGGCCATCGGATACTCTGAACCGGACTTTAGCCACTTCCGGGGGAGTCACAGGGGTCGAGACCCGGCTTCCGTTATCCTGGGCAGTAGATCTAAAGTTCAAGGGGGTAGGATTTAGGGAAAGGGTTGTCGAAACGCTACCCTTGGTGTTCGCCTAGTAGTGGCTGATGCTGCGATGCGGGACCCCTGGGGATGATAGGATTGCAGCTTGAATTATGTCGCTCCCCAGGGCAACCGGTATAGTCAATGGCGTTGGTAGGCCATCGGGGTGCAGGACTGAGGGCGCAGAATGACCGACAGACACGCAGGTGTAGTTTCCTTTACCTTTACTGTAGCAGTAGGTAGAAGCTAGGGTACAATCTACAGGTGCTGTGGTGAATCCGGGTGGCCTGGAAACAAGTTAGGGATCGCCTCACCCGGTGAGTTCTGAGGCCTTCCTGCAGTGCTCCTCTTTGCTAGTCCTGGCTGCCTGTAGCTAAGGTGCGATCCTTTACTCCTGCTGGAAAGTCTATCACCAGTTTTGCAGGAAGCTCGAGCCCTTTCCGGGTACCACTTCTCTGGCCACTGTCCCTGAGCTCTCCAATGTTGCTGTGCCTCCAGGTGCCTTGGTGTGGCCAGGAGACGTGGAGTCTCCTGCCCTCCAGTTTTGGCTGCTGACCCTAGAGCACCCTCGCAACCTCGGACTCCGGTGTCCGTTTCTGGCGCTCTTCTCTGGAATGAACTGGGTAAGTGGCTCCACTCCCCAGGCCTACTTCTCTCCTTCCTCAGATCCTCTCCTATGGGTCCCCCACACTGGCTGGTGGTTATTCTCGGACGATCCTGACACCGCTCCAGTCCGCAGGATGTCTTCTCAGTCCTTCTAGGAACTGAACTCTGACTTTCTGACTAAACCCGCCTCCAGGCCAGAATTTATAGTGGACCTCCCTTGAACTCGGATTTCAGAGCTCCCCCTTCTGGTCTGGAGTCAGGACAGGTGTTGTGTGTGGTGGCTTACCTGGTCTGGATACCCTATCTTGCTTCCAAACACGACATTAGCCCCTGAGGAAGGCAATGCCATTGTGACAACCAGACTCTGGGGTGCCACATTTACAGTGCTTTGTGAAAATATTTGGCCCCCTTGAACTTTTCAACCTTTTGCCACATTTCAGGCTTCAAACATAAAGATATAAAATTCTAATTTGTTTGTGAAGAATCAACAACAAGTGGGACACAATCGTGAACTGGAACGAAATTTATTGGATATTTTAAACTTTTTTAACAAATAAAAAACTGAAAAGTGGGACATGCAATATTATTCGGCCCCCTTGAGTTAATACTTTGTAGCGCCACCTTTTGCTGCGATTACAGCTGCAAGTTGCTTGGGGTATGTCTCTATCAGTTTTGCACATCGAGAGACTGAAATTCTTGCCCATTCTTCATTGCAAAACAGCTGGAGCTCAGTGAGGTTGGATGGAGAGCGTTTGTGAACAGCAGTTTTCAGCTCTTTCCACAGATTCTTGATTGGATTCGGGTCTGGACTTTGACTTGGCCATTCTAACACCTGGGTACGTTTATTTTTGAACCAATCCATTGTAGATTTTGCTTTATGTTTGGGAACATTGTCTTGTTGGAAGATAAATTTCCATCCCAGTCTCAGGTCTTTTGCAGACTCCAACAGGTTTTCTTCCAGAATGGTCCTGTATTTGGCTCCATCCATCTTCCCATCAATTTTAACCATCTTCCCTGTCCCTCCTGAAGAAAAGCAGGCCCAAACCATGATGCTGCCACCACCATGTTTGACAGTGGGGATGGTGTTTTGAGGATGAAGAGCTGTGTTGCTTATACGCCAAATATATCGTTTTGCATTGTGGCCAAAAAGTTCAATTTTGGTTTCATCTGACCAGAGCACCTTATTCCACATGTTTGGTGTGTCTCCCAGGTGGCTTGTGGCAAATTTCAAACAATACTTTTTATGGATATCTTTGAGAAATGGCCTTCTTTTTGTCACTCTTCCATAAAGGCCAGATTTGTGCAGTGTACGACTGATTTTTGTCCTATGGACAGACTCTCGCACCTCAGCTGTAGATCTCTGCAATTCATCCAGAGTGATCATGGGCCTTTTGGATGCATCTCTAATCAGTCTTCTCCTTGTTCGAGATGAAAGTTTAGAGGGACGGCCGGGCCTCGGTAGATTTGTAGTGGTCCGATACTCCTTCCATTTCAATATGATCACTTGCACAGTGCTCCTTGAGATGTTTAAAACTTCGCCACAACAGTATCTCGGACCTGCCTGGTTTGTTCCTTGGTCTTCATGATTCTCTCAGTACTTGAAACAGAACCCTGAGACTATCACAGAACAGGTGCATTTATACAGAGACTTGATTATACACAGGTGGATTCTATTTATCATTACCTTTCAATTAAGGCCGCTTCACACGCTAGGATATCGTTGAAACGTCATGGATTTGTGAACGTTCTAACGATATCGTTTGTGCGTCCTTGCATGTAAACAAATGATGTAGGATTGAAAAATTGTTGGAACGTTCATCCAAAAAATGAGATCCTGACCTCAAATCTATCGTTCGTCGTCCAATTAAGGATCTGTGAAGCAGCAACATCGTTCAGTGTGACACCTTTTTCAACGATGTCGTTCATATTTCTCCTATTCCTGCCGCTATTTAACATCGTTCAAACATTCTTCTCCACATCACTGGCGTGTTGCCAAATTTAGTATCATTAAAGGGATCCTGTCACCCCCAAAACACCTGTAAACCTATTAAAACCTGTCCCTAGAGCATATTAACACTTTCCCTACACTCTTTTTACCTCCTAAATGCAGTAAGTGACATTGGATAAAAACGTTTTATAAGTACCTGATTACTGATGATAATGAGTGACTATCTATTCATAGTCACTCATCAAGACTGCCCCTCTGCTTCATATCACGCCTGAATAGGCGTGATCTACTGCCCAGATTCAAAATCGCGCCTCCCTGCTGTGCCCTGTGTCGTCCGAGGCTGCTGTGTGGCCGGGTGACGCGATCCGCGTCATTCGCGGCGCCTGGTGACGTATTTACACCGGCGCCGCGCTGTCGGCTTCAAAATGCGCACTGCGCATGCGCATTGGGCATGCGCAGTGCGCATTTTGAAGCCGACAGCGCGGCGCCGGTGTAAATACGTCACCAGGCGCCGCGAATGACGCGGATCGCGTCACCCGGCCACACAGCAGCCTCGGACGACACAGGGCACAGCAGGGAGGCGCGATTTTGAATCTGGGCAGTAGATCACGCCTATTCAGGCGTGATATGAAGCAGAGGGGCAGTCTTGATGAGTGACTATGAATAGATAGTCACTCATTATCATCAGTAATCAGGTACTTATAAAACGTTTTTATGCAATGTCACTTACTGCATTTAGGAGGTAAAAAGAGTGTAGGGAAAGTGTTAATATGCTCTAGGGACAGGTTTTAATAGGTTTACAGGTGTTTTGGGGGTGACAGGATCCCTTTAACGATATCCTTGCGTTTGACAACACACCAACGATTTCGGAAGGATCGCAGTCACGTGACATAGGTAACGATATCGTTCACCTATATCCTAGCGTGTGAAGCGGCCTTTAAGACAAAATTGGATCATTCGGAGATCTACACTGAACTTCTGGAGTTTGCTGCACTGAAAGTAAAGGGGCCGAATAATATTGCACACCCCACTTTTCAGTTTTTTATTTTTTTTTTAAAGTTTAAAACATCCAATAAATTTAGTTCCACTTCACGATTGTGTCCCACTTGTTGATTCTTTACAAAAAAAATAAAATTTTAGATCTTTATGTTTGAAATGTGGCAAAAGGTTGAAAAGTTTAAAGGGGCCAAATACTTCACAACACACTGTACATACTGTACACTATATGAAAAGACACATACATGTTTTTCTCAATCTCTGACATGAAATTAGAAACCTTTCTCGTATTAGGTCAGTTATGATTACCATAATTAATATATAAAGCTGAATGTGTGTGTGTATGTATGTATGCATGTATGTGTGTGTGTGTGTGTGTGTGTGTGTATCTCTGGGATTGACAACTGCACTGTCGCAGCTACAGCCACAAAATTTTGCACAGTCACACATCTGGTCCCTGAGAGCGTCATAGGCTATGTTGTGAGGCAAAATGTTAACCCCACGCGTTCCAATTCACCAAACAATTTTGCTCCTATCTACATGATAGGGAAAAAGTGAAAGGAAAAGTGTTCGAGGCAAATTGATAGCTGCCAGATGTGAACAAGGGGGACTTAAAAAATGAGTGCGATGACCAAAGAGTATATACCGTACAGTTGCTAAGGTGGGGCCCCGACATGGGATACTCACCACACACGGGGATATGAACACACACACAAAATGCGCCACACACTACCACGTGCTTGAACACATATACCACCCTCAGCACATATTTCACCACACATACACCAACCTCGCCACATAATCGCCCTAAAACATACACGAGTCTGGTATCATCATTCAAAAATAAAAATCTGATTAATAAGCAGCCAAACTATAAAGGCCGCTTTACACGTCACAATATTGCAACGCAACTACGATTAAAAGTCACGTGGTAGGGGCATTGCAGTTGGTATCATTCTTGTGTTGTGTCGTGTAAATGGGCAATGCAACTCAAAAACGATGCAACTACCATATCGTTTGTGAATTGTGCATGCTCTTCAACCATGCAATATTGGCTTGACGATCTGGCAGGATCGTGCTGTGTGACAGCGCAACTACGATTTGGAGCGCAACTTCCCCAATTCACTCCAATGTTATTTGGTAGTTCCCTGAGTTGCTCAGACGCAGTGTGAAAAAGGAGCGTACAACATCGTAGTTGCGTTGCCTGCCGATATCTCCCTGTGTAACATCTACTATGCGATCTTGGACAAGTGCCAAAAACGTGCGCGCTCCCGTGAAATCGTATGCAATATCGGAACGATATTGCGACGTGTAAAGCGGCCTTTAGAGCAACAAATGCACCATATAGGAAATATGGCAGCTGTCAGGCACATGACCTGTCTATTATATGTATGTTTGAGCTAATATATACTGTCAGGGGGGAGGGCTTCCTGTTGCCTGGGGATTTATCAGGCTGCCAATAGCAACCAATCACAGCTCAGCTTCTATTTTGCTGCAGTTAATTAATCTGAGCTCTGATTGGTTAATATAGGCAACAAAGGACATTCTCAGTATAACAAAGCTTGTGTGAGGTAATAGGATGTCAGTTAGGGTGTGTTGGTGGAAAAGCTGATGTCAGTCACATTACCTCTATGTGAGAGGATATAGAAACTGCCAGTTACAGACTATTTTTACCACAATAATAATGTCTCATAAGAAGAGGAATTCCTTGGCACGAATGTCAGCTGATGCGAAAAGAAAAGCTGCATTATGGGCCAATGAAAAATGTGAAGACTGAGAAACAAGGCTGACACACATGAAACAGCAGCTGCTTCCTCAAGAGTCAATGAAATTTCTGAGGAGAGAGAAGTGAGGCTTGCAGACAAGAGAACAAGTGCTGCTTCCTCAAGGGCCAATGAACTTTCGGAGGAGAGGGAAGAGAGGCTTGCAGACATGAAAAAAAGAGCTGCTTCCTCAGGAGCCAATGAACTTTCTGAGGAGAGGGAAGCGAGGCTTGCAGACATGAAAATAAGAGCTGCTTCCTCAAGAGCCAATGAACTTTCTGAGGAGAGGGAAGTGAGGCTTGCATACATGAAAACAAGAGCTGCTTCCTCAAGAGCCAATGAACTTTCTGAGGAGAGGGAAGAGAGGCTTGCAGACATGAAAACAAGAGCTGCTTCCTCAAGAGCCAATAAACTTCTGAGGAGAGGGAAGCGAGGCTTGCAGATAAGAGAAGAAGAGCTGCTTCCTCAAGGGCCAATGAGTCATCTCAGCAGAGAGAAGGTCGACTTGCCACTAAAAGAATTGCTATTTCTTCCACCAGAGCACAGGAAATGATTGGAGATTTGAAACATGTTGCCTTTTGCTACCAGTCAGACATAAACTATCAGGATAATCCTAAAGTTCAGATAGGAAAAATGGATGTGGTCTGCATGTACTGCAATGCCCTGAAATGGAAAGATGAACCGCCAGGTTTATGCTGTGCAAATGGCAAGATAAAACTTGCACCTCTCCTGTCACCACCAGATCCCCTGAAGTCTATGATGACAGGTACCACTACAATATCAAATTTCTTGGACAATATTAGGAAGTACAACTCCTGCTTCCAAATTACATAATTTGGTGCAACAAAAGAAATGTTTACAACAGGATTTATGCCGACATTTCAAGTTCAAGGACAGGTTTACCACTCAATTGGGTCAATGTTTCCATTACAAGGAGAAGAACCTCAATTACTTCAACTCTTCTTCATGGGAAATGCAGAAGCAGATGCTCAGCAGAGATGCTCTTTAATTCCTAACACTCGCCTTGATATTGTCACTATTTTGCAGCAGTTCCTTCACTCCAACAATCCATATGTTCAACTTTTCAAGACTGCACTTGAATGCATGCCAAATGACAATTACAGGGTTGTCATTCGAGCTGACAAAACACCACAAAGGGAACATCAGCGACGTTTCAATGCTTCCACATTTGATGAGGTAGCCATCTTGATTTTAGGTAATAATTTTCAAAGCCGTGACATCGTGCTTCAGAAAAGGAACAATAGTTTACAACAAGTAGCAGAAACTCACAGGTCCTATAATGCTCTGCAATATCCAATCATCTTTTGGCAGGGACAGGATGGCTATCACTTTGGAATACCTCAGACAGATCCTACAACATGGCAACCCTTGAGGAAAAAAAGTGTCTGCCATGGACTTCTATGCATATAGGATCATGACAAGATTTGCAGAGGAAAATCACATCTTGAAATGCAAACATCTGTTCCACCAATTTATTGTTGACATGTATGCAAAGATTGAGAGTGAACGTCTTTTATATATCCGACTAAATCAAAAGAAGCTCAGGGCAGAGGAATATATTCACCTTAGAGATGCTGTTGCAAATTATGCTGATCCAAAAGAGTTGGGGAAAATGGTTATTCTTCCATCAACTGTCACTGGAAGCCCACGACACATGCATGAATACACACAGGATGCAATGACTTATGTGAGAAAGTATGGCCGTTCAGATCTTTTCATCACCTTTACTTGCAATCCTGCCTGGGAGGAAATTGGAGGGCACCTGTTGCCGGGCCAAAAAACAGTGAATCGCCATGACCTTATTGCTCGGGTTTTCACACAGAAACTTTCAAAAATGACTAATCTCATCCCAAAATCACATATTTATGGTGTGACGCAGTGCTGGATGTATTCAGTTGAATGGCAAAAAATAGGCCTTCCTCACGCCCACATATTGATCTGGCTGAAGCAGAAAATACAGCCTACCGAAATTGACAATATCATCAGTGCCGAATTCTATTTTGTTAGCAGCAGTTATTAACCCGGGTGAAGCCGGGTAGTACAGCTAGTTATATATATTTGCCAAATACCAGAATAATTAAAGTTAATATTTCTCTGTTGCCTTATTGGGGGACACAGACCATGGGGGTTATGCTGCTGTCATTAGGAGGCTGACGCTAAGTAGACACATAAAAAATGTTAGGCCCTCCTCTGCAGCTTACACCCTTCATGCTGACTTAAGCTGAAGTCAGTTTCAGCTTAGTGTCAGCAGGAGGCAGATGTGACCCTGATTTTTACCTTCAGAGCACATACAGTGGCTTTTTTTTTTCTAATTTTATTTTTAATTTTTATTCTTAATTTTTACAAGACTCTCCAGGAGGACAGGGTGACGGGATCATTCAGGGTACCTCTCTCCTGCATTCAGCAACAGATAGGCACTTCGAATGTCGCCTCTTAGTACCTCCATCTGCACCGATCCCTCCCACTGCCAGACCTTGCTCTTCATCACCCTCGGGGTGTCATACCCCGGGTGCCCAGATTCCCTGTTGTTGGGGTGTCCCGCACCAGCTGCCCGGGATCGCTCCAGCCCAGGCTCGTTGCCGCAAATTTACTTCCTGACTTTGGGGCCTAGGTGAGGCTCGGCTCCGCTCCTGCTCCTCCTCCTTTCGCCCCTCTCCGCCCCCATCACAGACCTCACAGCGAGATCTCCTGTACGCTCTTTTCTCCGTGCTCCTCCTAGGGCACACCCCCTTCCAGGGCACCAGGAGCCATTTTTCCTCCATAACACATATACTGGAGCGTTCCCTCCAGGGAGACACAGGCGCAGAGCGCTGCATTCACTCCATTCTGCAGCTGCCAGAAGGTGCTCACCAGGAGTGCACTTTCTACTGGGGCTGAGCGACCACAATTTGTACCGGATGGGGTATGCTGATACTCAGAAGACACATAGCCTTTCCCTGCAGCACCACAGGCCACTTTCATTATAACTATGCCTAACTCTAAGAATTCTTGGTCCACCTAGGACCACTCTCTGTCTTAAGTTAACTGCACAACCTGTTAGATAAGGTAGCCCCATGGATATTCCACCCCGTACTGCAAGCCATGTATCCTGGAGCGGGACCAGCAGACCCCCTATGAACCAGGGAACAGCACATCTATTTCCCCGGAGTGAGTATCATCATTGGCCCTACAGGTCTCCCAGACCCTTGTCCAGGTCTCCCAGACCCTTGTACAGCACTTTACCAGTCCCGCAGGGCTCTCTACAGGTACTTTGGAGGGTCATCTTACTTCAGGGTAATCCTCCTCGGATTGTGGCCACAGCTTGGTTAGGGTTGCTGACATGGCTAGAAAGAGAGGCTACAGGAGCCCATCCCCCACTCCTTATCAACCCTCACTACTATTGGACCACGAGTCCAGCCCTCCCGGGGAAATTTCTAACTCAGATTCTGCGTCCGAGGGAGACACATTCTTCGACGCTGACCCCCCTGATAAACGGGCAATAGTGAACAGCCTTATTACGGCTGTCAACCAGATATTAAAGGTAGATGACGGTACATTGCCCAATCTCCTTCAAGAGATCAAAGCATACACATAAATCCTTCTCCAAGCATTCAGAATTTCAGGACGTAGTACAGAGTACAGAGAGCAACCAGGTATTAAGGATCCCACAGATAGACAGATCGAGTCTTTGCTTGTTCTGCTTTCGAATGAGCCAGCGCAGTTCTCACACCTGCTTTTGCCCCAGTTTGCGTGGCCAAGGCACTGGCATCCTGGTCAGAGTCCCTCCGCAAGGCGATTCAGGCTAGTACTCTCCCACCTGAATTTGTTGACCTGGCGGCTCAGATCTCCATGGCTGGAGAATTTCTGATCAATGCCTCCCTGGATGCTGCAAATTGTGCAGCTCTGTCGGCTAGCAAATCTATCACCATACGCAGAGCTCTCTGGTATAGGACCTGGAACGCGGACGCGGCCTATAAAAGGTTGCTGACGGGTATACCAGAGTGGTCGTCTCTTTGGAGGTCTTGATAAGCTTTATTTCTGATGCGACAGGGGGTAAAAGCACCTCCTTCCCACAACTCCAACCTAAGCGTACCTTTTCTAGACGACAGATGGTTCACTTCCGCCCCTTTCGATCTTTTGGCGGGTGGACCAACCCTCAAACAATTTTCAAGCCCGATAGATTCCCCCCTAAGGATAGATTGAATTAGTTGCCTGGCGCTCTCACCCTAAGGAGGCCAGAAGCCATGGATCAGCAGGAGATTTCAGGCGTCAGACTTGCGGCCCTTCTCGGAGAGTGTCAACAGAGTTGGCGGCCGCCTGCTCTTGTTCTGCCAAGTCTGGCTCTCCATGGTAAAGGACAAGTGGGTCAAAAATCTTGTATGCTCCCAATACAAGACAGAGTTCGCAGTTCCACCTCCAAACAGATTCTTCCAATCCTTCCCCCCAAAGCCCACTGCACGGACATGCGCATATCACCGAGCAACCGACTCGCTTCACCAAACTAGGGTGAGTACACCCGACCCAGAGGGCGAACACTTCAAGGGGTTCTACTCCAACCTTTTTCTGGAGCCAAAAAGGATGGCTCCGTTCGTCCTATTTTAGATTTAAAGTTCCTGAACAAGTCCGTCAGGGTACGACCTTTCCGCATGGAGTCTCTTCAGTCAGTGATAGCCTCTATGTGGGGAGGGGAATTCCTGGCATCTCTCAACATCCAGGACGCTTACCTCCACATCCCCATTTTTCCTGGGCATCAGAAGTTCCTTTTGTTTTGTGGTGCAGTCAGCTCATTTCCAGTTCACGGTCCTCCCATTCAGCCTGGCCACTACGCCCAGAGTATTTACGAAGGTCATGGCGGCCATCATGACCATTCCATACTCTCGAGGCGTCGTAGTCCCTCCATATCTGGATGATCTGCTAATAAAAGCTCCATCTTTGCGGACCGGTGCCAAGAGTATAGAGATTACCATCGATACTCTCTCTTGACTGGGCTGGATTGTGAATCTAGACAAGTCTTCTCCGACTCCGACCCAGTGCCTCACCTTCCTGGGAATGGTCTCTGACACTTCCCAGGGGTTGGTCTTCCTCCCACCGGTCAAAGCAACTGATCTCCATTAGGGAGCCCTCACTTCCAGGCGTCCGATCCCGCATTCCATCTGATTGGGGATGAAAGTCTTGGGGATGACGATGGCGGCGATAGAAGCAATTACGTTTTTTCAACTATATCTCTGGACTATACAGTTGGCACTACTATCCACCTGAGACTGGAACCCCCTTTCTCTAGACCAGAAGTGTCGCCTGAATACCCAGGTCAGACACTCCCTCACGTGGTGGACCTGTCGGTCTTCACTGGAACAAGGGAGATCCTTCCTCCCAGTACACTGATCGGTGGTCACCACCGACGCCAGTCTCCTGGGCTGGGGTGCAGTATTCCATCACCACACCACTCAGGGGAGGTGGACTCCTTCCAAGACCTCACTCCCAATAAACATCCTGGAGATGAGGGCTATTCTTCTGGCTCTGTGCAGGTTCCAACACCTCCTGGTGGGTCGCCCCATTTGGGTGCAGTTTGACAACGCCACGGCTGTGGCATACATAAACCACCAGGAAGCACTCACAGCAGAGCCGCCATGTGTGAAGTGCAGAAGATTCTTTGCTGGGCAGAGAGGCATCACATTTGGTCATCTCGGTAATGTACATTCTCAGTGTCGTGAATTTGGCGGCTGATTTTCCCAGTCGTCAGGGTCTTGAGTTGGGGGAATGTTCTCCCCATCCAGAAGTATTTCTCCAGATCTGCGACCATTGGGGGACTCCAGACATGGACCTAATGGTGTCTCGGCTGAACACCAAGGTGCCCACGTTCGTGGTGAGATCTCGCGAGCATCCGGCCATAGGGGCGGATGCGCTCGTCCTCCCGTGAGGAGGGTTCAGGCTCCTGTATATCTTTCCACGCCTCTCATTAATTCCAAGGATGGTGAGGAAGACAAAGGCCGAGCAGGTCACAGTCATCCTCATGGCTCCGGACTGGCCTCGTCGTGCGTGGTATTATTATTATTTATTTATATAGCGCCATTATATTTCATGGCGCTTTACATGCTAAAAGGGGCAGACTAGGACAAGTAACATAGTAACAATACAAGTAACAATAAATGTGGACAATTCAGTTGTACAGATACAAGAGGGGAGAAATATATGTTGAGATGGTCCAGCTCCTCGGGTACACTCTCTGGCATCTGCGAGATCGCCCAGACCTGTTATCTGAGGGCCCTCTTTACCCCCAGTGCTGATGGGCCCTGAGTTCGACGTCCTGGCTATTGAGACCTGCGTCCTGACCCAGGCCGGCTTTTCTCCCAATGTGAGCAACACTATGATCAGAGCCCGGAATCCATCATCTATGCGCATCTATCATCGCACCTGGAAGACGTTTTTCCTGGTGTCAGAGTCATGGCCATTCCCCACTGATCTTCTCCATTCCAGTGGTTCTGGATTTTCTTCAATCCAGCTTGGATGCAGGTTTAGCTCTTAGTTCCTTGAAGGGCCTGGTATCCACTTTGTCTATCCTTTTTCAGAAACATCTTGCTTTTCGCTCCCAGGTCAATATGATTATTGAGGGAGTCTCCCATTTGGCGCCCCCTTATTGACTACCTCTTGAACCATGGGACCTTAATCTGGTCCTAAATGTTCTACAGGGACCCCCCTTCGAGACTTTGAGAGAAATCTCACTTCTACATCTTTCCTGGAAGGTAGCTTTCTTGAAAGCAATTACCTCCATCAGGAGAGTCTCGGAATTAGCGGAACTCTCCTGTCGGTCACCTTTTCTTGTCTTTCACCAGGACAATGTCATACTTAGACCTTCGCACGATTTTCTTCCTAAAGTGAAGTCCCCGTTTCACCTGAATGAGGAAATCGTGTTGCTTTCCTTTTGTCCGGCACCATCTCGCACTCGGGAGGTTTCTCTACATTCCCTGGATCTAGTCAGAGCGCTCAGAGGGTACGTTTCCCATACTGCTCCATTCAGGAAGACAGATGCTCCCTTTGTTCTTCATGAAGGCCATAGGAAGGGCATGCTGGCCTCCAACGCCACCATTGCAAGATGGATAATATCAGCAATTCAAGAATCTTACAAACTCAGATCGGTCCGAAAGGGCCTCAAGGCGCATTCCACTAGGGCGGTAGGTGCTTCCTGGGCCATCAAGCATCAGGCCCCAGCACTTCAGGTTTGCAAAGCTGCGGCCTGGTCCAGTCTGCACACTTTTTCAAAACATTACAGGGTACAAATCCAGGCCTAGGGAACACAGTCATGGGACTGAATATCCTGCAGGCAGCGGTTACTCACTTATGAGAGGGGTAACTCCGTTCAGGTATTGTTTTGGTTTGCGGTTAATTTTTTGCTCGATTCTCAGTGTGGTTACTTCTCTCCCACCCAGGGACTGCTTTTGGACGTATCATGGTCTGTGTCCCCCAATAAGGCGAAAGAGAAAGAATGATTTTTGTGTACTCACCGAAAAATGCCTTTCTCTGAGCCTTCATTGGGGGACACAGCACCCAATACTATTTAGCCCTGACGGGCAGACGTTGAGTTATTTTTCATTGAGTTGTTGGTATATGTTATGTCATGTGTTGTTTTTTCTCCTACTGCTTGGTTACTGAACTGGCTTCAACTTGAGTCAGCATGAGCGTGTAAACTGCAGAGGAGGGGTTAACTTTTTTTTGTGTCTACTTAGTGTCAGCCTCCTAATGACAGCAGCATAACACCCATAGTCTGTGTCCCCAATGAAGGCTCAGAGAAAGGTATTTTTCAGTGAGTACACAAAAATCATTCTTTTAAGGCATTTGCATTACTTTCTGCAACGTCAAATGTTTACATACACAAAGATCACTATGCCTTTAAACAATTTGCAAAAGCCCATATGATGATGTCTTGTGTTTGGAAGCTTCTGATAGATTTATTGGCCACATCTAAGTTAATTAGAGACACACCTGTGGATGTATTTTAATGCACACCTGACACACTGCTTCTTTGTGTATCATTATGGGGAAGTCTAAAGAAATAAGCCAAGATATCAGGAAGAGAATTGTGGACTTGCACAAGTCTGGTTCATCCTTAGGTGAAATTTCCAGATACCTTAAAGGGAACCAACCACCTCAGATGACGTGTATAAGCTGTTAATACATGTCCCTGGACCCTATGTACACCATTGCAGCTATGTTTTTGCTAAGAATATTGATAACAGCAAACCGAAATAAACAGTTTATAAACTTACATGATTTAGTACTTGAGGGCGTCTCCCTCGGGCTTTAGTACGAGAGGGCTGTGTGTTATGCAGCCTGAGTGGCTTTCCTCCCCCTCCCTCTCTGTTTGCAGGACGTCACTGAGAAGACGTGCACGGACGGGAGCTGCCTTGGGTGCCCGCCCACACCAAGATAATATCACGCCCTAATGTGACGTCCTGCAAACAGAGAGGGAGGGGGAGGAAAGCCACTCAGGCTGCATAACACACAGCCCTCTCGTACTAAAGCCCGAGGGAGACGCCCTCAAGTACTAAATCATGTAAGTTTATAAACTGTTTATTTCGGTTTGCTGTTATCAATATTCTTAGCAAAAACATAGCTGCAATGGTGTACATAGGGTCCAGGGACATGTATTAACAGCTTATACACGTCATCTGAGGTGGTTGGTTCCCTTTAAAGTGCTTTGTTCATCTGTACAAACAATTATATGCAATTACAAACAAGATGAGAATGTCCAGCCATCATACTGCACAGGAAGGAGATAGGTTCTGTGTCCCAGAGATGACGTGGTCAGACATGTGCATACCAACCCTAATATGCAACCCTAATATACTGCCAGATGGTGCTAGACACATGAAACAACACAACAAGATAACATGTTACATTACACAGGTTATATCAAATGGCAAATTTAGTATTGCTTTCTCTTACTGAGTCAAAATGGGCAAAACAGATACACCATTACTAGATATCAGCTGCCAGCTCCAAAAGCAACAGAAAGGATGGCACCCGTAGTAAGTCTTCAGCAGCAGTAGCTTCACTAGTTCCACACATCTGACTGGTCAGATCAGAAATTACCTATCACCAACAATAAGTGTTGGACCATGTTCCTACTTAAAGGGAGGTGAGTATGGTCCCACATTGCTGCAAACTAACCCAGCACTACCAGCAGGGGAAACTGACATTAACTTTCATTGGTGATAAAGAAAATAAGATGTTTTGAATCCATATCTCCAAAGCTGTCACCAGTCTCTTACTGACTCGTGACAAATAGCAGCTGAAGGCTTTATTACTATATTTTATATCATTCCACTTGCAGTATAAATGATAGGGCAGCTTTATTCATGAAGTCAGTACGATCACAGCAATACCAGATATATATTCTAAGCACTAAAGAAAATATTCTAAAATGATTTTTATTTGATAACTTCTTTAAAAACAACCAATTTTATACAATACTGTGACAATTAGTGTACAAGGACAACACCCTCACCTACCACCACAGAAACACAAATATATACAGTGAGATTACCCACTTGTTTACTCCTAATGCACTAGGTTCATCTCTTATCCTGACCTAAAGTCACTAAACTGTCAGAAGTCCAAAGTCAATTGTTGTACTCCTAGAAATCTAGGTAGATTTAAGCATACAGATGGGAGCAAAAAGGTAAAAAACCATATAACAATCTGATAATGATACAGAAAATCTGACGCGTTTCGCTAACATAGATTAACGGTAGCTCAGCAGGAGTAACATGATTTGTTAATATCCTACATGGTTTCAGAAATATAGTTTTTAACCACAGGCAGGTCGCTGGTACAAAATAAACACTTGTCCAACTTTACTGTATAGTTTCACGGTGACATCATGGTTAAAGGTTCGCCACTGCACTCCGCAAAATTAGGGATATTTCTGAAGGAGAAGGATTCAAGCCCCGTTTTGTTTTAACAAAACTCCAAACTGTGTCTTGTTCCTGACTTGGAAAACCCCTCCAGGGTACCTGGATCCAGACTGTAGGATGTCTCCTTCAAAGGAAAGACAGTGAGATAAGGGCCTGGCATCCCTTTAATGATTGGAGAAGTGGTGCTTTGACCGGAACTTCTTTTTGAACCACTCCAAGGATTCATATGGCTATCAGACATGACTGTATGGTCTGACCAGCCTGCACTGCCCTGTATCTGGTCCTGCACCCTGTCTGCCTGACCTCATCCCTGTGAAGGCTAATAATCATCACTGACATTATTGGACATACACTGAGTTCTTCAACACCTTATACTCAAGCCACTAAGGCATTAAGAATAAGAAAGAATCCAGAGACTTCATTTCAAGGTTCTTAATAAGACCATACATAAAGACCCTGGATGGACTTCTGGTTCCAGCGCTGAGGAGATGCTAGCACAGTGAGGAGGCTCCTGGCATCCACACCACATAACGGATCAGATAACCGCTCCAATCGGCCTGCAACAACTTGCCATGGCTTCCACAACTCACCGGAGCTCCGCCACACTTGATCGCTATGTCCTCCGTATCACTGGGAAGGAGGATATCGCACAGGACCAGGAGAGCGGTCAGAGTGGAGCCGCAGGTAAAATGGCGGCGGCAGGAAGCCGCGCTGTAAACATACAACACAGTGCCGGCGGGGAAGAAGAGGAGACAAGCAGAGCAGTGGGAGCAGCAGAGGCTGGGGAGCACACGGGGAGAGAGCTGAAGATCCCACATACAATGATTGTGAGACGGAGAGGACACTTCCATATGAACCACAAAGCACAAATATAATAGCTCTGAAAGAGCTGGCTAGGGAGGTGGCACCATATCTTACAGCAGATATCAAAACAGCCTTAAAGGAAGCCATCCTAGAGTCCCTAGCAGACATAAGGAAGGTCACAGACCAACATGAAACTAGACTACAGGAGGATGAAAGGAGATTGTCAGAAGCTGAAGACAAGATCACATATTTAGAGAGGCATGTAGCAGAATTACAAAAGCAATCCTCTTACACAGATGATAAACTGGAGGATTTAGAAAATCGATAAAGGAGGAATAATCTAAGATTGGTGGGCTTGCCAGAAACATTCTTGGCTTATCAGTTCGATGATGTATGCGAGCTCGAACTACCCAAAGCTATGGGAATTCAGCATAAATGTAAGGTGGAAAGGGCACATCGAATTGGTCCTCCAAGAGACGCAAAATTAGGTCCGAGGCAGGTGGTGGTGAGATTTTTGGATTACAAGGACAAAGAGAGACTTTTGAGGGAATACAAAAATCGGCGCCAGCCTCTTATGATTAAAGGTCACAAAATCAGATTATATGGTGACTACTCGGTGGAAGTGGCTCATAAAAGGAAGGCTTTTAGCCCGGTCTGCACCTTACTATACAAAAAGAACATACGTTTTCCAGCAAGGTTGCATTCAGAGCTCCAAGTGGAGAGATGCTAGCATTCGCAAACACAGCACTAAGAATAATAGAGCAAGGGAAACCGATACCGCAAAGCCGTTCAGATTCCAAAAATAGCAAACAATCTATGGCACCAAGGCAAAGTTTTGATCATGACACAGAAGACGACACAGAGCGGGAGGTGGGAGAGACAGCAGGATGCTCGAGAACACAATTAACTCCACGTAGTCTTAGAGACGAGGATAGAGCGTCGCCAAGGGACCAGAGAACACCGATACCGAGAGGGGCAAAGAGGGGGAGAAATGCCAAACTTTAATGTTACTTTTACACGCCGCTACCGAAAGGTTGAAACCAGCAGGTGTCGGAGACAATTGTACCTTTTACCTTCAAAACCGCAAAGTGGCGGCATGTAATTCAGGTTGTTGCCACCTGTCTCTTTGGATACCTGTCTTTCAGCCATGCTGAAAAACAAGCAGGTATAAACCCTATGGTAGCGACGTGTAATCGTGGCACAGGTACGGTATTTGAGTTCCCTGGGGCGTGCTTGAGCATCATGTATACCACGTCCCATCAGCTATCATTGGTGGGGAGTACTGTGTACCCATTGGCTGTCCGTGCACAGGGCGGCATATTTAACGATCTGACCAGTCACACTACACATTTGCTATAGCGTCATGTATTAGCCAGCCTCCCTGCGCTGGCTGGCCAATAATGATGTTATTGCATTGTCCAATCACCGTACGAGTGCCGCGTAATACACAACTCTGTCACGCCTATGTAGTTACGGCGCACAATACGTTAGCCCAGATTCCCTTGTGGTAGCGGCGTGTAAATCAGGGAAGGTGCTCCACAGAAGGTAACCTGTGGCACCCGTCGGCACTTCCAGGGACCGAAAATACCTTCTGTGGAGCACCTTGTGGCGGCGTGTAATTGCGGTATCAGGTACCGTTAGCAACCGTTGAAAACGCGCGTGTGCACGTGCGGTGCCTACCTGTTGCTACCTTCGGTAGCGGCGTGTAAAGGTACCATTAGTCAACGTATTACCATGTATATGTTAAAAATAGACTTTTGTTCCCAGTCTCTTTCCTGAGATATACGGTTATCTTGCACAAAAAAGAATATATGTTAGAGACTTATTTTATGTGCTGGACATGAGGATTGGGATTCCTGCATAAAGAACATCAAGAGTGCTAATGTGGCTACGGGTCCTCGGACTGTACGTGGCCTCGGGCTCCTGGTCTCTTCTCGACCGCCCCTTCCCTTGTTCACTCCCTCTGGTACTAGTAGCCGCAGGTGAGGAGGAAGGGTGCTAGTGGCCGTGGGTGAGGAGAGCGGAGAGGGAATATGTGCAAGTAGCCGCGGGTGGTGAGGAGCGGGGGGGTGCTAGTAGCCGTGGGTGAGGAGTGGGGGGACAAGCGTTTGTGGGATGCAGCGCTGGTAAAGGGAAAGTCTGTGCGGCTTACCCCATACTGCAGCCGGCAGCGCCCATCACAGAGCAAGCCGCTGTGGTGCAGGTGCTGCCCCCTTCTGCAAAGCAGCTCCACCTGCCTGCTTGCCGCCTGAGACTCAGGGTTCTCACTGTTCAATGGACGGTGCGGCCCTGCCCCCCTCTTCTTTTCTCTTCTCTCTCTTTTCTTCTTCTCCCTTCTCCTGTGTTCCCTTTCCTTTTCTCATATATCCCCCCAGTGGTCTCTTTCTTGCCTCCCCGTTTTTTCTTTTTTAGGAAATGTTGGGACTAGACTGGACCATGCTGGGAGTGAGAAAATTTGTTCCAACAAACGAACAGTGGGAGAGTCTGATGGATTTACAGGACGTTATGTATAACATGAGGATATAAACATATGTTGTTTTTACAGAATGATGCTGCATGTATGGGTTGTTTTGTGGGAGGGGATAGGGTTCGCAGGATATTACTGGGAGGAGGTGGGGGGACTTAATGGTCTAAAGTCTCCTATGGGGTTGTTAATCACTACAACTTGAGTTACTGGATGGAGGGGAGGCCTAAGGCTGCGGCATTACCAAAGGAGACCTATTAATGGAGCTTTGGTGGCCCTTCTTGGCCCCGTGCAATGTAAAGTGCCAATTGGCATGTGAAAGATGCTGAGTTGAGATGGGCATTCCCAGAAAAAATGGAAGTCATACGATAAAATTTAGTTAAGTGGGATGATGGAAATAGAGAAAGATGCCCACTGTGTTGTTTAAATTTTGAGAAAGATAAAATCAACTGCCACTTGCGGTTATTTCCTTTTATTTTCTTAAATGTGAAACATACAGGTGCCCCTGTGGGGCTGCTATACGCGTTTTGGAGATATACTCCTTATTCGTTAGCTATTCGTTAGCTATTAGGAGCTAACGAATAAGGAGTATATCTCCGAAACACGTATAGCAGCCCCACAGGGGCACCTGTATATTTCACATTTAAGAAAATAAAAGGAAATAACCGCAAGTGGCAGTGGATTTTATCTTTCTCATTCATTGATGGACGTCTGCCATTAATTCACTGCCTGGTAATCCTGGTGGATATAGGGTGGAGGAGCTTGACAGCCGTCTTCTTGTTTAAATTTTATCAGCAGTTGTACGGATTTGTATTTGAATAGGTCCCAGGAAATGATATATCTTGCATGCACAATCCAAATTACTAACAATCTAACTGGACAAAAGGTCAATGTAAGATATACAGTGTTGGCCAAAAGTATTGACATCCCTGCAATTCTGTCAGATAATACTCAGTTTCTTCCTGAAAATGATTGCAATCACAAATTCTTTGGTATTATTATCTTCATTTAATTTGTCTTCAATGAAAAAACACAAAACAGAATGAAGCAAAAAGCAAAACATTGATCATTTCACACAAAACTCCAAAAATGGGCCAGACAAAAGTATTGGCACCCTCAGCCTAATACTTGGTTGCACAACCTTTAGCCAAAATAACTGCGATCAAC
Organism: Allobates femoralis; assembly: GCA_033576535.1. Lineage (NCBI taxonomy): Eukaryota > Metazoa > Chordata > Amphibia > Anura > Aromobatidae > Allobates > Allobates femoralis. The sequence continues at coordinate 214,894,497 of JARQOC010000001.1, forward strand.
CGCTTCCAGTAACCATCAATGAGTTTCTTACAATGCTCTGCTGGAATTGTAAACCATTCTTCTTTGGCAAACTGCTCCAGGTTCCTGATATTTGAAGGGTGCCTTCTCCAAACTGCCATTTTTAGATCTCTCCACAGGTGTTCTATGGGATTCAGGTGTGGACTCATTGCTGGCCACCTTAGAAGTCTCCAGTGCTTTCTCTCAAACCATTTTCTAGTGCTTTTTGAAGTATGTTTTGGGTCATTGTCCTGCTGGAAGACCCATGACCTCTGAGGGAGACCCAGCTTTCTCACACTTGGCCCTACATTATGCTGCAAAATTTGTTGGTAGTCTTCAGACTTCATAATGCCATGCACACGGTCAAGCAGTCCAGTGCCAGAGGCAGCAAAGCAACCCCAAAACATCAGGGAACCTCCACCATGTTTGACTGTAGGGACCGTGATCTTTTCTTTGAATGCCTCTTTTTTTCTCCTGTAAACTCTATGTTGATGCCTTTGCCCAAATAGAGAGAACATTCTTCCAAAACATTTTAAGCTTTCAGGTAAGTTTTGGCAAACTCCAGCCTGGCTTTTTTATGTCTCGGGGTAAGAAGTGGGGTCTTCCCGGGTCTCCTACCATACAGTCCCTTTTCATTCAGACGCCGACGGATAGTACGGGTTGACACTGTTGTACCCTCGGACTGCAGGGCAGCTTGAACTTGTTTGGATGTTAGTCGAGGTTCTTTATCCACCATCCGCACAATCTTGCGTTGAAATCTCTTGTCAATTTTTCTTTTCCGTCCCCATCTAGGGAGGTTAGCCACAGTGCCATGGGCTTTAAACTTCTTGATGACACTGTGCACGGTAGACACAGGAACATTCAGGTCTTTGGAGGTGGACTTGTAGCCTTGAGATTGCCCATGCTTCCTCACAATTTGGTTTCTCAAGTCCTCAGACAGTTCTTTGGTCTTCTTTCTTTTCTCCATGCTCAATGTGGTACACACAAGGACACAGGGCAGAGGTTGAGTCAACTTTAATCCATGTCAACTGGCTGCAAGTGTGATTTAGTTATTGCCAACACCTGTTAGGTGCCACAGGTAAGTTACAGGTGCTGTTAATTACACAAATTAGAGAAGCATCACATGATTTTTCTAACCGTGCCAATACTTTTGTCCACCCCCTTTTTTATGTTTGATGTGGAATTATATCCAATTTGGCTTTAGGACAATTCTTTTTGTGTTTTTTTCATTGAAGACAAATTAAATGAAGATAATAATACCAAAGAATTTGTGATTGCAATCATTTTCAGGAAGAAACTGAGTATTATCTGACAGAATTGCAGGGTGTCAATACTTTTGGCCAACACTGTAGAGAGACAAGGATAGACATATTCCATATACCATGGTCCGAATTATCACTTGGAACGTGAAGGGACTGAGGTCTCCAAATAAAAGATATATGGTCCTTAGACACCTAAAAAGATTAAAAGCAGACATCGCTATGCTCCAGGAGACCCATTTACATCAGAATGAATTTTCACGTATGCACAAAATGTGGGTGGGATCGGTATGGGGAGCTGGAGCACAAAACACAAGAGCTTGAGTACTGATTCTAGTCAATAAAAATCTAGCGCATGCTCTAATTTCAATGGCAACAGATCAGGAGGGAAGGAAAATACATGTAGTATTAGTCCTCCAGAATGAGCAACTCAGCCTTTACAATATTTACGCGCCAAATGCTTCACGAACACGATTCTTTTCAGAATTACACACAGACTTTCTGTTGGATAAGAAAAAGGCATCATTGTGGGCGGTGATTTCAATGAGGTAATTCACGAGGAGGATAGAAGGAGAGACCCAAATGGGGGCACATCCCATACACATATAGGGAGTAGAAGGTGAGCACTGGATAACATGATGACCAGCCTGGGGTTGAGAGACTCTTGGAGGATATTGCATCCGTTTGACTTGGAGTTTACACACTTTTCACATCCACATACTACATGGTCAAGAATAGATATGATTTTAGTGAATGACACACTAATGCAAAAGATAGAAGAGGTGGTTATTGACACAATGGTAATTTCGGACCATAGTCCGGTCATGATGGATGTTCTAGATACGCAACCCAAAAGGCACAGATTACCTATTGCGATTCTCCTCATATCTATTGAAAGACGGAGATTTTGAAAAAAGATTAAAAGAGTGGTGGACAACATACTCCCTCAATAATGCAGGACATTTAGACAACTACAAATCATTTTGGCAGGCCGAAAAGCGGTTGTGAGGGTTCATATTTTAACTCACACACTAGTTCAGAAAAGAAACATAAAAGAAAATTTTTTTTAGAGCAAGCAACCGGGTAAAAGAAAAATACTGAGCATTCAAAAGACCACAATCAACAAATGACAAACAAGACTGGATAGACGTTAAAAAAGACTTCGATGACTGGGCAGAACAGAGGAAACGGTTGGTGGAGGGTCAGTTGGAGGTGGACCTGAATAGATTTGGGGACAAGACAGGACAACTAATGGCAAATCTAGCCAAGGGGAAGAGACAATCGACTCTAATAATGGCCCTTAAAAAGCATAATGGGGAAAACACCACTAACCCAAAAGGACTTAATGAGATCTTGGGTGGATTTTACAAGAGGCTAGCAACTGACGATCAGATGACGGAAGGTCGGAACTGGCTAGATCAGGTGAAGCTCACTAGTATACCAGACGGAGACCTGGGGGAACTTGACACAGAGATAACAGAGTTAGAGGTCCACTTAGCCATTAAAAACTGAGGGACCAACAAGGCTCCGGGCCCTGATGGGTTCACCGGGAATTCTACAAAATTTTGAGAGAAAACATTGTTCCCATACTAACAAAAGTATTTAATGGAATATTGGCAGGGGAGGATATATCAGAAGACATGAATACTGCATACATCAAATTGCTGCTGAAAGGGGATAAAGACAGGGAAAATCCAGCGGGATACCGGCCTATATCTTTGATCAACCAAGACCTGAAAATCCTGTCCAAAATCATGGCAGATAGACTGGCTAGAATACTCACTAAGGCTGCTTTCACATCAGCGTTTTACGCTGATCGCAGCAGTTGTGGTGAAAAAATTGCAACTGCTGCGATTACTGCATAACGGCCGCACTTGCGGTTTACCTGCGGCAAGCCCCATGCAATGTCTATGGGGCGTGCCGCAAGTGCGGTGTAGTTGCGGTTTCGGCACTTGCGGCTGATGCGGACACGAAAAAAATGCGGTCAGCTGCGTTTTTTTCACAGCCTCAAATGCCGAAACCGCACTTGCCGCACCTGGCGCACACTTACCGCAAGCCCCATAGACATTGTATGGGGCTTGCCACAAGTGAACCGCAAGTGCGGCCGTAATGCGGTAATCGCGGCAGTTGCGTTTTTTCACCGCAACTGCCGCGATCAGCGTAAAACACTGATGTGAAAGGGGCCTAATTTAATAGATAAACATCAAACAGGCTTCATTAAAGGAAGGTCAGCGGTGACTATTGTTTGTTAATCCCTGTTGGTGATGGATGCAGTGAGAGATAAGAAATTGGGTCTGGAGTGAGTCCAGCCATGGTCACGTTGGATGCAGAAAAAGCATTTGATAACGTCAGATGGCATGGCTGGACTTGGTCCTGGATAAAATAGGTTTGCAGGGGAGATTTAGGACCTTCCTACAGAGACTATATCAAAATCTGAGGGCACGTGTTTGTACACCAGGCTTTCTGTCACCCCCCTTCAAACTAAAAAAAGGAACTAGACATGGTTGCCCCTTGTCACCACTGTTATTTAACCTTCCACTAGAACCTTTCTCTAGATACCTAAATAAATATAGCAACTACGAAGGCATCAAAATAGGTCGAGAGGAGATTAAATCTGCACTTTTTGCAGATGATGTCAAACTATTTATGAATCAACCGGAAAGAGACCTACCAGACCTGTTGGAACATATCGAAAGATTTGGATCATTCTCTGGGTTTCGTTTAAATAAAAAAAGGGGTGAAATATTGATGCTGAGAGGTGGTGGGAGAAACGTAAGTGATAAACAAATAATGGGTATTAGAAAGACCAACTCCTCCATAAAATATTTAGGTCTTCATTTGGGCAAAACACCGGGAGATGTATACAATCTAAATTATAAACCTCTCTTGAAAGGGAGTTAGAGAGATGGGCCGGGTTACCACTATCGATATTAGGTAGATGTCATCTTTTAAAGATGATAAGCTTTGATGCAAACATTAACCTTTTTGTTAAAACACACAGATATAAATAGAGTGAACAATGCTTTTTCCAAATTTATTTGAAGAGGTAAAAGGCCCAGATTGAAGTTGACCTCACTAATGCTCTCATAAGACAAGGGGGGAGCGGGATTACCAAATATTAGAGGGTATAATTTAGCCTGTCTAATGAGACATGTGCTCGACTGGATAAAAAATACCAGTAGATACACGGACAGCCTTCTGGAGATGGAATACGTGCACCCTGGGACAGACGATCGTTGCTGCATGCGTCACTGGCGAGTATACCAAAGCAGATTAAAAATACTATATTTAGAGACACCATAATGACATGGAAGGCGGTAAGGAAAAAATGTAAATTGTCTTGGAGGGTGTCTAAATATCTAAACCTCTGGGCTCACACTGATTTTCCAATGGGGAAAGAGAATGCCTTGTTTGGGGAATGGAGACTGAAAGGCATTGGACTGATGGGTGACCTAATCAACCTGACAGAAAAGAGATAGTTGACGGGTAGGGAAGTAGTAGAGGTATTTGGACTTGGAAGATCACAGACCTTACAATATCTACAGCTTAAACATCATATCATGTCAAATCTGATAGATGTTTCAATAGAGACAGAATCTAACATCTGCGACAACCTGGTAGAGAAAGAGACGTCCTCACTAAACTTTTCAACAATTTATGGAGAACTTAGAGAGACACTAATCCCATCGGGAGCAGAGAAGTTATTCCTGAAATGGACAAAACATTTGAAACAAGATAATGTTTCAGACGAGATGATTGCGGGATGGGCCTAGTAAGACGTAATATTTTAAACGCACAATGGAGAGACACGCAATTCTGCATAATCCACGGAGTGATATGTGGATTTAATATACCACCAAATAACTTAAACCCTGACAGGACCACACATTGCCCGAAATGTCGGGAAGAACGAACAGACATGATTCATGGGCTACGGAGTTGCTTACAGATTCAGAACTTCTGGATCAAAATACAATAAATGAGAAGGCGCCTGTGTAAACAAAATTTTGACCTTACACCTTCGATTTGGATATTCCAAAATATGGAGGGATGTGGCGAAGGGGGTAGCGGTGTGCAACTTTCTCATGTTATAGGTCTCCTGGCGAAAAGGTTGATATTGAGACATTGGATACAAAAGTTGCTCCCCGATGAAGTAGAAGTCATAACAGAGCTAAAAAGAGCATTAGACATCGATAAGAGAGAGGCAGAGAGGAATAAGGAAAAGTTAATAGTGAAATTCATGAAAAAATGGAGGGGCTTTATAGAAGTGCAACTTTCAGACCCAGAAATTATACAAATCATGGGACCCTTTAGGAATACAGAGTGGTACTTGTTGGAGGACATTGGACATTCTCTGGGGAGACTGGCAGTGAGAACAGATTCTCAGAACTGAGATAATGTTTTCACAAAATGAACTGACTTAATCAGGTAGAAAAAGACCAACAGGTACAAATTCTAGAAATTGCACGTTTAGGGGAATATTAGACGAAATAACTACAACATTGAATTGAGAAAGTTAGAAATTCAAGAAATTAAGTCCACTTCTGTAGTCTGACGGAATAAAGTGGGTGGGTTGTGTATTGAAATGATTGATAATGAGGATATTTGAATTATTCTACATAGGAATGATTAAGAATAATGGGCATGTGAATATATGTATTCCTGGTGACTTTATTATTTGTTACTGTTATGATAATCCGTTTGATTGTCTATTTGAATATATGGTCTGGAAAACTTAATAAAGAAAGAATTAAAATAAAAAGACCCTGGATGAGCTACCATAATCTATGTTAGAGAAACGCGTTGGGTTCTCTATATCCTTATCAGATTGTTAGATGGTGTTTAACCTATTGACGTCTGACAGTTTAGTGACTTTAGGTCAGAATAAGAGATCAAACCTAGAGCATTAGGAAGAAACCAGTGGGTTATGTCTCTGTATATATTTGTGTTTCTGTGGTGGTGGGTGAGGGTGTTGTCCTTGTACACTAAGGGTACCGTCACACGTGGCGATCTCCCGGGCGATTCCATAGGCGACGCACGTGCATGCGCACGCATTTGCGTGACGCCTGAGGTCGCCGTCGCCCATTTACACAGGGCGACAACTTAGGCGACGCTCGGGCGACAACCCGACCGGAAATTGCCTGAGCGTCGCCAAAGGCCTAGGGGCGATCAAGTCGCTGGTCGCCGCTTCCGCGTCACACAGAGCCACCACATTAGCGATGTGGGTGTAATTTTGATCAGCATCTCGGAGATAGGCGTTAACATAATGCTGTGTGACGCCTTGAAGACGTGTAATTGGTTGCAAACAAACACCAATCATTATTTAATGTGCAAACATGAGAGAGATTGAAAAAGGGCACTGACCTATAGTAGCTGCAGTTGTCCGTTCCGTTGGATGATGGTGGTTGGAGTCCTGGTACTCGGCTTGTAGATTTAGACGCGTAGATTATAATAGTAGAAAGCGGCACTCGCTGATCTTTTTTCCAAAGCTATTTATTAATCCATATTAGGATACATCCACCTGGGAAGGTGTGCAGGGAGGGGATATGCAAGCAACGGTATCCGTTTCAAGGACAATTCCTCTTCTACGAGCCCGTAGAAGAGGAATTGTCCTCGAAACGGATACCGTTGCTTGCATATCCCCTCCCTGCACACCTTCCCAGGTGGATGTATCCTAATATGGATTAATAAATAGCTTTGGAAAAAAGATCTGAGAGTGCCGCTTTCTACTATTATTATTTAATGTGTCCTTGCTGTTGTACTTTATAGACAACTCTCGTGTGTTGTGTCGCGGATTATTACTAAACACATTGGCATTGCCAACAAGGCAAAACATGACGCTCGTGTATTGTACAGTTAATTTTTACAGCGCTTTTAGGTTATGGTTTAGGTTATAAACATATACAGATTGACAACGCTCGGGCGAATGAACGCACGGGAGATGTGTCACATGTTTACGGGGGCCCAGAAGCGCCGCATGAGCTACAGTATAATAAATGTAACATACATTTGTGGCAGCACATCTCTGAACTTTTAGCACACATCTGCAAACACAGAGGCGACATCTATGTACAGTATGTATGCTCCTGGGTGAGACACCTTTCAACATCATCAGATATGGCGCCGAGGAACAAGGCAACCAATCATAACGCTCGAGCTGCCACCAATCCACGCACACCCCCAGAGGTACTAAATACGCCCAGAAACACCGATCAGAATGGTAGGCGATGTGTGCTGTCGCCTTTGACATCGCTTATGAGATGTTACACAGGGCGATCAGCACACATCGCCCAAGAATGGTCGCCTAGTTTCACAGCACTGATGTGAAACCAGGCGACCACTCAGACGTGTCGCCGTCACCCATTTACAATAGACGACGCATTGGCGATATCGCCGGCGACAGGCCACGCCTCAGCGTCGCCTATGGAATTGCCCGGGAGATCGCCACGTGTGACGGTACCCTAATAGTCACAATATTGTAAAAAATTGGTTGTTTTTAAAGATGTTATCAAATGAAAATAATTTTAGAATATTTCCTTTAGTGCTTAGATTCGAATAGGGAATACGTAATTATCCTTGTGAATTCCAGATATACTGTATATACTGCTCAAAAAAAATAAAGGAAACATTTAACAACACAATGTAATATTGAAGTGTTCCCTTTATTTTTTTGAGCAGCACATATTCATAGGATTGGCATTTTTCACACTAAAAACGTTTTGCTTTTTTTTCAAAATAAAGTTTTTTTGCATCACCGAATTTTGAAGGCTATATTTTTTTTATTTATTTTTCTATTTTTCTGCTGGCAGTCATGTGATGGTTTGTTTTTGCAGGATGAGATGGAGTTTTTATTGGTACCATTTTGGGCCACCCAATTTTTTTATCACTTTCTATTCTACTTTTTATGAGACAATCAAGAAGAAACAGAAATTTAGGAATTGTTTTTTTTACAATGTTCACTGTGACATAATAGTGATAAGACAGCTTTATTCTTTGTGTCAGTATAATTACAGCAATATCACATTTATATATTTTTTTTATGCTTTGCTGCTTTTATACCATAAGGTAATACTGCCAGATGGGGCTAAATACATGAAGCAACACAACAAGATAACATGTCACATTACACAGATTATAACAAGTCAAGATAGAAGAGCTGGTGAGAAAACAGCGCAAAATGCGTATTATCCGATAATAACAGAAAGAGTGATGTTAGGTATACGCTCACCTTGTCGGGTTGTGTGAGACACAACCACTACACAGGGCTGAGGCTGCAGCGAACCACCCAGCGAGTCAATTAGCCACGAAGAGAAGTCAGAAACAGCTGGATTACACTCGCGCCGCCACTGGAAAAATCAGTCAGTACAAATGGTACAGAAGAAGCCTTTTTTCCAATGCATTTTGTGTGCACTTACACTTCCTCAGGGAATGGATAAAGTTTTTGCATTGCCAGGTTATAACAAGTGGCAGACTTAGTATTGCTTTCTCCTGCAAGTCTAAATGGGCAGAAAACTCCCCACTTGGCATCAACTGATGCCACTATTTGGTTCTTTTGACAAAAACAAGAAGACAAGTTTAAATTATGGCTTGAGGAACAGTTCATTCTCACCAAACTTACACTCTTTGAGTTTGACTTTGTATACTTTCCTATTTTTTCTTTGGTGCAACTAGCTGTCTTTCGTGAGCATGACATCACAAGGTCTCATGTATGGCTGGTCTCTCTGCCACTTCATCTTCGTCTGTAAAGTGGAGAGATACCATTTTGCTTCATCTGTCCTAGAAAATGTTGGAGACACTTCGCACTTGCTTCATTTTCTGTCGGAAGAGGTTTCTGTCACTGACTTCAGTTCATGCCTGCTTACTGAAGTCCTGAGATTTGTTCTCTATTTGAGAGGACTTACTCGCTTTGTAAGGAAGACCTGTGGAAGTAACGTTAGTTTTATGGACTGTCACTGGTGTTTTACTGGGTTTGACACCAGGGGCAGTGGGACATGACAGAGTGAAATCAAAGCTAGGGTCATTTCTAATTTTGAGTGTTGAGTGACAAAGACTATAAACACTGTAAAAGTAGGAAACGGTACATTATGAGTCTGTTTATAATGGGAAACATGTGTGACCCCATTCTCTTGTAGGTTGTAAGGAAGCTTTAGAACATTATTATTATTTATTTATAGAGTACCATTGATTCCATGGTGCTGTACATGAGAAAGGGATACATACAAGCAAGTTAAAAATACAATGAACAAACTAACAGTGACAGACCGATACAGAGGGGACAGAGAGGACCCTGCCCTTGCGGGCTCACATTCTACAGGTGGGGTGAGAGACAGTAGGTTTGGGTCTACTCTGGTGGTGATGGAGCGCCGGGTCCGATGGTGGTGGAGCGCCAGGTTCAGTAGTGGTGGAGTATTGGGCCCAGTGGTGGTAGACCACCGGGTCCAGTGGTAGTGAGGTGGCACTGTGGTCAATGCAGGTTGTAGGTTGTTTTGAAGAGATGGGTTTTCAGGTTCCGCTTGAAGGTATGGGGGACAATCGGACACTTTGGGGTGCAGAATTCCAGAGAATGGATGATGCTCGGGTGAAGTCTTGCAGGGGTTACATGAGGAATGTACAAGTGTGGAGGAAAGAAGGAGGTCTTGGGAGGATCGAAGATTACGAGTTGGATGATATCGGGAGATTAGTTCAGAGACATATGGGGGACAGATTGTGGATGGCTTTGTAAGTCAATGTTAGTAGTTTGAATTGGATATGCTGGGTCATTGGGAGCCAGTGGAGGAATTTGCAGAGGTGAGAAGTGGAGGAATAGCGAGGAGAGAGGTGGATTAGTTGGGCAGCAGAGTTAAGGACAGATTGGGGAGGTGCAATAGTGTTAGCAGGGAGGCCACAGAGGAGGAGGTTGCAGTAGTCGAGACGGGAGATGATGAGGTTGAGGAAGGGACGGATTCTGGAAATATTTTTGAGTTGGAGGCGGCAGGAGGTGGCAAGGGCTTGGATGTGTGGTTTGAAGGACAAGGCAGAGTCCAGGGTTACTCTGAGGCAGCGGACTTCAGGTACAGGGCAAAGTGTGATGTCATTTATTGTGATAGATAGATCTGGTAAGGAAGGTGTGTGAGATCGAGGAAAGATGATGAGTTTGATTTTGTCTACATTGAGTTTTAGGAAGTGAGAAGAGAAGGAGGATATGGCTGATAGACACTCTGGGATTCTGGACAGGAGAGAGGTGATGTCTGGGCCAGAGAGGTAGATCTGAGTGTCATCAGCGTACAGGTGATACTGGAAGCCTTGGGACTTTATAAGTTGTCGCAGAGCAAGGGTATAGATTAAAAAAAGGAGGGGCCCCAGGACAGAGCCTTGAGGGACCCCAACAGAGAGGGGGTGGGTCGAGGAGGTCGTGTGGGAGTGGGAGACGCTAAATGTGCAGTTGGAAAGGTAGGAAGAAATCCAGGAGAGGGCAAGGTCAGTGATACTAATAGAAGAGAGGATCTGTAATAGGAGCCAGTGGTCGACTGTGTCGAATGCAGAGGACAGGTCAAGAAGGAGGAGGATGGAGAACTGTCTGTTAGCTTTAGCAGTAAGTCGTTAGTAATTTTGTTCAGGGCAGTTTCAGTGGAATGGTAGGGGCGGAAGCCAGATTGAAGGTTGTCAAAGAGAGAGTTGGATGAGAGCACAGTGTGGACATGCTTTTTGAGAAGTTTGGAAGCGAACAGGAGAAGGGATATGGCCCGGTGGCTGGATGTAGAAGTGGGAGTCAAGGGATGGCTTCTTTAAGATAGGTGTAATTGTTGCATGTTTGAAAGCAGAAGGAATGGTACCAGACGTTAGTGATAGGTTGAAGAGGTGGGTTAGGGCTGGGATAACTGTTGTGGTGAGGTTGGGGAGGAAGTGGGATGGGATGGGGTCAAGTGCACAAGTGGTGAGGAGCGATCTGGAGAGGAGGTGTGCAAGTTCTCCTTCAGTGATGGAGGGGAGGAGGGTTAGTGGGGAGAGGAGTGGTCTGGTATACATGTGGGTTGTGGTGGTTTGAGTAGCAAAGACTTGTCTGTTTTGATCGATCTTGTTGGTGAAGTATGTTGCAGAGTCTTCTGCAGAGATACGAGAAGTAGGAGGGGGCAGTGGGGGGGGGGAGGAGAGAGTTAAATGTGTTAAATAACTGCCTGTGGTTGTGGGACAAAGAGGATATGAGGGTAATGAAGTAACTGTCACATGCTTAGATGGTGCTGACATTGCTGGATGCTGCTGTGTATGTGTTTGTCTTTATGTGCTGCATGGTTGATAGTTGTGAAGGTCTTTGCCTCCTGTGTTGTGCTCCAGAACTGCATTCACTATTAGGTTCAACTGCTGGTTGAGGGGTTAATGTGTGAATCACCTGAATTGCCCTCCCCCTAGCCTTTAGGTAGCCTCTCCTTCCACCAGGTGGTGAGGCTGATAGAGTTTCACTCTATGCCTGGAAGCCATGTTGTGCTGACCTATGTTTCTGTGGCTGATGTCCTTTCCTTTGGAGTTGCTGTATCCCAGTTCTGTGGAGGGAGGTGAGGGGGGAATAGCGCAGGACTGGTGGAGGAGTTTTAGGGAGAGGCTGGAGGCCCGAACCTTCTCACCATCAGAGATACCTTCGGGATCAGGGCCATTCAGGGTTCCTAGACTAGAGTCAGCCTAGTCTTCCCTGGTCACCCTGCCCGTAACTGCCATTCCCTCCTCAGCATTCACTACACCGTGACAGTAATTCTGGTTAGTGGTGGTGAGTGCTGACTTGAATTTGAGAAATGCTTGTTTGAATGCTGTGTAGTCTTCATGCGAGTGTATTTTCTTCCAGCGCCACTCTGCAACCCTAGACCGCTCGCTGCAGCTTGTTAGTGGTGTCTGTGTGCCAGGGTTGTTTGTTGGTTTGTCGTGTTCTGCCATGAATGAGAGGAGTAACTGCATCAATAGCTGATGTGAGTGTAGAGTTGTAGAAAGCTGTAGCATTATCTGTGTCATGGAGTGAGGATATGGATGATAGCGGTAAAATGGTGTTGGAGAGTGTGTGAGCGTCAAGATGTGTGAGGTTTTTGCGAGGGTGTGTGAGTTGGTGGACATGGGTGGCACGTGAGGAGGAAAAGGATGAGTAAGTAAGTAGATGGTGGTCAGAGAGGAGAAGTTGTGGGTTTAGTTAGGGAGCAGAGGCGGGTGAAGATGAGGTCTAGTGTGTGTCCGTCTGTGTGGGTGACTGTGGAGGACCATTGAGAGAGGCCAAAGGATGAGGCAAGTGACAGGAGTTTGGAGGCTGTTGACCGGCGGGTGTCAATGGCGATGTTGAAGTCGCCCGTTATGATGGTGGGAATGTCAGCAGATAGAGAGTATAGGAGCCAGATAGAGAATTGGTCAAAGAAGGTTGGACCTGGTGATCGATAAATGACCACCACTTGTAGGTTGGAAGGAAGTAGATACGGACAGAGTGCACTTCAAAAGATGAGAGGATGAGGAGGAGGAGGAATTGGGTTGAAAGTGCAGTTGCTAGAGAGAAGACCCACTCCTCCACCGTGTTTATTGCCAGTGCGAGGTGTATGAAAGAAATGAAGTCCACTGTAACACAGCGCAGCAGGGGAGGCCGTGTTGGTGGGTGTAAGCCATGTTTCTGTGAGGCCCAGGAAGGATAGTCTGTGAGAGGTAAAGAGGTCGTGATTGAAGTGGAGTTTATTACAGAGGGATCGGGCATTCCAGAGCGCTCCAGAGAGAGGGAGTGGTGGAGAGGGGGTCAGTGGAATGGGTTTTATATTTAAGAGATTGCAGCTGTTTCTTGCAGGTGTGGGGTGATAGGAGGGAGAAATAGTGGGGAAAGTTGGCTGTGGAGGTCCTGGGTTGGGAGATATGTTGCCAGTGGATAAGAGAAGCAAAGACAGGGCAAGCAGGTGGGAGAATGAGAGTGCCCGCATTGTTTTGTGTTTCTGCAGGAGAGGTGTGAGATTGAGAAGCAGGTTAGCAGAAAAGATCAGGTGAGGAGGTAAGAGGGATGGGGAGATAAATATTTGTGCTGGGAGTGATGGAGTTTAGGGGTAGTGAAAGAGGGAAAGGATTAGTGGAGCAATTACTGTTAGGGCATCAGTAAGCATGGTAAAGTGTTAGTGGGAAAGTAAAGTATTAGAGACAGTCAACAGATGGGTATAGCTGGTACCTTCTGGTTATCTCTGGAATATCTCTGCAGCCCACTTATTGAAATCCCACTTTGTGAAATCATATCGGTTGTCATCCCTCGTGGTGTCCAGTAATGCCAATGCCAGTGATACTGTACATTTTTATTTACATACGACTTTTTGATCGCATTTTATTCTACTTTTTTGGCAGTATAATGAGAAAGAATAGTATTTTTACCACAATTTATATTTATTTTATGGTGTTCACTGAAGAAGTTAACTAATGTGATGGCTTTATGATTTCATAGATCAGGTCATTCCAGATGTGGCGATACCAAATGTGTGTACTCTTTTTGTTTATTTATATTTTTACATAAATATATGTACTTATTGGTATCATTTTTTTTGCTCTTTACTTTTTTTCATATTTTTTTTTTTACTTAGGCCATATGTGGGACATTACCTTTTATTAGTCTGATTGCTCATATAATCCATTGCACTGTACAGGCATTACAATGGATTATAACTGTCAGTGAAGCAGTGCTGCTCCTGGCATGGTGTAACAGGCTTTTCACAGTTGGGTGGCCCAGAGATCATCATGATGACAAACCCTGGGTTCCGATGGCAGCGATTGGGTCCCTATGATCACGTCATAGGGTTTCCAATTGCTTGGAAAAGGAGCATCCTCATCTCCCTGCCTCCTAAATGCTTCAGCCGCTATTGATCTAGAAATTGTGACAAAAACACACCGGAGTACTATTCCAAAAGCAAGTGTACAGTTTTATTTTTTCAATTCAATTTTTGCAATTGGACAAACTCAGGAGAGATTTTTAAAGAGGTATAGAAGGATGAGAACCACGGTTGAGTGAACTCAGATGGGTGGTTTGACTCAGCTCAAAATGGTACACAATCAAAGGGAAAGTCTGCAAATAAGCAATAACACTTTCCCACAATAATCCCCCAGGGTAATATACAGCAACAGGGTCCAAGGTATTACAGCAGAAAATGACTTATAGTGTAGCCAATACAGATGTGAATGGTTATAGTTTCTACTATGCAGACATGTAACTTCTATCTAAAGGCCCTTTCAAAAGCTGACAATCCAACATTCTATGCAAGGCCAAACAGTATTCAGCACAATCGAATTATCACATGCCTATCTATAGTGAATAAGCCCTATCGCTCACATCAATATATAGCAGCTATAACAAGAACCATAGACACCAATGCACTTACCGTGAGGGTCAGAGCCAAAGTGCTGCCACCTATTCCGAATCCACCAGCCTGATGTCCGTTTTGTATCTTCTTCGGGGGCAGGGGACAGTGTGCCTGTGTTGTTGCCATGTTTATATATTGTGCCGGCAAAATTGTGACTCCTGCACCAATGCGCGCGTCACTTCATCGCGACCCGGAAGTGACGTGCACACGTTGGCAACGTTCGTACAGGAGTACTGCGCATGCCCGCGGAAATTTTTTTTTCGGTCAGACACGGCCATTACACAGTAAATAGCAAATACACAGATATAAGCTTATCTCAGCACAGGAGATGTGGTATGATCAGAACATGTCCCTGAATGGTCAGACACATCCATGACACAGTACATAGCTGGGACACATATATAAGATTATCTCAGCTCAGGAGATGTGGTATCATCAGATCATGTCCCTGTACAGTCAGACATATCCATTACACAGTACATAGCAGGGACACATATATAAGATTATCTCAGCACAGATGTGGTATGATCATACCATGTCCCTGTACGGTCAGACACGGCCATTACACAGTACATAGCAGGGACACATATATAAGATTATCTCAGTACAGGAGATGTGGTATGATCAGACCATGTCCCTGTATGGTCAGACACGGCCATTACACAGTACATAGCATGGACACATATATATATTATCTCAGCACACGAGATGTGGTATGATCAGACCATGTCCCTGTACGGTCAGACACAGCCATTACACAGTAGATAGCAGGAACACGTATAGAGCATTATCTCAGCACAGGAGATGTGGTATGATCAGACCATGTCCCTGTACAGTCAGACACGGCCATTACAAAGTACATAGCAGGGACACATATATAAGATTATCTCAGCACAGGAGATGTGGTATGATCAGATCATGTCCCTGTACGGTCAGACTTGGCCATTACACAGTACATAACAGGGACACATATAAAAGATTATCTCAGCACAGGAGATGTGGTATGATCAGACCATGTCCCTGTACAGTCAGACACGGCCATTACACAGTAAATAGCAGGGACACATATATAAGATTATCTCTGCCCAGGAGATGTGGTATGATCAGACCATGTCCCTGTACAGTCAGACACGGCCATTACACAGTAAATAGCAGGGACACATATATAAGATTATCTCTGCCCAGGAGATGTGGTATGATCAGACCATGTCCCTGTACGGTCAGACACAGCCATTACACAGTACATAGCAGGGACAGATATATAAGATTATCTCAGCACAGGAGATGTGGTATGATCAGATTATGTCCCTGTATGGTCAGACACAGCCATTACACAGTACATAGCAGGGACACATATATAAGATTATATCAGCACAGGAGATGTGGTATGATCAGACCATGTCCCTGTACGGTCAGACACAGCCATTACACAGTACATAGCAGGACACATTATTTCAGCACAGGAACATTTTTTTTAACACATCCAATTGTGGAAATTATTATTATTCTAAGATCTATGGATTGTTGCTGATGTATGTAATGTGCTGTGGCGCTATATAAATGAATAAACATTGTTGTTGTTCTTGTTTTCCATCAGGCTGGTCCCTTCTGTGGCTCTATGAGAATAGAGCTGTCAATCAAAGTGAGGGAGGAGATAAGAGTAGAAAAGGTGGAAGTTGTATGGAATTGATTTGCACAGTCATTGTGTGCTGACACAGGCCTGTATGATGTGTATACAGCTCAATGACACTGTGGATCTCACTGTCTGCGGCCTGGCTGCAGCTGCGCACATTGCATCACTGACCATAGAGCCTGGCTTGGCTTCTACTAATAAAGCAAGCTGCACACTGCCGGATATCCGGTGCTGTACCAGGTCACATGATAAGGGGCGTGCCCGGCATTTACAGAAGTCATCTCGGCGCATGCGCAGGAAGCAGCTGGCGCTGGAGTCTTGCACGCATGCTCAGTGTACAAGAGACGGATACCGAGTGTCAGAAACACCGATAGACCGGCCGGGGACCTGCACCGAGCGAGGAGCGGCGGCCTGTGTGCCGTGCAGGGAGCGGCGGAGGGCTCGGAGAGCGGCGGGCGGGAGCTCGGTGCCGGAGTGTGGGGCAGGGGCTGACAGGCCACAGTAAGTGCTCCTCTGTGCCCCTCACCCCGTCCGCTGCCTCCCTATGGCCGCCTGTGTATGACAGCTCCTGGGGCCGGGCCACCCCCGGACAGCGGCCGGATCACCATGGGGGAGACCAAGGTTATTTACCATCTGGACGAGCAGGAGACGCCGTATCTGGTGAAGCTGCCGGTGCCGTCTGATCGGGTGACGCTGGGAGACTTCAAGGGAGTCCTGAACAAGCCCAACTACAAGTTCTTCTTCAAGTCTATGGACGATGACTTCGGGTGAGTGAGGCTGGACATGATGGCACGGTCAGCTGGCACATCGCCCTCTGCACATACTATTGTTACACTTGGGCACAGCCCTGTATGAGCCACGGTTGTGCCCAGTCAGGAGCCTCCCCCCCCTCGATATCTCCAGACCCCCCACTCCTCTGTATCCAAACACCCTCCCCCCCCTTCATAGCCAGATTCCCCCCCTCTGTATCCAGACCCTTCCTCTCCCCCCCCCCCCCCCCTCGTATCCAGACCCTCCTCTCACCCCCCCCCCCCCCTCTGTATCCAGAACCCTTCCTCTCCCCCCCCCCCGATCCGACCCTTCCTCTCCCCCCCCCTCGTATCCAGACCCTTCCTCTCCCCCCCCCCCTCTGTATCCAGACCCTTCCTCTCCCCCCCCCCCTCTGTATCCAGACCCTTCCTCTCCCCCCCCCCCTCTGTATCCAGACCCTTCCTCTCCCCCCCCCCCCCCTCTGTATCCAGACCCTTCCTCTCCCCCCCCCCCCCCTCTGTATCCAGACCCTTCCTCCCCCCCTCTTCCACCTCCTCCCCCCCTCTGTATCCAGACCCTTCCTCTCCCCCCCCCCCCCCCCCCCTCTGTATCCAGACCCTTCCTCTCCCCCCCCCTCTGTATCCAGACCCTTCCTCTCCCCCCCCCCTCTGTATCCAGACCCTTCCTCTCCCCCCCCCTCTGTATCCAGACCCTTCCTCTCCCCCCCCTCTGTATCCAGACCCTTCCTCTCCCCCCCCCTCTGTATCCAGACCCTTCCTCTCCCCCCCCCTCTGTATCCAGACCCTTCCTCTCCCCCCCCCTCTGTATCCAGACCCTTCCTCTCCCCCCCCTCTGTATCCAGACCCTTCCTCTCCCCCCCCCTCTGTATCCAGACCCTTCCTCTCCCCCCCCCTCTGTATCCAGACCCTTCCTCTCCCCCCCCCTCTGTATCCAGACCCTTCCTCTCCCCCCCCCTCTGTATCCAGACCCTTCCTCTCCCCCCCCTCTGTATCCAGACCCTTCCTCTCCCCCCCCCCTCTGTATCCAGACCCTTCCTCTCCCCCCCCCTCTGTATCCAGACCCTTCCTCTCCCCCCCCCCTCTGTATCCAGACCCTTCCTCTCCCCCCCCCTCTGTATCCAGACCCTTCCTCTCCCCCCCCCTCTGTATCCAGACCCTTCCTCTCCCCCCCCCTCTGTATCCAGACCCTTCCCTCCCCCCTCTTCGACCCCCCCCCCCTCTCGTGTCCAGACCCTTCCTCCTCTCCCCCCCCCTCTGTATCCAGACCCTTCCTCTCCCCCCCCCCTCTGTGTCCAGACCCTTCCTCTCCCCCCCCCCCCCTCTGTGTCCAGACCCTTCCTCTCCCCCCCCCCCCTCTGTGTCCAGACCCTTCCTCTCCCCCCTCCCTCTGTGTCCAGACCCTTCCTCTCCCCCCTCCCTCTGTGTCCAGACCCTTCCTCTCCCCCCTCCCTCTGTGTCCAGACCCTTCCTCCCCCCCCCCTCTGTGTCCAGACCCTTCCTCTCCCCCCCCCTCTGTGTCCAGACCCTTCCTCTCCCCCCCCCCCCTCTGTGTCCAGACCCTTCCTCTCCCCCCCCCCTCGTGTCCAGACCCTTCCTCTCCCCCCCCCCCTCTGTGTCCAGACCCTTCCTCTCCACCCCCCCCCTCTGTGTCCAGACCCTTCCTCTCCCCCCCCCCTCTGTGTCCAGACCCTTCCTCTCCCCCCCCCCTCTGTGTCCAGACCCTTTCCTCACCCCTCCCCCCCCCCTCTGTGTCCAGACCCTTCCTCTCCCCCCCCCCCCTCTGTGTCCAGACCCTTCCTCTCCCCCCCCCCCCTCTGTGTCCAGACCCTTCCTCTCCCCCCCCCCCCTCTGTGTCCAGACCCTTCCTCTCCCCCCCCCCCCCTCTGTGTCCAGACCCTTCCTCTCCCCCCCCCCCCCCCCTCTTGTCCAGACCCTCTCCCCTCCCCCCCCCCCCCCTGTGTCCAGACCCTTCCTCTCCCCCCCCCCCCCCCCCCTGTGTCCAGACCCTCCTCCCCCCCCCCCCCCCTGGTCCAGACCCTTCCCTCCCCCCCCCCCCCCCTCTGTGTCCAGACCCTTCCTCTCCCCCCCCCCCCCCCCTCCTCTCCCCCCCCCCCCCCCTTCCAGACCCTCCCCCCCCCCCCTCTGTGTCCAGCCCTTCCTCTCCCCCCCCCCCCCTCGTGTCCAGACCCTCCTCTCCCCCCCCCCCCCCCCCCTCTGTGTCCAGACCCTTCCTCTCCCCCCCCCCCCCCCCCCTCTGTGTCCAGACCCTTCCTCTCCCCCCCCCCCCCCTCTCTGTGTCCACCTTCCTCCCCCCCCCCCCCCTCTGTGTCCAGACCCGATCTGGCAATATTGCAGCACCTTTGGGTTCTGACCAATACATTTGTGATGGAGTTCTGGAAATGTGCGGTGTCTTGTGGTTTGATCCGGATCCGGCACTTCAGGCTTTTGTTAAGACCGCAGTTAAGCTGCTTTCACATCAATGTTTTTCAGCATTCGCAGCAGATCTGGCAGTTTGCCGCATCTGCCATCTAACGGATCACTTGCGGCAAGACTGCCTTCAGCCTAATTCATTCCCTATGGGACTTGCGGACATGTGCGGCACTTGTGGTTTTGCACTGGTGGCAAGTAAAAAATAAAATGCTGCTGGCAGCAGTTTTATTCCCATTGCCGCAAGTGCTGGATTGGCCGGATCACGGCAAAACCACAAATGCCGCATATCACCATAAGTCCCATAGGGAATGGATTAGGTTGAACGCAGTCTTGCCACAAGTGATCTGTTAGGCGGTAGATGCTGATGTGAAAGTAGCCTTAGCAGCGATATTTGTCCAGTACCGGATCCTGATGAAACCGCAAGTCACCACACATTTCCATAACTCCATTACAGTTGCGTTGGTCAGAATGCAGTGTTGCCTGATCGTGTTTATTTATTTTTTAATATTTATTTATTTTGCCAGATTTAAAACACACTGATGTGAAAGTATGAAAAAACCTGAAGTGAAAGACTGGAATACCTGAACTAAAAATCCCGCAGATGTGAAAGTTGCCAAAGACCTTTTTACTCCCATCATATATTCTACCTTCTGACCTTTCCCTTTCAGACCCCCTCCCCCTCAGACAGCCACTTGTAAATGTATTCTTAGGAGCTTTTCTCATAGGTGTGTATGATTTTGGGTCAGGCCTGGCACTTCCTATTTTACTTATTGTGCCCATTAGTAGTCGGCCTTTGTCCTCCTTTTGATTTCTCTACCGCTTTCAATATTTACCATCCAGGTGAATAATATTGTGATGAGGATACTTGCTGCTGTTATTTCATGTCTTCACCTCTGGGGAACCAGTGATGTGTTGGACCAGACAACAAATAGTGCAGCCCCTCATATTGCTGTCCATGAGTCATTGTTCTGGAGGATTAGGGGATGACTGCGGGCAGACATGGGCGCCTGATGTTGTACAGTCACTGTAGACGCTGTGTGATGTCCTCTCTGGGCTGTGGACCCGGCTGAATACAATGGCTCAGCTCTAGAAGTGTTGGCCTCTTCCATGCCTCCTTGAAGCTCTGCCCAGGCCCTTTGTCTGCCGGAGAGAGAGCAGAGCTACAGAAGAGACCGCGGCGGTGACAGCAAAGAGTTTAGAAAAAGTAAACAGAGGGAATAGATGGGCATTTCTATGGGAGGCTGGCCGGAGGGGCTGGATACTGTATCACAGCACTCAGTGGTGGCTGGCAGCATGGATCATAGCCATAACAATGTAATGTGTGAATTCTGTTATTCTCCACATTGAATGACTGAACTTGATCTGCTGTCAGATCGCCCTGAGAAGTGACGCTCGCCCTGTGTTAGATTTCATAGCCGTTTTGGATCAAGTTTCTAGAACTCTTTACTTTGTATTATGATTATCATTTGACATACTTTTTTCTTCCTCCCCTCTTCCTCCCTTCTGTTAACCTGTTCGGATACAGGATTAGATTACCAAGCAATATGCTTTTACTGGTTTGGGATTGTAGCGAGTTCAGAAGCGGCAATCTGTTGTGGTCCTGTAATTCCCAGGTGCTCGGAGCGTGTCCGGAGCTGTAGGTAGCTCTCAGTGCTTGTTTGAGGATTAAAGAGTTACTAGCACATGATGCTGTCACTTAGTGAGTATACAATGGCCAACAATAGGAGATGGAAAATTAGTCATTAAGAGTGGTTTTATTTTGACATGATAATCTTAATGAGCCTGATGTGTGTACATTTCTGGTGACATGTTTTCCTCAAATAGTGAAATAATGAGTTATTCATGTTGTCTGTTAAGAAAGTGGCCTGAAGATGCGTAGAGAAAACTGTATATTATTTTAAGGTGTCACCAGAGTAGGTGTACAATGGACACTTGTCTGCAAGTGATTGAGCTTTTGTAAAGACGCATTAATTTTATGTACTTTTGAGGGCTCCCAACAATACATGTCATTCCCAGTCCCTTTCTTGGGTTAAGGGCATCCTGTCAGCAGGTTTTTGCTATGTAATCTACAGGCAGTGTAAAGTATGGCCTGAGAATCTGATTTTAGGGCTGTCGCTGATTAGACTATGTGCTGTTTTATTACAATAAATGTTTTATCAGCAGGACTCGTTGTCCCTGTACATCCTGGTCCATCCCCACCTCCAGCACTGAACAGCAGCCTACTTGGAATATCTAATGTACACCGAAAGATGCTAAATGATGCATGTGAGCGGAGTTGCCTTTCTGAGCTCTTCTACATCTAAAAACTAATGCACCCTGGAAACTAAGTGACGCATCAATGGAATCGGGGTCTATGTCTGTCATGCTGCTCTCGGATAAGGCTAAAAAAATCTGCTGACATTCTTTTTCAAGGATGTTATAGGGTCAGATCATTTGACAGGAATACTGCCCCTTATGTCACATCACCAGCCCTTCAGGTCCACTCCTTCAGAGACATTTACTGTCCAGATTAGAGATGAGCGATGTTCGACTCGAATAATTCGCCAATCTCAAATTCGAGTTGATTTTGGCCCTATTCGAGTCATTCGCCGAATTCGAACAATTTGGTTCCAATTCGTCGAATTTCGAACATGTTCGAAGATGCGGTCAGAAAACCGCATCTGCCGCATTTTGAGCCAAAATAAACATTACCTAAATGAAAAAGTGTTAAAAATAAAAAAATAATCTATGCTCACCTGTCCGCGGTCCACCGAAGCCTCCGGCAAGGTCCTGTGGCTTCTAGGACCTGTGGTGATGTCATGTTCTCGCGGGAACTCCGGTCACGTGACCGGAGTTCCCGCGAGAACATGACGTCACCACAGGTCCTATTATCAATAGGACCTTGCCGGAAAGCTTAAAATAGATATTTTTATGATTCGGACCCTTTCTTTTACTTAAAGAAAGGGTCCGAAACATAAAAATATCTATTTTAAGCTTTCCGGCAAGGTCCTGTGCTTCCAGGACCTGTGGTGACGTCATGTTCTCGCGGAACTCCGGTCATGTGACCGGAGTTCGCGCGAGAACATGACGTCACCACAGGTCCTGGAAGCACAGGACCTTGCCGGAGGCTTCGGTGGACCGGGGACAGGTGAGCATTGATTATTTTTTTATTTTTAACACTTTCTTTCACTTTTTTTTCACTTCCACAATGTATGTATATATGCATTGTGGAAGTGAAAAAGCCCCACAAGCCTGGTTTGTTCGTTTTCCGGGGTGTTCGAACATTCGTCGAACACCCCGTTGATTCGACGAATCGAATCGAATTCGAACACCGGGGTGGTGGCTCATCTCTAGTCCAGATGGCAGTAGAGAGAGTCTTCAAATACTCCTACAAGTTACATTTCTCGATTCATTGTTTTTCACAGAGTTAAAATGCTAAAATGCTATCTTCCTCCCAATCAGTCCATGCCAAAATCCTTTTCATCTTCAACTATAACTGCAGTCTGAGTTTCATGTAACATGTCTGTATGTTGGCGAATTTTATTTTTTACTATATAAGCCGACCCCCCCCCCCCCCTACTTTTGCCCCCAAAACCTGGGAAAACCTATTGACTCGCGCAGTGGTAGTATACAGCAGCCGTCTCCCGCAGTGGTAGTATACAGCAGCCGTCTCCCCCTGTGGTAGTATACAGCAGCCGTCTCCCCCTGTGGTAGTATACAGCAGCCGTCTCCCCCTGTGGTAGTATACAGCAGCCGTCTCCCCCTGTGGTAGTATACAGCAGCCGTCTCCCCCTGTGGTAGTATACAGCAGCCGTCTCCCCCTGTGGTAGTATACAGCAGCCGTCTCCCCCTGTGGTAGTATACAGCAGCCGTCTCCCCCTGTGGTAGTATACAGCAGCCGTCTCCCCCTGTGGTAGTATACAGCAGCCGTCTCCCCCTGTGGTAGTATACAGCAGCCGTCTCCCCCTGTGGTAGTATACAGCAGCCGTCTCCCCCTGTGGTAGTATGCAGGCCCCCCGTTGCTGCCGCCGCACACCTGTAAAAGAAGAGCTTTCACACTTACCCTCCTGTGACCGCACGCGCATCCCCCGCTCTCCTTCCTGCTTCTACCCAGCGTCCATCCATATGACCGCGCACAAATGATGACGTCATTACAGGCGCGCGGTCACGTGGATGGACGCCGGGTAGAAGCAGAAAGGAGAGCAGGGGATGCGCATGCGGTAACAGGAGGGTAAGTATGAAAGCTCTTCCTTTACAGGTGTGCGGCGGCAGCAACGGGGAACCTGTATATAGCACAGGGGGGCGGGCTGCTGTATACTACCACAGGGGGGGGGGAGCCGTCACTAACTCGTGTATAAGCCGAGGGGGGCACTTTTCAGCACAATTTTTGTGCTGAAAAACTTGTTCCATATGTACATCTGGTTTAAAAACCTGTCCATGTGTCTGATCCATGAAACCCAGAGAAGGTCCTGTTCTCATCCGTTTAGCGGGTCAGACGCTGCCATTTAAAGGCTGTCTGTCCGATTGGAAACAGCTATTTTCCCTATCGCCACGACAGCACCACCTGAGAAATAGGACCGCCCATCCAAGACAGGAAACCTCTGAGATAAAAAGGCGGGACCTCTCCTGAACCTCAGTTTAGGTTTCCTGTCTTGGAGGTGGGAGACCTCTGAAGCTCATGCGGTCCTGGCCTGACCCGGTAGCTGGAAGAAGCTGTCCTTACCAAAGGCAGTGGCTCCGGACTTGGGTGCAGAAGCTCCTCCACGGGGTATCCCCTGCGGTGGTGGAGGGCATGGGGTCTGGAGAGGGCCACCAGCGGCCGGTTCTCGACCCTTGTTGCCGCCCGGACGTCGCAGCTGCAGGATTGGTGGCTGTCCGGCATGATTATGTCCCGGGTGAACAGGTTCCTCTGGAGGGGTAAGTCCCTGCCTGGCGCAGCGTTCCTGGGTCTGTGAGGGGCCTGGGAGCGGGTTCCCGGCGGCAGCTTTGATTTTTCGCGCCGGGAACCTCTACTTCCGGTTTCGGGGCGCGGACCGGAAGTGACGCTCCGCGCCTGCGCAGTACAGCCCAAGATGGCGGCGCCCAGCGTTCGGCGGCTGGGAGACGCTGCAGCCGGCGGTGTGGGGCAGAGTAGGGAGGGCAGCGCCAGCCACAACGGAGGAACAGTCCGTGACGCCTCCCGACCCAAGGGAGCAACTACATGCTGGCAGCCACAGGTCCTCTCTGAAGGGGTCCAGACAGGATGTGGACCCGAAAGCCCGCCGGAAGTCGGTATGCCTCTGGTTGGGTGAGTGCCTTCGGGCTGTGCTATAGGTATTTACTACACCCTCTTGCTTGTTTCTAGGACGGCTAGAAGAAGCCGTCTAAGCATCGACATAAAGACTGTGTTCTCTGCAAAGTCCCTCTTCCAGAGGATTGTGTTAAGGATTATGTTAAGGATTTGTGTGCCCCTTGTATTGCTACGGAGCGAGGTTCCCAGTCTGGCCTCTAGCCTTAGAGCTTTAGTGTGGGAGGCCTTTCCGTCCCTGCAGCTGGCCGGGATGGATGGGGGACATATGCGGCAGACGGCTTTGGGCTCTTCCTCTGGTACTGACCGTGCCGCTGGAGGGGAGCTGCAGGTCTTGCTCATCCTCTGCCTCGTCCTCCTCCGGGTGCTCCTCCTCTGTGGACAGCGGAGAGGGGACGCCGGGGGTTCCACGTAATGACACTGTTTTTTGCTTACAGCGGTCCGTTCGCCTGTGGGGTTGGTGGATGGCCGTGGCCCCTCTTCGGTGGCGGATTTAGGATTCAGTGGTCTGTCTTCCACGCAGAGACGGACTTTTCCCTTAAATCTGAGGGCCCAGGAAAATATTTTAGCTCCTGGACTAAGCCTGTTCGGAAGGGCTCTCCTTCCTTTTAGGCTACTGGCGTTATTCCTGGGAATCCACTGCTAGCATTTTTTGGTCCTTCGTGTTTTGGTTGCAGCAGTTGGCAAGTGAGGGGTCTCCTACGGCGGAGACCTTGTCTTCCTCCTTTTGACTCTTGCTGCGGCAGCTTTACTGGCGGATTCCTCGTGGAATTGGCGGCAAAGGCTACGTCTTTCTTTAATGCTGCTCACCTTGCCTTATGGTGGGGGCCTGGCCCGGTGTTGCCCACTCTGGGTTTTCTTTACCTGGTGCGGGTGCTTTTCCGGTTGGTACGTCGCTAGCTGAATCTTGGCCGGGGCTTGTGCCAAGGTGGATGTTTTTCCCTCCGGGGTTCCGGCTCCCGCCTTCCGGGGCCATTCCCCTTCGTGAACCTCGGTTTGCTAAACGGAGGTCCCCTAGTCGGACCCGAAGTTCTTGGGCCAAGGGGGGGAAGCATGTAGTCGGAGTTTTTTTGGTTCGGGGGTTCCTCCTTTGGCGAGTAGTTCCAGTATCAGTGACGGCTCGCTCCCGGAGGAGGAAGGCTTGACCCTTTCTCCAGCCGGCTCCGGGGTTGGGGCTTGCGAGGGAGCTCTCTCTCTTCTCAGTGACGGGTTGACACTGGGGTTCGCTTCGGCTCCTGGGGGCCCCTGGTGATTGTGTCTGTCCGCTGTTCAGGAAAAGGCGCTTTTCTAATAAGAGGGGTACGGGCCCTTGTGCGACTAAGAGGGGTTCCCCGATTCCTCCAGCTGCCTGCGGCAGGGGGTTCTGTTC
Organism: Allobates femoralis; assembly: GCA_033576535.1. Classification (NCBI taxonomy): domain Eukaryota; kingdom Metazoa; phylum Chordata; class Amphibia; order Anura; family Aromobatidae; genus Allobates; species Allobates femoralis. The sequence continues at coordinate 214,920,549 of JARQOC010000001.1, forward strand.
CCCGCTGTTTCTCGTGCCACAGCCAGTCGGTTCGTTCCAGACTTTTATACCCCCTGAATCCCCGGAACAGCTTTCTGGTGCGGAGTTCGTTCCTGAGGGGGACTTGGTAGTCGACAATCTGGGTTGCTTGCCAAATTGTTTCAGGGTGGGGCTGGATCTGCGGGACGCATAACACAATGTTCCGGTTCCCCCGTCACCACCGGCAGTTCTGATGTTCGCCCGGTTTGGGGGGCTTCCTCTGCCTTACTGTGCCAGGCTCTCCCCTTCGGCCTGGCGATGGTTCCTCGGCTTTTCACGGCGCTGCTGGCAGTAGTGAGGCCACTTCCAACGTCCGCGGGGTTTAATTGTTCCATTTCTGGACGTTTGCTGCTTGTGGGGGACCCTGGGGTTTGTGCCCGTCTGCGACTGGTTTAGTCTTCCCTGGGTCAGCTGAGTTGGATTGTTGATCTGGGAAGGTCCAGGCTGTTCCCCGCCACGCGTCAGCTGGTTCTGGGGTTATTTCTGGGTTCCCAGTCACTGCTTTACCTCCTTCTGAACGTCGGGGGTCATGGCGTGACTGAAAGCAGTCCAGAGACCCCGCACGGGCATAATGTTGGGAAGCTCCCCGCTGACCTCGAGGCCATTGCGTCTTCGGTCATCTTTTTCTGCAGTACAGGGGCTCTCCTCGGTTGGTTTTCTGGAGGGCTGTGTCCCTCTTGGGCTCCCTCTTGTCCTGTATCCCCGCTGTTCCTTGGGCACGGTTGCGCTCTCGGGGCCCTTCTGTGGATGGTTCCCCAGCGTCAGCTCGGGTTAGGGGCGGCCTTGGACGCATAGTTTGTTCTGTCCCCTCCGCCTTTAGATTCTCTGGAGCGGGGACTGCTCCCTGGGCGCCTCTCCAGGGGCGTCCCGTGGGGTGGTCCGGTCTCCGATGCTCACCACGGAGGCCAGTTCCTGGCTCCTTCGGGACCTGTCCGCTCGGGGGGCCTGAGACTCATCGGCTCTCCAGGCTGTCGTCCCTTATGCGGGAGTTCCTGGCTGTTTGGAAGGCAGTTCTGCGTTCCTTACTTCCCTTCGGGGGCACCATCTTAGTGTCCTCTCCGGCTACAGTGTGTGGTGGCTTCCTGGCACCGTCAGGGGGACACCCGGTCTCAGGCACTCATGGTAGTTACGCGGGGCGTTGTCAGCTGTTGGAACGCCCGTCTGATTCCCTCTCTGCCCTTCGCATGCGGGGAAGTGGCAACTTCCTGGACGGATTTTCTCTGCAGGGTGCTGCTCCAAAGGGAGCAGTGGGCCCTGGATTTGAGTGTTTTTTATTTTTCGCTCCGATTGTCGCCAGGTTGGGCTTTCTGGAGATGGATTTCTTTGCCACTCGAGAGTACGGTCTGGTGTGTGGATTCTGTTCGCTGATTCCCGGTGTCCGGCCCGTTGCTGGCGACGCTGTACTGATCCCCTGGTCCTTGGGCCTTCTGTGTCCCTTCCCTCCCTTGGTTAGGTTCCTGCAGTGCTTCGGAAGGTCAGGTAGGACAGGGCGAGGGTCGTCATGTTGGCGCCCTTCTGGCCCCGGGGAGCTTGGTTCTTTTGGCTCAGTCGCCTGTCCATCCAGGCTCCCTGGACTCTCCCCCTCTTCCAGTCTCTCCTGCGGGGGCCGGTCCCCCTTCCGCTGGTCTCCGGCTGACGGCGTGGGACTTGACTGGGCGGCTCCGGTCACGTGGGGGATTCTCTGGGGGCCTTGTTCGTGTGCTGAGGTCCGGTCGGACGCCAGTTGCCACCGGGTTATTTCTGGTACCGGGTGGTTTTCTGTCTTCTTCAGGGACGAGTCCGGACGGTGGGCTCCTGTGTCGGCAATTTTCGACTTCCTCCAGTGGGTGGCGGATTGGTCTCGGTCGATTCCCTGGAGCTCTGATTTTCGGCTTTGGGGGCCTGTGCCTTTGTTCCCTCGATGGGTCTTCTTGGGTGTCGTGGGTTTTCCGGTCCTGCCGGGGGAAGGCCACTCCTGTTCCCTGTCCAAAAGTGGCTCCTTGGGGTCTCATTTTAGTTCTGGATGCCTTCACCACGTCTCCCTTTTGGGCTTTTCTCTTGTGCTTCGCCTAGGGTCCTGCCTCTGCAGTTGGTCCTGTTGGGCGGTGGCTTGCCATCCGCCAGCCTTTTTTTGTGTCCTCCTGGCCTTGTCGATGGTGGGGCCTTGTTCTCAGGTTTGGCTGGACAGGGTCATCCTCTACCTGGTTCCTTCCTTCTTCCCAAGGTGGCTCTCATGTTCCGCGGACTGCGGGAGCTTGTTTTCCCTTCCTTCTGTGGTCTTCCTACAATTCTGAAGGACGTGGTTCTCCACACGTTCGTGGTCTGGTGGGAGTTGCTTGCCTGCTTCGTCGGGCCACGGCCTGGCGTCTGGCTCTATCCCTCTTGTTTTTTATTTCGGGGAGCCTCTTGGGGTGAGGCAGTGTCTGTGGGTGCCCTTGCTTGGTGGTTGCGGGAAGCCTTCGCTCTTGCTTCTTCCGGTCAGGTGCGGGTCCCGGGGGTGGGGCCTTTGTGCACTTCCACCAGGGCAGTAGCTGCTTCCTGGGCGGGGGTGGCTGTTGTCCCCTTAGACTTGATCTGTGGGGCTGCTCCTTCTCTTTTCTTCAAGCATGTCAGGCTTGATCTTGCTGCCGCTATGGTGGTGACCTTTGGTAGACGAGTTCTGCTAGCGGTGGTCCCTCCCTAATTTTCTTTTCTCTGAAATCTCTCAGGTGGTGCTGTCGTGGCGATAGGGAAAAATCTAAATTACTTACCGGTAATGTGTTTTTCATGAGCCACGACAGCACCACCGCATCCCTCCCTATTGCCTGTTGGTGTTGGTCCCGTTTGGAGGGGGGTGTGTGATTTGTTGAGTTCTTTTGGTTGTGTACTAATGCTTGTTGGGTTCCCCTCTCCGGTCTCTGTAACCGAAACTGAGGTTCAGGAGAGGTCCCGCCTTTTTATCTCAGAGGTTTCCTGTCTTGGATGGGCGGTCCTATCTCTCAGGTGGTGCTGTCGTGGCTCATGAAAAACACATTACCGGTAAGTAATTTAGATTTTATCTTTTAGATATAGTGATAATTCACAAGTAATACAGGGTGGCCCATTTATATGAATACACCTAAATAAAATTGGACCGGTTGGTGATTATAACTTCCTGTTTGTGGCACATTAGTATATGGGAGGGGGAAAACTTTTCACCTCCCATATACTAATGTGCCACAAACAGGAAGTTGATATCACCAATCGTTCCCATTTTAAGGTATCCATATAATCGGCCCACCCTATAAATGTAGGCTATGTGGTATTACAATGCTGCGTGGCTGCCTTATTGAAATTGCAGCTTAAAAATGGAATTTTTCCTCCCGAGAATTGTCGACTTTGTCATCGGAGCGTGCAGAGAACAATTAGTCTTCCCCCATTATACTGTGAGTAGTACACACACACCCGGCACTTTGACAGCTAGCTGTGCACAGATGTGCTGCCGAACTGCTGTCATTCAAAGTGCTGGAGCATTTTTTACAGCTATAGTGAGCAATGACTGTAATCCCTCCCTCTACTGCCCCTATGACTGAAAGCCATCTGGTCCTCAGAGTAAAAATGAATTTTCTTCTAGATGCTGCACTTTCAGTAGGGCTGCCAAGCAGCATAGTAGCACTGTTTATGTGCTGTCCAAGGCGACAGTTTCCATTTAAAGTCTGTGGGGAGCTGCTAAAATGTAGAAATGCAGAAGACTGACTGTACTTCAGACTTGAATCCGATTGTCATTTTTTTTTTTTTCAACTGAGCCATTGTTAAATCAATGGATTTAAAAAGAAATCAATTACCTGCTTCACTGAAAAATAAACGGAGGCGCTTAAGACTGCATTCACACTGCAGATAGACACGGATCAGTTTTGGCCTCCCATGTATCCTATGGGTACGGGTTGGTCCTAAGTGGCCATCCGTATGTGTCAGTTTTGTCATGGATCTGGTGGTGTCTGTTTTTTTTCATGCACCCAGAATTGGAGACTGTTCCGATTTTAGTCTGCCTTGAAAATCACTGACACCAACGGACAGACACGGATCCATAGCTGTCCGTGTCATATAACATGGATGTCTATGGAGCACGGATCTGTACAGATCCGTGAAAAAGGAGATCACTGGTACAGATCTGTTTTGCTGTACTGAGCATGCTCAGAAGTAAAGTACAGCTCCTCCCACCCCTATCTGTTAACTGATGATGGATCCGTTAAAAAAAAAAAAAAAAAATTCTGTGGGCATCAGTTGGCACAGATCAGTGCCCGTCCGTGTGGTCCTAGAAATTCAAAGATCCACACTGATGTGAAAAATTATGCAGTGTGAAGGCAGCCGAAGGCCAGTTTCACACCTCGGCAAGATCAGGTCCGGAGCTGTCCGGTGTGAACCTGACAGCCCCGGACCCAATTTTGTACTAATGCAGCCCTATGGATCCGGATGGAAGCTATTTGCCATCCGGTTTTCATCTGTCCGGGAGGATCCATGTGTATTCAAATTTTTCTACCGGACACAAGTGTTGCTTGCAGTGTTTTTGTGTCCGGGGCAAAAATCTGATCCTCCCAGATCTGGCGCTCCCTAACATGGGAGTCTATGGCGCCGGATCAGACAAACAAAATCTGATCTGGGAGCTGGACGCTGGGTGCTGGAGTTGAGTGCTGCTAAACTTCAGCACCAGGAACTGTCTCCTGCAGAGATTTTAGGACTGCGGCTAGCTCCCTGCTAGATGCGATCTTGAAATTTCAGCAGCTGCACCAGCGATCTCCCAAACTCGGCTGCAAATCGGACCAGAGGGCATATATGCCCTTCGACTCTGTTTCAAGATCTGGACCTGATCGTGCCATGATGTGAAAGCAGCCTTAAATGACACACAGATGCAGATTAGGCCAGTTTCACACTGCAGTTTTTCCCTGATCAGGTTCGATCCGGTTTGTGTGCCAAAACCAGGAGAGGAACTTGCAGAGAAAAAGTATAATTGAAAGATTGACACCTGTTCTGAGTTTTGGAGACACTCCTGGCTTTGGCACCCAAACACTGATGGACACTGATCAGGAAAAAACCGGGGTGTGAAACCAGTGTAAAAACCTCTGGCATCTGTTTGTCACATCACTAGTGTAGAAACTGACAGTACTTTGGGAATTCCTCAGGTTAGTGCTCAGTGAGAAGATCAATATCCCAAATGCATATATATGTATATAGCATATTGTGCTATAAGGGTTATGTATATAAAAAATATTACTATTATCGCATCAACACAAGAATGTGCCAAAAAAGCCAGTATTGAAGGGGTTGTCGACTACTAGGACAAAGCCTTCTGAATCCATTTGTTTCCCCCCATTAAAGTAATAGCCCTTTGTAGTCTCCTTCCGCCGTAATGTCAGTAATTTTGGTTCGGTGCTGTCCAATCACCTCCGGGTTTCTTCACCCTGCCTTTCAGGGGCGGACTGTCCCTGGTGCACAAACTTGAAAGGCTGCGGGGACCCCCCTTGCTCCTTCCTAACAAGATTCCCCTGTACTTCCAAGGATCTGAAGATCCCACACTTTACTTCTATTCAAAGGTGAAACCCTAACTAAAAGGATAGCTCTATTAAAAAAAACAAAAAACTATAACATAAGATTGACACTGCAATTCTATAATTCTAATACAGAGCTGAAAAAGAAAAGCTACGGTATATAGTGAAGTAAGTTCACTTCCCTGAGAAAACATTCCACCTACAGCTTATGACCACTGCCGCCATTCACCTGGCTCAGCCATGATTCCTAGTTACAATAGAGATTGTGCGTAAGATCTGGTTTTTGATGCAGTTTAAAAATTAGATTTTTCTGCTAAAAATATTCCTCTGTGGACATCTGCCACATGAGACTCCTCCACCTGACGTGTGCATATTGTTAGATCGTACTCAGATGCTCTTTTGCTGGTGCTATATGGTAGTATAAGCCAAAACGCTGTTCTGGACTTGGAGCATTTTATATACCACATCAAACTTGGGTGAATATCCTAAAGTGTTTGTTTTTTTTTTTTTCTTTCCGTTTAGGTCAGTTTCATGCTGCGGAGTTGTAAGCGGCTGCAGGGACAAGCCGCACCCGACCGCACATAGTGAGTACAGGTTGGCTGCGGTCTCCCTGCGGCCACCCGCGGCTTCACTCAAGTCTGGAGGAGCCACGTCCAACACGCAGCTCCTCCGGACAGTGAGCACACAGCCTAAAGGTAACCATCAGGATTAGGGCTATTAAGTGAAGCCAGTGCCTTACAGGCAGGGGGACGCTGAGTGCAATCATACCTTTACTTCAATGATTACATGTATGATTGCAGAGGTTTGTCAGAAAAAAAACCAGATTATCTGTGTATATGCTCTTTAAAAAACATAAATGAGGAAAGAACATGTTGGACAACATCATACCATCCAAACAAATCAAATATATATATATATATCACTCTGACATAGCAACTGAGGACATGCTATTGCAACAAAAGCCATGGTCCTGAATGCAAGCTTCAGTTTTCTAGACATCTATAAAAGGAAGAACTGATGAGAGAAGAGAAAGATGGGAAAGGAAGAATAGAATAATACTGTACATCTTGCATATAGTGATGTGAGCTATCCTGTGTGTAAATCACATCTTTCCCAGAATGGGGGTTTCTTTGCAGCTATTGCATTCAGCATGGTTATAGACTAAACTAATGACACAGATGTCGTTACCTCAATAACCATATAATGTAAACCTACAAGAATCTAGTCTTGTCCCTCAGGACTTTTAAACTTGGTGTGTAGAGTTCTGAAACCATGGAAGCAGTTTTCGAGTTTTCAGCAGTCACAAGCAGGCAGGAATTTGAGGCGAGCTCCTGGTCTTTTACCAGGCCCCCACCCTTCCCTGCAAGTTCTGCCAGACCATTTGTAGGTTATAGGCAGAAGGGATGACTGCAGATGTGAGAGCAAAGCAGAGCGCTTCGGGAATCCTTTACATTATGTGCAACCAATTTGTGACCGCTAGAAGGAGACATTGGAAATGAAAATTGTGATTTCTCGTGACCATATGTTTTAGGAGAAATAAACCAGGCGACGGGGCTGGGGATGTCTGTGGCGACTGGCAGGTGCGCACATGTTTTTGGCGCCCCGCCAGCCTCACAGTCCCCCGTTTACACGGGGCGACACCTCCAGCCCCGCGCCGGTGAGCTGCCAGACGGCATCGCTCCCATCACCTGAGAGGTCGCCGGCGCCTGGTTACATGGGGCGACTGCCGACATCGCCCCTTTACATGAGGCTACATAGGGGGCGATGACGCTGAAGATAGGCCACGCCCCCACATCGCCTCTGTAATGGACGCTGATGTCTCCCCGTGTGACGGGGGCTTTGGAGTAACTGTTTAGTTTTCATTTCATAAATCAATACTACATGAGATATATTACAAAGTTGCTTAATTTCTTATCAGACACATGTGATTCTTTCTCTGCTAGAATTAAGTCATCAAAATTCTCAGTTCCTAGGTAAAAACTGTATTTAATGAAGACTTTCCCATTACTGAGAGAGATGACAGTTGGTACTGATGAGATTCTGTTAGAGGGAGGAGCTAAAGGGAGAGCTTCTGTCTATATAGAATCTCATCAGTAACAACTTTTCATCTCCTATCTCAGTAATGTGAAAGTCTTCAATGAATACAGATTTGACCTCAGAATTTAGAATTTTGAGAACTGATAAATTCCGGCAGAGAAAGAAGCAAATGTGTCTGATAAGAAATATTACAAAGTTGGTTATTTTGATTGTATGAAATAAATTTTTACACTATGTTGTGGTAAATGTTGTATTCCTATATTATACTATAACCACTACAAGGACTACTCTAAGATAATCTTTATTGATAAATAGGTCCAGTCTGGACCTGGGGTGTGCAGGAGGAGGCAAGGATCTAAAGGTACCTGGTTCCCATCATGGATTAAGAGAGGTGACACTTGAACCAGGACCTTACTATGATCAATCCAGTAAGGGATCTTGCTCTGAGTAGTGGACAGTAGATCCAATATCACTGATGCCTTTAATTCATGTGAGATGTTCACGGGTAGTAACCACCTCTAGTGAATACAGGATTGCATTACTGCAGTCTGATGGAGGCACTACAAAACAAGTTTTGAATAAATCTTCAGGATTCATCTAGTTTCTACTATAAAATATTGTTTTCTTCCAGTAGAAAAAGTCCAAAAAATCTGGGGGAAAAATAGAACACTTGCAACATTGTCAGCTAGTCTCTGTGAGAAATGCAATGTCAGCCCTGGGGTCCCTGATGGCGACAATCACGGCCATTCAATGGGCCCAATTCCTTACACAGGACTTACAGCAGCAAAACCTATCTGAACAGGCAAATGATTCATCCAACCTGAATTGCAGATTCCTCTTATTACCCAGTGTTGGATTCCCTGAAGTGGTGGCTGAACATCAACAATTTAAACAAGGGGGTACCTTAGTCAATTCAAGTTCCATTAGTGTTGACCACGAACGCAGACCCATTAGGATGGGGAGCCCACCTAGGCGACCTATTATTTCAAGGTCAATGGAGTCCAGCAATGAAGACTACATCCTCCAACCTAAGAGAGCTGGCAGCCATAAAACAGGTTATTCTTCATGCAGCAGAGGTGGTTGCTGGAAGACGTTTGGCGGTCCTATCCGAAAACATTAAAGTCATCTCCTATATAAAGCATCAAGCCAAACATGACGAAGCCAGACAGCTGTTCACGCTGGTGGAGAACAGTCGACAGTCCCTGTCCAGCATGCACCTAAAAGGGGCAGATAACATAGTGGAGACTCTCTCAGGCGCTATGTGTTAAATCAGGGAGAATGGTCACTAAGTCAAAAGATATTTGGGGAAAAAAATGTGCCGCCTGGGGAGTACCAGACGCAGACCGGTGTTCTACTTGTCAAAACCAGTAGGTAGCCAGATTTTATTTCCTGAACCTAAGAGAAGTTCCGAAGGGAGTGGACTTACTCCTTCATCACTGGAGTTTTCATCTATCGGATGGTTGTCGTCCCCTGCCCCTTCCGTTTTCATTGACCCCAATGGTGCTGAGGAAAATTCGGGAAGACAAGGCACGAGTGATTCTCATTGCCCCCTTCTGGCCACAGAGGTCATTGTTCACATGGCTCAAACATATGTCCATTTCGGACCCATGGATCCTTTCAGATGTTCCAGATCATCTGTGCCAAGGCCCAGCTCTGCATCCCCAGGTTGACAGGCTTTATCTCACTGCCTGGAACTTGAGAGGGGATTCCTTTTAGCAAAAGGGTTCTTGGGAGGGCCCTTAGCGACCACCATGCTCACTAGTAGAAAAAAGGTGATGTCTGATAAATACAAAAAGACTTGTATTAAATTCCCTGAATTCTCAGGACGTTACTTATGCTGTGAAAGCCAACGAGGTGCTTGAGTTTCTTCAATCTGGGTTAGAGAGGGGGTTGTCAACTAGCACCCTAAAAGTACAAATCATTGCCCTGGGTGCATTGTTTGATCATAAACTCGCTGACCACCTTTGGGTGCTGTCATGACTCTGGAAAATTAAATTACCGTTAAGTAATTATCAACTTTCTGCACCAAAATCTGCAAGAAAAATTTCCTGAACGTGTGGACAACATTGATTCTCATTGACTTTACTGGTGTGAGGATTTCCTTGCAGGTTTCTGAAAATTTGCAAGCAAAATCACATCCAAGAATCTGAATGAAGACTTGATGGTGCCACGTGCCAGTTGTGTAGTTGTTCAGACCTTTGTTCATATGCCTTATTAAGAATGGTAACTGACCTGCATTCGGGATGACCTGATTGGGTTCATATACATTCTTGTGATAAACCTTTTAGTAAAACCCATTGTATGACTGTGTGCGCGAAGCTTCCTGTTAGTCGCTGTAGGACCACCCTCTGGACTCTTGCATATAAAGACCAGAGATTTCAATAAATAAAATACAATATATATTAAATGCTGAGCACAATGACATAGGTTTGCAGAAAAGCATCTCCTTCTCTGTACCATGCTGCCCACAGTTTGGACTTTGTGTACAACGTGACAGGTTTTCTTTAGATTCTAAAAGCCGACAGGGCAATATTCATTCCTATAGTGCTTTTTTTCAGCTCAAAATAGCCTAGCTTAAAGGGAACCCTTCAGGTCCTCTGTACACAGAGAACCACGAGCAGATCTGGGTGCATATCTATAATACCTACGTAACAGTTGTAGCATACATAAAATGATCCTTAGAAAAACTATTTCTGTAGTTATTTTGAGATCCTAATTAGGCCTTTGACTAGTCAAGGGAGGTTCTCTGACTGCTGGTCCACTTAGTACTTAAGGTACCGTTACACGGTACAATGTTGCAGTGATGTCTGAAGCGATTTCGCGGGTGTGCGCTTGCTTTCGACTTCGCTGGCTAAGTTGTCACATGCAACGGTGTTGTCAGTGACGCTGCCACGAAGTTGTGCACAACCCAGCGAGCGATGAGCATCAATGTTGCGAATAGGCGGCATAGCTAGCAACATCGCTATCGCTGTGTCACATGGGATGATGTTACCAGATCGCTGGTGCAACATCGCCAGGTTTACAAATATGTTGGTAAACCTGTCAACTGCGATCCAGCAATTTATCGCTGTTGCATCGTGCTGTCACACAGCACGATGCACCTTCGATGTCGCAGCAACATCGTTGAACCCGACACTTTTTATCGCTGTTGCAGGCAACATCGCCGTATAACGGTACCTTGAGTATGTTATCACTCCCATGTGGGCATAATAACATTCTTTACAACAGCCACGACGCATGCATTCGGCTTTGTACCTTTTGGCGTTAAACTTCTGACACAAGGTGCATGCATCCCAGGATCAGAAAAGCTCACTACGCATGATCGAATGTCGTCCGCACTTGCGGTCATGTGCACTATACCTTTCTGAAGCCTGGTATATGTATCCCAGCTTCAGAGAGGTGTTGAGTGCGCATGACCGGAAGTGTGCACGAGTTCTGATCATGCACTGTCAGCCTCTTTGAAGCTGGGGTGCATAAACCGCTTAATGCCTAGAGGTACAAAGCTGTGCGCTGCGTTGTGTAGCGCTGCTGATTACCGCTTGGCTGGTGTAAGGCCTGTTATGACACCCACAGGGTGAGTGATAACATACAAAGTAGGCAAACGAGTCTGGGAATGAACGCTCCCTTGACTAGTCAAAGCTCTAATTGGTGTCTCATAAACTATGTTTAAAAGTACATGAACTGATCTTTAGTAAAAGTATGCTAGTGCATAGAGGGACTGTTAGGCAGGGAATATAGATATGTGCAGTTCTGCTCGTGGTCCATGAATTGCTCCTATTAGTTTCTAAATAAAGTGACACATTCCAGTAAATTCAGCGTTGTGCCTCTATAATCCTGCAGCAAGTCCTGAGAGGAACTTTATATTGAGACTGGGCTATCTGCAGTGACTTCTTTCTGTTTCCAGAGGCCCCCTTCACATCACGTTTTTTGTGGCTCTGTGTCTATACGTTGTAAAGCTGAGAGCCACAGATGCGATTGTTTGCCCCATGTTTGCCTGTGGGTATGGATCTGCACGGATTGGTCCTTGTTGGCATCGATTGTGTCAGTTTTGTGATTGATCTGTTTGTGTCATTTTTTTTTTCCTGTCCCAAAATGGGAGCCTGCTCTGATTTTGTCCTGCCTTGAAAAAATCGGACAAACTGATTCGTTGCTGCCCGTTTCAAATAACATGGAGCTCTATGGTGACGGATCAAAATGGATCCGACATCGTATCTGGAATACTAATCCGATTTACTGTACTGTGCATGCTCAGAAGCAAGGTAAAGCCCTACCTCTGCTAACTGATGACTGATCCGTGGAAAAGACGGATGCATGGGCATCTGTTAGCACAGATCTGTGCCTGTCCTTGTGATCCTTGAAATTCAAGGATCGCCACGGATGTGCAAATAACATGTGAAGGGGGCCTAAGTCTATGTGCCCACCGAGAAGAATATTTTTTTTCTGCATTAAAACTGCATCATCTATCATATAATCTATGAGAATCATGCAGAAAGAATGAACATGTAGCTTTGTTTTTCGGCACCAAAATCTGCAAGAAGAAATACCTGAAAGTGGGCACAGCACTTCACAATTCTTATTGACTTTGCTGGCATCTGTTTTCCCTTGCAAAGTTTAGAAAAAATGCATCAAACTCTAGATGGGCACATTGGCCTTAGAAGCATGATCAGCAGGAGAAAGTACTATTAAGATTCTAAACTTGTGGTGTTGTAAGTTACCGGTAACTGCCAATAAAAAGCGCCATTTTATGGAACTGCCTACGAGGTGTACTCCTTGCAAGGTGACCTCTTCAGGTGTTGGTGGTGCCTAGCCTCTCCTGTTTGTTTGCTGTAGAACAGAGCCGTTCTTAAGTGAAGCTCTGTAACCTACCTGTATTCATCTGGAGCATATGGAGTGTATACACTCTATGGCGATGGGTCCATCCACCTCACTATATATTAAACACTTATAATGTATGAGTAAAGTATAGAATACCTAAGGCATGTATGTTCTGCATTTAAAGAAGTAGGATGCCATTTAACCACTTGCTATAAACAAATATTACAGCTAAGGATTTATTAATCCTATATAGACACACATACTATGTTTTGGGGCTCTGTGTGAGGATATTTCTTCTATTAGCAGCTGCTGTCTGACTGTAGTTTCCAGTCTTCTGAGGAATGGTGTTTACAGTCAGCAGGTCACAATTGTGGTGGAAATTCCTGGCTGGAGCTTTTGGCGCCCCTCCACATTTGCAGTGGTGGATAGGCAAGTGAGGGTCCACAGCTGACAATCTTTGTGTATGGATTGCATGCATGACCAGGTGCAGATTGCAGATGGTTCTGTTCTCCTGTGCAGAGAAAAACTTTTTTTTTTTTTTTCTTCTTTCTATAAAGAGCTGGGTTACTTTGCTTTACAAGCACTTTTTGTGTGATTTTTGGCAGGCAGGCCATATTCTGGGATTTTGGGACTTTGTACAGTTTTACCTTCAGTTCCAGAAATGCATATATTTCCGAGATCAACAAGGCACATAAGCTTTTGAGTTCATGAGTTTACTTTCATGTATTTGTTTGTATTGGGAATAAATGTAATTTGATGCGTAACATTGAGCTACCTACCGTGTTATGCTTGTGTATGAAATAGTCAGTACAGTCCACCTTCTAGACACAATGTTAAAGTACTTATCCGGCTTAAATCAATCTTTACAGTATTGGGCTGATCTGCTGTAAGCCCTTCTCTCCTGTCAGCACCTGGCTCAGAGCGGTCACATGACCCTCCTGCAGTGATTTTGCTGCTTCCTGTGAGGTCACTTCCCGACCACACAGTATTAGCTTATCCCCTGCCCTGTACACAGCATCACGGCCCAGTCACTGTGAGTGACAGCTGACTCCCTTCTGCTAACCCAGCCCATGTGTGCTGAGAAGAGAGGAGCTGTTTGAGGCAGATTGCATAGACACTGCAGGTACACTGAGCAGCTCCCAGACAAGTGGCTCTGTATGCAGTGCATTCTCTCACCTAAATTTTCCCTCCTTGCACTTTCAGGCCATTGCTGTAGGAGTTGCTTGCTGGACCCTGTTTGTGTAATAATGATGAGTTGTTTGTGAATGATCCTTCACTGCTGTTGATAAGTGTCTTCTCTACAGGGAGCTGAGCCAATATTTTTATTTTTATTTACCGTATTTTTCGCTTTTTAAGACACTTTTGTTCCCCCAAAACTGGGGGGAAAACAGGGGTGCGTCTTAAAAAGAGAATGTAAAAAAAAAATAAGTAAAAAAAAATGTAAAAAAAATATATATTACCCAGGGGGGATGTGGTGTAGGGGGGGTGGATCGGAGGTGCCTGATCCCGTCCATGGAGGTTGGGGCCAAGGCACAAGCTGCGGGGGGGTTGCGCCGGTCTCGGTGGGCGCCGCCATTATATATTTACCAGCATGCATTGCCGGTCTGCATTGCATTGCATTGCTCCTGTAAATGGCCGCGGGCGGGGGTCTGCGCATGCGCCGCGGCCATTTCTATGAACTCCAGTATTGTTCTCCAGTCTTCAATAAAATGGCCGCGCGGCATGCGCAGACCGCGATTCACGGACAATTCTGTACACAAGAGCATGCATTGCCAGAGCGGCAATGCATGCTGGGAAATAATAATGGCGGCGCCCACCGGAGACCGGCGCAACCCCCCCGCAGCTTGTGCCTTGGCTCCCAACCTCCGTGGCACCCCGCAGCTCCTGCCTTAGCCCCAAAATCTGTGGCACCCCCAGCAGCTCCTGCTTAGCCCCACAACATCTGTGGCACCCCCAGCAGCTCCTGCTTAGCCCCCCAACATCTGTGCACCCCAGCAGCTCCTGCTTAGCCCCCAACATCTGTGGCACCCCCAGAAGCTCATGCTTAGCCCCCCAACATCTGTGGCACCCCCAGCAGCTCCTGCTTAGCCCCCCAACATCTGTGGCACCCCCAGAAGCTCATGCTTAGCCCCCCAACATCTGTGGCACCCCCAGAAGCTCCTGCTTAGCCCCCCAACATCTGTGGCACCCCCAGAAGCTCCTGCTTAGCCCCCCAACATCTGTGGCACCCCCAGAAGCTCCTGCTTAGCCCCCCAACATCTGTGGCACCCCCTGCAGCTCCTGCTTAGCCCCCCAACATCTGTGGCACCCCCAGCAGCTCCTGCTTAGCCCTCCAACATCTGTGGCACCCCAGCAGCTCCTGCCTTAGCCCCAACATCTGTGGCACCCCAGCAGCTCCTGCTTAGGACCCAACCTCCATGGCCCCGGAGCACCACCACAAACCTCCCTCGTTTTAGGACATATATGAGGAGGGGGAACATAAACCAGGATTGGGGCATGCATACCAGGAGGGGACCATATATTAGGAAGGGGGCCATATATCAGGAGGTGGAAACATACCAGGATGGGGGCATGGATACCAGGTGGGGGACCATTTAATTAGGAGGGGGCACATATACCAGAATGGAGACAAATATACCAGAATAGGGGACATATAAACTGATTGTAAGACGGACACTGGCATTATAAGATGAACCCCATTTAACATTAAACATTTTTTTTTCCCTTTTCCTTCACCAAATTTGGGGGTGCGTCTTATAATCAGGTGCGTCTTATAAAGCGAAAAATACGGTATTTATTTTTTGTTAAGCCCTTGACTGCTGGTGACTCGGTACTGGGAGAAAAGCAGGAATTGCAGTGCTAGCTATGCAATTGTGAGGACTTGTGGGGCACCTCCTAAATGCAAGCTTACATTGTCATTGGCTCCTTAGTGCTCATGATCTGTGATATCATTATCATTAGGCTCTTTTGTTTTTTTGCTGGCGCAATATATAAAGTGTCAGTGCCTCACATACTGACAGTTTTATTTCAGAGTTACCGTATATACTCAAGTAATGTAATGGGTACAATGCAGGGGATTTATTCAGTTCTGATCAATAGAACAAGAAGTCACAGGACTGCTTCACTGCTGCTGCACTGAGACACTGTAGAGGGTGCGGTGGGCGTGCAGAGAAGAGTGTGGAGGGGGCAGAGGGGTGTACAGGGGGTGGTGATCAGCACAGGCTGGAAGTAGTAAAAAAACAAACAGGAAGCTACCTAATCATGAAATGCTGCATGTAAACATCCAACATGGAGGCACTGAACGCAGAAATTGAGGAAATGATAGTAGGAAAACAAAAAACACTGTGGGAGGCTTTTTTAATACAATTCGGCACAGATTAGCTTTTAAAAATAACAAGTTTGGTGGTCGGAGAAGTCCTTTAAGTGACCTAAGGTCCACTGTTTTATACACAGTGGAGTAATTTTGTTAATAGATTGGGACTACACTTGTAAGCCAGGACACAATCGGCATCCATAGTTAAAGACTTCACTGCTGAAATCTCTTGTAGTACAGGCACCTGTTCCAACTCTTGTCAGATTTGCAGGGAATGGAGGGGTTCATGCCTTGGCTCTCTCCACTCACTACTTGTGTGACCACATCTCCTGTCACTGCAGGTTGGACACCAGTTAAAACCAGGGAACAGGGACTCCTTTTGTGGAGACACCTGCTGGCTCCATCTCTAGGACCCACATCAGACATTTATGGTGCCAAGTGTGTCGTGAGCCATGCAAGCATTGTTGATTTCAATTCTGGGTTGCCTATTTTCATCATGCAGTTCTCTTATGTTGGATGAAGTGTCTAGTAAATGTCTGAACGCTGGTTCCAGATCATTTGCCTGTGTAAGTATGGCAGCGATCAGCCACTGAAGATGAATGGGCTTTCCATACAATACAAATTCTGCTTGAGTGAGGGTTACAAACTAGGAATTTTTGGTTTTGATGGCCACATGCCCCATTAGGTCATTAAGGTAGTAATTGGTTCTCAAGCCCAAAGAAGAAGAAAAATATTCAATACATCTGTGAGTGAGTATGAGCTTATTGGTACTGAGAGGTTTTTTTTTTTTCTCAATCCTGCCATGTTCAAATTTCAAAACTGGCTTGGCACGGCACCCATGAGCTCATGATCCATATGTGCCAAGTAAATGTGTATAACCAGATGGACCCATTATTAGTCCCGAAGTAGGGTTTATTTTAATGGATTGATTGCATCTTTCTCAGATCTCACGAATGCAGGAGCTATGACACCATTTCAACAGGTGATTATTTTATGTGATAAATTAATTTATGTATAGAATGAGAGCAAAAGGGAGTCATTGCGGATTTCTGCTCCAATGCACAATCAAGAAATCCGGCTCCACATTTCCGGGAAAGATGGAAAGAGGATGGCGCTCTGCCCAGGAGAAGATTCGAGCCGAGACTTTCAGCAGACTGCGAAAGCTGGTACCCCCTTGGTGTCGGAGATGTGCTACCGTTGTGACATTGTCCGAAAAGATTTTACATGTTTCCCCTGAAGAGAGAGTCATGCATCTGACTGGAGCAGCGAGTTCTTGGAAAGCATATGGTAGCAGAGTGAACTACTACCAGAATACTTGGGTGGAGTGCAGCTGACATTTAAGGGACTCTTGTCAAAGGAGAATAACTGTTCAAACTAAATACAGGTGCTCGGTGTGGCCCAAAATTTATGATCTGTCAATTGGATGTGGGGGTGGAGATAGGTGGAAAACAGGCAGGTGAGAACATGCACTTAAAATGTTTGGCCGTGTCATTGTGCACTGAGTGCCTGTCCTTGGTTTAAACAGTCATTCTGGATAGTTCCTGTTTAAAAGGCCTGGGATGATGACACATGCTGTTTTCCCATTGTAACCAGGCACAGAGTCGGGCATGGGGCATGTAGGAAACTAATCTAGCGCTAAAGCTGAGGTAGGCGAAATACGGTTCCTAAAGGTCCAGTGGTAGTAAGGAAGAAGAATTAAACAGAATTCTAAGGAATTCAAGTGTTTTTCTGAAATGACCACATCAGCAGGAGGTGACAATCTCCTGAAGCCATGTATGTAGATGTGCATCCAGCGGCCATTTCCCAGTATACATACAATTAGGACCCGATTCCTCATTTGTGTACACAATGTTCCAAATTATTATGCAAATATTTTTTTTCTGATTTTCCTTAATGGTCGATGCAAATGACAGTCAGTGAAATAAGTCATCACCCGTTAGAGTATACATCAATTTTTATTGAAGAAATCTCCCTATGGTAACAGTATAATCTTCAAAATTAAAAAAAAAAACAAAAACTCAATGCACTGTTCCAAATTATTAGGCACAGTAGAGTTTCTAAACATTTGATATGTTTGAAAGAACTGAAAATGCTCATTTGTTGAATTTTCAGCATTAGGAAGTCACATTCACTGAAATAGGATGTTTGGAGTTAAATATCTTTAACAGGCCAAGTTACATGTTAACATAAGATCCCTTCTTTGATATCACCTTCACAATTCTAGCATCCATTGATATTGTGAGTTTCTGGAGAATTTCTGCTTGTTGATGATGTCAGAATAGCCTCCAGAGCTGCTGTTTTGATGTGAACTGCCTCCCACCCTCATAGATCTTTTGCTTGATTATACTCCAAAGGTTCTCTATAGGGTTGAGGTCAGGGGAAGATGGTGGCCACACCATGAGTTTATCTCCTTTTTATGCCCATAGCAGCCAATGACACAGAGGTATTCTTTGCAGCATGAGATGGTGCATTGTCATGCATAAAAATGATTTTGCTCCTGAAGGCACATTTTTGGTACCATGGAAGGAAGTTCAGTCAGAAACTACACTTTGCAGAGTTCATTTTCACACCTTAATGAATTCTGCTAAGTATATAGAGTTTCTGACTGAACTTCCTTCCATGGTACCAAAAGGAAAAATGTGCCTTCAGGAGCAAAATGCCTTCCAGCTGTTTCCCAATGATTCTGGCCAAAAACATGACTCCACCACCTTGCTGACGTCGCAGCCTTGTTGGGACATGGTGCATCAACCAACCATCCACTACTCAATCCATCTGGACCATCCAGGGTTTCTC
Organism: Allobates femoralis; assembly: GCA_033576535.1. Classification (NCBI taxonomy): domain Eukaryota; kingdom Metazoa; phylum Chordata; class Amphibia; order Anura; family Aromobatidae; genus Allobates; species Allobates femoralis. Next base: position 214,939,008 of record JARQOC010000001.1, read on the forward strand.
AGCACTCACCAGTAAACAAGACTGTTTGAAAATTAGTCGTCATGTATGTCTGGGCCTACTGCAACCGTTTCTGCTTGTGAGCACTGTTTACGGGTGGCCGAATAGTAGGTTTATGCACCACAGCAAGCCTTTGAAGGATCCTACACCTTGAGGTTTGAGGGACTCCAGAGGCACCAGCAGCTTCAAATATCTGTTTGCTGGTTTGTAAGGCCTCTTTAGCAGCTGTTCTCTTAATCTGATGAACTTCCCTGGTAGAAACCTTCCTCATTCTGTCTTTATCTGCTCAAACATGTCTGTGCTCAGAATAAGCCACAAATCTCTTCACAGTACGATGATCATGTGTAAGTTTTCGTTCAATATCTGTTTCTCCTCCCATCTTCTAAAACAGCACTACAGGAGGTTGCCTCTTGGCCCTAATAGGGGCAGGAAACACCAAGAGGTTAAATAGCCCCTTCTACCACCAGTGTTTCCTGTCCCTTTGGGGCACACAGAGGTTCTCCTGAGGGCTGCTGGCTGGCACGCAGTTCTCCTTTTACCTAGTCCGGGCGGTGAGGCGATCGGGCACTGCTCCTTCCTCTCTGACTGCTCTTCGACGCCTGATGGCCGAGCTGGGCGGGTTCTTCCATAGTCCCAGCTCTCTCCCCTCCGGCCGCAGTGGAGGCGCTAGTTTTCGCGCCCGGAAGCAACTTATGGGCGCCTTTTGCGCGCCACTTCGCCGGGACTGCAGGAAGTGACAGGGACGCGTCTCTTTTGGAGCCGTGGTTGTGGTGGAACGCTGATGCGCCGCAGTAGGATCCAGGCCTCCCTGTTGCGCTCTCTGATCAGCGCCCGCAACAGGTGGGGGGCACACAGGTGTTTTGACGCTTTCATCGCGGGTCCAGGTGATAAGGACCCCCTGATGACGACACCACTCAGGTAGAACTATTGTGGCATTATATTTCAGGCTTCCCCTGATGGTATGTCTCTTGGCTGCAGATGCAGAGCCCAGCGCCCCCTGAGGCCCCAAATCATTACACTGTGACCACTCTGTCCTCTCCAAGGTTGCAATCCCCCTTTGGAAGGAGGTTCAGAGTATGCTTCAGATGGGCGCCGTCGTTCCGGTTCCCACGGGGAAGATAGGAGAGGGCCACTATTCGCGCCTCTTTCTGGTTCTGAAATCAGATGGTGCTTACCGCACCATTATCAGTCTCCGGTCTCTGAACTCTCGGGTGGTTTACTCCCGTTTCAAGAGGAATCTCTCAGATCTAAGGTTCCACTGATCGGGAAGGATTTTGTTGATGGCAACGGTGGAACTGCAAAATGCTTACTACCACATTCCCATCCATTTTGCGGATCAATGTTTTCTCTGGTTTGTAGGTTCCAGGGACAGGTCTATCATTTCCAATTTCGGGTGCTGCCGTTTGGCCTGTCCTCTGCTCCTCGAATGTTCACAAAGGTTTTGGCAGAGGTCATGGCCTTTGTCAGGAAGAAAAACATTGTGATAGTGCCCTACTTGGACGACTTCCTGATCACAGCTTCCTCAGAGTCTTCTACAGACTCTGACCCAGGAGCTGCTCCTCATCTTTCGTTACCTGGGCCGGCTGGTGAAACTTCTGAAATCAAGCCTGTCGCCTTCCCGGAGGAAGGGGTTTCTAGGGTGTCTTCTGGACGCCACCAGGCAGATGAGTTTTTCTTTCCTCGGACAAGCGAATTCTTCTTCAGGACAAGCTTCGCTATCTCCTTCGCTGTCGCAGGGTCTCTATTCGCACTGCAATGTCCGCCTTGGGGTCAATGACGGCCTGTATTCCTATGGTTCCATGGGCTCAAGCGCAGTCGAGGGTGCTTCAGTCACACATCCTCGCCCGCTGGAATGGTCTAACGTCAGGCCTTGATGCCAAGATCCTGTTGCCTCCGATGGTCCTTCAGTCCCTCCAGTGGTCCTACGGAAGGTGATTTCGTGGCTCCAGGTTCCCTAGTGACAGTGTATACCGATGCCAGCCAAAGGGGTTGGAGGGCTATGGTCTCCCATTCCTCTTTTCAAGGACGCTGGTCCAGTCAGGTCAGCCAGCTGTCTTCCAACTTCCGAGAGCTCTGTGCAGTAGAGGAGGCGCTCTGAGCAGGTCAGGACTTGCTTCAGGGGAAACATGTAAAAATCATTTCAGACAATGTCACAACAGTAGCACATCTCCGACACCAAGGGGGTACCCGCTTTTGCAGTCTGCCGGAAGTCTCGGCTCGAATCTGCTCCTGGGCAAAGCACCATCCTCTTTCCATCTTTCCCCGAAATGTGGAGGCGGATTTCTTGAGTCGTCAGGACATCCTACTGGGCGAATGGAGTCTCCATCCGGAGGGGTTTCAGGAATTGACCAGGATCTGGTGATGTCCTGAGGTGGATCTGTTTGCCAGTAATCAGAACGCGCAGGTGGTGCGGTATTTTTCTCTACATCTAGATGGGACCTGTTTGGCGATTGACGCTCTTGCTCGCCCTTGGCGGTTCAACCTAGTTTACGCTTTACGCTTTTCCTCCGGACCCTCTATTACCACGAATACTCCAGACGATCAGAACGGAGCAGGTTCCTGCGATTCTCCTCGCTCCCTACTGGCCTGGGTGGAGCTGGTTTGCATTGCTCAATCAAATGTCAATGTCTGCACCGGTTCATCTCCCCCTCCGGTGGGACCTTCTACGGCAGGGACCCATCTTCCGGATGGAGCTGGCCCATCTCCGCCTAACGGCCTGGCTTCTGATACGAGCCTCTGAGACGTCTGGGTCTTTTGGAGAAGGTGATTGCTACCCTGAGGGGTAGTAGTAAGCCGGTTACAATTGCCATCTACGCCAAAGTGTGGAAAGTATATAATTCCTGGTGCGGGGCGTCCCCTCCGGCCTAACATTTGCCTCCCTTCTGGATTTCCTGCAGGATGGCCTAGATAAGGGTTTGCGCCCTAGTACCCTCAAGGTCCAAGTATCATCCCTTTAGTACCTTCTTTGACCAATCCTTGGCTGAACATCCATGGATTCAGCGCTTTATGAAAGCAGTGGCCCGTCTTCGTCCACAAAGATTCAACTCTTGTCCTCCGTGGGACCTCAATGTAGTGTTGACTGGACTGGCAGGTTCTTCATTTGAGCCATAATCCCTGTCCTTGTGCAGGCTATCCTGGAAGATGGCATTTTTGATGGCCATTACATCTGCTAGGCGACTTGGTGAGCTCCAGGCCCTGTCCATTACTGAACCTTATCTCAGGGTCCTGGACGATTGCCTGATCCTCAGGCTCGATCCTTCCTCCCGTAAATCTCCTCGGATTTCCTTCGTTCCCAGGACATAGTGTTGCCCTCGTTCTCTTAGAACCCAGCTAATGATCGGGAGTTTCATATGCTGGATGTTCATCGTTTTTTTTCTTATCTTCAGCTGACTTGTCCTTGGCGTTTGGACAATACCCTATTCATCCAATACGGGGGTTGCTATAAGGGTAAGAAGGCTTTGAGGAGTACCATTACAACTTGGCTTAAACGTGCTATCACTGAAGCATATTCTTGTCAGAATCTGGTTCCTCCCCTCCATTTGAAGGCGCATTCCACGCGGGCTGTGTCTGCCTCCTGGGCCGAGAGGGCAGATGCTTCCATCGAGCAAATCTGCAAAGCCGCCACCTGGGCATCTATTCATACCTTTACCAGGCATTACCGTCTGGATGTCCTGAGACGTGCAGATGTGGGCTTCGGTAGGAAAGTGCTTCAAGCCGTGGTCCCACCCTAATAGTTTTTTTCTTTGGTGTTACTCCTGTAGTGCTGTCGTGGAGGATGGGAGGAGAAAACGGAATAAGACTTGCCGGTGATTCTCATTCGGGGAATCCTCCACTACAGCACGAGTAATTCCCTCCCTATTTTTACGCATTTTTCTCTTCCTACTGGTGTAAGTATGTTTTGGAACTTCTTTTTCTGTTAGCCCCTACCACCAGTGTTTATCAAGGACTATTTAACCTCTGTGTTTCCTGCCCCTATTAGGGCCAAGAGGCAACCTCCTGTAGTACTGTCGTGGAGGATTCCCCGAAAGAGAATTACCGGTAAGTCTAATTCCGTTTTTCATCCCTTGTCCAATATTTGGTGCTTTTCGTCAGCAGCAGAGAGATCTTTTTTTCTTTCCCATGTTACTTGAAAACTGTGACCTGCGTAATATTGTGAAACACCCAGTTTTCCTTTTATTGGGCTCACCTGCCAAAATAATTATCACAGGTATCTGAGATTGATTTCAGTGATCCAAAGAATCCTGATGGCGGGTTTACACGTCGCGATATCGTAGTACAATTTCAATCAAAAGTCACGTGGTTCAATCGTCAGAGGCGAAATCGTTCCTGCGTTGTATGGTGTGAACGTCCAATACGATGCAGGAACGATGTCAATGCGATATCGGGGATTGAATGAGCGTGCTATTCAATGCCCCGATATTGCATAGCGATTGAAGCCGGATCGTGCTGTGTAAACGCCCAATTACGATGCGATTTCATACGTCACCCATTCACTCCCATGTTAACTATGCGATCCTGGATTGGGAGGCGGAGACATCGCACGGACGTTGTATTCCGATATCGCAGCGTCTAAACATTCAATGCGATGCAGGAGGAACGTGCACTAATTGCGCGCTCCCGCGCCATTGAGTTGCGATATCGAAACGATATTGCAGCGTGTAAACCCACCATGAGGCTGGCTTCACACTGCAGTTTTTTCTCTGATCAGTGTTTGTGTGTCAAAACCCGTAGAGGAACCAGGAGAGGAACTTGCAGAGAAAACTATCGCCGAAAGATTGACACCTGTTCTGAGTTTTGGAGACACTCCTGGTTTTGGCACACAAACCTGATCGAACCTGATCAGGGAAAATTTGCAGTGTGAAGCCAGCCTAAGACACAATACAATCAATGGGTTTCTTTGACAAAAAAAAAAACAAAGCCTATGACACTTTAAAATTTGCATAATAATTTGGAACATGGTTTATTTTAACTCTTTTTATAGCTTCTGACATTCAGAAGTGTGTTTTTAATTTTTTTCGGGGGCAATTTGTGCATCATATTTATCAAAATGATGCGCACAGTTTATGAATTTTGGACAAAGTGAAAAATGTTTTTTTAGAGTAGAATCACATTGTTTCCTAGATGTCATAAATGGCTCAAAGATTCCTTGTGTGCAAAAAAAATCTCCAGGAGGGGGTGAAAGTACGTTTGCAACACATTTTTGCGGCTTTTTAAGAGGCACGAATAATGAGTTGGGCAAAAACCTCTGGAAACCCTAAACCCTGACCAGTGTTAACCTGAAAAACGAACACAGAAAAGAGACTTTAACCCCCCACTTACAAGCTAGATTTTTTAATTTGACGTGACACTTTGTGGCAGTAACAATGCAATGTCTCAACATATCCCAGTGATTTTGAGACTTTCTTTTCATAATACACTATATCATGATTATGGGAAATTTTACGTTGATCTGTTTTGCGTCGATTTATAAAAATATCAGAAATTAGACCAATTTGGACTTTTCAATCTGATTATCCCTTTAATCCTGATAGTTACCACACAAAATAATGCATAAATTAAATTTTTGTCATGTCTGCTTTACATCCGTCCGCATCATGTGTAGAATTTTTCTTTCAATTTGTTAGAAGGCTTAATATCATAGCAGTCATTTTTCATGTGTTTTTTTTTTTTTTTCTCCAAGGAAATTTATAAATTTTATTTGTTTACTGACTTAGTTTAGTTTCACACCAGTGCTTAGTACAGATCAGGATGAGAACAGGCTCGTGTCAAAACAGATGCAAACGCATGCCACCACATCGTTTTTTATCCTGATCCACAACACTGCTTTGGCATGTATTTGTATCCATTTTTTTGTCCTGATCTGTCCAATGTGCCAAGAACAAAATTCTGTTTACTATAGCGCAGGTCTCAGTGGTTCAGTGATCAGAGACCATGGGGAGTGGATGGATGTTATTCCTTCCCGTGGTCTCTGATGTAGCAGAGCTGCATGTGTCCAGGAAGACAGAGGATCGTGGAGAGGTACAAGGGTGGGAAGGGGGTAATAAAGATGGAGTCACTAAGTGTCTCTGTATCTTTATTTACAATAAAATGATTTTTTCTGTGTGTTGTGTTTAACCATTTATTTGAGATTCTTAACTTAACTTGACCTGATATTAAGAATCTCAGGGCTTAAAACCACCTGACAATCCAAAGCTGATGTTAACCCCTTATTACCCAGTGTGCCAATGGGCTGCTGGAAGAGCTTGGTTAAGCACCTGGAAATGGCACTACAATTAATGTACCATTTTCATGGGCAGCTTCGGGCTGCTACTCTTTAGTATGGGTTGGCCCTAAAACAATGGACCCTCACTCCGCTGAGAATACCAGTCCTCATCTGCCTAGTTTTACCTTGGCTGGCAGTTAAAAATAGGGCCGGGCCCATCCATAAATTCGTTTTTTTTTCTTGCCGGCCAAGATAAAATTACGCAGCTGTGGATGGCAGCTCACAGCTGTCAGCTTTCACTGGGCTAGACTGAAAAATACAGCGAAGCACTAATGTGTATGGCAACCAAACACAATCACCATCCATATTGAGGAAATGCAGTCTGACTACAACATCCAATCACAGAAGCTCCGAGATTGAGCATCTGTGCTTGGCTGTTGAAGGTCAATGCAGTGAATATGCATGAAAATGAATGGATGGACCTGGAATCGGCAATGGGACACTGGTAAGCCCGATTGGAGAAAGAGAGCACAGACATGTTCTGGGCATATGCACAGTGACATCTAGATCCGTATCTTCTGCATCCATCCAGAGACCACCACTGAAAACAATTGATGGTTTTTATGCAGTGAGGTGGATCGGGATGCATGAGTATTTTTTTCATGCTCCCCAAAATGGCAACATTCTGCGTTCGGGGAGGACATGAAAACAATGCGCCTAGAAGCTGATAGCTACACATTTTCATGCATCCCCATGTTGAATATTAGGGACGCATGGCGGATCAGTATGCATGGAGATTTGGACTGATGACTATGCAAATGACAAATATGCTATTGTGAAATGAGCCTTATTCAGGTTTGAAGTGACTGTGGGGGTCCTATATTATCCATCACCACCATGATAGCACCACCTGAAATGGGTTCCGCCCATCCACGACAGGAAACCCCTGAAATAAAAAGGTCGGCACCTCTTCTCTGCCTCAGTTACAGTGTCAAACATAATTACGACGGACGCCAGCTCACTGGGTGGGGTGCTCACCTCTGGGAACATGTCTTGCATGGGGGAGAGTGGGATCCATATCAGTCTCAAATGTCCTCCAACCTTCGAGCTTTGGGCTATAAAGAAAGCCATAGAAGGGTTTCTCCCCACCCTCCTCGCGGGGTGACTTATTCGAATACTGTCTGACAACAGAGTCTCGGTTGCTTACATAAATCACTAGGGGATGCATGAGATCTCCCTCCCTAATGTCAATTACCTGGGACATCTTTCAGATTACTCACTCCTCACATATCTCTTTCTGCCTTACATATCAGGGGGAATCTGAATTACAGGGCAGACTTCCTGAGTCTTACTCAGTTAAGACAGGGGGACCCAGTAGTATTCTCAGATCTCCAAGAGATGGGGTGCTCTCGTAATGGACCTTTTCTCCACCCGACAGAACATACAGATAGCGGAGTTCTGCTCCCTACATCCCAGAGACAGACCCCATACTGTGGTTGCACTCCAGCTCCCCTGGAGCTCAGGCCTGCTATTTGCATTCCCTTCACTAGTAGTGATTCCAGCTGTCCTGTGGAAGATTCGGGACGATCGGGCCCGGGTTATTCTAATTGGTCCTCTTTGGCGAAAGAGAGCCTGGTTCTATTGGATCTCCAAGATGTCTACATCGGATCCATGGATTCTTCCGTACTCTCCTACCCTCCTGTCCCAAGGCCCGATTTACCATCCTCCGGTCTCGAATCTTTGGCTGACTGCCTGGAGTTTGAGCAGGAACTACTGAAGAATTGAGGGTTTTGACAATCTTGTGACTACCCTCATGAACAGCAGGAAGCTGGTCACCACCAGAATATATGGTAATATGTGTAGAAAAAATTCTTTCCTGCTCGGGTGCACTCCCTGCTGGGGAAATCCCTATTGTCACAATTCATACACTAAATGTTAGACATGCCCTGATCCAATACTTAGGTCACCAAACCGTTTAGGAGAACCCAGGCCCTATTTGTTTCCTTCCAGGGAGATTCCAAAGGTAGCAGGGTATCCACAGGTACTATAGCCAGGTGGCCTATGAACTCCTTTGCCCTAGCCTATTCCTCCTCTGGGCTCCCATCCCCGTCAAGCCTTAATGCACACTCCACCAGAGCAGTGGCCATTTCCTGGGTTGAGCGGGCTGATGTACCTTTTAGAGCTTATTTATAGAGCGGCTTCTAGGTCTTCTCCTCATACTTTTTTTTCAATCATGACCGACTTCTGAGGTGACCTTCGGTAGATGGGTCCTTGAAGCGGTGATCTCTCCCTAAGTTTTCCTTTCTCTGGAATCTCTCAGGTGGAGCTGTCATGGCGATGATGGAAAAAGCTTAATTACTTACCAGTAATGTTGACTGCTCCACTGCTTCCCATCCCCCTATCTTCTGTATAGTGTTATTTGCCCATGTGGGGTGTTTTATTGAATTGTTCTTTTTTTGGTGGTGGCATGTACTAATGTTTTTTGGTAGTCCTCTCCATACTCTGTAACCAACTGAGGCAGACAGAAGGTGCTGCCCTTTTTATTTCAGGGGGTTCCTGTCCTGGATGAGCACAACCTCTCGGGTGGTGCTGTCATGGCTCCGGGAAAAAACATTACCCCCAAAAGTGATACCATTTTATAAACAGCCCCTCATGTTCACTGCTGCCTGGTAGTTTATTACTTCATCAGCTACTTTTTTCTAGAAGTAATGCAAAATGACATGCCGAGAAACAAAACGTTTAACCTCCCTAAATGTGCTAGCCTCTGAACAGGTCACTACAGCCGGCAGACTAATTTGGCTGTGAACTGTCAATACAACCATCAGGACCATACAATCATGGTCTCCAGATGTTGGATAGGGAGCTCCCACACTGTTAACCATCTAGATGCCATAGTCGCTCTACAGCAGTAGCTAAGGAGTTAAACGTCCATGGTCAGTGTCAACAACCATCATGACTGACGCAGCAGTGTATCAGCCGTAATATACAGCCGACAGCTGCTGCATTTTCACTTGTGGTTGTTGGGGTGGGGGTGGGGGGGGAGTGCTATTCACTTATCTCAGGTCAGGTGTAATACATATTGGTTAAAAAGACAAATGGAAAACTGAATTTGGTGCAAAAATAGTAAAAATAGTAAAAAAGCACAACACCAAAGTCAACAAACAGGTGTAAATGCAAAAATAATTGGTGTGTGTGTAGTCTATAACTTTGCGGTGTGCTGTCATATAGAGGATAAAGGAAGGTTGTTTTCCCAGTGATATTGATCTGTACACACCAGGAAGTCTTCATGGCGGCACTTTACAGGACAGGTGTCCTACACTATAATTTGTCCCTGCATTGACAGCTGTCTTGTTCCTATAGGTGCTACAGAGCATCTAACACCTATTGTTATTCATCCCATCAGAGTCATTGGGGGATTGGAGAATCTGTCATCTCCGCAGTGTATCTGCTATTCCTCACTGTCGGGAGATGGTAAATTCTGTCTGCTCAAGGAAACCCAGTGACCATGTTTAGACTGTTCATTGATACCCATGTTTTCTGGTCCATGGTAGTATCTATACACAGATCCAGTCCCATCCGGTATGGCTGATACGGACATCTGAATGTCATAGGTTTTTTTTTCCTCCTAAAAACAGATCAATTACAATGGTTAATTGTGGAGACAACGTTACTACAGTAACATTTGTAGTTTATTATATGTAATGACTGATTTATGCTTCTACTGATTTAAAGAAAAATATTGACATCTGTGTGTGATTTTTCCCGTCCCTACAATTCTGATGATCTGGCATCTGTGGGGTCTTGTTCATAGCTGTCAGATTTCCTGGCTTATTGTATAGTACAAGAGGTCTTCCAGCCATTTCACTTCCCCCAAACCCTGGCAAGAATCGATTCTCAGTGGTTTGGTTCCTATTGTATGTTTTAGTACTTTTAACACTTTCCCATTGTTTTTTCTTTTTGCGAACTGGAATAGATCCCAGAGAACTGGTGAAGGAGAAAGGAAAATGTTCATGGAGCCATTTGGGCTCCAGAAGGCTGCAGTGTGGCAGATTGTGTTGACTTTCACTGCTTGGTGATGACAGCTGGCTATAATATGAAGTGGGTTTCTCTATAGATTGATCAACACAATATACAGTATTATCATCATTTTTTCTTTCTGTTTTTGTGACCAGTTTAGACGATAACACAATGTTAGGGTGCAGATGCAATAGCTTGTGTTTTTTGAAAAATACATTAGTACACCTTGTGGAAATACACATTCAACTCATCTTGGTCTTAATAATAACACAGTCGTGTTATTGTCCAAATCGATCACCTTTCCTGGAGGAAATCATCACCCAGCCACGAGGCGGCAGCAGCTGACATTGTCGGGCTTTTTAAATCCTCAGTGAGTTGTGTTCAGTCTGGTGAGCACCTGCCTTTGATGTTCTTTATACCCAAAAGGGTATCGCTTGATGGTGGAGTACTCTTTATTGCCCTAGAGTTTTTCTACCACGATATGATTGACAACTTGTCTAGAAATAGGGAAACAAGAAGCGCAATATGGTCTTATCTTTTTTTTTTTTATCGGTTATGGAAAGTTGAGAATATCACTGCTCACCAGGACTGGTTGTGAGACCCACAACCAGTTTATGCGTTTAATACAGCTGCTGCTGGATCCACACTCCACGTGCACGGTGGTTGAGCAACATGAATCCAAAGGACTGTGCTTTTGTGTTCCGTGCTAACTGTATACAGATAATGACCACAAAGGATCTGCAGATAATGGTGCTTTATTTCCTTCATGTTTCAGAGCAATCCTCGCTACTTCATCAAGGATGCAACCATAAAGACAGTATAACATCAGAGGCAGACATCAGTCTCGTGTTATACTATCTTAATGGTTGCATCTAGGGCTGGGCGATTAATCGAATTAATTCGATTAATTCGCCCCCTGAGGTGGCCACGATTCTGATTTTTTCAAAATCGTGTAATTCGATTTAAAATGGCGCCCCCCCCATGGGTATACAGGGCGGCGGCGGGGATAAGTACAATGACATAGTGCGCCTCCACACTTCCGCCTTGTAGATGCCGCAAACAATGTGACTTTGGCGGGAGGCAGGGGACTTGTGGCGCTGCAGCCGGGAGCCGTGTGACCTGCGGCAGACATGGGGAGCGTCTCCCTGGATCGGGGGCTCGCAGGGCAGCAGCCGTAATCCGGTGCACGGCCGGCGGATGGGGCTGCAATGTCGGTGTTTCCACATGAGCATGGCTGCTCAGTCCAGAGATGGGGGAGACCGGAGCAGCCTGCAGCACTGTGCGGGAGTGATCGGCACCATCCCCGGCTCCAGGTCAGTGTGTGCACCGCTGAGGCTCCATAGACAGTGCAGGGAGCAATCACTGCAGTCTGGGGCTGGTGCACTCACCAGTGTCCTCCATACACCACTGGGGCTGCTGCTATATACACCACTGGGGCTGCTGCTATATACACCACTGGGGCTGCTGCTATATACACCACTGGGGCTGCTGCTGTGTACACCACTGGGGCTGCTGCTATATACGCCACTGGGGCTGCTGCTATATACACCACTGGGGCTGCTACTGTGTACACCACTGGGGCTGCTGCTATGTACACCACTGGGGCTGCTGCTATATACACCGCTGGGGCTGCTACTGTGTACACCACTGGGGCTGCTGCTGTGTACACCACTGTGGCTGCTGCTGTGTACACCACTGTGGCTGCTGCTGTGTACACCACTGTGGCTGCTGCTGTGTACACCACTGTGGCTGCTGCTGTGTACACCACTGTGGCTGCTGCTGTGTACACCACTGTGGCTGCTGCTGTGTACACCACTGTGGCTGCTGCTGTGTACACCACTGGGGCTGCTGCTGTGTACACCACTGGGGCTGCTGCTGTGTACACCACTGGGGCTGCTGCTGTGTACACCACTGGGGCTGCTGCTATATACACCACTGGGGCTGCTGCTATATACACCACTGGGGCTGCTGCTATATACACCACTGGGGCTGCTGCTATGTACACCACTGGGGCTGCTGCTGTGTACACCACTGGGGCTGCTGCTATATACGCCACTGGGGCTGCTGCTATATACACCACTGGGGCTGCTACTGTGTACACCACTGGGGCTGCTGCTATGTACACCACTGGGGCTGCTGCTATATACACCGCTGGGGCTGCTACTGTGTACACCACTGGGGCTGCTGCTGTGTACACCACTGTGGCTGCTGCTGTGTACACCACTGTGGCTGCTGCTGTGTACACCACTGTGGCTGCTGCTGTGTACACCACTGTGGCTGCTGCTGTGTACACCACTGTGGCTGCTGCTGTGTACACCACTGTGGCTGCTGCTGTGTACACCACTGGGGCTGCTGCTGTGTACACCACTGGGGCTGCTGCTGTGTACACCACTGGGGCTGCTGCTGTGTACACCACTGGGGCTGCTGCTGTGTACACCACTGGGGCTGTTGCTATATACACCACTGGGGCTGTTACTGTGTACACCACTGGGGCTGCTGCTATATACACCACTGGGGCTGTTACTGTGTACACCACTGGGGCTGCTGCTATATACACCACTGGGGCTGCTGCTATATACACCACTGGGGCTGCTACTGTGTACACCACTGGGGCTGCTGCTGTATACACCGCTGGGGCTGCTGTATACTACCACTGGGGCTGCTACTGTATACACCGCTGGGGCTGCTGCTATATACACCGCTGGGGCTGCTGCTATATACACCGCTGGGGCTGCTGCTATATACACCGCTGGGGCTGCTGCTATATACACCGCTGGGGCTGCTGCTATATACACCGCTGGGGCTGCTGCTATATACACCGCTGGGGCTGCTGCTATATACACCGCTGGGGCTGCTGCTATATACACCGCTGGGGCTGCTGCTATATACACCGCTGGGGCTGCTGCTATATACACCGCTGGGGCTGCTGCTATATACACCGCTGGGGCTGCTGCTATATACACCGCTGGGGCTGCTGCTATATACACCGCTGGGGCTGCTGCTATATACACCGCTGGGGCTGCTGCTATATACACCGCTGGGGCTGCTGCTATATACACCGCTGGGGCTGCTGCTATATACACCGCTGGGGCTGCTGCTATATACACCGCTGGGGCTGCTGCTATATACACCGCTGGGGCTGCTGCTATATACACCGCTGGGGCTGCTGCTATATACACCGCTGGGGCTGCTGCTATATACACCGCTGGGGCTGCTGCTATATACACCGCTGGGGCTGCTGCTATATACACCGCTGGGGCTGCTGCTATATACACCGCTGGGGCTGCTGCTATATACACCGCTGGGGCTGCTGCTATATACACCGCTGGGGCTGCTGCTATATACACCGCTGGGGCTGCTGCTATATACACCGCTGGGGCTGCTGCTCTATACACTGCTGGGGCTGCTTCTGTAACACTGCTGGGGCCTATATACTACACTGCTGGGGGCTGTATACCTGTGCTGGGGTCCACCCTCGGCTTATACAAGAGTCAATAGGTTTTCCCAGGTTTTGGGGGCAAAAGTAGGGGGGTCGGCTTATACAAGAGTATATACGGTACCTCTTAGTTTTTCTCTTCATCAAAGAAAAGCAAAAAAAAAAAATAAAAAAAAAAATCGAGATTTAAATCGAAAATCGTCCATAGGTTTAAATAAAATCGAGATTTTGATTTTTTTTCAAAATCGCCCAGCCCTAGTTGCATCCCTGATGAAGTAGCGAGGATTGCTCTGAAACGCGAAGGGAAATAAAGCACAATTATCTGCAGATCCTTTGTGGTCATTATCTGTATACAGTTAGCGTGAATTACTAAAGCACCGTCCTTTGGATTTACAATGATTATACATGATACTTACTAAGTCTATGTTCAGACGATGCATTTTTGCTGTGTTTTTTTGTCACCTTTTGTCACAAAACAATTTGTACAACCTTTCCCCAGCAATGCGTGAGAATTATGAATTGCCGTGGCATTTTTTTTTTTTTTTTTTGTTTGTATTCTCTGCTATTGATAATTGTGAAAAAATGCAAGGCCAAAATTTGCTTCAAAAACCCCTTGCATATTTGGTGCATTTTTCTGGCACAGTGTTTAGCAATGTAAAGTTGGGAAGACCTGTACCCCCTTTCGACTTTCTCAGTCCTGATCAAACCTAATTCGTGGCTTCCCTGTCCCCCATAAGAAACTATTAATAGTTGATTGAAGGCGATTAAAGAAGTGGTCTGGGATAGCTATTGGGACCGGTTGGAAAAGATAAAGTAAGCTGGGAAGAATTTTTCTATTTTAACGTCATTAATTCTACCGAACCAAGAAAGTTGGGATCTATTATCTTTTCAGATCGGTCATAGTCTTATGGAGGAGCTGTGTATAGTTAAGAATGAAAAGATCTGGATTTTTGGAGATCATGACTCCCTAAGTATTTTAATGCCCTTTCTCCCATTTAAACGGGAAGGTTGGCCGAAGTCTAGGGACTAGGTCTTCAGGCAAGGAGACAATGAGAGCCTCCGTTTAATAATTAACCTTAAAGTTAGTCTTCCCCCAAACTTTTGGAACTCCCGCATAAGCACCAGGAAGGCAACAGTCGGATTGGTCACATAAATTAATAAGCCATCTGCATAGATAGAAGGTTTGATCTGACCAATCTGTAGACCTTAAATATCGGGTGCGTTCCGCAGTGCAACCGTGAGATGCTCCATGGCTATTATGTAGAGTATGGGAGACAATGGGCATTCCTGTCTAGTGCCATTAGATATTTTAAGGGGGGACGAGAAGGTGCCATTAACTTTAAGACAAGCCGTGGGACCCCGGTAGAGCGCCAGTTTTTTTCACTACCATGCATGCCCTTAACCCCAGTTGCACCAAGGAGGAACACAAGAAGCTCCACCCAAGGGGATCAAATGCCTTTTCAACATCAATGGATAATAGGCAAGCTGATATCTTATGTTTGCGCATATAATCATTGAGAAGTAATGTTTTTAATGGTATTATCTTTGGCTTCTCTACGTTGCACAAAGCCAACTTGATCACCATGGATAGAGCCTGGGAGCAGTGGGGCTCAATCTATCGTCTTCGCAAAAACCTTCACATCCACATTAATTAGGGCGATGGGGTGATGGTTTGAAAATAATGAAGGGTTCTTGCCGGGTTTGGAATAATGGTTATCGTGGGATCAAGGGACAGCTTTCCGAGATAGATAGTTAAAAAGTTTTGGCATGAAGGGCAGCAAACTAGGTGCGAATAAGTTAGCTGAAAATCTATCAGGGTCGGGGCTTTTGCCATTTGCTAAAGAATTAACTACGGTATATCTAAAATATCCTGTTCCGAGAACAGACTCTCTAGGGCAGTTATTTCTGCATCAGGAAGAAGTGGAGTGTTGTTAACATAGTAATCCACCCTATTTTGAAAGTCAACCGGGGACATGTCAGCCAACGGCCTTCTGAGATTATAAAGAGTCAGTATTCTCTAAAAGAGTTCACAATATCTCCAATGGGCAGTTTAAGGGCTTACCCGCTTTAGATTTTATAGTAGGAATATAAGTGGAGGGAATGTGGGGATTTAAGAATCGTGCTATGGGCCTACCAGGTTTGTTACAGAATTCGTATAGGTACTTTCGGAAGTGATCTCATTATTTTGCTGATGCTGTATCTAGCAGAGATCCTATGTCGGCTCTAGCCTTTAACAGGTTGGCCACAACTTGTGAATTTTGAGTTCATTTAGGAACAGACTCCAGGGTTTGACTACGCGTGATCAAATCATTAATGCTGATTACCCTGTCTTCAACTGCGCCCCCTTCTGGATAAGCACCCCCCTGACTACTCCATTCAGGGCCTCCCATTGATATGTAAGAGTCGTGTGCCGTTTTCGTGAAATTCTAGAAAATCCTAGATTGCCTTTGAACTGCCAGTTAGCATGTGGGAATTTTTAAGTAAACCTGGGTGCAGGGACCAGGTCCACTCCGTACAGGAGACATCCGACAGTCTCAAGGACAACAGGACAGGAGCATGATCTGACCAGATCATTGGGTCAATTTGTCGTTGGCTGATATGACAGCAGTCTGTAGCTAACCAGGAAATAATGTAGCCTGCTGTATGAATCATGCACCGTAGAATGAATCATGCACCGTAGATGGTATAGTTACGCGTAGTAGGATGAGTCGGTCTCCAAACGTCCACCAGTCTAGATTCTATCAACCTATCCCTCAGGCTCTCCAGGTGAGAGGTGGGCACGGATGACCTACCCGAGGACATGTCCACTGCGTGGTCCAGCATGAAATTGAAATCCCCTCCATCTACTATAGAGACATCAGCAAATGTCACGAGGCAATTCAGATACGTTCTGCATATTTGTGCTTGATCGTGGTTGGGGATATAAAAATTAGTGATGGTGAAGATTTCCTTAGCTATTTTAATCTTTTAAGAACAAGAATCTGCTTTTTGGGTCGGATTTAGAGGCAAGTACCTGGGCCTGTAAGGATTTATGGAGGACAATACTAACCCTTTTAGACTTTGACTCTGGATTAGTGTTAGGGTATGTGCCCACTGGACGGTTCTGCATCTTTGCAGACCGTCAGAAAACCGGTTGAGAATTGCAGAAACTGAGTTTTCTGACCTCCGCAGTGTCCATCGTTTTTGAGCGTTTTTTGAGCGGTTTTTTAGCGTTTATACAGCGTTTTATCGGCAGTTTTCTGGCGGTTTTTCTTAGCGGTTTAAAGACTTTTTTGTGCACTTGTAAGCTAGAACCGCTGGAAAAACGCTCAAAAGAATTCACCTGCTCTATCTTTGAAAACCGGTGGAAAACCGGTGAAGAAAGTGGAAAGGAGACAAAAAAAAAACGTTCTAATGTACACAGCGTTTTCTAAAATCCATTGACCAGCATGTTAATCCATCCGGTGGTTAGGATTAACATAAATTAACATAAAACTCAGCGGAAAACGCCAACGGAAAACGCTAAAAAACAGCCATAAAACTTCCAGTGGGCACATACCCTTATGCAGCCTGTCTTCTGCTACAGAGATATATGAATACGTTTCTTATGCATGTTGTAAAGCACTTGTGAGTGCTTTTCAGGGTATTAAATCCCCTGATATTCAATGAGCACAGACTTAAAGGACCTGTAACCCCCCCCACCTTTCTGGATTGCAATCTAAATACAGCACTGAATGCAGCATGTATGCTGCATTCAGGCAAGGGGTCCCTCATGTGTCTGGCCGCTCTGTACCCCCAGATATAGTTGGGAGAAATCGCTGTTTGAAGTCAGGAGGGAATTCCCTGGGGCTGGAGCCAGGTCTATTCACGGGGGCCATTCCTGCCCCCTGCCTCTCTGCCCCTCCTTTCTTCTCCTTGCCGCCTCCCTCCTGTCTGTTATATCATACTCGCCTGCGCCTCCTTATGCTCATTGACGCAGGCGCAGAGCAAGGTATTGTTTGTTTTGGTCCCACGCACCTGTCCCGCCTCCTGCCTCCGACGCCAGCACCTTTGCCCGCCCTGCTCCGTGTTATGCTGTATACATAGAACAGGGCGGGAATCTGGTGCTTGTGCAGTAGCCCTCCGCAAGCAGCGCTTCTGCTTGCGGAGGTCTACTGCACAAGCGCCAGATTCCCGCCCTGCTCAATGTATACAGCATAACACGGAGCAGAGCGGGCAAATGCGCTGACGTCTGAGGCAGGACAGGTGCGCGGGACCAAAACAAACAATACCTCGCTCTGTGCCTGCGTCAATGAGCACAAGGAGGCGCAGACGAGGATGGCATAAGGCTACCTTCACATTACGTTTTTTTAGGGAGCCGATGCTGTCCCATAACTAAACCTATGAACTAAGGGGGTATACACAGAGAACTCTGTAAAACAATGTCAGACATGCCCTAAAGTGGAGGGATGACTGGGTCTGGAAATCCAAGTGAACAGTCAGGCCCCCACAGCAAGCATAATAAACATATCAAAGTAAAGCAGGCTCCAGAACTAACCCAGACCAGGAGCAGCCTCTGACAGGAACAATAATATGCAGGAGGCATGAAGTATAACCATAGACAATTGAGTAACCCTGAGTCTATAATAATAAATTAATTGGGGGTAGGGGGATAGGGTAGGAGGGGAAAGAGGAGGAAAGATGCACAAAAAAACCCCCATATTGGCTATGCAAACCGTAAACTGAGTAATATCATTCGTTGTATACACTCAGGTTACAATAACTGAACCTAAGCAAAAATAAGTGGCTAAATAGCCAATTAGCAAAACGGACACCCTTAGGGTAGGACCTCACTAGCAATCAGGACTGGTATGCCTGTGGTCCCCTTAGTCCAAGAAACAAGTCTCACATCTACCCGCCTCATAATTACCCAAACCCCCTGGCAAAAGGGAAGAGGAAGGAGCGAGGAGAATTAATGACCCCTAAAAACGGGCTCATAAGGAGTTAAGGGTCACCACCAGGGACCTCAGAGCCACTTTGCGGTCCTTGCCTCCTCCGACCCGCGCCACTCCAGCTCCCCTCTACAAACCCGGGTCTCTCCTGAGTGACGCAATCCTGGCACAGTGCCAGCGGCCGCCATTGCTATGTGCCTGGTGTAGCTTTCTGGAGTCCCCAGATAGAAGGTCATATCCTGGCTAGAAGGTCCAGAGGCAATCTTGTGCTGTCTGGGAGCAAAGGCTGGCTGTCCCCCACATCTGGGTGTTGGAGCCTGCTATTATTAGTTTATCTGTGGCTACAGGGGCTTGGGGACAGCTGAGCTCTCACCATATGTGTCCGCTCGACGCCATGTTCAGGCCATGCCCCCTGGACACAATCTTTTAACGAGTTCTGATTTCCTGATCGCTGACCTCGATTGGTGAAGCATTGCTTATAGTAGCATATTTCAGGTAAACCTTACTGCTGTTTACCTTTTAAATGTAAAGTGAAAACTAGATGTGAACGGAACCCAAATGGAAGATGGTCAGTAATCTGATGAAACAGAGGATTATAGCATTAAAATTTTGGATTAGTGAGTATACTCGCTACTATTTTGAACTCGCTGAATAGTAGCGGTATTCGGGTACTCGTTACTCTCCGAGTATCTTATGATTTCTCGGGAGTAGCGAGTAGTCCGATTACTTCTGCAGTAGATACACTGCGAAAGTACCCTAAAAGTGAATAAAAGTTGTTAAAAATAATAAAATTACATACTCTCGTATCCGACGCCTGCATCGGGACCGTCCCAGAAGACCTGCAATCACCGGACAAGGACCTGTGACTTCCAGCCAATCAGATGGCGACACGTCACAGCCACGTGATCGCTAGCGGCCACCTGATTGGCCAGATTGCAAAGTTCTAGGTGTTCTGCCAGGACCTTGCAATCTGGCTAATCAGGTGGCCGCTGGCGATCACGTGGTTGTGATGTGTCGCCATCTGGTCAGATTGCTACCAGCCATCTGATTGGCTGGAAGTTACAGGTCCTTGTCCGGTGATCGCAGGTTTCTGGGACTGTCCCGCTGCAGGCGTCGGATAGGAGAGTATATAATTTTATTATTTTTAACAACTTTTATTCACTTTTAGGGTACTTTCGCGGTCAGCCGCGGTTTTTTTCACGGCCGCACCTGCCGCAAGTGCAAAACCGCACTTGCCGCACCTGCCGCAAGTCCCCCTATACTTTCTATGGGGATTACCGCAACCGCGCCGCAAGTGCAGCGGTTATGCGGCAATCGCGGCAGATGCGGTTTTTTCACCGCATCTGCCGTCATTTCAAATAAACGCTGATGTGAAAGGGCCCTTAGGGTCTGAACACATGCTTTTTTTTAGACCTTGCAGGAAACAGCTGGTGGTGGTTTACCTTAAAGTGAACCTGTCACCTGTTTTGGGTGTTATAAACTGTGCCCACCACCTTCAACATACTGTAATTTCCGTGACCCATAGCGTTCTCATTTTTTGGCATCTGGGGCTTGTGTGATGGCTTATTTTTTGCATCTTGAGCTGACTTTTTTTAATACCCTTTTTTTTGGTTTATGCGATCTTTTGATCTCTTATTGCAAGGTTTCGGTGATCAAAATAAAACATAATTTTGCCAGTTTTTTACTTTTTTCCGAAACAGTCTGCATATGATTAATCTCTTATATATTTTGATAGATCATGCATTTCTGAATGAGGCAATATCAAATGTTTATTATGTGGTTTTAGTTTCAGTGGGGCAATGGGGTGATTTGCACTTTTTAATGCTTGTTTTTAGGGGTGGTTTCTCAAACTTTTTTCTTCATTTTACTTGTCCCTTTACAGTGCTTGAAGACTACACATTCTGTATTAGCATGGCTCTGTACTTCAGAAGTGATCACAGCAGAAATTATAATATCCTGTAAACGCCAGAGTTCACAGGAAGGATTTCATGACAGGAGTCATCATCTGACCCCTCGCTGTCATGGCAACACTCGGCGCCCCATTATCGCGTCTCGGGTTGCTCATGGCAGCTGGAAACGGCGCAGTCTCTGCTGGCATGTTTTAGAACGGAGTCTGTCTGCACAATCCATCTTGTTGACAAGTGGGTGGATTGTAGACCCACCCCCACTTGTTCGCTGCACATGTCTGCTCATCTGATCAGCTGACATGCGCACAGAATGATGTGAGCTTGCATCAAAGTCCGGGACATGGCCAATGATGTACCTATTAATCATTGCTCATGAAGGGGTTAAGATTTCTCCACAGGTCTTTAATTTGATCTGGACTCATTGCTGGCCACCTCAGAACTCTCCAGCACTTTGTTTCCATCCATTTTTTGGGGGCTTCTTGAAGTTTGTTTGTGGTCATTTTCCTGCTTGAAGACACTTGGCCTAGGACCCAAACCCAGCTTTCTGAAACTGGGCACTAGATTGCAACCCAAAAGCCTTTGGTAATCTTCAGATTTCATAATGCCTTGTACACAGTCAAGGAACTCCTTGCCAGAGGCAACAAAACAACTCCAAAACATTTTTGAATCTCCACCATATTTAACTGTAGGTACCGTGTTCTTTTCTTTGTAGGCCTCATTCCATTTTTGGTAAACAAAGAATGATGTTATTTACCAAAAAGCTCTATCTTGGTCTCATCTGTCCACAAGATGGATTCCCAGAAGAATTTTGACTTGATTGCATACGTTTTGGCAAGCTGCAGTTCTTTCTGTCGTAGTAATGGGGTCCTCCTTCGTCTCCTGCCATTTAAGTATCGACTGATAGTTCGTACTGACACTGCAGCACCCTGAGCCTGCAGGAACTTACTGTAATTGAGGCTGCTTAGCCTCTATCTGGACTACTCTACATTGCAACCTTTCACCAAATTTTATCAGCTGTCAGCATCCAGGGAGATTAGCTACAGTGCCATGGGTTGTAAACTTCTTGACACTGTTGCGTACCACGGACAAAGGAACACAAAGATCTCTGGAGTTGGACTTGTAATCTTTAGATTATTGATATTTTTCGGCAGGTTTGGTTCTCAAAACAGTTCTTTCTGTTCTCCATGCTTACTGTGGCACACATAATGCCAAGGTTTAGTCAACTTCTCCCCTTTTTATCTGGGCTCAGGTGTAATTTTCATATTGCCCTCAGTTACTTGCGATGGGTGGATTTGAAGAGCATCACGGTTATTTACCCATAATTTTGTTCAATGCACACAAAGGAAATAAACGTTTATGGCAAAAAAAGAAAATGTGATTGCAAAAGTTTTTTTTCTGTGAGAAATACTTGATTTACTAGGTCAAATTTTAAGGGTGTCAACACCTTTTGGCCATGACTGGATACTGCAGAGAAAACTCACAACTACTGCACCCAGTAAACTAACTGACACATCGCAGGAATCTGTGTCTCTTCCCTACATCATGCTGCTCTCAGATGAGGTAGATTTGCTGACTTGTTCCACTTAAAGCATCCTTTCTTAAGACTTTTTAAACCTCTGCTGTGGTTTTCCACAGGCATAGTGGCAGCCTCCAAGTGGGTGACCTTCAGAAGAATGGACAAGTTGCCACTTTACTTTTAACAACTCACGGCTTTTGAAGTCTGTTTTAAGTGACAGAATATGGAATGATGTACAGCAATGTGGTTTGACATAGCTGTTTATATGTTCATTCTTAGGTATTTTTTGCTCTGTTTGAGGTGGGCGCTAGGAGAAAAATGTGCCCAAAAAGACATTGTGTGCACATACTGTTAACAGGAGGCGATGGATGCCAGCTAGTTAGGAAGCAATGTAAAAACAATTCGGGCAGCAAAGTTTCTTTGGCGCGATAATTGGCCATTTTATTGCTGTAGCTCTGTTCTATGGAGCTTTTTCTTTCTTTGCAGAATTACCCCCCGACAATGTCCACGTTGTCTCTCTCTTCATGGATAAACGGCACCATGTGCTTCAGGCGTGTTGTCATTTATTAAATAAATGGGCAGCTTATTCAAAGAGAGTTTGCAGCTTATTTCATGTGGTTTTTAGAGCAGAACTCTCAAACGCATGTAAAAGAAAAGTGAACATTGCCTTAGAGCACAGTTGCTTCGTGGCTATATTTACACTTACAAGTGTGAATGATGGTGAATTTGGAAATCTTCAACTTGCGTAAACTTGGCTCCAGTTCAGCGACCATATAATAACTGTCATAATGGAAGCCTTACAATAAGAACAGTGCAGCAATCCAGAACATAGAACAGGCCACATTTATCTTCAGTTATTGGCCATGAGGCTGTGTTATAGATGGTTGTGAAGCCTAGTCCCTGCACCATCGGGTTCCATGGGTAGGTTGGTCTTTCCCCCACATCAGTCCATCTGGGTTCGTGCGGGGTGGGGGGGGGGTCGATTTGGGGGGTCTGTACTGTGTGTAGGCTGCAGGTGGAAGTGTGACACTGTGCAGTCCTCGCACCCCATGTTTTCTGTATTTCTCTGCGACTTGTTCATTGTATGTCACACACATACAGTATAGTATGTTTGTCATAATGCCGCTAAAGACTATTGTGTGTAATGCACATAGTGTGTTCATCTCAAACTCAAGTTAATGGTCGCATTCATTAGGTCACCTAAGACCATTCTGCAGTCTTTGGCAGCAGTACCACCCTCATACTGTGCGGCTCCTCTGAGACGTGGTTTGTACAGCTGTGCTACAAGCGTCCACCCTTACAGCAAGGGATCCCTATACTTGTGTCTGCTTTTATTGCGTTTGGGATTTCCGGTGTGGTCTTTATTCAGAAGGTTTGTGTTACTGGGAGTGCCTGCTGCTTTGACTCTACAGACATCTGTTACTGTCCCAAGGGGCTGTCATTGTGTGTGTGTACGTCCCAGTGATGGTGGCTATATATTTACTGCGACAAGTCATCTTGGGAAGAGCATCCGAATCCTCTCCCCTTGATATGCCATTTGGTTTTGCTTATAGCACTGATTCCTCACTTATGTTCTGCTATGACTGGGCTGATGTGAAACACATTGCCGGGTCATCAGCCTCCGTATATCTGCAGTGCACTATGTGGAAGAAGCTGGTCCGGTCTGTGCATTTCATGTATTAGCATCTGGTTATTCCTCATAGTCACTCTAATAGGCTTTCCATAACATTTATAGTCCTACCACTATGTGAATGATTTGCATACTGTATATTCAATGGTACAGAGCATTCAAGAAAACCTAAAGAACATGTAAAAATTTAGATCTCTGTAGGTTTGGCTCCTAGATCCACAGTGGTCTTTGCAATGAAGGAAGGCGGGGGAGGGACCTCACTGAGTGGACTACTCCTTCATGCCTGAATCGTTCTGCCAATCTGAGGCAGGACTGACCGGTGAATTGATTACTGAATCTGTCATTGTTAGGCTGGCTTCACACTGCAGTTTTTTCACTGATCAGGTTCGATCAGGTTTGTGTGCTAAAATCAGGGAGAGGAACCAGGAGAGAAACTTACAGAAAGAAACTATAATTGAGAGATTGACACCTGTTCTGGGTTTTGGAGACACTCCTGGTTTTGGCACACAAAACGGATGGAACCTGATCAGGGAATAAACTGTAGTGTGAAGCCAGCCTTAAGTAGTTAGGCTGGGTTCACATTTGCGTATGTGTCTGCTGTGCACAGGGCATGCAGACGCAAAGGGCAGCCCATACTGATGTGAACGCAGTGGAGAATGTCCGCATGTGTTCACATTAGTATCAGCCCGGCCAGCCAATCGGCTGTCTCGGGGGGCCGGGAGGAGGAGATCAGCGGCAGAGATCTCCTCCTCCCAAAACGGCTGATCTCCCGCCAGTGTCGGCGCGGGAGATTTGAAGAAACAGCTGATCTGACAGCTGTTTAAATCTCCCACGCCGACACCATAATAAGGTGAGATCTGTGCAGGAGATGAGAAACAGCGATCCACTGGGAGAGATTTCAATGAGATCCGCAGTGTTCTGCGCTGTCATGCGGAGGACACTGCTGATCCATTGAGATCAATGCATGGTTTGTGCACTTGCGGGCGCTTGCTGATAAAACAAGCGCCCACGAACGCACAAAAAATGCAACAAGCGCGTCAAGTGCCTCTGAGTGCGCACCAATTTTGCGAAGCCAAACACAGGCACATACGTTCCCATGTTAAACTTAGGAACGCATGAGCGCAAGCATTTGGCTGCGTTCGGTGCGAAGCGCTTGCATATGTAAGCGTGAACCCAGCCTTACCCTGTTATACATGGTTAACTTGTAACAATCGATGTGATTGATAATTAAATCACTTGACTTATAAATGTTAACAAATCTAGTAGGTTAATATATACAAATTACTTCAAATTGAGATCACAATCATCTAGATCATCTTAAATCTTTAAATCATGCATTTAACAATTTTATGTATAAAACCTATTAAAAATCATTTCAATTGAATCTGTCATCAGGTTTTTGCATCCTCATTGAGAGTAGCATAATGTAGGGGCAGAGGGCTTGATTCCAGCGATGCTTTACTGTTCTGCTGGTTGTGTTTTGATAATATCCCTTCACTGACTGCTTTCAGTGGACACTGTGCATAGGCAGAAAGCTGCCAATCAGTGATGGGGTGAGACTACACAGAGCTCCTGAATATGAAGGACTACTTGACAGCAGGTTTACTCGTTCTCTAGTGACAATCTTCTGCTGTTAACAGTAATTTTATAAAACCTGCAGCAAGCCAGCACCAATTTCCTATTCCAGCAAAGTGAATGAGATTCCTGAAGCCTCATGCCTATGCTGTTTTCCTTTTTCTAACAAATTTGGTCCTTCAACGTTTTTTTGCTCTGCAGCATGTCAACCTCTTCAGTGTTTTGCAGTGTTTTTCTCTCATTCAAAAGTATAGGTCAAAAATGTATCAAATACACCTAAGTATTTTAAGTGTTTTTCCTGTCAAAACTGGTTTAGGCTGCCTTCACACTAAACGACAGCAATCGGATCCGAATTTGGCCCCATGCAGCCCTATGGGCATCGGGCCGAATCGGATGTGCACTAAATGCCATCCGATTTTGGTCCGATCCGATTCTTCCGATTTTTTTTATCTGTGCAAAAATCGGAGCCTGCTCCGAAAATAAAATCTGACAGAATCAGATCGACCGAATCGGATGGCATTTAGTGCACATCCAATCCGACCCGATCAATTTAACATGGGGCCCTATGGAGCGGGTCCGAGGAAACATCTGATGTCTCCTCGGACCCGATTTTAGTGTACTGAGCATGGTCAGTACACTAAAATAGCTCCTAAAAGTGAAGTAAGGGGTTAAAAAAATAAAAAATCTATGCTCACCTGTCCACGAGGCCCCCGGTGTCTCCGCGCATCTCCGGTGTCTCCGCGCATCTCGTGTCTTGCTGTTCTCTGCTGACAGGACCTGCCTGATGTCACAATCACATGACCGCCAGTAACCAATAGCCGGCGGCCATGTGATTAAGTCACCGAGTCCTGCAGCACAGAACAGAACCGAGACCGCGGATGTCAGATCTGGACAGTGAGACACATGGAGACACTGCAAAGGACACATGGGAGGAGGGCACATGGAGGACACATGGAGACACATGGAGAAAATGGAGTACACATGAGACCTGGAGACACATGGGAGGACCATGGGGACACATGGGAGGGACAGCTGATGACAGCTGACAGGGAGCGAGGTGAGGGCGGCATCAGAAAATGTCGGAATCGGATGCCTATTTGGCATCCGATTCCAGGCATCAGAAAAATCCGATGCTGTCCGATTTATATCGGACAGCATCGGATTTTACAAAAATCGTAGTGTGAAGTAGCCTTAGCTGCAGAAAAATAATTAATGTACATTCACTTAAGGAGCCAACCAATTCAGCAGTGGACTGTAGAACTGCTTGAGTACCATCTAATCTCCTGTCATGTCTAGTTGAGTAAATTCCTGTCTTCCAAATAAAATACCATTTTTGTATAATATTTTAGAGCTCCGCATTGTCTTGTTGCTTTGTTGTTCTTCTTAAAAACATGTATGATGTGACATATTGGCATTACCATTTGACTTATGAATATGTGTCGGCTAATTGTCCATTTGGTGATTTGAAGGCAGTTTTGCTTTTGAGCCCTTCTCAATTCCTCCTAGAAATGTATTGATAATTGGGCATTACCCTAGACAGCTAGGGTTGTCCTTACACTATCCACACAATACTTGCGGTGTGAGATTGTGTAGATACATGCCCTATTAATTAAAGTATTGTCCACTGATAAATCTTTAGTAATTTTCCGGTAGGAATTGGTGGAATGGCATACATCAGAAAGAGTGCTATAGCCAGTGCCAATGACACATTCTGCAGTGTCCAATACTACAAGCCACTAATATTACAGTTTCAGATAATGTACTTGACTTCTGTTTCTTGTAGGGTGGTGAAAGAAGAAATTTCTGATGATAACGCAAAGCTGCCATGTTTTAACGGAAGAGTTGTATGCTGGGTGAGTAACTTAAAACACTCTCACACTTTTTATTACTTGCATGTACATCATAGACAGGGTCCATTTCTTGCATTCCAACATAAAGGTACAGTTGAAACCAGAAGTTTACATACATTATATATAAATACACATATGCATGTTTTTCCTCCGATATATATGACATGTAGTCACAATAAACCTTTCCCATTTTAGGTCATTTAGGATTACCATAATCTACTTATAATTGCCTTGTGGAGTCTGTCATCGCCTCCTGTGTCTGGCTGTCCCCTATCACAGTGGATTGTTATGACATCACAGTACATGGGGAGGGGGAGCGAGACAGTGGACAGGGGGAGGGGCAGAGAGAAGGCTGCTGTCCGACAGCACCATCACAGCCTGCCCCATTGTGATGGCATCAGGGCTCCATCTGGTTATTTAGATTTCCCAAATGCCAGAATAATGAGAGCGAGATAATGGTTTTAAGGTATTTTTGTTACTCTCTGAACTTTCTCAAGTTTACATATGCTCGGATTACTATGCCTTAAACAATTTGGGACAGCCAGGATGATGATGTCATGTGTTTGGAAGCTGCTTATTGGCAGCATAAGAGTTAGAGACACACCTGTGGAAGTTCAGAAGTTCTTTAATGCACACCTGAAACACACTGCTGCTTTGTAGCATCATGAGAATGTCTAAAGACATCAGGAAGAGAATTGTGGACTTGCACAAGTCTGGTTCATCCTTGGGTGCAATTTCCAGATAGCCTCGTTTATCTGTTCAAGTAATTATGCACAAGTAAAACAAGAAGGGAATTTCCAGCCACCAGATTGCTCAGGAAGGAGACAGGTTCTGTGTCCCAGAGATAAACATGCTGACATGCGCATACGTCCTGGTGATCCATCACATACATCAACAGAACATCAAGGCATCCCCCACTGACCCTTGCAGACTCCTCAGTCTGGTTCTAATGGCGATTACGGCCGCCTGGCCTTCCTTCACACTTGGATACATCATATGGTACTTTTACATACACCACTGAGTCACCCAGTCACATATCATACATGGTACTTTTGCATACACCATTATGATTACACATTTAGCACCGGGGCCATATAATAATAACACAGGTCAACAAAAAAAATTTTTTTTTCTGGTGCCCAAAATATTTTAATGAATTTGGGGTATTTTTGGGGTGCTGATTCTGAATATGCTATCAGTTTTGCCAGATTGGCTCAAGTTTTTGAGATTTTTGGTATCTTATTTATAGCACTTGTTGGTAAATGCGACGCATCATCTCATTAATTTCTTTGGATTAGTACTTGAACTGAGCAGTTCTCAATATAGTTTTGTGTTAATTAGTGTTCTAAAAGTTTGTTCATAGCTTGATTTTTGCACTAACTTTATGTTGTTGTCTGTTGTCCAGTGAAAAGCATGAACTCATCAAGAAGAAGTTGTCTTAACGATCCAGACTCATTCTGTTACATTTGTGGTGAATATACACTGACAAAACATAGAAGAAACATAACAGACTTCGTTAAAAAAGTAGCAAAAAACGTCTTTTTTTTTAAACACATTTTTATGAAAAATCTCAAAAACTTGAGCCAATCTGGCAAAACTGATGACATATTCAGAATCAGCACCCCAAAGTTACCCTAAATTCAATGAAATATCTTTGGCACCAAAAATGCTGTTGACCAGTGTAATTAATAATAAAACTTTATTTGTATAGCGCCAACATATTCCGCAGCGCTTTACAGTACCATATCGCGACTACCCAGTCTGTTCCAAAGGCGATTACGACCACCTGGCCTTCATTCATATGAAACAACATACAGGGCAGTTTTACATAAACCATTATGCTCTACACATGAACACCATACCACACATAGCTGGTAGAGGTGGTTTATTAGCCTGCAGCTGGGCTTGCTTTACAATTGGGCTCTGACTGCTTCCTGAGAGTGCATTTTGATTCTGCTTTTGGCAATGATGGTAAGTACACATGAACACCATACATCATACTTGGCATTTTTTACATAAACCATTATGACGTATACACTTAGTCAACGGGACCATATCACGACTTCAGTCAG
The DNA here is from genome assembly GCA_033576535.1 of Allobates femoralis. NCBI lineage: Eukaryota > Metazoa > Chordata > Amphibia > Anura > Aromobatidae > Allobates > Allobates femoralis. Next base: position 214,968,120 of record JARQOC010000001.1, read on the forward strand.
TCCCAATGGCGGTTATGACTGCCTGGCCCTTGAGCCGTCCTCGGTCTCCACATGACACCTCCACTGACTGTAACCCATCACAGGGCCCATTCAAACACACAAACCCGTCCAGAATGGACTACCGCCCTCTCAGGTCAGAGGGCTAGGCCTCTCCGACATGGAGAGCCAGACTTCTTGCCTCACATCCTCTCATCTTGCAGGAACCCTCTGGTCTAGTTCCCATCTCCAGTCTGCCTCTCACATAGACATCTGGCAGGTTAAGTCCTGCTCGCCACACCCATCTGACACACCCACACCTGGGACTGGTCAATTAGCACACATGCTCTCTCTCGGCCACTCATTGGTCTCCTGAAACCTCCTAGACCTTAACCCACTGTGTACTGCTCAGGTCTTACAGCACCCACACTCAGACAAACCGGCTTATGTGAACAGACACCTGTGTTGAAAGCCTATGTGATGTACCCCGGCCATGGGTCACATGCTGGACACCTCACCACACTTAATAAAATAGAAAATGAAATTTGCAGTGGTCATTGGAGCTGTATGTCCCTTTATAACCCCCTCATCCTGAGATATGGCCCCCTTATATTGAATATAGCCCCCCTGTGCTGGCACATGGCCCTCCTGTGCTGGATATTGTTTCCCTATCACTTTGTATGTCTCTTCCCCCCCCCCCCCCATGCTGCTGCCCACACTAAAATAACTAACACTTTGAATGTACTACTCCGGTGCTCTCCTTCGTGGATCCCTGCTTGCTGCACTTCCGGAGTCGTCCTGCATCTTGGGGAGCTGGTCATGTGATCAGCACAGCAGGGTGACCTAACCACTGCATGCCCATTCATGTGACAGCCTTTCCCAGGACTCAGTAAGTGCGACAAGCAGGGAGAGACAGAGGACAGCACCGGAGAGGCAAGTTCAAAGTGTTTATTTTAGTGTGAGCAGCAGCATGGAGGGCCATACAGAGTGATGGGATGGACTGCAGGCACATGTGATTTTATTTATTTATATAGCGCCGTTAGATTCCATGGCGCCTTACATGAGGATAAGGGAGACAAGCACAAGTACACTAACTCTATACAATCAGTACATACAGGTACATGAGGGGGGGACCCTGTCCACGAGGGCTCAGTCTACGAGAAATGCGCCGCTACTCTGTCCATTTCTCGGCGCAGTTTCAGCACCGAGGTGATGGACAGTGGTGCAGTGCATATTACATGAGGCTAATGAGTGGGGGTACGTGACCTCCCGCTGCCTCCTGCAGTCTGCAGCCAGCCTCCTCTAGCCCCTGACACCACTCCAGAGCCACCCCCACCCTCCCCTGCAGTATAGGACTGTAAATACAGATAAGACGCCCACCGCCTTCCCCCTAAATTTTGGGAACAAAAGGGTGTTTTAAAATAAAAAATACGGTAGTTAGCTGTGTTCCCTTCTTACCATAGTTTTGTCTATCCTTATATGTGTGATCTTGTTGCCTCACTTGCAGCATTGATATATCAACACATTTGCACTTTGATTGTACTGTTTACCTTCGATACATTTTGCATGTCATTATGTGCAAGGGCAGGTCTCCATCCTTCAATGGCAATTATGTGTTTTTTTATTTTTTTTAATATCATTAACTCTTTATATTACTGTGGTTTGTTACTAATGAACTTTATACACGTTTAATAGTTGTGTGCTCTTTATAGGCCAGGTCTTTTTCTCCAGTTTGAACCCTTCAATATTGGCACATTCTACTGACCTTAGTCTGTGTATGGAGGGCCTTAAGGACAAAATTAAACATTCTTATTCCTTGTTCACGATCTGATCTGGAATCACAGACTGTGACTGCTGGTCTCCTGCCTTATTTGTGCCTTTGAGGCTGTAAGCTTTGATCAGGAGAATTGTGGGCTATATCTTAACCATGAAATGCATCTGTCTGAACCCAGAAAAGGGGGAAAAGCTGGGAAATATGGGTGGTGGAACTACATCGAGTCTCTCCCTTAGCCTTGGTGTGATTTATCCTTATGTGCAGTGATGTCACTGGTTGTGGTGGTCTCTGCACGCCGGGTACTCTTACACAGCTTTGACAGTGCGCTCTGCTGATCGTAGCTGGCTGCCCAGAGTGTGCTGTGATTGCACAGTACAGACCATGTGCGGACGAGCTCAGCCCCTGATACAAATGTCGCCAATAAAGCTTCATTTCAGGAAGAGGGCAAAGGCAAGGATAGTGTAACACTTCTTTTATTATTTTTCATGTGTATGTTTAACAAAAAAATTAAAAATAAAAACTTGATTTTCACTGACCACTGAGCCCTAGAATTGGCAGACATTGCATGTTCTGTAAAGATCACTTTTCAGTAGACATCTCTTCATAATAACACAGATTATGATGACTGGTAACACATGATCACATTATTCACAATAGAAGGTGGTCACAGCTTCCCTCCTCCCCTCGCTGCATAATGTTGCACATATTACAAGGCATGCCTGAAATCTTCCATAGAAGTTAATGAACCTCTCCAGTCTGATTCCCAAATGCTGATATCAGCTCAGGCAGATAGCTGCCCACATAATCATGTATGGAGAACAGAATTGTAGAAAATTTAGTCAGGTAAAAAAAAAAGGGAAGGGGGGGGGATAAAGTGTGGTGTATGTGTTTTTTTTTTTTTTTTTTTTTTTTAATTCATTTAGTAAAAGAAAAAAAATAGGTGACACATTTGCCCCTAATTTCCTTTCCTGCTGGTGCCTGTCCAGACCTCCTGTTGTGATCATGAATCCTTTCCTCCATGCCTCTTTCTTTCCCTTACTTGGCTGTCCTCTTCCTATCTACATATTTGTGCAGTGAGTCATGGTGTGCACCAGGTCTTTCTACTTTCAGGGAGAATGGCTGACCACAAGCTCCTCTATCTTTTTGGTCTGCAGGTTAGATGACCTGATGGGATTTTGGCAGCACCGGGATTTTAATCTGTAATTGTGTTAATATACGTGACCATTAACGAAAAATAGCGTCATATCAGGTCACTATATGTTCTAAGGTGTCTGTTATGTTTGTATGTTAAGTCTTTATACAGTATTATTGCTGAAATTTAAATACTGAAAATAAAAATTGATGTAAATAAAGTGTTCTCATATGAGTCAGTGAAAGGAGACAAGAGAACATGCTGAATCCTGGTATGTGAAGCTCCAGCAGCCAGCTCTGTGTTCCATCAAGCTGTTAGGTGGCAGTCAGGAATTCTACCGCCTGTAGTCCTGTGTTTGGGTGTGTGTTTCATCACATGGTGGCAGTAGACCCTGTTACAGTAAAGACGGCTCATACTGTCCGTGTGTGGTCACTGCTAACACTCTTCTCTCTGTACAGCTGGTCTCTGCCGACGGTTCGCAGTCTGACGCAGGCTCTGTGTGTGCTGACAGTCATTCTGATTTGCCCCCACCAATTGAGCGGACAGGAGGAATTGGAGACTCGCGTCCACCATCTTTTCAGTGAGTATATAAATTGAGTTTATAAGGCTTGTGCCATCCAAGTGGCACAGGCAGCTCTGTGGCCTTCTGTGTAACCTGTAACACAGTTATCACATTCTTAATTGTTAAGATTTAAATGAAACATTTTACTAAGTTTTCCTTAAGTCTCTTAAGTTTAAATTGCCCACTTATGTGAATTTAACCCCTTAACGCAAAATAACAGCTGTACGTCATTACAGGGGTTATTGCAGATGAAGGGAGCTTAAAGGGCAGCTGTCATGTCAAAAAAACACATTCTGAAGGTTAATAGTGTTTTAAGTGTCCAGCTACTGGTATGAAATGAGCTTTATTCATCCTGGTAATCTTTGCTTTCTCACAAAGGTGCGATTGCAGCAGTTTGTCACCGCTTGTCTGTCAGTCAGTGCCGTGGCACGTCAATAGTCACTGCTTACTGTATACTGAGCAATGACTGAAAGTTTGCTGGGAGGTATAAAGTTCACTGCCTCCCAGTAGTGGGGTGTTCACTGCATCAGCTGCATTGTCAGAATGCTATGAACCTGCTTATTAATCCCATATCTGCAGGATAACTTTTTTTCTTTACATAACTGCTTCCCTTTTAGGCCATGCCCATGGTGCGTTGATTGCTATGTTTGACGCAGATTTTGAGACTCTGCATCCCCAGCCAGATGTCCCAGATGGGTCTGTGACAACATAGTAGTGACCTCCTCATGCTGCTGCATGTCTGGGCCGGGGATGATGGCCGCTCCTCTGCACCAATTCAAATGCACAAGTATTACAATCTATTTGTACCTGTTAAATGCACATACATTTCGAGTATCAGGAGGAGATGGCTTCGTCTGCCTGACAGATCCACGGGCCGCAGCAGAACCTCTGGAGGACACCATACATGGTGCAGGCCTGCTCCAAGGCTATGCTCACACACACTGTTTGCTTTTGTTTTTTTTTTGGTGTTTAATGCAAATTTAAAGTTGTTCCTTACAGCACCAGAAAAGGCTGTGGTTTGAGAGATGTCGCATACGTGGCTTTTTTTTTCCTCTGGTCAATGCTTTCAGTAATCTGCAGCCTTGTTTCACCCATAGAAAGTCAAACACTTACAGAAAAAATAAACACTTGTTCTTAGTTTTTTGCTCAATAAGACCACAGGCACACGTTGAGTATTTGATCAGTTTTTTACCACAGTATTTGTTAGACAAAACCAGGAGTGACACAATTGGAGAAAAAGTATAATAGAAACTCTATTTTTTTTATCCACTCCTTATTTTGTCTTCTAAATATTTAGGTAAAAATACTGATCAAATACTCTGTGCACAAAGCAAAGCAAACTATTTTTTTTTATTTATAAATCATGCGGTAGACAAACCTCGTGAAGGCTGATTTCACACTACCAGATTTCGAAATTCGTGGGCGTCCGTGTAAAACTGCATTCAACCTGATCCGTTTTCTCCCCCTTTGACTGTCGGGGAGGACTGATGAACTTGCGGTTGCATTCGTTTCCACAATAATCTGTTTCTCTCCGTTTTTTGGCTGATGCCAAAAATGCAATTTGTAGCATTTTTGTTGCTTGGGTAATACCCAGAAGCACATAGATCAGTGGCTATCCGTCTGACTATAAAATGGAGCTCTATGGAACCCGGATGTGGGGGAACACTGATCCATGGGCATCATGGTGCATGGATCCCGTTTCCAGATGGAGCATGCCCAGAAGCCAGTTTCATGTAACATACCCACTAGGAGCGCGGGTCATTTGTCATCGGATCTGTTAAATAAAAGTACACAAACTGATGCAACTTGATGCTCCTGCATCGGTATTACGATGGATCCGTCAGCCAAATCAGTGTAATAACTGGTGTAGGAGCACCCAGTTGCATCAGGTTTACCATTTGCAGGGGGATGCGGGTTTCATCTGCATTCTCCCAGATTTAAAAAAAACTAGTGTGAAACCAGCCTAATTTGCACTCAGACGCTGCAAACTGCATTGTTTTTGCTGCCAAGTGAGCAGGTTTTGGCTACAGAAACAAAATTCAGCAATAAGGATGCGTCTGAACAGAGCCATGTATTGAAGATGTCAAACCTTTTTTTTCCCCCTTTCTTTACAGTCCAAACACTCGAGGAAGCCAAGAAAACTTGGACAATGAAACTGAGACGGATTCTGTTGTTTCAGCACAACGAGAGCGGCCAAGGAGGAAGGAGACATCAGAACACGGTAATTTCCCATTAGACCTTTGTATTAAACAACGCCTCTATAGAGGTAGTGCACATCTTTTCTCTTTTTCAGCTTAGTGCATGGGTTGGTTCCTTGTCTAGCAGAATATTTACCTGCACCTCTGCATTTCAGGGAATGGTATATCTGAGGGACTTTTTAATATGGATCAATAAAGAGTATTTTTATTTATTTATTTTTTTGCTGAAATCATAGATTGAATTATCTGAAGACGCCCCAGGCCATACATGTAACAAACACAAGCACGTGCATGTGTCGTGTACTATAAAGTACATAATACAATCCGGCTGCATTCCTTGTTTATGATTTGTATAATGTGTGCAAATGAATACAAGGAATGCAGACAGCTTGTAAAAAGTGTGAATAGTCCATTTTTACTTTGTGACTGAAGCAGTCCTGCTGCTCATATGTCACCTGAGTCTGGAACAGCTAATGCCTATTGTCAAGTAGTGTGTCTCTCTTTATATTTTTTTTTCATTCTTTTATGGAAATAAATCTGTCATTTGAAAACTCATCACAATCTTATGATCTATTCACAACCTCAGTAGTTGCCCTGTGACTTTTTAATGACTAAACTTCTAAATTAACTAATTTTAACTCCTTTTATTCCAAGCAAAATTTTCTTTATTTGATATGAATCCTTGAGGTTTTTTTTATTTTTTTTTATTTTACACTGTATGCCTCTCCCATTCAAAAGCAATTCATTCTGTTTCCTCAATAAGCATACAGTTTGTTAACCATAAATATTAGTTGAATTCTGATTACTTGGGCTGTGCTCAGATCAGTTGTCATCTCCACGACGTGTGTATGACGGAATAAGCCCCAATTGTAGACCTGAAGTGACGCCACAGGTTTCTTTTTAAGGCCTCATTAATATGTCCGTGTTAAAACCCATACGGGTCATTCCATGTCAAGTGAACCAATGATTATTACCTCTATATTTTTAATTCTTTTGAGATTTTGTTATTTGATAATAGCATGTCAGACAATGCAAAATGTGAAGAGAAAAATTTTTTAAAAAATTTATTTTTTTTTTAAATGATTTTCAAAGTTCGGAAAAAGTGTGAATTTCGCTGTTGCCTGCCTTTACGTTTCTCCTCATAACTAAGGCTAGGAATAAGATAGAGACAAAATAAACACCATTCTACTCAGAACTATACAGGCTTTCACCAGATATGTCACAAGAGGATCTTTGTTAATATTTTACCCATGTGATCGCAAGCGCAAAACTTTAAAACGTATTTCCGAAAAATCGGCGCGCTTTAAATATTTCAAAAACTGCCCATGTGTCTGCTTTGCTCTTAGCCACATCTGTACCAAATTTCAAGTTGGGATCGCAATGGGATCATATTTTAACATATTTTACTATTACTAGCGTCAATGGGTCATTCCATATCAAGTGATCTAAATATGAATACTTTTTTTTACCTGACGTCTTTAGATTTTTTTTTTTTTTTTTTCCTTTATGAAGTACTACTTTAGTTAATTACAAATTAAAAGTTTGGAATTTTTTTCTTCATCAGTTAATTTTTTACAGATTTTTAAAGTTTAAAAAAAGGGTGAATTTTGGCCTGGTACGACTTTAAATTTTTTTATCTCGGGCTAGAAATAAGATAGAGAAACAAAATAAACACCATTCTACTCAGAACTGTCCAGGCTTTCACCAGATATGTCACAAGAGTATATTTGTTAATTTTAATTTTTTACCTATGCGAATGCAAACGCAACATTTTGAAACGCATTTCCGAAAAAAACATTTTAATAAAAATTTTCCAAAACTGCCCATGTGTCTTTTATGCTCTTAGCCACATCTGTACCAAATTTCAAGTTGGGATCGTGATGGGATCATATTTTAAAATATTTAACTATGGTTAATCTCATTTTTATTAAATTTTGAAAAAACATATGAAAGACATACATTCAATCTTTTAACAAAATCTTGAGACATATAAAATATACAAAAAGAGAATTCACAAAGTTATTAGTAACTTTAAGATAAGCTGCAAATTTACTTTTGCGCTTATCTCTGGTGCAATATATACTACAATCTAAATATAATTCCAAACACTCAAGTATACAACCTTTCTCAGGGTTTTGAGATGTTCTGATGTCAAGGGGACAAGCAGCCCCAGCAGAATGATTTTTATTACTTGGCCCCTTCTAACAGGTTGACCACGTAAGTGGGTCATTACCCGTTGAGGCCTAGTTGGAATAGTCTATCGACTGGTGTACCGGAAAGGAAGGCCGAAATATTAATGATCTACTCACAGCTCAGAGTTTTCGATACCTGTCTAATGTTCACTAGAATTCTGAAGGTATAGGCGTAGAAAGGAAATACCTAGACTGAATGTATCAGATGGGAAGAAAAGAGAGATAGAAAAGAAGAGAAGAGAGAAGAGAAACAAAAACCATTAGAAAAAGTTATACTGGGAAAGAAAAGCCACGTAAGAAAAAAAGAAAAAAAGGAGGGGGGGGGATGGGTGAGGTATGGGAAGGAGAAAGGGTACTCATCCCACTGGCTCCCCATCAGCCAGAGGTCGAGCCATATTATCTGTGCTGGAAAAGATACTCCTAAATTCTGCAGAGTCGTGAAAAAGAATCCATTCAACCCAAATCCCTAAGAATTTGTTCCGAGATCCCGACGCATCAGCTGCGAGCTCCTCCATTCGATATGTGTCCATCAATTCTTTGAACCAATCAAGTAGAGATGGAGCCCGGCTTGATTTCCAGAACCTCGGGATCACAGCACGAGCAGCCGAGATGCAAAAGCGGAGAATATCCCTCTTCTGTAGCCCAATAGGACCTGGAAAAATGGATAACATTGCCGATTCTGGGCAGCATTCGGCTTGTTTACCTGTTATCCGGGCGTATGCATTGAAAACCTCAGACCAGAACCGCCGGATTTCCCACAACTCCACCAAATGTGTATCATTGTACCCTTCTCTTCCCCACAGCGCCAGCAGGTATCAGGGGTTCCAGGGAACATGTTCCGGAGTGTCGTCGGGCACAAGTACCATCTAGTGAGCAGCTTATAGCTTCTTTCTTGTGCAGAACAAGCGCTAGCTAGTGAGTGAGTAAATATAAAGCATTTCTGCCAATTAGCTTCTGAAATGCTACACCCCAATTCCCTCTCACAAGCACGTTGGAAGTAAAGGGTGCCCTGCTCTCTCATGGACCCTAAGGCCTGGTATAGAAATGATATTTTGCGCCTCGGTGGAGCCTCCAGTTGGAATAACCTCTCCAATACGTTGGGCGTCAATCTTACCCTGCAAGAGTGGTCAGCTGAATATAATTATGCTCTGCATTGGAGAAATTCGAATCACTTAAGAGGTCTCGTAGGTTCTTTGAGTTGTAGCTCTGCCATCGGGGGCAAACCACCACTGGACAGAGTCTGTCCTACTCGGGTGTCATCCACAATCCGACCAACATAAAAATCTCTGCCTGTCAAATCTGGGTGGGAAAGATGGGTTGGAAAAAAGGGGAGTCAAAGGGCTAAGTCTGTCGTTTAAGCGGAGGGTTTTCGTCACTAGGTGCCATACCTTCAAGGTGTTTCTGGTCATGTCTGTCAAAGGTACTAGGTCTGTGGAGTCTTTAGGGGAAATCCAAAGCAGGTGTTTCAGCGGAATCCCAAACCCTCTTGCTCCACCCCTACCCATTTCTTGGAGGACGCATGATAATGCCAATCTAGAGCTCTAACAAGAGAGGAAGCCTCAAAGTACGCTCGTATGTTGGGTAGTCCAACCCCTCCTCTGGTCTCGGGCAAGGATAGGATATTCATTCGCAATCTGGACCTCTTGCCCCCCCAGACAAATCTAAGGATCATAGATTGCATTTTGGAGAGGAAACCTCTATCCAATAGAACAGGAACTGTCTGAAAAGTATATAAGAGTCGGGGCAAGACATCCATCTTGACTACGTTTATTCTCCCGAACCAGGATAGCTTTAATTGTCTATCGGAGGTAAATGCCGATTCCGCGTTAGTCAAAAGGGGTTGATAATTTAAATTGAATATTTGTTTAAGATCTTTTGGTATAAGGACTCCCAAGTACTTAATGGCTTCTACTTTCCATTTAAATGGGAACTGTTTAGATAGATGAGAAACCAATTCTCCAGGCAAAGAAATATTGAGTGCCTCGGTTTTGGAGCAATTCACTTTAAAGTTGCTCAATTGTCCGAACCGTTCAAACTCCATTAAGACCGAAGGGATGGAGACCAGGGGCTGGGAGATGTAAAGTAGCAGGTCATCTGCAAATAAGGCTAATTTGTGATGACTCTGTCCCAGCTTGACCCCATGGATGCATTCATTGGACCTAAGTGCAAAATATTTAACTATTATAGTGTCAATTCAAAAGTCACCAAGAACACAGTCATTTTTTCACAATTGCCCGTCAATAGTTTGAATTTGATATAAAGAAACATAGTCTTGTAACATCTCAAATGAAAGCTGTTACCGTTCTGAGTAAAATGATGCCTCTCCCACTTCATTATCTTATTTTTAGCCTGAGATAAAAAAAATTAAAGTCGTACCAGGCCAAAATTCACCCTTTTTTTAAACTTTAAAAATCTGTAAAAAATTAACTGATGAAGAAAAAAATTCCAAACTTTTAATTTGTAATTAACTAAAGTAGTACTTCATAAAGGAAAAAAAAAAAAAAAAATCTAAAGACGTCAGGTAAAAAAAAATATTCATATTTAGATCACTTGATATGGAATGACCCATTGACGCTCTTACTAGTAAAATATGTTAAAATATGATCCCATTGCGATCCCAACTTGAAATTTGGTACAGATGTGGCTAAGAGCAAAGCAGACACATGGGCAGTTTTTGAAATATTTAAAGCGCGCCGATTTTTCGGAAATGCGTTTTAAAGTTTTGCGCTTGCGATCACATGGGTAAAATATTAACAAATATCCTCTTGTGACATATCTGATGAAAGCCTGGACAGTTCTGAGTAGATTGGTGTTTATTTTGTTTCTCTATCTTATTTCTAGCCCGAGATATGATAGAAAATGTAAAGCCATACCAGGCCAAAATTCGCACTTTTTTAAAACTTTAAAAATCTGTAAAAAATTAACAGATAAAGAAAAAAATTCAAAACTTTTTTTTTGTAATTAGATAAAGTTGTTCTTCAGATAGAAAAATTTTTTTAAAAATCTGAGGACGTCAGGGAAAAAAAATATTCATTTTTGGATCACTTGACATGGAATGACCCATACGGGAAAAAAATTGTACTAGTGTCGTCATCATTTTGGATCCGTGTGACATTCGTGTACGGTCTGTGTGTCTGCTTTTACCATTAGTGTCACTAGTGTTTTCCACAGATGGATAAAATGACAGTTTGACTTAAGGCCACGTCACACGTAACGATATCGTTGTCGATATCGTTCAAAAGTCACGTGTTCTGTGACGCTTGAACGATGCCGAAACGACATCGTTATGTGTGACACTACAAACGATGAACGATCAGTCTGCTGATCGTTCATCGTTAGATTTGAGGTCCTGTTCTCAAATCAATCGTTGGTCGCCCGGTAGACACGCAGCATCACTGCCTGTGACACCGGGAGATGACCGATAAGCCAGCTCCCAGCGCGCCTCTGCAAGCGCTGGGAGCTGGTATCCAAGGTAAACTGCGGGTAACTAGGCAGCGCGCGCTGCCTAGATACCCAAAGTATACCTTGGTTACCAGCCTTCTCCGCTCAATGGCTGGTATCCAAGGTACACAGCGGGTAACTAGGGACCCTAGTTACCCGCTGTGTACCTTGGATACCAGCCGGTGAGCGGAGAAGGCTGGTAACCAAGGTATACATCGGGTAACTAGGCAGCGCGCGCTGCCTAGTTACCCACAGTTTACCTTGGAGACCAGCCTGCTCCCGCTTACCGCAGCCTGGCAGCGGGAGCAAGACATCGTGGAAACGATACATTTCCACGATGTCTCTGGTCCATTCATCGCTGGTGTGACCGTTCACCAGTGATCTGAACGATATTGTTAGCGATCGCGCGTGCATTTGATCACTAACAATATCGTTCAGTAAATTGATGCGTGTGACGGCACCATTATCCTTTTCCATGTTAAATACAGATTGCACAGGGGTGCTATGTGCCGTATGTATCTAAGGACCCGTAGACTTGTATTTTTTTTTCATTCACGATGCAGGAAGAAAAACAGATGTATGAAAAGCATCATGGATTATAATGGGTATGTATTCTATCTGTCCAAAGATTAAAAGAGCAGATATAGTTCATTTATGTGAAGGCCACTTCACACACAGATATCTGAGTCCATATCTGAACAGATCTCTGGTTGCAGTGAAATCATGGATACATTGCTCCATTTTGTGGCTGTGTATAACATGGAGCAATGTATCCATGATTTCACTGCAACCAGAGATCTGTTCAGATATTGGACTCGGATATCTGTGTGTGTGAAGTGGCCTTAACACAGATATGTGAATGAGGCCTTTAACAGTGGTCTGTGTTAAGCCAGCATCACACGCAGCAACCAAGGCTGCGATGTCTGAAGCGATGCGCGGGTGCACGCTCGCTTCTGGCATCGCTGCTTTGGTGTCACACGGCAACATGTTGCCGGTAACGCCGCAGCGATGTGGGCAGAGCCATCGCTCGCTGGGCTGGGATCAAGTGTCTCCTCTCCTGCAGAGAAGCTGGTGAACGCAGCCATCCTGAGCCCACAGTCAGTGTTCGGGGCACCGCAGATTTTCCCTGCATTCACCTGCCTAGATCACTTTAAGCTACACAGCAATATATTCACATTGTTGCACCTGGGAAGCTCCCCATCATGTCAGTATACGCTGCGGAGTAAAACGCAGTGGACATGGGATAATCCCATCCACTGTGCTTGTAGTGTACAGCGCAGCATTTTGATCGTAGCGACAACACTGTCGAAAACGCTGCAAGCACTGATCATGAAAATGTGCCCTCAGGTAATGTACAAAGTGTTTTCAGCTCACTTTTCTGTAGCAAAAACCAATGTGTGCAAATTTCTTTAGGGTATGTACATGTGTGTGCTTCCTGGTGCAAAGAAATGTAAATATTTGCAGACAATATGCTGCAATCAATCTGCACTTTTTTGTGTTTTCACTTGCTTGTTTTCCCTCATGTATTTGTCAGCTTTTATCATGCTTTTAAGAATTGGGATGCTGCAGACATTAGCCCTTCAAGGGATATAGACAGTGGTGTGAAGGGGTTTGCCCCTATCCTGATTTGTTATTCTTTTGCATGTTTGTTACACTTGCAATTAAATGTTTCAGATCACAGAACAAATGTAAATAATAGACAAAGATAACACAGGTTAACACAATGCAGCTTCTAAATGACTGTCTTTAATATTAAGGGTAAAAGAAATCCAAACATACAGAGCCCTGTGTGAAAAAGTGATTGCCTCCTAAACATAACCACTTAGCACCAACAACTACAATCAGGCGTTTGTGATAACTGGCAATGAGTCTTTTACAAGGCACTGGAGGAATTTTGGCCCACTTCTCTTTATAGAATTGTTGTAATTCAGCCACATTGGAGGGTTTCCGAGCATGACCTGCCTTTATAAGGTCACGCCAAGCATCTCCATTGGATTAAGGTCAGGACTTTGACTAAGCAACGCCAGAGCTTTAATTTTGTGTTTATGGCCATTCAGCGGTGGACTTGCTGGTGTGTTTTGAATCATCATCCTGCTGTATATCCGAAGTGTGCTTCAGCTAGACGTCAGGAACAGATGGCCAGAGATTCTCTTTCTTCAGGATTTTTTGGTACACAGCAGAATTCATGATTTCAGTTACCAAGTCTTCTTCCAGGTCCTGAGGTGGTAAAATGGTCCCAGACCTTCACACTACCACCACCACCACATTTTATTGTTGGTATGATGTTCCTTTTCTGAAATATTGTTACTTCTATGCCAGTTGTAATGGGACATACACTGTCCAAAATGTTCAACCTTTGTCTGGTCAGTCCACAGATATTCTCTCTAAAGTCTTGGAAAATCAAGATGCTTCACAAAACTGAGATGAGCCTGTCTGTTCTCCTTACTCAGCAGTGGTTTTCATCTTGGAACTCTGCTATGTGAGTCATTTTTGCCCAGTCTATTTCTTACGGTGGAGTCATGAACACTGACCATAACTGAGGCAAGTGATGCCTGCAGATCTTTGGATGCTGTTGTGGGTCTTTTGTGACTTTTTGGATGAGTTGTCGCTGCTAGACATGGGCAAACCCACCAATGTTTGTGTTCGACAGACTCGGAAGGACTTGTTTTTAAAATTCGAGTTCATGACCAGGCTTGACCCGAACTTGAGTCAGAGCCCCAAACTCTGACTTTTAAAGGGAGCCTATCACCTCCATAAAGCCCCCCCAGTCGATCACTCCCTGTCCCTGCACCTTCCTATTACTACTCTTAACTATCCGTCTCTGTGCTAAATGTGCCCTGTGACTGTGTAATAAAATGTTTTAATCACTTACACATTAGTATTATAATGATCGGGGGGGAGCTACCGTTGCTAGCTCCCCTGGGCGTCATCTCTGTGTCCCTTCGCCACCCTCTTAACTGTTTATCACGCCCTGATGGGCATAATATTCACATCCACATGTGCGACCATCCCAGCCTGCCTTGCTCTGCTCTGCAGAATGCCGAGAATGACGCCAAAGACTTCATTTTCTGTACTCTGCAGCTGCACTTCAGACTGCCTTAGTAGGCATGCTCTATGGAGCACATTACGTCAGCTCATCTGTGATGAGCTGCGGAGTACAGGAAATGACATGTTGGGCATCATTCCCAGCATTCTGCAGAGTGTAGCAAGGCAGGCTGGGGGGCGCGCATTTGGATGTGAATATCACGCCCATCGGGCGTGGTAAATAGTAAAGAAGGCGGCGAAGGGACGCAGAGATGATGCCCAGGGGGCTAGCAATGGTAGCCCCCCTGGGTCATAATAATAGTAATGAGTAAGTGATTAAAACGTTTTATTGCACAAAGACTGATGGTTAGAGTAGTAATAGGAAGGTGCAGGGACAGGTAGTGATAGCCTGGGGGCTTTTATGGAGGTGACGGGTTCCATTTAAATTATGGAATGGGGGCTGTAAAAAGAAAGAAAACACTTAAACACATTAGTATTATACTTACCGAGACCACTTGTACTGCCAGCTGCTCATTAACTTCCTGATTATTCGATGTTGAGGGATGCAACAGCCAATCACCGACACTGTCACAAGGAGTGGGCATCTGTGATGATTGGAGTATCCTGGAAACAGCCCATACATTTTGTTATCTAGCGTGTAGGGTGCATATTGGAATGTATGGGCTGTTTCCAGGTTACAGCCAATCGGACGCTCACTCTGTGACAGCATCTGTGATTGGCTGTTGCGCCACTTACCCATTGACTCACATCATAGAAGTCTAAAAAATAAAATATATAAAGCTGTGTACGTTGCATTAACCCTGCCAGCTTCACATATCCCTGTCCACTTCACAGCCTTCATCTCCACATGGCCTCGTCCCTGGGACTACGGAGGGGTGGGGCCTATGAAAAGTTGGGGCTATACATGGATGCAGCACCAGTAAAGGGGCAGGGCTATGTCAAGGAGCAAAGCCATGAAGGGGCATGGCTATGATACATGCACAGCATACATACATTGCCATATATGAGCATTACGGCCATATATTGGCATTATGCCCGGGCAACGCCGCGCTCTACAGCTAGTAATAAATTAATTTAACAAAAATTACTTGAAGCTTCTGTTTTGTTTTTTTTAAGATCAGATATTTTCAATGACCAACAGCAGGATATTACAAAGCATGGACATAAATTGCCCTTAGATTTACATGTTTCTAAAACCTAAACACCTCCTCCATTATTTTCGCCCTATTTTTGATTGCCAGCCAAAAAAAAACTCAGGCAGTGAGGGGCTGGTATCCTCGGCGTGGTGAGGCCCATTGTTATTGTCCACCCCCCAAGGCTAAAGAGCCGCCACAGATATTGGCGCATTCATTAAAAGTGCCAGTTCTTGGCGCTTTACCCGCCTCTTCATAATACCCTAGTGCAGGGGCATTGGGGTAATAGTGGTTAATGACAGCTGAATGAAAGCTTGTCATTTAGCCCAGGTTGACAATGTCAGGCCTCGAGACCTGCCCATTATCAATCCTGTGAGGAAATTGTTTAAAAAAAAAAACACATCACAACACACATTTAAAAATCCTTTTATGTGAACTAAATCGGTCAACCCTCATTTTCCAATTTATTATTACCCCACTCATACCCCTCTGATGATAACTACAATGATGGTCCTACAAAGCTCCTTTGCCTCTACTACATCCAGGTTTTAGGCAGGGGGAACAAAAGCGTCCACTCCCTGCCAAGTCTGCGATCACACTGAGTGCTGCGAAGAGCGGTGACGTCATTCACTGAGTCAGTCAGGGCACCCTGTGGTAGTGAACTCAAGTGACCCCAGGGTCAATTGAGTTCACTGCCATAGGGAGCCCTCAGTGACTGGTAGATGCTAAAATGTATAGGCTGTTTCCAGGTTACTCCAACAGCCAATCGGAGACGCCCACTCTGACAATGTCTGCGATTGGCTGTTGTGCCTTTCGCCGGGGAATAATCTCGTAGTTAGAGTGGCCCTGGATGTACCAGCACACAGACACTAAGTATGAGCTGATGTTATTAGGTTTGTACAGCTCCCCACTGAACGTGAACTCTAACTGCAACACTGACTTCTTAGGGAAGTCAGCGTTCGGGGTCTGTCCTTGAACACTAGGTAGTTGCTACTTTCTCCCAAACTTTACAGTTCGGGTTTGCACTAGGGGGTAATTTTGGTTAGCCACGCCCTCTTGAGAAGGTTTACCACTATTCAATGTTTTCACCATATGAGGATAATGGCTCTCACTGTGATTTTGCTGGGGTCCCAAAGCTTTAGAAATTGATTTATAACCTTTTCCAGACTGATAGATCTCAGTTAGGGGGCCGTCACACGAAACGATATCTTGCCCGATATCGTTTAAGCGATCTCCTTTTTGATCGCTTAAGCGATATCGGGCAAGATATCGTTGCATGTAATCAAGCGATTTACGATGGTAAATCGCTTGATCGTGACATCGCTGATCTGAGGTTCGGTTCTCAGATCTAGCGATGAACGATGCAACGATCTGCATCATCGTGGTGTATGACACCACGATGATCCATCTCCCAGCGACCGCGCCTATGCTGGGAGATGGTAACTATGGTACACGTCGGGTAACTAAGCGACGCGCGGCGCCTAGTTACCCGATGTGTACTATAGTAACGAGCGAGATCGCTGCTCCACATCGCTGGTGAGTCTGCCTGTGTGACATCTCACCAGCGATGTGAGCGATATTGTAAGCGATTGCGCGTGCACGTGATCGCTTACAATATCGCTAAGGATATCTCAGCGTGTGACGGCCGCCTTACTTTGTTTCTCATTTGTATCTGAATTTCTTAGGATCGCAGCATGTTGTCTAGCTTTTGAGGATCTGTTGGTCTTCTACACTTAAGGCCACTTTACACACACCAACTTATGTGTCCAACTTCTAAACAACTTACTGGTTGCAGTGAAATCATGGACACATTGCTCCATTTTGTGACTGTGTACAATGGAACTATGTGTCTATGATTTCACTGCAACCACCAAGTTGGTCAGAAGTTGGACAGATAAGTTGGTGTGTGTAAAGTGGCCCTTAGTCAAGCAGGTCCTTTTTAAGTGATTTCTTAATTCGAAAACAGGTGTGGCAGTAATGAAGCCTGGGTGTGGCTAGGGAAATCAAACTCTGCCTACCAAAGATATTGTAAACCAATTAATTTTAGTTTTAAGGAGGAGGACATCACTAGTTTTGGTTTTCTTTTTTCCATAATAAAGATCTTCATTTAAAACCTGTATTTTGTGTTATCTTTGTCTAATATGTAGGCTGGGTTCACATTTGCGGACCCCTCCGCAGCGTTCTGCGGAGGGGATCCGCAATGTGACCGCAGCCACAGCAAGCTCCTATCTTTGTAAAGGGAGCGCACGATGCTGCGCTTGACAGCGCATGACCGTGCGCACCCATTCACTCCCATATGTGATCTGTGCGTAGGCGGATGCCTGCGCACAAATCACACAGTCTCGTCCGCACCAGGGACGCGACATGTTGCATTACTGGTGCGGACGAGACTGTGCGATTTCACATATGGGAGTGAATGGGTGCGCACGGTCATGCACTGTCAAGCGCAGAACGCTGCGGAGGGGTCCGCAAATGTGAACCCATCCTAAGTGTGAGAAACATGCAAAACGCTAAGTAATCAGGAAAGGGTCAAACACTTTAACAAACCACTGTTAGAGTTTTATCATTGAAAATCTCTCAAGCAGTTAAGCCCCAGTCACACATAACGATATCGTTAGAGAGATCGTTGTAACTGTGACGTTACAACGATCTCTCCAGCGATGTCGTTATGTGTGACACTTTGCAGCGATCAGGCCCCTGCTGTGAGGTCGCTGATCGCTGCAAAGTGCTCTGGGTCATTTTTTGATCGTTGGTTTCCCGCTGGTCAGCACGCATCGCTGCGTGTGACAGCGAGAAACCAGCGATCTGTGACTTCACAGGGCTGGTTACTATGGTAAACACCGGGTATCTAGGCAGCACGCGCTGCCTAGATACCCGGCATTTACCATGGTTACCAGCGTTCTCCCTGCTTAGCACTGCCTGTAAGCAGGGAGAACACAGGTAACTATGATAAACAGCGGGTATCCAAGCAGCGTGCGCTGCCCGGATACCGCGCTGTTTATCATAGTTACCAGCGTTCTCCCTGCTCTGCCAAGACAGCGCTAAGCAGGGAGCAATGTGGGAGGTGGCTCCCAGGGCCTGATCGCTGGGGAGATCTGCCTGTTTGACAGCTCCCCAGCGATCAGGTAACGACACTCCAGCGATCCCAGCAGGTCGTTATCGCTGTCGGGATCGTTGGAGCGATCGTTATGTGTGACTGCACCTTAAGCCATATGTTAATTACAGGTTACAGTCTATACAGTAGCTTGTACATCAGCTTAGATGCTATGCTTATTTACTTCCACTTGGCAGCCTGTAACCAAATCTGTATGGTCCTTTTAGTTATAGAATTTAAAAAAAAAACATATTTCATGTTTTTTTGTTTCATCTTTGGCTTTTTTTCTTATTTTTCCCTACCCTTTATCTACTAAGGGTATGTGCACACTGGGCGGGTTTTCGGCGGTTTACCTGTGTAAACCGCCGTTTTGCATACATTAGTTTTATTTAAATTTATGTTAATCCAAACCGGCGTTTGGATTAACATTGAAACTAATGTAACCCGCCCAAGCCTGTGCACATACCGGCGGTTACCCAGCGTCATCCGTTGCTAACCCGCAGGTTTCCCAGCGGTTAGCAAAGAATGACCAAGTTCTAAAAACCGGCCGGTTCTGCAGCGGCTGCAAGCAGAATCATGTGCTGCTTCCAGCCGCTGCAGAATCGCCGCCGAGAACCCGCTGGCAGCCGCCGGATACCGCCCGGCTCCCGCAGCTCATACCCGCCAAGAAGCCGGTGCACGGCGCCGGAGCTTCCTGGCGGGTCCCGCCAGCAGCCGCCGACCGAACCGCCGGGTAAGTGTGCACTTACCCTTACTCTTGCCGTCACAGTGGAACCCTGTGGCCTCGTTTAAGCATGTATGTTGAAGAGTTCTTCTCGGCATACACTCTAAGCGGAGTCCTATAAAGGCTATGAACATCCCCTGGAGCAAATTTAGTTGTTTTTTTTTTGTTATCCAGTGCCATCCCAAGGCATTCACTTCTGCATCAGAAGTTAATAATGCCGATAATGTTACAACACATGTACAGACAGTTGGCCTGTGTTGTGAATATACCCAATTCTACTAAATGGGACATGTGCACGATACCTGTCGATTTTGACATTCCTCTCCAATGATGTGTTGGTAGTAATGTCATCGGCACCACTCACTGCCAATGTGGAAGTTTGTGGCTCTGCATTTTAGCAGGGTTATCTGGTGATATTCTCTTACTTTTAGCTAAAAGTAATTGTTGTAGCTTTGTTTTGTTCAATATTTTGACCCATTTGCCTGCTGTACTCACAGGTTAATAACTCGCGTAACTGAGAATCAATGAGCTTGTTCTTATGAGTTTATAAATCTTATTGTGTTCTTTTCTCCTCACTGCAACACCAGTTCAGATCTTGTTCTTTGGGTTCTTTTACCACTAAAAGAACTAATTGCACGAACCAGAAGAATTGTATTCCAGTTCATTTTTAGCTGCCAATGAATGCCAATTTATACAAAATCCCAGAACATTTACAGAATTGCCTTTTTTTCTTATTTTCCAGTGTACCCCACTTTGAATTCTTCATAATTTTCACTGTTGTGAAACTATGCTATTCACAATATGATACAACCACAACTTGTCCTGCAAAAAAGGACCCTCATATGGCTATCTCAACAAAGATATTTTTTTTTTTTTTTTTTTTTTTCCTGTTCTTCCAAGAACCATAGCAATTGTGCAAAAAAGAATATCGGGCCAGATAGGAAGGAATGTGACCTGAGCAGGGCCTTCCCCGAGGCTGCGGTGTGGTGTTGATTTAGATCTTTAGTGGTGCCACCTACAAACCTTTGTTTACTCTGGTCCCCAACTTTCAATTGATTGTGGCACTTTTTGGGGGATTTGTTTTTTCCCTTTTGTTGTACTTTGTATAACAATATGTTTGCATTTCCTTACGCATCATAAACTGTTTTTTTTCTTCACTTCATTTATGGTATTTAGGATTTGTATTCCTGCTCTGCATCCACTTACAACATGGATTACTTTTCGGAGGGTGTGGTATGCAATACCTGGCTGGGAATTTTCATTTAAGAGGTCACAGAAGAAGAATTTACATTTCTATAGATGTTTTCACAAAACCATTAGTTTGTTGACTCATTTGTGAATACTAAATAGTAATTGTGACCTGGGATTGAGTAGCAGGGGGGGAGCATAGATTTTTTTTTTTTGCAAAAATAAAACCGCTTTGTTTGTATATATGGGACAAGAGAACATTAGATCTATCTTTTGTAGCCACAAAAGTCAACCCAACTTTTCAAGGATCCTTCCTAGATATACAGTGACACGGGGGCATGTATCACTCTTTAGCTAGGCTACGTTCACATGTGGCGCATTTTGCTGCGTGTTCTGCAGTGGAAGCGCTACTGCATGTCGACGTCACGCTTTACTCGGCTCGCTTTCCCTGAGGCCATATTAACATGCAGCCTATGAGGAAAGCGCGGCAAAAAAAAATGCCAAGAATTGGCATGACAATTCTTTTTGCGCTGGCGATTTTGCAGTGAAAGCCCCCGCGCAAAAATATGCGGCGCCTGCACGCCTTCCAGCAAAAGCCATAGCTTTTGCTGAAAGGCATAACCAGTTTTGTTTTGCACTGCTTTTCCGCGAGCGCTCAAAAGCGTTGCGTAAAAGCAGGAATACATGGCTATTGTGCCTCGTGTGAGCGTAGCCTTAGTGCCTGGGCAAGTTTGGTGACCACCCCTATGGTGGCTGAGAGTTGAGATATTGGTTATCAAGATTCTTTGTTAAATATGTGTTTTAGGTATTAAAGTTTTTATCCTTTAGGATAGGTCACGAATATCTAATCTGTAAGGGTGTGACAACCTGCACCTCTGCCGATCAGCTGTTCCCAATGCCAGATGTGCTCAGTTTCTGAGCGGAAATGCATATCTTTGTCAACTGTATAGTGGCAGAGTACTGTCCATGTGCTCCCTATTCGACTCAATAGGGGGTTGATATGCAGAAACCGGCTTTGGCCACTATTCAGCTAACTAATTTGTATAGTTCCACGTTGATACCAGGAGAAGATGATTGATGAAGGTGCAGGGTGTCACACCCCCAGAGATCAGATATTAATGACCTGTCCAAAGGATAGGCTATCAATGGAGAAGTCTCGACAGCTCCCTAAACATTGATATGTCTGTGTGTAGACTTTTTTTTTTTTTTTTTTTTTGGTCAATCTGCCTCAAAATGTTATTTCATCTTTTCCATTTGACCATCATTTCTTCTGTTAATCATAAAGGCAAATCAATTTTATTATAAAGTATGAGGATTGGTTTGATAATTTAAGAACAGTTTGTGTGGTTCTTTAGTTGGACAGTTTGTGTTATTTATGTGACGTGACCCCTTTTGGATAACTTTGTAACCAGAGGCAGTTTTCAGTCATCTGCTCAGGACTGGCTGTTCTGTACTAATGTCTTTGCTACTAATGTCGTCCCAGTGGTATTGGTGAATTATTCAGTTTGTTCTGTAAGCTCCAGTGGCACTAGGTGTATTCATAACATTGAATGGTACAAGATAACAATACTCTCTATCCCAGTCTGTCACAAAGCCTTCGCTGCACGTATAAGTAGAAGGCCAGCCTACACCCTGCAGGTAACTATATTGTTTGACTTTGTTGCTGAGAGACATGTTACCCACCCCTCTGCAAGGTAAAAGCGTGGGAGAGGAGGAAGAGGAGGAGGCGCCTCATTGACAAGGCATGAACTGCTGCTAGAAGACATAAGCTGGAAAGCCACATCAGACTTACAAGTGAGAGGACTACTGCATGCTGTCATCTTCATAGCAAGATTCTATCTCTGAACTGTAGGGAAATGGATCTTGGATGGTTTTGAACAAGAGACAACACAATGAGCAAGGATGGATGCTGTCACCTTAAATGTATCTGTCGCCGGCAGCCTAAAGGGACTTTTATGAAGTGTGAGCTAGATCTCCTAGGATGAGCAGAATTGGAATTGCCATCTAAAGCCAGAATGGTCATGGTTCTCTGCTTTGGAAATAAGGAGAGGAGTCGTTCGACATCCAGAGCCCTGTCAACTTCACATCACCCCCTCAATGTGCACCCAGACTTCTGGTACCCCGGTCCTGATCAGCGAAGTCTGCAGTGTGAGTGTCTTTATGAAGATGCCAATGGAAGCTGTGAACAGATGTCGTCATGTGTGGTGTCTAATCCTAGGATTCAAAAGGGATGGTGTTGGTCCAGGCTGCTACAAAAGACACGAAGCCCAAATCTTCAGTTACTTGAGGTTTATATGTGTGGTGTGAAGGCCCAGTTACACACACAAATAATTGTGCAGATATTGTGCGCAGATCTCTGGTTGCAGTGAAATCATGGACACATTGCTCCAATTGCTTTGTACACGCTAATAAAATGTAACAATGTGTCCATGATTTCACTGCAACCAGAGATCTGCGAGCGATCTCTGCACAATTATCTGTGTGTTAACTGGGCCTTAACTCTGATTTGGTTGTGTTCTACATGCTCCATGATCTGTTTTTTACAGCATTTATAGATTTATTATGATATTTCATGATCACCTTTTGACATAATAAAAGTAATTTGACCTGTATGTTAAGCTATTCTGTTTGCCAACCAGACAGTTACATTAGAGCACGTGAGAGGATTGGCTGCTACGAGACCCCCTGGCAGTCTTTTATTTCCCAAGAAAGCATATGATTGGGTCCAATATGGCCCATTTGCCATAACCCCCCCAGACACCTGAATTTTGTGGCTAAAGTTGCATATTCATCTGACTTTAATTTAACATTTATAGCGCAAGTTTCAAATGTATCTAAATTAAATATTGAGACAAGCGGAGACCAGAACCTTTCTGGTATTTGTCTAGTTCCGTGTGTTCCTTGTATACTTGCTCAGTACTACCCGGTTCTCTGCATTCTTTCTGCTTTGTTAGCGCGCTGTTTGTTTGGCTAAACCGGTTATTTTGGTTGCTGAAGACGTCAGACACCACAGATCAGGTATCAGTGTAAAATCTGTCTCTGCTGTATTTGCACTTCATGCCTGATGCATTACCTGTGTGTTTTGTCTGCTGTTTGTGTACTGCTTGAACTTGATGGAAAACACTTTATGGATTTCTTGTTCTTGTCTCTTACAAAACCAAAATATTTAACACGTTACTTAGTGTCTCAATTTCCTTAAAATTGCTCTACTCCCATGTCGGTGAATGTAAAGTTGTCAGGATAGTTAGGCCCCATCTAGTCCAATTTGGCACATTAGCAGTATTTTCTGTGTGGTATACATGAACCATATTCTTTAGTGATATTTGAGTGTGCTCATGCTATCAGAAAAGCCCGAACACAAAATGTATACAGCTGTGTCAATGGTTTGCGTTGCACTTTTTTGTGTCTGTGGTCCTTAGGGTGGATAAAATACTCTTAATCCTAATGTAATGAGTCCAAGATTTAGAAGAATACTTATAATAACAATTTTAAGTACCGTATATACTCGAGTATAAGCCGACCAGAGTATAAGCTGAGGCCCCTAATTTTACCTAAAAACTGGGGAAACTTATTGACTCGTCTATATAGCCTAGTTTGGGAAATGCAGCAGACCCCCATCCTGGTATATTGCTTCTCTTCACTAGTATATAGCACCCCCATCACTGGTATATAGACTCCCAGACTGGTTTATAGCCCCCCCTCCCCCCCCCCACACCACTGGGTATATAGCCCACCACCCTTCCCCCACCACTGGGGTATATACCCTCCCTATGATCAATGTATGCCCCCATGCTGCCGCACACCATAAAATAATAAATCATTAATTTTACCCTCCATCGCTCGTGTCACAGCTGCCGTCCTCCGGTTTTCCTGCTGCTTCCTGCTTTTGCCGGCATCATGTGACTGGTGCAGCAGCGACGACGTAATCGCTGCTGTGCCGGTCACATGACACCAACAAAAGCAGGAAGAACCGGAGGACGGTAGCGGTGACAGAGCAATGGAGGGTAAGAATGATGATTTATTATATTATGGTGTGCGGCAGCAAGGGGGCAAATATTGATCATAGGAGAGGGGAGCATACACAGTGCAATGGAATATGCACCGCTCCCCCTGCCGCTGATGGACAGGTGGATGCAGTGATATTGCATTGCACTAATCGGCTTCCACGTGACCGGCTACTCCTACTGCAGCCTCCCCCCACCTCCTCCAGCCCCCGATCACTGGCCTCCCCAACCCCTCCCTCCCCCCCACACACTGGGACTGTACAATGTGACTCGAGTATAAGCCGAGGGGGCACTTTTTTGCACAAAAATTGTGCTAAAAAAAACCTCTGCTTATACTCGAGTATATACGGTATCTGTTGGTGACTAGAGCAGGGCGAACTCAAACTGTAAAGTTCATGGTCCCTACTGAACACCTAATGTTTCAGTCGGGAAGCTGTAAAAAATAGGCAAAACATTGATTAAACATCAGTGTCTTGCTTGCCAAGGACTGCACGCTTGTACTTCTGGGCTGCTCATTTAGGTCCTAATTATTCACAGTACTGGCTCAAACAACCAATCACAGATGGCCACACTCTCTCTGACAGCATCTGTGATTGGCTGTTGCGTCCCTTACCCATTGTGCCAGCGTCTTATTTGTTGCCATTGGCAACAAATGCGCCATTATAGGCTTTAGCTTGGCTGGCAATCCAAAATACAGAGGGGCACATATAATTTTTCATTATTTAAATAATTAAAAAAAAAAGTGTGTGCTCTGCCCTATTTTTCATTGCCAGCCAAGATAAAAACCAAGCAGTTGGGGGCTTGTATTCTCAGCATAGTGAAGCCCATAGTAATTGAGCCCCCTATGCTACAGAATAGCAGCCCAGCTTCCCCAACAATTGTTGCATTCATTAGAAGTGACTCTTCCCAATGACATGGTGCGGTGGTATTGGGATGATACATGGTGTTCAGAAAGCAACTATGCAGTGCCGTGTGGTGTTGTTATAAGTACCAATGCACAGTACCACAGTGCACACTGCCAGTCCAGTTAGATTGCAGAACAGTTGTGAGGACTGTGGAAAACAGTGTGTGTGTGTGTGTGTGTGTGTGTGTGTGTGTGTGTGTGTGTGTGTGTGTGTACCTGTGTCTCCACATCCAGCATCTTCTCTAGTTTCATCATCACCTTCTGGCAAGTGTTAACCACTGCATAGTTACCGTATATACTCGTGTATAAGCCGACCCGTGTATAAGCCGACCCCCTACTTTTGCCCCCAAAACCTGGGAAAACCTATTGACTCGTGTATAAGCCGAGGGTGGACTCCAGCACAGGTATACAGCCCCCAGCAGTGTGGTATACAGGCTCCCCAATGGTAGTATACAGCAGCCTCCCCAGTGGTAGTATACAGCAGCAGCCCCAGTGGTATATACAGCAGCAGCTCCAGTAGTTAGTATACAGCATCCCCAGAGGTATACAGCATCCCCAGTGGTAGTATACAGCATCCCCAGTGGTAGTATACAGCAGCCCCAGAGGTAGTATACAGCAGCCCCAGAGGTAGTATACAGCAGCCCCAGAGGTAGTATACAGCAGCCCCAGAGGTAGTATACAGCAGCCCCAGAGGTAGTATACAGCAGCCCCAGAGGTAGTATACAGCAGCCCCAGTGGTAGTATACAGCAGCCCCAGTGGTAGTATACAGCAGCCCCAGTGGTAGTATACAGCAGCCCCAGTGGTTGTATACAGCAGCCCCAGTGGTAGTATACAGCAGCCCCAGTGGTAGTATACAGCAGCCCCAGTGGTAGTATACAGCAGCCCCAGTGGTAGTATACAGCAGCCCCAGTGGTAGTATACAGCAGCCCCAGTGGTAGTATACAGCAGCCCCAGTGGTAGTATACAGCAGCCCCAGTGGTAGTATACAGCAGCCTCAGAGGTATATACAGCCCCATTGGTAGTATACAGCAGCCCCAGAGGTATATATAGCCCCAGTGTAGTATACAGCAGCCCCACAGGTATATACAGCCCCACAGGTATATACAGCCCCACAGGTATATACAGCCCCAGTGGTAGTATACAGCAGCCCCACAGGTATATACAGCCCCAGTGTAGTATACAGCAGCCCCACAGGTATATACAGCCCCAGTGGTAGTATATACAGCCCCAGTGGTAGTATATACAGCCCCAGTGGTAGTATATACAGCCCCAGTGGTAGTATATACAGCCCCAGTGGTAGTATATACAGCCCCAGTGGTAGTATATACAGCCCCAGTGGTAGTATATACAGCCCCAGTGGTAGTATATACAGCCCCAGTGGTAGTATATACAGCCCCAGTGGTAGTATATACAGCCCCAGTGGTAGTATATACAGCCCCAGTGGTAGTATATACAGCCCCAGTGGTAGTAGATTGCAGCCCCAGCGGTAGTATACAGGGCCCCAGTAATCCAGGGCCCCCCCAGCGTCTCTCCGGTCACCTGAAAAGCAAACTATACTTATCAGTCCGCTGTCCGCGCCCGCTCGCCTCTGCCGTCTGCGTTCCTCCATCTTCATGCGGCGTCTTCCGGTTTCCTGTGCTCGTCGCAGGGAATGACGTCATTCCCTGCGACGAGCACAGGAAACCGGAAGACGCCGCATGAAGATGTAGGATCGCAGACGGCAGAGGCGAGCGGGCGCGGACAGCGGACACTGATAAGTATAGTTTGCTTTTCAGGTGACCGGAGAGACGCTGGGGGGGCCCTGGATTACTGGGGATGCGGGGGCTGCTGTATACCGATGTATACATCGGTATGTACCGATGTATACATCGGTATACAGCACTGACTCGCGTATAAGCCGAGGGGGTACTTTTCAGCCCAATTTTTGGGCTGAAAACTCGGCTTATACGCGAGTATATACGGTACTTTATGAACATCCTGTAGAAGGGGCTAATAGCTGAATTTTGACAGCTTGTCATTAAGCCCTAGATTGATAATGTTCAGGCTTGTATGAGCCCTGCACAATATCAATCCTGTGAGTAAATAATTTATTTTTCTCTGCATGTATTTTTATTTATTTATTTTTTTTATTTAACAATTTGAAATAGAACACACACTCTCATTTTCCTGTTTATTAACCCCGAACATACTCTCTGACTGTAATCCACAACGATGGCCCCCAAAGCACTCTCCTGGCTCTGCTAAATCCAGAGACTGCAGCGATGGAACAAACGTCCTATCTCTGTAGTCTCTGGGATCACACAGACTGCTGCGGGGAGCGATTACGTCACTCACTGAGTCTCTGAGGGCTCCCTGCAGCAGTCAGTAAACTCGGGTGACCCTGCTGCTGGACTGCTGTGCCGCCATGTCCTGCAATCTGGCACCAAGGCCTGAATTCACTGCCATGGTGAGCTCAGTGATTCAGAGGAACATCACCGCTCCCTGCGGCAGTCAGTGTGATCCCAGAGACTGCAGAGCTAGGACGCTTGTTACATCGCTGCATTCTCTAAATGTATTTCCTGCGATGGCAGGTTTGCTGCCAATGGCAACACATCAGACATCGCCGCAATGGGTGAGGGGCGCACCAGCCAATTATAGTTGCTGCCACACAAGGTGGGCATCTGTGATTGGCTGTTGGATCCAGTGCAGTGAATAATCAGGAAGTTTAATGAGCAGCCCCATAATTACAAGCATGCGATCCTCGAACTATGACGCTGTTTGATAAATGTTTTGATAATTTTTACAGCCCCCTAGCTACCATTTTATAACTTTTAAAATCGGGTTTGGGGTTTCGATCAAGTCCAGGCCCTAATCCGGACTTTAAAAAGAAAAAGAAAAAAATGTCTGGTCGAATCTGTGAAACTCGAACATCTGATGGTGGGTTTACACGCCACGATATCGGCGTCCAACTCCGACCCAACTCCGACCAAAAGTCACGTGGGTCGCGAATTGGACCCGATATCGTTTGCGCGTTGTACGGTTTGAGCGTACAACGCGATGCTGGAACGATGCCAAAACGATATCTGGGTTGAATAGGCGAGCTATTCAACCGCCCGATATCGCATGGCTGTTGTAGCAGCATCGTAGAGTGTAACAGCCCAACTACGATGTGTACGCTGACGTCACCCATTCACTCCCATGTTAAATGGTCGTTCCTGGGTTGGTGGGCGTACTCATCGTCGGGACATTGCATCCCGATATCGCGGCGTGTAAACTGGCGATGCAATGCAGGGAGAAACGTGCACTAAATGCGCGCTCCCGCGTCGTTGCCTCCGATATCGCCGAGATATCGGGACGTGTAACCCCACCATGAGACTTTGCCCATCTCTATTAGTGGTTTGCTTTTGTTCGTTTTCCTCTTGGGTTCTGTAACCATTACATGCATAGCCTAAAATTAACAAAGTACTGTGAAAACATTTTAGACACGTAGAACACTGCCGCAAAGTAAAAATGCTTAAAAATAGAAATAATAGCTGATCAATTAAAATGCAAAGTAAATGAAGAAAAATGTTAACATTCAGTATTTGCCTTGTAAAGCACATCAATTCTTCTAGGTACACCTGAACACAGTTTTTGAAGGATATCTGCAGAGAGTTTGTTCCAAATATTTTTAAGAACAAACCACAGATCTTTGTATGTAGTTATGTGTAAAGGCCCAGTTACACACAGATAATTGTACAGAGATTGTTCGCAGATCTCTGGTTGCAGTGAAATCATGGTCACATTGTTCCATTTTGTGGCCGTGTACAAGTGGAACAACGTGTCCATGATTTCACTGCAGCCAGAGATCTGCCAACAATCTCTGCACAATTATCTGTGTGTAACTGGACCTTAAGACCTTCTGCTTCTACCTAAAGATTCGATTAGGGCTTTGTGGAGGCCTGAGTTCCAGAACTCCTTGGTTTTCTTTACACTGAAAATGGTTCTTATGACTGACTTGTGCTCTAGATTTGGAATCACTGTCCTGATACAGATAAAATTTGCACTGCTTGATGGATTTGTATCTGCATGTATTTCTCAACATTCAGGACATCATTAATCGTGACAAAATTCCCATTTCTGTTTGAGGAAATGCAACCCTTTAAACTTGCCAGGAACCTCCACTAGTCTTCAGTGTTGCCTGCAGACACTCATTTTACTTCTTTACAGCTCTCCAGCAAACAAAATGTCTTCTGTTGCGAATGTTTTAGTTTTTGATTTACCAGTCCAGAGAACCTACCATTTTTTGCATTCCAGTTCTCATGTTTTCATCCATAGTTGTGTGACTTGGCCTTGTTTCCATGTTCAAGCTGTAGCTTTGGGCCACAATTCTTCAATGAAGACTTGTTCTGGCCAGACCTCTCCGAACATTAGGCATGTAGCTTGGTCCTACTGGTTGCAGCCAGTTCTGATCTGAAGGCACTGTTGGACGTCTTCAGATTTTGAAATGGAGGAAGCATGAAGTCTTTCATGTGATGCATCAAATTTCTTGGCAGACCACTGCATCCATCTTATTTAATGTTGCCCAGTTTTAAGTGTCCCCAATGCTGAAAAATGATTGCCATCAGGGAGGTGTGTGGATTCAAAATTTTTCTGCTGCAGGACAGTGACCCCAATCGTAAAGTCGGTGTCATAACTGGAAGTTATGGAATTGATATGTTGCACACAGCATCTTGATCTTGACATTGAGTCTAGGTTTACACGAAGAGACTGAAGGATTTGCACAAGCCTAGATCCACAAGACAACTGAGGGCTGTTCTCAAAGATGTTTGGAACAACCTCCCTGCCGAGTCTCTTCTAAACTATGTGCAGGTGTACAGTGCTGCTCCTCCTTATTGACACAGCAGCATTTTTTTCATAGAGTGGTACATTTGCATTTAATTCTGAAGATATTGTACAAGGTTATATCCTCAGGATTTTTTAATTAGTGGCCTAAAGTAATACAACAATAAAACATTGTCAATTTACATGTTGCAATTACAAAGAAGAAACAGAAGAAACTGTGTGTGCAGCAATAAAGGCCCCTAATTAATACTTTTTCACACCTTTTGGCATTGATGACAGTCTCCAAACTTTTATTGTAGCCATCTATAAGCTTCTTGCACTTCTCAGCTGGTATTTTCTCCCACTCTTCCTTTGCACCTTGTCCAAGCTCTTGAAGGTTTGCAGGGTTTTTTTCCCAATGGCAGAGTTCAGCTCACCCCGAAGATTTTCTTTTTTGAATCGGGTTAATTTTTATTGATTTGAATTTAGAAAAATAAAATGATTTATCATATAAAGCAAGAAAATCCACAAAACAGATCAATTCTCCAGTAACAACATATTATAAAAGTCATAACCTCATTCCCCTCCTACAACATTACATTGGTGCAGATGATCAGCTATAACGTACAGTGACACTTGTTACCATTTGAATGCATTTTGTCCAATTAGGAATTCAAAACTCTACATTCAAAAAGGCATCCAACCAGTAAGAATGTGCCTGAAACGTCACTGGGGCGACTTATATCCAACCTTGATTATAATTCTCTATTTAACATCAATAGGAAATTATCTAATGCACATTCCTGGCATAATACATTTGAGGGGAGTCCCGGGGTCTCCAGCAATGCCTCCCAAATCCAATAGAATTTACGATTATTCCTCTTTAGATGCACCTTTTTCTAACTTTATTACGGTATATTGCAGGGTGGCCCATATATAGGATGGGCCATTTATATGGGTACACCTAAACAAACTGGGAACGGTTGGTAATATCAACTTCCTGTTTGTGGCACATTAGCATATGGGAGGGTATACTAATGTGCTACAAACAGGAAGTTGATATCAACAACTGTTCCCATTTTATTTCGGTCTATCCATATAAATGGGCCACCCTGTAGTTTGTTTTTGAGTTCCCCAATGATTGGGGGAGCAGTATCCAACAAGTGATAAGCTAACAGCTCTCTAGCCTGGTAAAGGACTCTAGATATACCGACAGCTACCGGCAGCTCTGGATCCACCCCTTCCTCATGTAATTTCAAAATGCACACATTTGGTTCTGGCACAATCTGGACCCCATAAACCTTTTCAATAAGATCCAGAGTGGACTTCCAAAAGTTTTCTCTGCCACATTCTCACATCATGTGGATCAGATCCGCATTCTCTTGATCTTCAATGGAATTGAGGTCAGGAATCATTGCTGGACATTTTAAAACGACCATTTTTTTCTTTTTCAACCATTCCTATGTTCTTTTGGATGTGCGCTTTGGGTCATTGTATTGTTGAAGGACCAACTCAACGTTTTTTACACTGGGTAGGACATTCCACTCTAAAATCTCTTAATGATTTTGATATCGTGATTCCTGTGATATGGTCAAACCCTCCAGTACCACATGCAGCAAAGCAACCCCCACAGCATTATAGATCCTCCACCATGCTTAACTGTTTGTAGGGCATTCTTTTCCTTTATAAGTTTCATTGAGCGGTACGTAAAGAAACTGTTGCTTTGCATTGCCAAAAAAGGTCTATTTTTGTTTCATCTGTCCACAGAACATTTTCTCAGAGGATTGAGTTTTGTCAAGGTACTCGTTGGCCAAGATCAGTCGTTCCTTTTCATGTCTTTTCCACAGCAATGGTTTCTTTCTTGACCTTTGCCCATAAAGCTGTGTTTGTGTTTATGTGTGGCATATTATACTTGTTGAAACCATGACTCTAGACTGTTCCAGGTTGGCCTTCAGGTCTTTTGATGTTTGATGTGATG
The DNA here is from genome assembly GCA_033576535.1 of Allobates femoralis. NCBI lineage: Eukaryota > Metazoa > Chordata > Amphibia > Anura > Aromobatidae > Allobates > Allobates femoralis. The sequence goes on from JARQOC010000001.1 coordinate 215,000,248, forward strand.
GTTTTTTTTTCACCATTTGCACAAACTTTCGAAGGCTTCTCTTGTCAATTCTTCTCTTTCCCCCACTTCCAGGGAGGTTCTTGACTGTTCCATGCTTGGCAAACTTCTTAATGATATTGTGCACTGTTGAAACTGGTATACCAAGTCCTTTGGAGATGGCCTTCTACCCTTTGGAAGTCTTGTTTGCTAATAATAGCAGTTGTGATATCCAAGGACAGCTCCTTTGTCTTCACCATTGTGACAAAGGAACAGGGCCTAACGTGGCTTTTTAGAACACTGAAGTCATGAATCATTGGCTAATTCATGTCACATGGGCACCGACCATTTATCACAGGTGATTCTCATTTGTCATTTACCACAGGCAAGTCTAAATTTCTCCATACTAATTTAATGTAAGGTGCCATTTCCAGTGTCATAGCAAATTTCGTGTTTATATTTGTCTCTTTCCATTGTTTTTGTTTTAAATTGATGTTTATTTGCTCTTATGTATTTCACACGAGTGCTCTACAAAAAAACTGTTTCACTTGATTCATTTTTTTTTTCTGAAGGTATTCCACATTATGTACTTAAAAACATAATGGGCACCAATAACTGAGCAAGACTATACTTAAGATACCATTACACGCTTCAATGTCATTAAGATCTCACAGGAGCACGGTCGTTAGGACATCTTTTTGACATAGTTGGTGAGATCACCCGTCTAGATATCGTGCACCCCGCACTAACGATGTGGCTAGCAGCTATCATTCCCACAACCCAGTGAACGGTACTTGTTCACTTCTGTGAATAGGGAAAGTCGTTAACGACATCGTTATAGCAGTGTCACACACAAAGATGCAGCAGGTTGGCTGATCAAGGATCGTCTGATTTGAGAACATGATCTCAAATCTGCGATCAACGACTTATAATAGTCGTATCTTGGTGTAACACGCAACGACATCTTAACGTTGTCGTTTGAACGACTCCAAACCCGTGACGTTTGAGCGATATCGTTCAGTCTCGTACTGTGTAACGGTGCCTTTACACAGATGTGAGCGTACCCTTATATCTTTCTTGCCGAGATCCTCGGCGAGAAAAGTAGCAGAATGACATGCGTTTTTTTCAATCCCTGTGCCATGTCATGTCGTGTATAACATGCCAGTGTGCGTTTGGTTTTTTATTTTTTTGTTTTTCCCGTCACCTAGCATCTGCATGTCATGTGCTTGTTGTGTTTTTAAGGCTGGTTTCACACTAGCATTTCGTCTGCGTGCAGACTCAAACGCAGTGCCGAACGCAGACATTCTGATGTGAACGTAGCGGAGATTCTCTGCATGTGTTCATACAGAACTGTCTACTCCTTCCGGTAAATGTCCTGGACCTGGTGGGTTCTTACCAACTTTTTACAAAACTCTTAAATCCCAATTGGCTCCCCCGATGTTGGCTGCCTTCAACACCGTGCTGCATGGATCGGATTTTGTGCCGCAATCTTTAGAGGCTCATATCAGCGTTCTCCCCCAAACCAGGGAAGGATCCATCTTCAGTCTCGAACTATCAGGCCGATTTCGTTACTGAACGTGGATCTTAAACTCTCTAAAATATTAGCGGATCGCTTAGCACTGCTTCTCCCTTCTGTGATTAACTCAGACCAGGTGGGCTTTGTCAGAGGCAGAGAGTTAAGGGATAATACTATTAGAACCCTGCTCTTGTCAGCTAAGGCCAAAAATGGCTCAATTCCACTCGGCTTGATTTCGGTGGACGCTGAGAAAGCTTTTGACAGTCCACTGGGGGTTCATGAGGGAGGCGCTGATCCAACTTAGCCTGGCCCTGAAGTTACTGCACGGAATACTTTCCTTGTATACTTCTCCCCCGGCGAGGGTGAGAATTGGTGGTATCTTGTCCTCCCCGTTTGTAATAAAGAACGGAACTAGACAGGGATGCCCATTGTCCCCTCTCCTTTATAGTATTGTAATGGAGTATCAAGCCACAGCTATTGGGGACATCCACGGGATTAAGATGGAGCAGATTCACCACAAGACGGCGTTGTTTGCAGATGATCTTTTGTTATGTTTCACAGCCCCTGATTTCTATTCCTTCTATTTTGAAGGAGTTTGAACAGTTTGGCCAGATGAGTAACTTTAAAGTTAATTGCTCCAAAACCTAGGCGCTTAACATTTCTTTACCCGGGGAGCTTGTTTCGTGTGTGGCTAAGAAGTTTGCCTTCAGGTGGAAACCGGAGGCCATAAAGTACCTAGGAGTATTCATTCAAACAGACCCTTCACAACTATACCAATTGAATTACCGGCCCCTGCTAACTAGCGTGGAGGCAGCATTAATCTCGTATAGACAACTTAAATTATCATGGTTTGGGAGAATGAACGTCCTCAAAATGGACATACTGCCCTGGCTCTTATGTTTTTCAAACAGTTCCTCTCTCGCTAGATAGGAAGTTTTTTTCCAGGCTGCAGACTTTAGTAACCAAATTTGTATGGGGTAACAAGAGACCCAGGAAACGAATGAGTACCCTCACATTGCCCAGGACCAAGGGAGGGTCTGGATTACCTAATTTACGGGCTTACTTTATGGCCGCCTCTATTGTGAGAACTATAGAGTGGCAGTTTAGTTCCTCATCCAAGCAGTGGGTGGCTGTGGAGCAAGAGGGTCTGGGGATTCAGCTTAAACACCTGCTCTGGATTCCTCGCAATGATGTATCTAAGGTGGGCCCACTGACTGATATGACTAAGGAGACCCTGACTATTTGGAATTGTGGTGAAAACCTTTTTGACGGACTGCGGGCTTAGCTCACTTACCCCCCCTTTTTCTAATCCAGCTTTCCCACCAGGATTTCTTAGACGCCGTTTTTTTATGCTGACAGAGTGTGGGGGATACCAAAGTAGGTCAGACACTCGCAGACGGCAATTTGCCCTCTTTTGTGGAGCTCCAATCCAAATCCCCTACGTGGCCACTCAGGTGGTTGAAATTCTTCCAATATAAATCCTTTTTATATTCAGCTGACCACATTTGACGGGTGAGGTTGACGCCCACTCCGTTGGAGGGATTCTTCCTGCAGGACTCGCCACTGAGTCGTAAAATATCGGTGCTATATCAGATCCTGGTAGTTTAGAAGGATCACCATATTCTTTACTTCCTGTGTACGTGGGAGAGAGAATTGGGCAGAGAGATTTCGGAAGGAGACTGGGAGAAGTTTTTTTTTTTTCTTCACCCACTATCTGGCCAATTCTTGTATTGCGCAGGAAAGAAACTACAAGCTGCTTACTAGGTGATATCTTTGTCCAGCTAACCTGCAGAGTATTTTTCATGGAACCTCTGAGAACTGTTGGCGTTGTGGTGAGGCAAAAGGGACGATGCTTCACATATGGTGGAGTTGTAGAGTGATTCAACGGTTCTGGTCCAAGGTGTTTACCAGCTACACCTTAATCACTGGCAGGCGGGTGGATAGCGGCCCGGAGGTGGCACTGTTGTCTACGTTCGCTGGATCCATCAGGCTGTGATTCCGAGGTTTTGGAAGTCTTCTCGGGTACCCACCATACTTGATTGGTACAGAGAAATGATGGATATCTTCCGGATGGAGGAACTGGCGGCGGACGCTTTAGACTCCTGAGAAGTTCTCAGCCATATGGATTGAGTGGATCCTTTTCCAGGACTCCTTAGACTTTAGGGTACGGTTAAACGTCGCAACATTGCATGCAATTTCACTTGCAATTTGCTGGTTGCAGTGAAATCATGGACACATTGTTCCATTTGTACACAGCAACAAAATGGAGCAATTTGTCCATGATTTCACTGCAACCAGTAAGTTGCAATTGAAATTGCATGCAATGTTAGCGACGTGTAAAGCAGCCCTTAGAGGTATTTTCGCTGATAGAGACCCTGCGTAGAGATTCTTGGTCGATGTGGAGACTGGATACATTTACATCCCAGCACAATTTTTATTCTCTTTTATATCCAAACGAAACTCAATACGCCAACGAGGCCTTCCTGGGACTCCTGAGCTGAAGGAGTGCAGCAGATGCCTTATAACTTACTCTATGGTGTGACCTTCACCAAGCTCTGGACTAATTTACTCTAAACATTGTCTCAACCAGTAGGCTGGACATGATAGTCTACCGTACGTACTATTCTAATTACTATGAGGGCTTAAACGTCCCTCCTTCACTAATGTGTATGGCAACCAAGCACCACACCGTACAGGTTGTGGAAGCACAGTCTGATTGCAACCACAGAGAGTGAGTGTCTGTAATTTGGCTGTTGACAGTCATGGCAGTGAATATGCATGAACCTTAATCAGCGTCCCTGAAAGCAAGCATCGGGAGACAGGATAGATTGATGTGTGTGTATCAATTCTTTTTTACAGTATAGAAAAAACAATGCTAAAACGCTGTACATGTGGTGTGCATTCATTTATTTTTTAATATCGCACCCATTTACTTGCATTGGGGGAGTCTCTGCGAGATACGCTGCTATATGAAGCATGCTTCAAATTTTTTCTCAGCTTGTTTATCACTGATCAGCATTGTACTACAGTGTAGCCTTGTTGCGAGTGCAACCCAATGTTTTATCAGATTGCACTTGCGGACTTTAAACGCAGATGTGAGCACGCCCTAAGAATGTGCTGCTGTGAAGTCAAAGGGTGATCACACCAAATATTGTCTGATTTTAGGTTTTTCTTTCGTTCACCCGCTTTGCTTTTGATCAAAATAGACTGATTACTTCTATTTTTGAAAGAAATCATACACTGGGAAAAGTACTTTTCAAATCATCATGCAATATCACAGCAATATGTCATCACATTTATTATCATTTATAGAGTGCCATTGATTCCATGGTGCTGTACTTGAGAAAGGGTTACATACAAAAAAAGTTAAAAATACAATAAACAAATGAACAGTGACAGACTGACACAGGGGTAGAGAGGACCCTACGGGCTTACATTCTACAGGGAATTGGGAGGAAAGAGTAGGTTGGGTCGGCTCGGGTGGTGGTGTAGCGCCGGGTCCAGTGATGTTGAGGTGGCACCGTGTTAATTGCAGGCTGTAGGCTGTTCTGAATTCTGCTTGATGGTTCTGAGTGTAGGGGATAGTCGGACATGTTAGGGTGCAGAATTCCAGAGATGGGGGATGATCGGGCGAAGTCTTGCATTGTGGAGGAAAGGAGGAGGTCTTTGGAGGAGCAAAGATTACGAGTTGGATGATATCGGAAGATTGGTTCAGAGATATGTTATACGATGGTAAACCCTCTCTAAATGCTTTTCATTTGAGAATACCTGAAGGGAACATATTGGTGAAGTCTTTTGAATCCTAAAGATGCAATAACTCTGTAGACGTTACTGCACCCTTAGCCTGTATCCCAAAATAAAAGGACATGAAAAATGTCTGGTCATAGATGCCCTACTGTGTGCTTTTTCTCTGAAAGGTCTTATTTACTCCACTGACCTCCTAGGGGGCAAGGGGTATCTCTGCGTGCATTGTTTGTATGGTGAAGAATTTGTAGTGTATTTGTGGCAGAACCTTACACTAAACCTCAGGTTTCTCACGCAGAGTACATTCTTGGTTTCCTCAGTTGTGTATATTGGTTGGCCTTATTGGATGGGACTAATCCGCATATAGCGAACAGCCTTGGTTTCATGTGGAATCCAACAGCTTTTATCAGTGTAATGTATTGAAATGCTTAAACTGCACCTTTACAAGCGGTGAAGAGGATATGCTATATGAGGACTTCTCAAACAGATTTCGGCATGAAATGCACACATCTGTGTTTCACGTTACAAATATGCATTTTTGGGGACATTTTCAGAACTTCTCAGCAACGACAAATTGGTGTACAGGTGCCAAAATCCCAAGGCAGCATGTTTAGTGGACATGTTTTCTCTCAGTATTTGTGGCTTAGTACTGTGCACATCATGGAGTCAAATTTCTAAGCGGCTATGTACCAATCGGGTAATATTTGAGATCTATTCACAATGTGAAAGTGAACCAGTTTTTAAGAATGTTGACAAGCAGAACTGATCCAGAATGTAAACTTTACATTCTTGCTTAAAGCTCCCCACAAGCATTGCAATTCTTCCCACGACTTCTTATTCAAGTGAGTGTAGACAGTTATAGTTACACCACATCCATAAATAATGTATAAAGTGTCTATCCATTGTTCCCTAGTAAATGACCTTTTGGGGTTTTTTCTGGGTCTTGAAATTGATGCAATTTTAGGACAGACCATCATGTGATTTACTAGGGGTTTCACCACCAATTTCCCACCAATCAGGAGACATAAGAGGCCTAAGTTCATTATGTGACTGCTGTCTCTGCAGTAAAGTGCTGGGGAAATGGCCACACTGACATGGACAATGTTAAGTCACTACAGTGAAGTAGCCCCTTTATTCTGCTGTTCATTAAGGATCATGTTGTACAGGACTACCCCGTACCCAACCCCCACCCCCTTTCATAAACCACATACTGCTAAGCCTATACTTGGTCTGGTATACTGTATACCTACAACAGAGTCATCCTTGTCTTGGGGAGACCACTATTGTGTTCACACTTCTGCACAGAGGTTCCTTGGACACCATGTCTGAATATGTTGATCATGAGTCTATTGGTGTCGTAACTGCCATGGAAGTTAATCAGCGTACAGCGGGGGAGGGGGGGGGAGTTGGTTAGCATTTAGTTTATTGATTATGTATGAGGAGGTAAAAGTGGCGTTACTGGGGGTTCAGGAGCGGAGCGGCTCAGATCAGCGTCCTATCTCCTCATTAGCAGGCCACGCCCCCCTGGTGAATTTTTTGTTTTATCCCCTGTAAGCCAAAGCCAGGAGTGGAACTATCAGAGGAAAGGTATAATGGAAACATGTGACCACTTCTGTATTTATCACCCATTCCTGGTTTTGTCCTACAAATACGTAAAAAAAACCTCGCCAAATACTCAGCATGTGCATGTGGCCTTACACTCATCGTCTCTACCCACCTCCTTCTCACAGACCTCGCGGTGGTCTAGTCTCCAGCAGGGAGGCAGCTTGCGGCAGCAGAAACCTTATTACTTTATCCTGTCTACAGTGAGTATGATTATTAGAGAAATTTTACCAACTTCAAAATATTATAAAAGTATAAATTTTATTAACAATTAAAAAAAAGGTCAACGACCCAAACAGCACACCAAACTTGACATAAAAAGAACCACTGAAAACAAAGGATGTGACGCAAGGTGGGGAAATTTCTTTCTAGTATCCCTTAACTCTCATTTGCCTACCTAGCATTGGAGGATTTGCACCCTAATTTTATGCGGTGCCCCCAAACCTCGGCGCCTGACCCTCTTCTTACCCTGTTTACCAATACAGGAATAAAGGGAGAAGAAAGGGGAGAGATCAGATGTCCTGGGGTCCACTTAACTCCATCGTCATTGTGGTCTCTCAGGATGCGTCACAACGTCACTCTGTTGGTGGCTCAAATTCCTAGATAGGGTTCTCCGCCTACAGCCTACAGTGAGGCAGAGAGAAAAACATCTCGTTCACAGCCTAATTTATGCTAAAGTATTTTCTAGACAGCTTTGATCGGTTACTTATGTTTTATAGGACTTTTGTGGGTTTGGCAAATATCGCATTATGGCTTAATCTATTAGAGCTTGGCACATCTGCCATTTTCCTATACATATTAACCAATGGGTTTATTTACTAGGCAAGACAAAGGTTGGTTGAATTATACAGTGCAAATAGCTTTTCTCATGATCTACTATTGCTATTTCTTCTGTAGCATACCTTTTTTCTGGTCATCATAATGGGAGACCCAGACAATGGGGTTTAGGGCACTGCCCTCCGGAGGTCACACTAGGTACTACAAGTTTGTAGACACCGCCTCCTCCGCTTATAAACCCCTACCGCAGGGAACATCCTCAGTTTTAAACTTAGTGTGCTCGGAGGATCACGCTTTGCTTGCACTTCACTGCATTCTCACTACTTACGTGATGGCGTCTGAAGACAAGGTAATATGGTCCTGATCGGGACCTGCGACAGCCTCCCCGCTCACCCTTGTGGCACACGCAGGTGGAGGTACCGGAGGGCCTAGAGCCTGGACACTTTGTGTTCTCCCGGTACGCTGTCGCGCTCCTTTCCATCCCTCTCTGGGGGGCTCTGGAGAGTGGGAGATAGGAGCCTTGCACAGCTCCGCTCCGTCCGAGGCCTCCCTAAATGGTGCTTACAGACCGGACTGGAGCCAGCCCAGTCCGAGGCCTCCCTAAATGGTGCTTACACTCCGGACTGGGCTGAACCCCCGTCCGAGGCCTCCCTAAATGGTGCTTACAGACCGGACCGGCACTGAGGCACTCTGTGTCTCCTGTGTGCCTGGGGGTAGTGTCTGCCACTTTATGTGTCCTGACACTCAGACCGCGCGTTACCCTCGGGTCCGCGGATCTGGAGGTGTACCCTGTGCTGGGGTCACCCTGGCTAACCGCCCTGTGTGTCACAGGGGCTGAGGCCGTAGACTGCTGATCTTAGGATGTAATTGCAGTCTGAGTGTGTGTACTGTGTTTTACACTGTTTCCCGCGCTGCGGGCTCCAGCACCTCCATGATGAGGCTGCCTGGAGGAGAGGAGGCAGCCCTTGCGGTGACGTCACCGGGGGGCGTGTGTATGTGCTTCCCGCGTGTTCCCGGCGCCGCCCACGACTTTACTGGCGGCGGCCATCTTCTCCCTCACTTCCCGGCTGGGATCTTCGGCAGCACGTGTCTGCACTTCAGAGGGAGACCGGAACTCGCGGAGGTCACACACACACACCGCTTCCTCCCACCGCTTTACAGCGGTCGGTAAGCCACCGGGAATCCCGGTCTGTTTGTCTGTACGACTTGGCTTATACATCCCCTACTGTGACTATGTCCTCAGTTAGGAAGCATGCTGCTAAGGCGGCGGATGCCACCATTACCTGTGCTACATGCAATGGTACACTGGTGGAGGGGTCCTGCAATAACTGCGGACGCCCAGAAGCCCGGACTGGCACTGCTGAGACAGCAGCTCCGGTGCTGTACCCTGAGGTTCGGGTGATCCCAGGGCCCTGGGAGACTCAGAATAAGATCAATGAATCTCTGTTGTCCCAGTTGTCCTCCATGTCGCAATCCCTGGAGGCACTTAATAGGAGGCTGGAAGGCCCAGCTACTCCTTCCAGTTACCCCCGGGTGTCTCCCTCTTCTGCTGTGAGACCCCTTAAGCGGGCTCGTCGTGAGGAGTCACCCGAGCTCCAGGCTCTCTCTGAGGAGGAGCGTTCCTCTGATGGTGAGGACGATGATGGGGGTTCAACTTTCGGGTCTGTGTCTGTGTCTGAACCTCCAGATGGGGTGGAGGATCTGGTGTCCTCTATCAACGAGACCTTACGTCTCGTGACACCCCCTGAGGAGGTGACGGTGCACCCGAAGGAGGTCTATCAATGGCTGCGGCCGGAGGCTAGACCAAGTGGCTCCTTTATGGACCATACTAATTTTGGAAGGGTGATTAGAGCCCCCAGGTTACATCCTGGGCGGCGTTATGTCCGCAAACCCAAGGACAATCGCTTCCCCTTTCCCCAGGAGGTGCTTCAGGAGTGGTCGCAGTCCCCGAAGGTGGACGCTTCCATGACCAGGATTGCTGCACGCTCCCTTTTCTCTGCCTCTGATAGCTCCTCACTGAAGGATGCTACTGATAGACAGGTCGAGCAACTCGCCAAGTCTTCCTATGAGGCGGTGGGGTCGTCATTTGCCCCTAACTTTGCCACGGTCTGGACCTTACAAGCGATCACTACCTGCTTGGATGGGATCACTGACCTGGCAAGGTCCAGTCCAGAGGTCCTGGCACTTACCGAAAGGGCGAGGGCCTATGCGGACTACGCCAGAACGGCGACTCTGGAAACTGCCACTCGCTCAGCTGTGGCTTCTGCCAATGCTATAGCGATCCGCAGATTGTTGTGGCTGCGTCTTTGGGACTCAGATGCCACATCTAAGAAGATTCTGCAGAATCTTCCGTTCTCTGGTGACAGGCTTTTTGGCACAGAGCTGGACAAGCTGATTAAGGATTCTGCTGAGTCTAAGATACCGCAGAATAAACCTAAGCCACGGTATACCGTTAAGAGGAACCCAAAACAGTGGTCCTTTCGGTCCAGCTCACAGTCATCAGCACCGTCCGCTCGCACGGACCGAGGGGGCAAGCCCGCTTCTCAGTGGCGCTCTAAGAGTCGTCCAAAGAAGCCGGCGGGGGCAGCAGCTGCCACCCCCAAACCCGCCTCTACATGACTCGCTCTCTCTTCCTGCCTCCCCACAGGTGGGGGGCCGCTTGTCTCGCTTTCAGGACGAGTGGCTACTTCACGTTCCAGATCAGTGGGTTCGAGACGTGGTCTCGCGAGGTTACAGGATAGAGCTGACGTCAAAACCGATATCCCGATTCCATCGGTCGGTCCCCTCCCCAGAAAAAGCTCAGGCCTTTTCTTTGGTGTTGGAGGGACTCCGCAGAGACGGAGTGGTGGTCCCGGTGCCTTCCGGGGAGAGGTTCAGGGGTTTTTACTCCAACCTCTTTATCGTCCCAAGGAAGGACGGATCCTTCCGCCCGGTTCTGGACCTGAAGTTGTTCAACCATCACGTGTTGGTTCGGAAGTTCCGTATGGAATCACTGCGCTCCGTGATCGCAGCTGTGTCACAGGGGGACTTCCTAGCGTCCATAGATATCAGAGATGCTTACCTTCACGTGCCCATTGCACCGGCTCATCAGCGCTGGTTGAGATTCGCAGTGGGGGAAGAACACTTCCAATTTGTAGCGCTGCCGTTCGGGTTGGCCTCGGCACCGAGGGTGTTCACAAAAGTGATGGCCTCCATGATGGCTCTCCTGCACGGACAGGGACATGCCGTCATTCCCTATTTAGACGACCTGCTGGTCAGGGCGCCATCGGAACACCTTTGTCAAGTGAGCCTGGATGTGACCATGCGGTCTCTGGAACAGTTCGGTTGGCTCCTCAACATTCAGAAGTCAACGCTGGTTCCGACCCAGTCTTTGACATATTTGGGCATGGACTTCAACACAGCCTCAGCCCTGGTGTCTCTGCCACGAGTCAAACAGATGGCGATCCAATCAGGAGTGCAAGCAGTCCTCCTGTCACCACAATCATCCCTACGGGGGTTGATGAAGCTGGTGGGGCGCATGGTGGCGGCAATCGAGGCGGTGCCTTTCGCACAATTTCGCCTCCGTCCTCTCCAGCTGGAGATTCTCCGCAGGTGGGACAAAAGGACGATCTCCCTGAATCGGCTGGTGACCCTTTCCCAACCGACCAGAGATTCCCTGCAGTGGTGGCTACAGCCACATCACTTGTCTCGGGGCCGGTCCTTCATCAAACCGTCATGGTTAGTGGTGACCACCGACGCCAGTCTGAAGGGCTGGGGGGCGGTGTTCTTACACCACAGGGCCCAAGGCCTCTGGACTCAGTCGGAGTCGGCGTTGCAGATCAACGTGCTGGAGATCAAGGCAGTCTATCTGGCGCTCCTGGCGTTTCAGAGATTCCTCTCAGGACAACCCATTCGGGTTCAGTCCGACAATGCGACGGCCGTCGCTTATATAAATCATCAAGGAGGAACCAGGAGCGCAGAGGCTCTGGCCGAAGTTCACCGCATCCTATCCTGGGCGGAGAACAACAACTGCCTGATCTCCGCAGTTCACATCCCAGGGGTCGAAAACTGGGAGGCCGACTATCTGAGCCGGCAGGGGATGGACGCCGGAGAGTGGTCTCTTCATCCGGACGTCTTCAGAGAAATCTGCAGCAGATGGGGCACGCCGGACGTGGATCTGATGGCCTCACGGCTGAATCATCAGGTGCCGCAATACATGGCGAGGTCATGGGATCCCCAGTCTCTGGAGCGGATGCTCTGGTTCTGACTTGGTCCAGATTCCATCTGCCGTATGTGTTCCCTCCTCTAGCTCTGATTCCCAGGGTGCTGTGGAAGATCAGGTCGGAGTGCAGGGTAGCCATTCTAGTGGCTCCAGATTGGCCCAGGAGGTCCTGGTACCCGGACCTGTGGCAAATGTCAGGCGGACACAGGTGGGCTCTTCCAGAACGCGCAGATCTACTCGCGCAAGGCCCATTCTTCCACCTCAATTCCAGGGCCCTCAGATTGACTGCATGGCTCTTGAGGCCTGGCTGCTGACATCCAGGGGTTTCTCCCCTACAGTGGTTGCCACTATGAATCGGGCTAGGAAGCCCGTTTCCAGGAAGATGTACCACAGAACGTGGAAAATCTTTTTTACCTGGTGTGCCTCTGGTGGACGGTCTCCGTGGCCCTTGTCCATCCCGACGTTGTTGGCTTTTCTACAGTCGGGTTTGGAGTTGGGATTATCCCTTGGCTCTTTGAAAGGTCAAGTATCAGCATTGTCAGTGCTGTTTGACAGGCGATTGGCGCTCCTCCCGAAGGTCCGTCAATTTCTGCAGGGGGTGTCGTGGATGGTTCCGCCCTACAAGAGACCTCTGGACCCTTGGGACCTTAACATGGTCCTGGCGGCATTACAGAAACCGCCGTTTGAGCCACTGAGAGATGTTTCTCTATCTCGTCTGTCCCAGAAGGTGGCCTTTCTGGTGGCGATTACGTCTCTGAGGAGGGTCTCAGAATTGGCTGCACTATCGTGCAAGTCACCCTTTCTGGTGGTTCACCAAGACAAGGTGGTGTTGCGCCCACGGCCAGAATTCTTGCCGAAGGTGGTATCAACTTTTCACCTGAACCAGGAGATTGTTCTCCCATCATTTTGCCCCGCTCCCGTCCATCAGGTGGAGGGCGACCTCCATACTCTGGATCTCGTGAGAGCTGTACGCATTTATGTGTCCAGAACCGCCTCCTTCAGGAGTTCGGATTCCTTATTTGTTCTTACGACAGGTCGCTGTAAGGGGTCCGCGGCATCAAAGTCAACCTTGGCCAGATGGATTAAGGCTTCCATTCAAGAGGCTTACCGGTCTTCTGGTTTGCCTCTCCCGGTGGGATTGAAGGCTCACTCTACCAGAGCTGTAGGTGCCTCCTGGGCCTTGCGACATCGAGCGTCTGCTCTACAGGTGTGTCAGGCGGCCACTTGGTCCAGCCTGCACACTTTCTCTAAGCACTATATGGTGCATGCCCATGCCTCTGCGGATGCAAACTTGGGCAGGCGGGTTCTCCAGGCGGCGGTTGCCCACCTTTAAAGGGAACCATGTGTTATCCGTCTTGTTGAGGAACTCTTCCCCCCTGGGGTATTGCTTTAGGACATCCCCATTGTCTGGGTCTCCCATTATGATGACCAGAAAAAAGAGAATTTTGTTTACGTACCGTAAATTCTTTTTTCTTTAATCATCAATGGGAGACCCAGCACCCACCCCAGTTGTTCCGTTGCATGTTTTTTGCAGTTGATCTGTTCCCTGTTGGGACAGTGTTTGCCGGGTTGTTGAACCGTCTGTGCACGGCATTCTTCCCGATGTTTCGGGTGTGGTTTATTTCCTCCTCGCAGCTTATGGACCAAACTGAGGATGTTCCCTGCGGTAGGGGTTTATAAGCGGAGGAGGCGGTGTCTACAAACTTGTAGTACCTAGTGTGACCTCCGGAGGGCAGTGCCCTAAACCCCATTGTCTGGGTCTCCCATTGATGATTAAAGAAAAAAGAATTTACGGTACGTAAACAAAATTCTCTTTTTTGAGTTTTCAGTGATGGAAAAAATTTGTTCACACTCCTAAAATCAAACAGTATAGCCGTCATATGATCCTTGTATTAGTAGTAGTAGAAAGACTATATAATAATGTGGACCCCACTGATCTAATATTGAGGAATTCTCTTACAGATGGGTCTTCAATAGTTTAGACCTGGACAACCTCTTTAGAGAGCATCTATCAGTAGGTTTTATCTACCCATCTGGGAGCAACGTGATGCATGGGCAGAGACCTTCATTCCAGCGATGTATCATTTTATTAGGCTGCTTTCTGCGATTTTGATAATATCACGGTTTTACCTGCTGCAAACGTGCCTAGAAAAAACTGTTTTGAATAACTACAATATTAAGTGTGAACGAAAGTGATAGGCATTGGTATTATATGTAGATAAAAATCTATCATTTTATTGCTGGATTTTTCAATGAGTGTTTTTAACTTTTAAGCAGAATTTTACTCTTTTTGTAGTTCTTTTTAGAGAAAAGGATTCCTTTTATTTTATTCCCTTTTAATTTAAAAATAATTTTAAATGATTTTAAATGTATGTATTTTATTTTCCTTTATGGCAGCTCCCAGAATCAATGGCACATCTAAGATGGAGAGACGCAGGGATACGGGAGGATATGAGAGCTCGTCCACCCTAATGAGCAGTGAGCTGGACTCCACTAGCTTCTTTGATTCTGATGAGGATGATTCTACCAGCAGGTATGTAGAAATTCAGAAGTGTGTGGAATGTACCAGGAATTATATCTGAAAGGGAGCCTGTCACCAGGTTTTCCCAAAGTACAGTCCCCACGTTTTAAGCCCTTTTCTCTTGCCTTGATCCGGTGCCTTTACTCTCCCCTGCAGTCGCCGTCCTCTTGCTTCATGTGATTGACACATCCTACATCATCCACACAATATATCCCAATCTTGCATACTGTCCTGAGTACAGAGAAAAATCCTTTACTGTGCATGCATCGGCATTACTTCCGGGTCATTGCCGCTCTTTAGCCTTTCTGGCAAATGCACATTAAAGTACTTTGACCTGCCGAGTGCAGAGCGGAGTGAAATACACCTGCACAGGAGTGCAGTTGAATATACTGTGTGGTTGAGACCTAAAAAGAACAGAAATGGTTTTAACGGTTGTTAAACAGTAGTGCGTCCAACCCATCAAATTACAGTGTGTGCGAAAAATATGAAAGTTTATTAAGCGGCTTAAGGACAGAAACATAGGTAGAACAACACTATATAAATAACAGTAAGATTGGAATCAGATAATCAGACCTGAAGAAGTGCTTTCGGCAAGAAATATGTAGGGATGACATCCCAGAGCCTCCCAGGCAGCTGGGTTCCTAGTCTGGGTGAGTGTCCCTAATCTATTTTGGCTTTGGGATTAATGTCTATTTTTGCAGTCCTACCGGTTGTGGACATTACTTTGCTTTATCCTTTTGGGGATATGGTTATGCAACTCCTGTATCCTGCCTTAATTAACCCTTGGATACCAGTACTACTTTTAGCATTCCCTTAGCCTTGATTTATGATTTTTGTCTCTCCCCTATTTGGGTGACACTGTAATTTGGCAGGTCGGACGCACTACTGTTTAACCACCGGTAAACCCATTTCTGTTCTTTTTGGATCTGAATACCGTATTTTCCGCATTTTAAGATGCACTTTCATTTCCCCAAATTGGGGGGGAAATGTGGGTGCGTCTTACAAAGCGGACAGTGAAAAGATGGGGTGAAAAAGTAAAAAAAAAAAAAAAAAAAAAAAAAAAAAAACTTTTCTTACCCAGCGGCTGGTAGCATGCAGGGTCTCTGTGGGCAATGCAGGTGGCCTGGTGGTCTGAGGTATGCGGACGGCATTCTTGTAGTCCTGTGCGGCGGCGGCACCACTGCACAGGCCGGCGCCATTGCAAAATCCAGGTGCCGGCGACGTGTTGCTGGTTTGCAGAGGGAAACTTGTATTGTGTGCCTGTGTCTGCCACACAGGACTTCCAGAAAATGGCCGCGGCGCATGCGCAGACTGTTATCCGTGGCCATTTCTATACTCTAGAGCATGCATTGCTAGACCGGCAATGTATGCTGGGAGATAATAATGGCGGCGCCCACCGGAGACCGACGCGACACCCCCACAGCTCCTGCCTTGGCCCCCAACCTCCATGGCTCCCTCGGTAAGACTTGGGGGGAGGGGAAAGCGCGCGTGCCATGTACCAGGATATATGTCCCTTATTCTGGGACATGTATCTCTGGAGGGACATATACCAGGATGGGAGCATGAAAACCAGGATGGGGGGACCATATATTAGGAGGGGGACTATGGATACGAGGATTGGGACCATATATCAGGATGGAGGCACATATACCAAGATGGGGGCATGGATACCAGGCGGGGGACCTATATCAGGAAGGGGGCACATATACCAGAATGGAGACAAATATACCAGGATAAGGGGATGTATAAACTGATTGTAAGATACACTGCCATTATAAGACAGACCGCATTTAACATTAAAAATTATTTTTTTTTCTCTTCCTTCACCAAATTTGGGGGTGCGTCTTATAAAGCAACTGTTCATATAGGAGTTGTGGATTTGATTTATGATATATCCATGTAGACTCTTTAATTGTGTATTGATACTGTGTGGCAGGGTGGATTTGATTTAAATCTAACTGATTTAAATCTCGATTTAAATCACTAGTCAGTAAGGCTTGATTTAAATCAGTGATTTAAATCAGTTTCTACCTAAACTAGTTCTTGCTACTTTAACATGCAAGTAGATGAAGATTTTTAGAATCGCTTTTTATATTACTTTTTTCTCCCCAGTTTAATTGGTTAATCATTCATATTTGGACACCACTGTTCTGTTGTACTTAGGAAGGAGAAAAATAATCCTGACCTTAATAACAATTTAAATAGATTTATTCAACTGAAACAATAACAACATTACAGCATAAGTTATTTGCTTAAACAAACATCCATGTTTGTTAACTAATTTGGCTAAACAAAATATATATATATTTTAAGAAACTTAGACTGTCAGCCCAGCCGACACATGAAAAACTTAAATACTACTGTCCCTGCTGTCCGCTGTAGCTCACTTGTCGTCATCTTCATCATTATCTTCTTCTTCTTTGTTCCTGTTCATAATCTGGAAAAGAAAAACAAGCTTTCCTGCTTTATTGGGTCCCAACCGATTTCTCAATTTAGAATGAATGAGTCAAAAGGAAGAGAATATTCTTTCAACGCCTGCAGAAGAAGCTACTGCTGTTAAAAGTGAAATCATTACTTGAACAGTCTCTAAATCCAAGCGCTTAAGTGACTTCCACCAGTTTACTGGTGTGACCTTCCTTAAAATATCTTCAGCAAACATATATTTCTTGAATGGTTCCCCCTTAGCTCTGAAGTTTATTATAGTTGGCATTAAAGATGGATGATTGCTGGATACCCATGTCATAGCTAACTCCTCTTCCTCAGCACTTAGGTTTTGACCCTGATATTGGATATTGACAATATTTGCCAAAAAATGAGCTGGAGTCAGTGCTTGTCCCATTCATTTGTTTACTGCTTGTAATTTAATTCTGTCCATGTGTAGTTCTGTTTTTAAGTGTTCACTCAGTTCCTTCCAAATTTCAACAGCATCCGCAATAAAACAGCTATTTTTCTGTATTTTGTTTAAAGCTTGAGAGATGGGTTTCAGGAAGCTCAGCATATGTTCAACATTTCTCTTAAGCCCAATGTTGAGGATTTTGGCCGTGACAGTGCCATCTATTTTATCTCGATTTTCTTCACAAAGTGTCATCAGAATAGGCCAGTTTTTGATATACTGCTCAAAACAGTCCACCACAGAGTTCCATCTAACACCTTGTGGGAGCGTTAGCTTGGTTCCACCCATCCTTTTCAGAGCTGCTGCAGCAAAATTATTATTACGGAAGTATTTAGCAATTTCAACAACATTAGCCTTTATTTCTGGAACACTTAAGTCTTTGGCTAAGAGGTGCAGCAAATGAGCCATGCAACCATATGTTATTAGCAGCTTTGTATTCCCTCCCTGCTCTTCTAAACCTCTTCTCATCTTGGATACGTTTGCAGCATTGTCAGTGACCAAACTGCGTACTAGACATTTGAATTTTTGTTCACATGTCGTTATAGCTTTTACTGCCACTTCTTGTAAGTATTCTGCAGTGTGTGCATTTCCTGACGTATTAGTTGTTTGTGCAAGGAAGACTTTACCTTCTTCTGTTGTTATACAAGCACATACAATAGGATCATTGTGGACATTACTCCACCCATCAATACTTAGGTTAACAATCCAGAGCTGTTGCACATTGCTCCATTTCTCTGTCATACACTTGATCCAGCAGTTTCCCTGCAACATCAGCTCTGCTGGGTGGACTGTATCCTGGTCTCAGTGACTGAATCATATTAATGAAATGTGGGTTCTCAGTCAGACGGAAAGAAGAGTTTGTTGCATAAATAAACTGGGCAATTTTTTCATCAATCAACTCTTTTTTTTTTCTAATCTGCTAGTTCTTATCACAAACCTATCTATGGTGGTTCCAGGAGGTAAAGGTTTTTTCTTCCTTTTGGGTGATGGTGATATGTGAGTGTGGGTGTCTGATGATGATGCTGCTGCTAATGAAGCACTATCCTGGATGGATAACTCTGAAACTGTAGAACAGGATGATGGTGATCTTGGAGGTGGATAGTTTCCAGAATCCATGAATTCCCCTAAACAAAAAAAGTCAATGCTGTCATTTTATTGTTTATTATACAATTTCTGCTTATTGTACACAACACATCACTGCCCTGCCCCAAAAGGAATATTTGTTTAACTTCATAACTGTACCAAATGACAGTAACATGCAGTAATAATAAGAAATATAATTTTTCTCACACATGACAGTTCAGTCTTTAGAAATAGGATTCAATAAAAATGTTTACCAACCTGAAGATCCTGCCTGTTCAGAAGTGTTTCTTTGATCATCTTCATCACCGCACTTCTCATGATGTTGCCTCATTCGCGCCACCAGGCCTTGCATCTCTTTGTTGCATCGTTTGCATTTTACACGCATGCCTGCCTTACTGATAAGTGAAGGAGCTTCATTAAAATATTCCCAAACTGGGTCTCTCTTACGGCCTGCTGCCATTATAAGGAAAGAATGTAATAAACCTCAGATGGTACACACAAACAGATCCAGACTTGTCTGTCTGTGGCTATGCTGCAGTATTGTGCTCAAAGTTTCACTTTCATTTTCTTGTCTGCTTGCCCTTCCTCCTCCTCACACTTAGATTCACATTCTTCTCGTGTTGTGCAGATCTATTCCACTCCAAACAATCAGAAACATATTGTCTAACTTCTTGGACTTGGCACTGAAGGGGTTGATTCTGTATTCATAGGTTTGTAGAACAATAGGATTAAGGTCTTTTTCTCAACTCTGTTCATGTTGTAACATTTTTGCCGAAGAAGAGGCTGGGACCTCTGCGGAGTCAAATTCAGGTTTGAGAACTGCGTAAGTAAAGCGAGCGTCTGTGATAATATAGGAGAGAAACTGCCCACTAATCCTACAGAAACCTCTGGAAGAGCATGGCATTGTGAATGTTACACATATACAGCCTTTATTCTACTGAGTTAAACAACTCGGCTTTATCATGATGGAAGAACCTTTGGATGGTAAAATATTTTCCTCAAAAAGCAGTTTATTGAAAAAAATCCAATTTAAATTAAAAAAATCCGATTTACAAAAAAAAAAAACATTGATTTTTATCCACCCTGCTGTGTGGTTGATGTAAGACATGTCAACCACATAAGGGTAAGGAGGACGGCCACTGAATCACTGAATAAAGAGGTGGCGCTGGATCAAAACCAGAGACGCCCATCGGACTAGAGCACAAAATCTGTTGGTATAATAAAAGGTTTTTTTTCTGCTGTGCAAAAGTGATTGGGACTTAAATATACCTAACTAGACACAATGTGTTTCCTGTAACCCTTATGGCCACTTTACACGCGGCAACAGGAAGATGGAAAACTGCAGGTGTCGGAGACAATTGTACCTTTTACCTTCAAAACACCTTGCAGATACCTGAATTACACGCAAGCCACTTCAAGGTGTTTTGAAGGTAAAAGGTACAATTGTCTCCGACACCTGCCGTTTTCTATCTTCCTGTTGCCGCGTGTAAAGTGGCCATTACTGGTACATGACTTATTTGGCTTTTCAGCAACAAAGATCTGCCATGGAAGGAAAAGGGTTAAAGTAGGGAACACTTTAAAACCTTGGTAATAGCCAAGCACCAGAGAGTAACTGGTGTGATCAGAATGATGTGTAAATTGTACTCAAGATAGATACTAGTAGGTAGATGGATATATACACAAATGTCAGAGCAGCACACTACATTCAATGCGGGTGCAATGCCTACCTCAGCAGCTTCCCACTTGCCAGGTACATACCAGAAAAAGCATAGACTGCACTCCAACATTGCAGTTCACTTGCAGACCTTCATTGGTCTCAGAGCAGGCAACGTTTCTATCTTTACAAGATAGATAGATGCAAAAGGTTGGAGCAAACCCAATCCAGTAAGATTTGCATGAAATTTCTCCAGCTATTCCTTAAGTGGTGATTCTAAAAATCAGCTTTTATTCAAATTCCATTTAAAACCTTATCCATAGTGCACACAACAGGACAGTATAAATGCAGAGGGTCCCCTCTCTACCCCCCCCTTCCCCCGGACTACGTTTTTCGGCACGTGTAGTGCCATCTTCAAGCACCAAGCCCTGTCTGAACAGAGCTGACAAGGGATATACAAGACATATAATTATTTGGAGGGGAGGCTGCAACTAATTTGGTGTAACTCCAATTAGTATGCATGCATCTTCCTTTCACATACCAAGAAAGTCTTGACATGATCACTGAAAATTACCTGATGCTTTACATAGGCAGAATGTGCATAGAACATGAAGTAGAAAAACATAAATATGTGAATATAAAAAATATATACCGTATATACTCGTGTATAAGCCGACCCCCCCCCTACTTTTGCCCCCAAAACCTGGGAAAACCTATTGACTCGTGTATAAGCCGAGGGTGGACCTCAGCACAGGTATACAGCCCCCAGCAGTGTGGTATACAGGCCTCCCCAGCAGTGTTACAGCAGCAGCCCCAGAGGTATATACAGCAGCAGCCCCAGAGGTATATACAGCAGCAGCCCCACAGGTATACAGGCCGCCCAAACCGCCCGCCCGCCCGCCACCATCAGTATACATGTGCCCCCCCCCCCCCCCAATCAGTATCCAGGGCCCCCCCTTGCAGGCCAAACCTGTAAAGTAAAATCATTATACTTACACCTGTGGCCGCCGCCGTCCCCGCTCTGCACCGCGCTCCTCCATCTTCTTCCGTCTTCCTCCTCTGTCGCAGGCAATGACGTCATTGCCTGCGACAGAGGAGGAAGACGAAAGAAGATGGAGGAGCGCGGTGCAGAGCGGGGACGGCGGCGGCCACAGGTGTAAGTATAATGATTTTACTTTACAGGTTTGGCCTGCAAGGGGGGGCCCTGGATACTGATGGGGGGGGGGGGCACATGTATACTGATGGTGGCGGGCGGGCGGTTTGGGCGGCCTGTGTACTCGCGTATAAGCCGAGGGGGTACTTTTCAGCCCAATTTTTGGGCTGAAAAACTCGGCTTGTACGCGAGTATATACGGTATATACAATGGTGATTGGAAATTCCATAGGTGAAAAACAACGTGAGCAGCAAATACAAATCGTTATGTATTATATGACATGTACCATACAAGCAGGTATCAGAACAAAAATCATTCCTGTTTAATTATTTTCTATTAGTAGATTAGAGTAGAGATAAAGTAAATGTCTTTAAACTATAACAAACTATAAAGTTGGGAAATTGTCTAGGTATTAGTAAAAAAGTCTCTCTTGTATGCAGCAAATTATGATGTGATTTTTACGTAGATCTAATATAAAAAGGATTGCAATTACTGTTATTTTGGTATAATAAAACTAGATATTTATGTACTGACCATATTTTAGAATATTGGTATATTATCACATCATATTCAAAATACAAGCCTAGAATTTCCCAATTAATTGCATTTATTGAGAAAATAAATGGGTATTTTACTTCAAGAAGAGAAGCAATATGGGCACATTATGTCAAGAAGGAGCACAAGATGGAGATATGCCTACAAGAAGGACAGCAGGATGGGGGGAATTCTGCTGCAAGGTGCAGACCAGGATGGGGAAGTTTGCTGCAAGATCTTGGCCAACATTACTATATGGTACGAATTCTAAGACAATATGACTTAGAAGATGAGAATAAAATACAAAAAATTAACAAGCATGAAAAACATTTTTCACCACTAAAAATGTTTAACATGTAAACTAAAGTGCGTTTATTATGACATCCATAACGACACAAGCCATAAAACTCCTAACACATCCGAAGGAAGCCATTTAAACAAAATAAACTAGCAAAAAAAAAATTGGGAAAAGGTGTATGGAAAATATGGTGTCATTTTGTCCTGCAAAGAATTGTGTGGCCCATATACCCAGCCGAGTTGGAGACTGCTGCTCTAAGCTCAGGGTGTCTTTATTTAAATGTCCATTTATTATGCCTTCTCTGTTTGTGTATGTATTTCTATTTCTTCAGATACTTTAATATCATGCCTGATGACACGCAAGCAGTGTCAAAAGCTTGCTTTTGTTACAACAATTCATTCATTTTTGTTAACCATTTAAAGGCATCACAACTTCAAGATTATTTTGTTTCTCCCACTTAGAGCAATCAATCTTTTAGTAAAATTGTGTAATATTTAACTGTAATTTATTTTTATTACATGTCGCAGAGTACCCCCTTTACTTAAGACACTATAATTGTATAGCATTGCTGATCCTTGCTAAGTGATCAATCGATCGCCGGTCCTAATCCCTTAAAGGGAACCAACCACCTCAGATGACGACTATAAGCAGTTAATACATGTCCCTGCACCCTACCTACACCGTTCCAGCTATGTTTTTGCTAAGAATATTGATAAATGCAAACCGAAATATACACTTTGTAAACTTGCATGCCTGCGTACTTGAGGGCGTCTCCCTTGGGCTCTCGTACTAGAGGGCTGTGCTCATCATGCCTGCTCTCCCCCTCCCTTATGCATGCCCCCTCTCAGCCTGCTATAGTGATGTGAGGCTGATCTCGTCATAAAGGGGCGGGGCTACCGGGATGCCGCGATTTAGCCCCGCCCCCTTAATGACGCAATCAGCCTCACACAGTATAGCAGGCTGAGAGGGGGCGTGCATAAGGGAGGGGAGAGCAGACATGATGAGCACAGCCCTCTAGTACGAGAGCCCGAGGGAGACGCCCTCAAGTACGCAGGAATGTAAGTTTACAAAGTGTTTCTTTCGGTTTGCTTTTATCAATATTCTTAGCAAAAACATAGCTGGAACGGTGTAGGTAGGGTGCAGGGACATGTATTAACTGCTTATAGTCGTTATCTGAGGTGGTTGGTTCCCTTTAAGGAGATGTATTCAATTAAGTGTATAGAATATATTGAAAAATTATTAAAAAAAAATATATATATATAATCTATATAGCTATCTATATATATCGTATATACTCGTGTATAAGCCGAGTTTTTCAGCCCAAAAATTGGGCTGAAAAGTCTCCCCCTCGGCTTATACACGGGTCAATACGGTAGTGGGGGCTGTGTCCGGGGCTAGGGAGGCTGCTGAATGAGCGCCCCATCACGTGGGGCCGCTCATTATATATGCACTGCTTTCCCCTGTCAATCAGCGGCAGGGGGAAGCAGTGCATATCTATATATATATCCCCCAAATGCTGGCACTTGCCCTCCTGCTTGTAAGGACCCCCCCCCCGGGTGCTTATCTTACCATCCCATGTATTTTAAATCGCGCGCGCAGGTCCCTCCGTGCTCCCGTCCTCCGTAGCATCCGGGGTCATGTGACCGGCCGGTCACATGACGTCATCGCTATGCGACGGCCGGGGACCCCGGATGCAGCTGACGACGGGAGCACGGAGGGACCTGCGCGCGCGATTTAAAATACTAGGGATGGTAAGATAAGCACCCGGGGGGGGCCTTACAAGCAGGGGGGCAAGTGCCAGCATTTGGGGCTGCCTGTATACACCTCTGGGGCTGCCAGTATACACCACCTCTGGGGCTGCCAGTATACACCACCTCTGGGGCTGCCAGTATACACCACCTCTGGGGCTGCCAGTATACACCACCTCTGGGGCTGCCAGTATACACCACCTCTGGGGCTGCCAGTATACACCACCTCTGGGGCTGCCAGTATACACCACCTCTGGGGCTGCCAGTATACACCACCTCTGGGGCTGCCAGTATACACCACCTCTGGGGCTGCCAGTATACACCACCTCTGGGGCTGCCAGTATACACCACCTCTGGGGCTGCCAGTATACCACACTGCTGGGGGCTGTATACCTGTGCTGGAGTCCACCCTCTGCTTATACGCGAGTCAATACGTTTTCCCAGTTTTTGGGGGCAAAAGTAGGGGGGTCGGCTTATACACGGGTCGGCTTATACACGAGTATATACGGTATATATATTATACATATACAGTACACCTGTATAAATATAATATTTCACAAAGTTTGACAAAAAAATGCTACAACTGACATTTTAGTTGCTATACCACCCCCTTCCCCTAATAAACAGCAATTAAAGCGCTTTGTCCAAATCAATAATGTAGCTTATTGAAAATCCATAAAAGAAAAACTCTGAATATAAAGATGAAATTTTTTTTTTTTTTGTTGTTCTTCACCAATGCACTGTACTTTGAATGTTTCTCCTATTTCCCTAGTACTCTAAAGTATATATGTTAAAGGGAACTTGTCACCAGGTTTTTGCAACTTAATCTGCGAATAGCATAGTATAGGACCCGAGATCCTGATTCCAGCGATGTGTCATTTACTGGGCTGCTCAGTGTAGTTTTGATAAAATCACTGTTTGATCAGCTGGAGATTATAATTAGCAGTCTACTTGATCTGCTGCGAGGTAGTCTGGCATATTCACAGACTGCTAAATCTGCAACAGAGAAAACACTAATTTTATCAAAATGACATCAAGCAGCTCAGTTAATGACACATTGCTGTAATCAGGGTCTCTATTTCTACATTATACTGCTCTCAGATGGGATGGCAATAACATGGTGACAGGTTCCCTTTAAACTGAAAGGGGTCTTACAAAAGTGTCGAGGGGAAAAATGGAAGAAAAGGCAATGGCCCTTGTAAGATAGGGAAGGAAAAAAAATAAAAATTGCAAAGATTAAAAATCTTCAATAAGGGGTTTAAAGTTCATGATTATCATGCTTATGTAATCTTTTTCTACATGTATCTGTCATATTTAACAACATTTTGAATGTCAAATTTGGAATGGTTACGTCCACCCATAGTGACATCTGATACCGCCCTAAGACATACAGGACCAACTATGTTTAGGTTTGCCTGAATCCTGCCCCTTTCACAGTTCAGTTTGTGTATGGTCAGTGCAGAATTGACTGACAGGTGTGATATTTGTGCATTCCTAAATTGCTCAATCTAGGAATGTTGCTAGCGGTACTAGTAGGAGCACAGAACGCTTATCCAGCAGGGGACGTAAGCACACATTGCTATGATTTTGGCATTCCAGATTTATACAGCTACAGCTGTGAGAGCTATGGCACAGAATGGGTGTGCTCCCTCTACTGGAGCTGCTAGCAGGAATTTTAGTTTGCGCCTCCTTGGCTTTATAGAGAAAGCTATTAAATTGGTTCTCTCAAACAGAAAAAAAAATCTGCATTCCATACCTTAATAAAGATCGGTATGAATTCAATAATCACACTATATCAGAGCTTTATAAATTAAGGAGAGAAATTTGATGCACTTAAATTAGTTTTTTTTTTTTTTTCTCTTGTCCGCTACTTACATTAATCTCTTTACCATCCAAAAACAAACAACCCACCAGAAATATATAACCTCACATCACTACAAATATTACCGTTAACTCCACACACTAGATCCCTCCCTACCGCCATTACTAGATTACTAGAGGTATTACTACACACAAAATAAACATGGAGTTTTGCAGATATATTACTTTTTGTGATAAGTTAGGTCTGTTTTCTATAGATCACAATCAGTGCTAGTTGATGGGTATATTGGGTACAACTGTGGGCAGACTAGAAATGTATCCATTCCCCAGATAAGTGGAAGATGTATATCCCTTTCCCTCTATAGACTGCCTGTCTGACCAATCTGAATGGATGTACAGTAGATGTACAATGTCTACAAATGCCCCCCCTTCCCCCCAATGCTTTCATACTTTTTGTTCTTGCAGGTTCAGCAATTCCACAGAGCAAAGCAGTGCATCGCGTCTAATGAGGAGACATAAGAGACGCCGAAGAAAACCGAAAGCTGCTCGTGTTGAGCGGGTAAGGAGAATATATGCTGGTTGGTGCATGAGCACATATGGGAAACAGTGACCACTCATCTGAAGGGCTATACCAGTCTTCCCAATATATCTGGGAAGACTACTAATGCCTATTCCTTCTAGTATTTTCATCACTTACTGCATGGAAATGCAATATTTTAGTTGCCTGCTTCTGTCCTACAGCAGCCACGAGCACTATACATGACCAGTAGACTGTTTATGATGTAAAGCTATATGGCACACAGTCTAACGTGAATATCAAATCTGTGGTCTCTTGCATTACCATGTATTCACTAATTTTGTGAGAACTTGTGACTCTGTACCGTGGTGGAGCTGATGACAGTGAATACTGTACGCTATTTGTCATTGATTGCAACACATCATATATTTGATGTGAGTACTTCTTTACAGACTTTTAATTACAGAATTGAGGAAGCTTGTGTGCCCTTGTGTTGGTTAGTGAAGATTTACCATATTTTTTGAACTGTACAAAAAGTTATTTTTGTTTTTTAACAATTACACACCTTTTAGCAAGATGTTTTTATCTTAAGTTCGGATGCAACATACCGAGATTGTGGAGAACGCTCACACATCATCCTGCCCCATGAGTACGCTGATCTAGATGAACAGTGCAGATGCGAAAGCTACCAGGAAAGGCTCTATTCAATTTAACTGACGTTTCCATCTCAATGGGGGTTTGCAGGAATAAGATACACTGAATTTATTAGAGAAGCACAACACTTAATGAATATGTTGCATTTTATCAGTGGGATGTGCCTCAACAGAAATAGCACTCCAGTCAGACTGGAATAACATTTCTGGAGTAAGAATCACTGCACTTTTGATGAATTTGACAGACTACTGCAGTCATCCCCCAGCTCCTCCTCTGAAACTGGTGTGACTATACAAAAAATATAATGAAAATATACATCTCGTGGTGTAGACTGTTATGATACTCATTTGCACATTTGATTGATAGGTCTGTGTGCTAAGTTGGATTATAGAATTTCTATGGCTCCCACACCTCAAGCTTGTATTGCCCTGGACCAGCTATTGTATTCCAATCATAAAACGGTACGATGTGGTACTCTGCCTACAGCATTGGTGTGTCTTCCATGCTTCAGCCAGTGATTGGTTTCTGTGGTCAAGTGGCACTACAGTGACAATGGGACGTAGTTTGAGAACTGCTGCCTTATACCAGCAAGCATTGAGAGTTAAATGAGTTTAAAGGTGGAGGAGGAAGACAGAATACTCTTGAAAAAATATTTTTCTTTGCCTACAAAAACAATAATTCTATGGCATCTCATTTTATCTTTCAGTCCTCTTCATTCAGCAGCATAACGGACTCCACCATGTCTCTGAATATCATCACCGTCACTCTAAACATGGGTAAGTGTATCCAGGCCAATTATCCCGAAGTGCTTCTCACTTTTCCTCTAATATAATTTAATCACTTCATACTCTCTTCATATAATACAATAGAAAAATACAACTTCTTGGGCATCAGCATTGTTGGCCAGAGTAACGAGCGCGGGGACGGTGGAATATACATTGGGTCTATCATGAAAGGAGGAGCAGTGGCTGCTGACGGCAGAATTGAACCAGGCGATATGTTACTGCAGGTGCTTATCTAGATTTGGGAGCGGTTTGGTAGGGGGCACAGACGCTGCAATGATGCAGTTTACCCATATTTCATGTTTGTAAAATTTTGAACACATTACATTTTGCAGGTCAATGACATAAACTTTGAGAACATGAGCAACGATGATGCCGTGAGAGTCCTTAGGGAAATTGTGCACAAGCCAGGGTAAGCCGATTTTATCACATGTAGTCCTGTTTCACAATAGGACCGTGTTGCTACCTGTACAGTATGTTATAAACACCTATGTACTAGAAATAATCTAAAAAATTGCCAAGTGACATTAAGATTTTGCAAAGATAATGCCCTCTTCTGATTTTTTTTTAACAATTATGTTTACCAGGCAACTAATTAAAGAGTAAAATGCATCCATGTAGAAAGTATGAAACTGCATTCGGCAAGTAGTTGCAGCAGCTCCATTTATTCAGACCCACGTAGGTTACATTGATGTGGGGAGGGGGGATTGTGGAGGCAAGGGACGATTGTACGCGGTTTCGTGGGATCTCTGCTTCAACTGGTCCTGTGCTCGCCTCCACACTTCCCCTCCCCATCCCCGCATCCATGAAACCCTTCATGGGTCTGAATAAACAGAGCTTCTGCAACTACTTGGTGACTGCAGTTTCATACTTTCTACATGGATATATTCATCTCTTTTCTCTTCTAACGTGCAACACCAAGTGATGATGTAACTGGAGGTGCCTGAGGCAGGACATGGAGAGTCCTTCAATGATTTAAATAACTTTGGTGCCCAGCTATAATCTTATTATTGCTGGACTTAATTAAAGACTAACTGTCATTTTAATTTTTATTTCATAAACCAATAGTACACATAAAAATAGCACATTTCAAATAGTCTTATCAGAAATATTTGCTGCTTTATCCTCTAGTACTGATTTTTCACATTCGATTCATGTGTAAAATCTGTATTCAGTGAAGACAGATAAACAGCTCTGGCAAAAATTAAGAGACCACTGCAAAATGTTCAGTATCTCTGATTTTTCTCTTTTTAAAGGGTATATTTTTGAGTAAAATGTACTTTGTTCTTTTATTCAATAAACTATTCTATAAATTCAAAGCTAATTTTTTTACATTTCTTTTAAGCAAATAAGAAATCGTCAAAATAATATAAAAAACAGTGCTTTCAGTCCTCAAATAATGCAAAGAAGTGTTTTAACTCAGGAAGAGTCAAGAAATCAATATTTGGTGCAATAACCATAATTTTTAATCACTGCTTTCATGCGTCTTGGCATGCTTTCCTCCAGTATTTCACACTGCTTTTGAGTGACCTTATGCCACTCCTGGCTCAAAAATGTAAGCAGTTCTTCTTTGTTTGGCTTGTGACGATCCATCTTCCTCTTGATTACATTTCAGAAGTTTTCAATGGGGTTCAGGTCTGGAGATTGGGCTGGCCATGACAGGGTCTTGATGTGGTGCTCCTTCATCCACACATTGATTGACTTAGCTATGTGGCATGGAGCTTTGTCCTGCTGGAAAAAACAGTCCTCAGAGTTGGAACATTGCCTGAGCAGAAGGAAGCAAGTGTTTTTCAAGGATAACTTTTGTATGCGGTCTACCAGCTTTACTGAAGCATCCCCAGATCATCACCGATCCTCCACCAAATTTCACAGTGGGTGCAACACACTGTGGCTTGTACGCTTCTCCAGTTCTCCGTCTAACCATTAGACAACCAAGTGTTTGGTTAAAGCTGAAAATTAGACTCCTCAGAGAAGATTACCTTACTCCAGTCCTCTATAGTCCAATCCTTATGGTTTTTGGCAAACTTCAGCCTAGCTCTCCTTTGCTTCTCATTGATGAAGGCTTTTTTCTAGCTTTACATGACTTGAGCCCCGCCTCTAGGAGCCTGTTATGAACTGTTCTTCCCGTTCCCTTCATCCCAGCTGCCATTTGCCATTCCTTTTGTAGGTGAATTGATGTCATCCTGCAGTTTGGGAGTGACATTCAAATAAGATGATGGTCATACCGGTCAGTGTAGAGTGTCTTTTGCCCTCTCCTCTGCCAGTCTGTAGCTTTGTTGTCCCCAGTGTCTGCTGCTTGACCTTGTTTTAATGGACTGAAATTTTGAAATTAAGGATGGAGGCCACATGATGCTCACTGTATCCCTCTGCTAGTAAAGCCAGAATTGAGCCCTTCTTTTCCTCACTCAAGACTTTCTTTTCAACTCGTTTGTAATGGCCAAGATATTTTTTAATTCAAATTACTTTTGGGCTATTCCTAACACTTGTTTTGCCATCCAGCTTGTCCTATTGCAAGAGGATTGTGAAGACCACAACAGTGTTTTTTATACTTTCCTTATTAAATAAGATTTGGTTCAAGTAATCACCTAATCAGAAGCACATTAAGTAGAATGAGGTTTACTTTGGTTGGAATTCAACTGGGAATGGAATGGAATGGCTGTCAGACATGTGCAGATGGTGATTTTTAGAAAACTGCAGTGGTGTCTTAATTTTTGCCAGAGCTGTATATTTCATAATACTTAGATGAGCGTTGGTGCTTTTACAATTCTATAGAGGAGTAGCTAGAGCAGGAGTGCACAACTCCAGTCCTCAGGAGACACTAGCAGGTCATGTTTAAGGATTTCCTTAGTATTGCATAAGTGATAATCACCTGTAAAGGGGAGGAGTTCAACATCTGCGCAATACTAAGGAAATCCTGAAAACATGCAATGTTGGTGGCTCCTGAGGACTGGAGTTGGGGAAACACTGAGCTAGGGGCGGGCATAAATTCTGCATCATGTTCTTCTGAAACAGGTACAGTTTATCAATTACAATGTGCTTCATTCTTGCTAGACATTTAGACAACAGTGCATGCTCTTACTTATCTGGATGTCCTTTACGTCCAAAGGAAGTGAGTAATGCGACCGGTTAGTGGCTGCAGGTTGTCTGCAGGGCTCATGTGACAATGTCACAGGAGACTGTCACAGAAACATCACCAGCATCGAAGAGAAGTATGGATGCCGATATTAAATAGGGGATTATGGTGATTGAGAAGGTGTTCATGTAGTAGACAAACCCTTTTTAATTACTGTCCTTTTTTTATATTTTTTTTTTTCTTGTTTTTTTGCCCTCTTCTTTTTAGCAGCCATAAATAAATAATCCATCTTTTCACTGTTCTACCTTTGTTTGCATTATATACAGTAGAAGTTCCAGCATATAACTGAACCCTGTCTGTATCCCAAATAAACAGACTGTTGGTTCTATAGTCGATTTTGTTTATTGTTCAACAGAGTAATGGTGGGTGATTCAATCATCTGATGATGGTAAAACTATAAGAATCCAGATTAAACAAATCGGTGCTAAGCATATCACGGACAAAATATTGAAATACTTGTGGAGCTATATTTCTTGCAAAAATTCATAAATATTTATTATATGAGACACACAGACAAATAGTAACATGTAAAAGATGATTGGTGCAAGATAAGTGGTGACACAGAAGCCTGCAGATGTTTGTGTAAAGCACAGAGCAAAAAGTATGTCAAACACTATATCTAACTATATCTTATGAGTCTGGCACAATGTTATATAGTTTAATACCGTATTTATCACATGGGAATAAATGTAGGATACACAAAAGTAACATCATCTGGGTAATAGCCTTACAGAGTAACCACATGAATATCAAATGCAATAATTGATGCATGGCTTGTCTAATGTTGATCTCATATATTGCATTATTCATGAATAAGCAGTAACAACAAAGAATGAAAACGTACGTCGGTGGTTTCCTTGTCATTGGGGATTAAAGCCCGGCTGATCCGCCTGCTGTGAGCCACTGGGTAACAATAACCTTTGGGTGATACCTTGAATTTATGTCTTATGCCTCTAAAAAGCCTTTAGTGTGTACTCTGGTTATCATGGAGTGCTAATACCCAATACTTTTGACCCCTCTTACATGGAGAAATGAGCTAACCTTAAAGTACTTAATCTATATGGCTATAATCAATGCATTCAGTGCCTTAAAGGGAACCTGTCACCTGGGATTAAGGCCCTGACCTATCCTAGATGTCCCTACACCTTCCTAGGTGCTCCCCAACCATCCCTGTCTGTTCTAAATCCGACTTGTAAAGAGTTAGAAACAAGACTTTAAACTTAGAGCACGTCGCTCTCTCAGGCGACTGGAAAGGAGGCTCCATTGTCCCCTCCTCGCAGCATTCCAGCACGCCCCGCTGGGCGGCATAATCCTTTATTCACGTCCTCTTGAATTTGGAATCTCCCGCCCTCTTTTCATGCGATGGAAACACCGGCCGATACGTCACATCTGGCAGCAGTTCATTATGGCCTTGATCATGTGATCGGCCCCGATGCTTTATGGGCCTGATCACATGATCGGCCCGGCTTCAATATGCGCATTGCGCATGCGTGGAGTCGGGCCGATCACATGATCAAGGCCACAATGCACCGCAGCCGATCACTTGATGAGGACATGAATAAAGAATTATGCCGCTCAGCGGGGTGTGCTGGAAAGCTGCGAGGAGGGGACAATGGATCCTAGAGCTGCCTTTCCAGTCACCTGAGAGAGCGCCGTGCTGTAAGTTTAAAGTCTTTTTTTCTAACTCTAAAAGTCTGATTTAGAACAAACAGGGATGGTTAGGGAGCACCTACCTAGGAAGGTGTAAAGGGACAGCTAGTGATAGGTCAGGTCCTTAATTCCAGGTAACTGGCTCCCTTTAAATACATCCTTATATATGATGGCCAGTCTATGTAGGGAATATTGACAATTCTCACCAATGTCTTTTTGAGTTACTTGCAATATATGAGATCCAGATTAGACAAGCCATGCACTGATTATTGCATTTGATATTCATGTGTGTTACGCTGTTAGGCTATTGTGCCAGATGATGTTAGGATAGGGCCACATTTGCGTCTGCGTTTTGTTGGGACGAATCTGGCATAGAGCAGCATTACCGTAGTGTAACAATGTGTTAGTGTTGCCATAGAGTAATATGGGTGACTGGATACGATGCGCATGCACCCAGGTTTTAGAGGTGGAAAAATAAGGTAAAAAAAAGATTTTAAGCAAAAAAATGTGGTAAAGGCTACAAAGGTAAGATGGCGCAGTGGGACCTGAGTGGTGTCGGTAACGTACTTTATAAAAATGCCAGAAGATCAGTATAAGAACCAAGGGAGAGGGATAGGCTGGTTTCACACTGGCAAATTTTCAATCCGTGTCCATATGTTTTAAAACGGATCCGTTTTGGCCTTTTATGTTATCCTATGGGTATGGATTGGTCCTATATGGCCATCCGTGTCCTTTTTTTTTTTTTTTTCTCTTAACGGGTCCGTTTTTTTTTTCATGCACCCAGAACTGTAAACTGTTCCGATTTTGGGCAGCCTTGAAAAAAGCAGACACAAATGGCCAGACTCGGATCCGTATCTGTGTGTATGAAATTATAATAGAGCTCTATGGAGGACCGATCCATGAAAACAAAAATGTGAAACAGATCTGTTTTGCTGTACTGAGCTTGCTCAGAAGAAAGCATCACTAGCTGTCCTTACACCTTCCTAGCTGCTCCCTAACCATCCTCTCTGCTGTAAATCGCCTTGGAGGTCGCTCTCTCAGGAGACTGGAAGGCGCCTCCAGCTCCATTCTCCCCTCCTCCGTGTTTCACTACACGCCCCACTGGGCCTCATTATTCTTTCTTAATCTCCTCCTGCATTTGGAAACTCCCGCCCTCTTCTACTCCTATGATGCATCGGCTGATGCGTCACATCCTGTCCGATGCATTATGGGCCTGATCACGTCATCGGTCTGGTGCATTATCAGCCTGATCACGTGATTGGTGCGGTGCATTATGGGCCTGATCACGTGATTGGTGCGGTGCATTATGGGCCTGATCACGTGATTGGTGCGGTGCATTATGGGCCTGATCATGTGATTGGTGCGGTGCATTATGGGCCTGATCACGTGATTGGTGCGGTGCATTATGGGCCTGATCACGTGATTGGTGCGGTGCATTATGGGCCTGATCACGTGATTGGTCTGGTGCATTATGGGCCTGATCACGTGATTGGTGCCGTGCATTATGGGCCTGATCACGTGATTGGTGCCGTGCATTATGGGCCTGATCACGTGATTGGTGCCGTGCATTATTGGCCTGAACACGTGATTGGTGCCGTGCATTATGGGCCTGAACACGTGATTGGTGCGGTGCATCATGGGCCTGATCACGTGATTGGTGCGGTGCATTATGGGCCTGAACACGTGATTGGTGCGGTGCATTATGGGCCTGATCACGTGATTGGTGCGGTGCATTATGGGCCTGATCACGTGATTGGTGCGGTGCATTATGGGCCTGATCACGTGATTGGTGCGGTGCATTATGGGCCTGATCACGTGATTGGTGCGGTGCATTATGGGCCTGATCACGTGATTGGTGCGGTGCATTATGGGCCTGATCACGTGATTGGTGCGGTGCATTATGGGCCTGATCACGTGATTGGTGCGGTGCATTATGGGCCTGATCACGTGATTGGTGCGGTGCATTATGGGCCTGATCACGTGATTGGTGCGGTGCATTATGGGCCTGATCACGTGATTGGTGCGGTGCATTATGGGCCTGATCACGTGATTGGTGCGGTGCATTATGGGCCTGATCACGTGATTGGTGCGGTGCATTATGGGCCTGATCACGTGATTGGTGCGGTGCATTATGGGCCTGATCACGTGATTGGTGCGGTGCATTATGGGCCTGATCACGTGATTGGTGCGGTGCATTATGGGCCTGATCACGTGATTGGTGCGGTGCATTATGGGCCTGATCACGTGATTGGTGCGGTGCATTATGGGCCTGATCACGTGATTGGTGCGGTGCATTATGGGCCTGATCACGTGATTGGTGCGGTGCATTATGGGCCTGATCACGTGATTGGTGCGGTGCATTATGGGCCTGATCACGTGATTGGTGCGGTGCATTATGGGCCTGATCACGTGATCGGTGCGGTGCATTATGGGCCTGATCACTTGATCAGGCCCATACTGCATCGGGCCGGATGTGACGTATCGGCCGGTGCATCATAGGAGGAGAAGAGGGCGGGAGATACCAAATGCAGGAGGAGATGAAGAAAGACTAATGCCGCCCAGCAGGGAGTGCAGTGAAGCATAGAGGAGGGGAGATTGGAGCCTGGAGCCGCCTTTCCAGTCTTCTGCCTGAGCGACTGCTTGTAAGTTATAACTCATTTTTCTGGTTCTTTATAGGCTGGATATACAGCAGAGAGGGATGGTTAGGGAGCAGCTAGGAAGGTGTAGGGACAGCTAGTGATAGGTCAGGGGGGTAGAATGAGGTGACAGGTTCCCTTTAAAATCTCATAAGTACAATTCATATCAAGGGAGAACTATAACTCTCAGCACGTCCTGCAGATCCTTTGGGCATGCTGGAAGTTATAGTTCACCACAGGAGTGTTAGAACGCTTGTATATACATCTATACATATTAGAACTAACAATTCATTCGAAGTTTTTACACTCACATTAACTGCTGTCACTTTGATCCTGCAGCCACGGTATGGCACTTCTCTAACATAGTACAGGACCTGTGATGATGTAATGAAGAGCGAGGGTTGGAGCATTACATGTAATGAAGGGGGGGGGGGGGAAGGGGTCTGGGCTGTCATGTGATATCCAGCCCGCAGGTCCTGTATGTGACACAAGTGCTGTATCATGGCTGCAGGGTCAAAGTGACAGCAGTTAATGTGAGCACACGCTGTCCTCCAGAGTTATGCTGTCCCTGTCACTCCTGGGCCAGACACACCTGCTCTTGCCCAGTCTCCCCAGCGCAGCGGACACACAATCTCCCCAGCGCTGCTGGATCCGGCACGTGGTTCCTAAACTTGAAGTGGAGGAATATTCATTTAGCTGCTCTACTGCAGCAATGGCTGCAGTGGACTATCGTGAAACATCGCTGCTGCAACCTGTCATCAAAGATAAAGTTATTACAGGAAAACTGCTGTAAATAAAGAGCTTCTTAGGAGATCTTTTATATACTTTTAACACCACTTTTTTTATTTTTACAATTATTATTTATTATTAACTAGCTGTAGTACCTGGCTACGCCCGGGTTAATAAATAACTGATGTTAGCTATAACAAAATAGAATTTGAATATGTCATATTAATGACCTGTAAGAAAATAGAAGCTGAGCTGTGATTGATTGCTATAGGCAGCCTAATAAATCTCCAGCCAACAGTAAACCCTCCCTCTGGCCGGACAGTATATGTTACCTCACACATACACATAATAGACAGCTCATGTGACTGACATCTGCCTTAATTCCCTATATGGCACATGTGTTGCACATTAGCTGTTTTTAATTAGATGTTTATGTTTGGAAATTAAAGATAGCACACGTATGAGGCGAGTTGTGTGAGGTGATTTGTGCACATCTGTGTCTGTGTGGTGTGTGTCCCTGGGGTGTGTGTATGTGTGTGTCCCTGTGGGGTGAGTGCATGTGTCCCTATAGGGTGTGTGTGTGTGTCCCTGTGGGGGGGGTCTGTGTGGTGTGTGTCCCTGGGGTGTGTGTATGTGTGTGTCCCTGTGGGGTGAGTGCATGTGTCCCTATAGGGTGTGTGTGTGTGTCCCTGTGGGGGGGGTCTGTGTGGTGTGTGTGTGTATCTGTGTTGTGTGTGTCTTTGTGGTGTGTGTGTGTGTCCCTGTGGGGTGAGTGCATGTGTCCCTATAGGGTGTGTATGTGCGTGCGTCCCTGTGGGGAAGGGGTCTGTGTGTTGTGTGTGTCTTTGTGGTGTGTGTGTGTCCCTATAGGGTGTGTGTGTGTGTCCCTGTGGGGGGGGGGGGGGTGTCTGAGTGGGGTGTGTGTATCTCTGTTGTGTGTGTCTCTTTGTGGTGTGTGTGTGTGTGTGTGTGTCCCTGTGGGGTGAGTGCATGTGTCCCTATAGGATGGCTATGTGTGTGTGTCCCTGTAGGGGGGAGTCTGTGTGGTGTGTGTGTGTGTCTTTGTGGTGGGTGTGTGTCCCTGTGGGGTGAGTGCATGTGTCGCTATAGGGTGTGTGTGTGTCCCCATGGGGGGGGTGTGTGTTTGTCTCTGTGTTGTGTGTGTCTTTGTGGTGAGTGTGTGTTTGTTCGGGTGCGTGGTGAGTATCCAATGTTGGGGCTGCACCTTAGCGACTATACACTTGCTGTTACTCTTTGTGTGCGTGTGTTGTGTATACATGTCCCCGTGCGTGGTGAATATCTCATGTTGGGGCCCCACCTTAGTGACTATATGCTGGTATGTGCTGTTAGTCTTTGGTGCTATCATTAAGCCCCTCTCATTCACAACTGTCAACTGGTAACTGTTACTTTTTCCCCATTAAGTAGATGGCGGCAAAATTGTTTGGTGAATTGGAATACGTGGGGTTAAAATTTCGCCTCACAACATAGCCTATGACGCTCCCGGGGTCCAGACATGTGACTGTGCAAAATTTTGTGGCTATAGTTGCCAGCTGTCGATTTTCCTCCAACACGTTTCCATCCACCTTTTCCCCCATTAAGTAGATAGGGGCAAAATTGTTTGGTGAACTGGAACGCGCAGGGTTAAAATTTCGCCTCACAACATAGCCTATGACGCTCTCGGGGTCCAGATGTGTGACTGTGCAAAATTTTGTGGCTGTAGTTACGACGGTGTAGATGCTAATCCCGGATATACACACACACACATACATACACACACACATTCAGCTTTATATATTAGATTGGTTTAAAAAAAAGTATCATAAGAAATCTCATGTTTTTCCTCTTGCAGGCCCATTACTCTTACTGTTGCTAAATGTTGGGATCCCTCTCCTCGTGGTTGCTTTACATTGCCAAGAAGTAAGTCTCTGGAACTTATCAACAATTCATCACTTCTGTCGAATAGGTTAAAAATTCTGTACTGATTCACCCTTTTATACTTCTTTATAGTGGTGAGCCCTTTGTTTTTTCAGCACTTCTGCATAAATGTAGATTCAGAGAGAATGTGTTAGTGTGATCAGCCCACCCCAAACCACATATGTGGGCATGCAGGTATCTGAAAGTTTTAATCTATTGACCTCATTATATCTTCTATCTGTTACTACATTCCCGAGGAATCCTTTTATACATGTGCAAATGAAGCATTCGGGACTCTGTGCGTGACAAAACACTCCCTGAGCATTTATAGCTACAGATTAGAAGATACAAAGGTTTTTGATGAGTTGAGCTTGGAAAGTCCTGCAAGCCCATATGAGGTTTGGGAGGTTTGATCTTATCAACGCCCTTTTGACTTCTTGCAGCCACTATAGAGTTAAATGCATACTGTTTTAGGCTGGCTTCACATTTGCGTATGGGAAGGCAGCGTATTGCTGCGTTCCCATACGCAGTCAAACGCATGCGCACTGCGTTCCTATGTTTAACATAGGAACGCATGGTGCCTGCGTTTGCTGCGTTCGGGTGCGGATGCGGACGATATCTGCTGCTTCCGGTGTCCAGCATCCGCACCCGGGACGCAGCCAGTTGGGTTTTTTTGTGCGTTTGGGGACCTTGGACAATCAGCAAGCGTCCCCAAGCGTACAAAAAATGCATTGTCTTCAATGGGTCCGCAGTGTCCTCTGCATGACACCGCAGGAGAACGCTGCGGACCCATTGAAAAATCTCCCGGTGGCCGCCGGTGATGTCACAGGAGCTCACCGACGGCCATCGGGAGATCAGCTGAGGCTCTGCTGTCCTCCTTCTCCCCGCCGCCTGTAATCTCCTAGCGATGTCGGCGGGGAGAACAGCTGATCTGAGAGCTGTTTGAATCTTCCCGCGCCGACATCTCCTCTCAGTGTCGGCGCGGGAAGATTCAAACAGCTCTCAGATCAGCTGTTCTCCCCGCCGACATGTCCCGGAGCTTACCGGCGGCCGGGGGGGGCGGAGATCTCCGGCGCTGATCTCCGCCCCTGGCCCGCCCCCGGACAGCGCCGATTGGCTGCCGGGCTCCCTAGTGATGTGTCCGCAGGCGGACATTATCCGCTGCGGACACATCAAAGTGTCCCTGCTTTTGACAGCGTTTGTGTCTGCATGCCATCAGCATGCAGACACAAACGCTAATGTGAAGCCAGCCTTACTATTGCATGGAGTGCAGTTAAGCGTACCTATCCAGATTTTAATGTTTTTAATTACTTTATCTCTGAAAAAATGCTTAATGTTTAATTAAAAATCATGTATTTGCTTGGGTTTCCTCCAGATACTCTAAAAGACATAGAGATAGGGAATTTAAATTATGAGCTCCATTGGGGATAGTGAGGATGATGTCTGTGATGTGGTACAGAATATGATGGTGCTATATATGCACTCATAAATTATTACATTTGGGAAAGTAACTTTCACTTCACACAATTTGCGTATGCATTATATTCAAATTGCAGACTTTGTGCTGAAAGTCGCAGTCAGACCAGACGTTCCCAGTATGCCTAGTGGTGCTGTGTCACCCCCAGCACTTTATATGATCTATTTGTTCCTAAGCAGCAGGTTTTAATGAGATCTCTCTTCCTAGGGCAGAGAGATCATATCCAGTGTAGGGCAATGAAGGAGAACCTAAATACTACTGTTGTACGCCAGTTTTATTTGTTGATGTTGGTGTCACGGACTCTCTAGCACTTTACTCTGCACGCCTGCCATTCTTCTAAACACTGTTCTCTATGCTTTTTAATAGTGATCCCATTGAGAGCTTGCTTTAAAATGCTAAATGAAGCATAGTGGAGCATTAATGTTACCTGCATTAATAAAGTAAAACACGGACTCCAGGGGCGCAATGATCCTCCTTCATCCCTCACTCTGATTTTAAACAACGTTCTCATGAGAGCACTTATTTTAAAGCAGAAAGAGATGGATTTGGAGGAATGACAAGACCAGATCACATATACGCATTACAATGACGCACAGAGCAGGGGTAACCCTGAAAAGCTGGGCCAACCACAAGACTGCAGCAATCTTCAGAAGAAAACTGGTGATTTAAAAAATTATTTATTTTGGATAGATACTGATTTCTAAAGCAGTCTCCATCTAAAACAAATGATACATTAGATTATTATTCCTAAAAAGTTACATTTGCAACAAGCAGGAATACATTCGGAACTTTGATTATTAAAAGGGTCTCTAGTTTATTAAAAGCCCCTAAAATTTTCATTTTTTTTTATCTTTCTGAAATCTCCCTCCCTCTTGGTCACTTGGTGCCCCTCCTTCCTCAGCAATGGGAATTGCACTGAATTTGTTTCCTCTCAGCTTGGTAAATTGACCATTTTGTTGCATACCTACAGCAAGGATGTTAGTAATGGGGAAACTTTTACGGACCTGAGCAATGCAATGTTACAGTGGGAAAAGGGTAGGGAAAGATTAATGATTAAGACTGTGTAAGTCGAAACATGTTGGCTTGATGCACACCCTGCTGTTTTATGGAGGTTTTGTATAGCGAATAAATAAGCATTTCGGAAATTCTCCGCTGGATCTTTTTCCTTATTCTGAGCAATGTATTAAATACAACCGGTTTTCTTTTGGCTAGCACCACAAGGAACAAAGGAATTTATATACGTGGAATGTAATGGAAATCCATTTTATTCTAAATTAATATAAACACTAAATAAAAGCTTGCGTATAAAATATATATTTTTATATGGTGCTGTATTGCCTCCTTTACATTTTGAGGAAAAAAGTACAGTAAGGCTACGTTCATATACGGCATAATTGTCGCGTTTGTTTTTTTGTGGGCGTTTTTCCCGCATTTTGCGGCTCTGCTATTTAGCACTGGTAAAAAAAAAAAAGTGGTGCATTCACAGTTTTTTTGTTGTTTTTCTTTTTTTTTTTTTTTTATGGCCGCATTTTTCAATCAAGAGTGCAGGGGGAAGTGATGTCACATGGGGGCAGGAATAATCCTGTTCCCATGTGACATGTATACTTTCTTTCTCACTGTATCTACATACACTGCGAAAGCGACCTAAAAGAAAGCAATGGGTGTTTAAAAATTAGAGAGAAAAAAATGCTCACCTCTCCGAGTGTCCTGGGATGCAAGGTGTCCACATCCAATCGTTGCAGGACCTGAATCAGCTGACGAGCGGCAACTGATCAGCTGATGTCACGTGACCTCATCGGCTGATTGTGACGTGACAGCATCAACTGAGCAGTTTAAGGGTAAGTGCACACTTACCGGCGGGTTTGTCGGCGGCAGCTGGCGGACCCGCCAGGAAGCTCCGGAGCCGTCCACCGGCTTCCTGGGGGTATATGCGGCGGGAGCCGGGCGGTTGCACAGCGTGTTCTCGCCGGCGGTTCTACAGCGGCTGGAAGCAGCACATGATTCTGCTTGCAGCCGCTGAAGAACCGGCGGTTTATAGAACATGCTCATTCTTTGCTAAACCGCTGGGAAACCTGCGGTTTAGCAACAGATGAGCCTGTGTAAACCGCCGGTGTGTGCACAGCGGGTGTCGGTTTTCATTGGTTTTAATGTTAATCCAAACGCCGGTTTGGATTAACATAAATTTACATAAAACTAATGAAAACCGACCGGCGGTTTCCGCTGATAAAACGGCCATAACCCGGCCAGTGCGCACATACCCTAAATCTCCCGCCAAAACTGTTTGGTTTTGGCGGGAGGTTTAAAACCGATCAGCTGGTGATGTCTCATAACTATCAGCTGATGTCACATGACACATCAGCTGATCGCTACCGACCAATCAGATTCTTCAGGTCCTTGCAGTGATTGGACGTCTTCCCCCTCGGGTCTCGGGACAGCTGGCGGAGAGGTAAGTATTTTTATTTTTTAATACCTTTTTTGTGAACATTTATTTTGCTTTCCCAGTGTATGTAAGTACACTGCGAAAGCAAAACTACAGCTCTGACATGTCATACAGGGGGAAGGAACACAGGGTTCTTCTCTTCCCCCCCCTCGTGTAAACATTACTTCCCAGCGCCTGCAATTATAGGCGCTGGGATACAGCATTGTCTGAACAACAATGCGTATTCCAGCTCCTTATAATGGGGCCTATGGGAGAAAGCATGCGCACAGAATTGACATGTTAATTTTTTTTTAAGCGCACACTTTCTCCCGCAAAAGCTCAGCCGAAAAAAGTGCAGCGTCTGACTGGCAAAAGTGAATTTCTGTTCACTTTGCCGGCAGACACAGATGCACTTTTGCGGGAAAAGCGCACATAAAAAGAAGCAAAAATTACGATGTGTGAACGCAGCCTAACAAATTCACATACCAGAACAATAGTAAAGCTTTCCCATTTATATATGTGACCCTTGCAAAGGGGTTGTCCTCTATTGATAATATATGTTCCTGAGCAAGTTTGGTATGAAAATAAATGAAACTGTGCTGTACTTTCCTTCCCTGGGTCCACAGTAGTCCTCACCACTGCCCCATGGTAACAATAGTGGTAATGAGACCGCATCCAGCTTAAGTACCATATAGAACGAACAACAAATATGGGATGATCTTTTTATTCCCCCAAGCAAAATCCAAGTAACACAGACTAAAACTTGTACAAGGTGTTGAAACGTTCCAGCTGCCCCTGGGTGTCGGCCATTGGCTACGACTGTAGCATTACATCAACGGTATGACAGGTAGTCGGTGAACTTGGTGATTTATGAGTTTAGTGTTCTCTTTACACTGGCAGAATAGCTGAGGTCAATGATTGACTGCCATCCTCGTGTCTGCGCCTCAGCCAATACCAGACCTTGGAACCTGCTATGGAGACTGACCAGTAGGCCCATGGAAAAGGAGTACTCATTTTATTTTTATTTTTTTTTTTTATTTTATGCACTTAGGGAATAAAACTAACTTAAATGGAACAACCGTGTTTTATTGTGTAAACTCCTTTTCATTTCAGCCTTTTTCATTTTATAACCTTTAGGGCAGGGACACACAGTCAGTATTTGGTAGTATTTCTCATCAGTATTTGTAAGCCAAAACCAGGAGTGGGTGAAAAATGCAGGAGTGGAGCACATGTTTCTATTATATGTTTCCTCTGATGTTCCACTCCTGATTTTGGCTTACAAATACTGATGTGAAATACTGACAAACTGATGTGTGTCCCTACCCTAAGTCATCTGTATCTTTCTTCTCACTGCTCTGTCGTCTTATCTCGGCTCTACCATTTACTCCATTTCTTCTTATCAGGTGAACCAATCAGGCCTATTGACCCAGCAGCTTGGGTTTCTCATACAGCAGCAATGACTGGTACCTATCCAGCCTATGGAATGAGCCCATCTATGAGCACAATAACATCAACCAGCTCCTCTATTACCAGCTCTATACCCGAAACTGAGCGTAAGTGTAATACTTGTATTACTTCCTGTTCGCCCTCACTGAACAGACTGCATATGTATTGTTATCTGTTCACCAACAAGCACTGTTGTTTGCATCATTAAAATGAATCCAGACTGCAATTCTAAGTCTGTGTGCACAACAAACACTAGTGTTGACTGACTGACCCCATCGATTTCTAATGAAGTCTTATGAATTCTGATGCCATTTATAATGTCAAGTTCTGCCATATTGTGCAGTTCTTCCCTGATAAAGCAGTAATGAGCACACAGCCGCTGGCCATCAAATGTATATTTTATATCTACAGAAAAAAAAAAAACTTAAGTGTAGTCGTAGCCATTGTATCTCACTGTTCTATTTGTCTCCTCTAAGGCTTTGATGA
Organism: Allobates femoralis; assembly: GCA_033576535.1. Taxonomy (NCBI): domain Eukaryota; kingdom Metazoa; phylum Chordata; class Amphibia; order Anura; family Aromobatidae; genus Allobates; species Allobates femoralis. The sequence goes on from JARQOC010000001.1 coordinate 215,043,612, forward strand.
CTTTCAGCTGTCCATACATAGTGACATGGTAACAATTGTGAAAGCAATGAGCTCACCAGAATCGGGTTTGGAAGTGCGGGATAGGATGTGGCTTAAAATTACCATCCCTAATGCTTTTATCGGTGAGTAATGTCTATGGGTGTCTCCAATTAAGGTGACTTTATCATGCATTAAGTATGTTCCTGCATTTGACTCTCATCCCGTGCTGATCTTGGTCAGTTTTTTATCATTAGTAAGCCACAGTATTGTTTCTTTGGGGATGGTGGGGTGTTTTGCTTTTTTCTCTCTATTTCAATTACTGTCTCTTCTATTTTCAGGCTCTGACGTGGTAGACTGGCTGTATAACCACGTAGAGGGCTTCACAGATCGCCGGGAAGCAAGGAAATATGCAAGCAATCTTCTGAAAGCTGGATACATCCGCCATACAGTCAATAAAATCACTTTCTCTGAGCAGTGTTACTACATTTTTGGAGATCTTTGTGGCAGTATGTACCTAATCCATTATATCACTAAAGCTCAAATGTATTGCCTCACATATGTGTTCCTCATTATTTTCTTTGACCATGGTCTACTGGTTTGTTTTTTTGTTTTTTTTTATATATAAAATGATTTGCCTTCATAGAGCATCTTATATTTAGGTGATACATGTATAATCTCAGGGGCTTTCTCACAAGGCCCAGAGGGCCGGCCCCCATTCGTTCTAACCTCCACTGTATGGAAAGATTTTGATGGAGATGTAGATTAGCATGTACACTCCTACTTTTCTCAGTGATAGACACGTGCTCTACTGAGCTACCTTTGTCAGTCATGGATGATGAAAAGGGAGGCAGATCATATTCAGGACCTCCACTCTATTCAAGCAGGACATATGGGACCCCTCTATCATATTGTGATTGATTCATCTCTGCTGTGGATATTTTATAAATTGTCATTGTGGGGAAAAACTTTATAGAATTTGTGTATAAAGAAAACATTGGAATTTGAGTTTCTAGAGACCAGGTATACAGGTGCATCTCTATAAATTAGAATATTATCAAAAAGTTAATTTATTTCGTAATTCAATACGTAAGCAAAACGCATACATTATATAGTCCTTACAAACAGAGTGATCTTTTTCAAGTGTTTATTTATGTTAATGTTGATGATTATGGATTACAACCAATGAAAACCCAAAGCTCATTATCTCAAAAAATGAGAGTAATTAACACAACATCTGCAAAGTCTTATTAAGCATTTAAAATGGTCCCTTAGTTTGGTTCAGTAGCCTACACAATCCATGGGGAAGACTTCTGACTTGACAGATGTAAGGAAAGCAGTCATTCACACACTCCACAAGGTGGGTAAGCCACAAAAGGTCTTTGCAAGAAGCTGGCTGTTCAGAGTGCTGTATCCAAGCATGTTGTAGAAAAAGGTGCACAAGCAACAATCAATCAGTGATGGTTTGGGGAGCATGTCATCTGTTGGTGTAGGTCCGTTGTGTTTTATCAAGACTAAAGTCAGCATTGCCGTCTACCAGGAAATTTTAGAGCATTTCATGCTTCCCTCTGCCAACAAGCTTTTTGGAGATGGAGATTTAATTTTCCAGCAGGATTTGGCCCCTGTCCACACGGTCAGAAGTATCAATGCCTGGTTTAATAGCCACAGTATCACTGTGGTTGGTTGGCCACCAAACTCACCTGACTTAAACCCCATAGAGAATCTATGGGGTTTTGTCAAGAGGAAGATGAGGGACACCAGACCCAACAATGCAGGCGAGTTGAAGGCTGCCATCAAAAGGGCTTCCATAACACCTTAGCAGTGCCACAGGCTGATCGCCTCCATGTCACATTGATGCAGTAAGGCTGCTTTCACATAGGCCTTATCAAGTGCGGCCGTTAGGCGGAAGATGTGGTAAATCTGTCGGATCTGCTGCATTTTCAAAAAACCTTTTGTGAAAGGGGCCTAATTCATGCAAAAGGAGCCCCGACTACTTATTGAGTGCGTTTACTGTACAACATTTATGATTTAAAAATCATTATTTCAGTTGGTTTTCTATAATCTAATTTTCAGAGGGGTAATGAATGTTGGGGTTTTATTAGCTGTAAGCCATAATCAACATTTACAGAAATAAACACTTGAGAAACATCTGTTTATAATGACTATATAATGTGTTTCACTTTGTATTGAATTACTGAAATAAATTAACTTTTTGATGATATTCTAATTTGAGATTCACTTGTAGATTGTAATCAAGGGGGTGAATACAATTCATCTGAGACTTGAAGCTTGTATTCTGCATTGCTATGTATGCTATACATTTGGGGGCTTAAGTTTTATTGATTCAATCTACAAAACTGTTGCTTAATGATGTGTGCCTTTTATTCTATATATATGCTTCCCATCATTATTCATCTATTCATGATGTGGTGAATAATGACCTTTCCTCAGTCAGAATATCATCTGCACTGTAAACCACATAAATGCTCATTTCAGAATGAAAATGTCTCATTTTGTTTCTCTTTATTAGATATGGCAAATCTTTCCCTAAATGATCATGACGGTTCCAGTGGGACATCTGATCAGGACACATTAGCTCCACTTCCACATCCCGGAGCTGCTCCCTGGCCCATGGCGTTTCAGTATCAGTACCCATTGCCCCATCCTTACAGCCCACACCCAGGATTTCCAGAACCTGGATATAGCTATGGAGGTGGTAGTGCTGGAAGCCAACATAGTGAAGGTAAGTCTTTACAACATTTTTTTTTTTTTAAATAAAAGCTATTTAAGGGTGATTTTCAAGTGTTAGCAATGTTTGTAAGTATTGTGGTCCTGTAGCATTAACCCCCAAGCGTTTTTCTGTTTTTTCCTCCCTTTCTAAGAGCCATAACTTATTTATATTTCAATCAATATAGACATGAGGACTTGTTTTTGCAGGATGAGTTATACTTTTGAATGACCTCTTTCATTTTACCATATAGTGTACAGGGAAAAAAAAGAGAAAAATTCCAAGTGCGGTGAAATTGCAAAAACATTGCAATTACAGTTCTGTTTTGTTTTTTATTCACCATGTTCACTATATGGTAAAACCAACGTCTGTATGATTCCTCAGGTCAGTGCGGAGTTCGTAGATGCCAAACGTGTATACTTTTATCTAAGTAGTGAAGAATAAATTCAGAAGCTTGTGAAAAAAACAAAGAATTGCACTTTTGGCACAATGTTTCATGACCCGTAGTGTTTCCATTTTTCGGGATCTGAGGCTGTGTGACTGCTTATTTTTTGCGCCTTGAGCTGACATTTGTATTGATGCCATTTTTGGGTAAAGGTGATGTTTTGATCACCTGGTATTGTATTTTACTACAATGTTGCGGCGACCAAAAGAAACGAAACGTAATTTTGGTTTTGTTTTTTTTTTCTCTTCCCCGTTACGCAGTTTATCGATTCAGATTAATTGATTTTATATTTTGATAGATCTGGCATTTCTGAACATGGAGATGCAAAATATGAGTGTTTTTTTAGATAGTTTTATTATTTCCAATGGGGCAAATAGGGGGTGATTTGAACTTTTTTTTTATATTTTTTTCAGATTTTTTTTTAAACTTTTTAACTGACCCCTTAGGGCACCTCAGCACTGCATTCCCTGATCACTTCCCCTGTTCACAACCATGCTCATCAAGTGCTCTGAACAGAAGAAACAACCACTTCTTGTAAGCAACACTGCTGCAGCAACGCTTACATTAATTGAGTCATATATCCAGAAGAATGTATCCAGCCGATGAACGGCAGTGCTTCCCAGGACTCGCATCAAAATATGATATTTTAAATTTTTTAATTGGTAAGTTAAAATAGAGGAGATACCAACTATTAACTTGCCAAATAAAAAATTAAAAATCTCCTCTTTGAATGTGAGTGTTGGGAAGTACTGCCATTCATCAGCTGGATACACTGTTCTTCATAGGCTCACACAGGATGTGATGAATATATGTCTGGCTCTTTCATTTAATCCACCCGAGGCAAGCTGCAAACCCTGTCAATTGATAAGTATCGCAGAGGGATTTCTGAGGATACACAATCCAAGGTTGTATTATCGTTGTATCAGGTTTTGTTTTTTTTTTTGTTTTTTTTTTTTGTGAGTCATGACGACTTCATCTAGGGTCATCAGTTGACCTCGCACTGTCATGACAACCTGATCACATCACTGGGTTCCCGTTAGCAGAGGGGAACGCCGCAAACCCCTCTGCAGCTCGTTAGACCGCGCTGTCAGTGTTTGACAGTGCTATCTATGGGGTTAAAGGGAACCTGACTTCAATAATGAGCCCCCAGCCTCTTTAACCTGTACCTGCACCATGCTAATACATTTCTAGCCATCCCTTTGTGTGTGCAAAGCCATATTGTAGAGTTTATAAAAGTTGTTATACCTTATGCTCTGCAGCTTCTCATTATTTGAGAAGCCGCAAAAGGCGTTCCTTTCTGTGTCTCCCCGCCTCCTGCTTGTTAATTATTCACGCCCCTATGGGCGTGCTAGAGAGCAGGGAGCCTGTTCTCGTCATCAAAGGGGCGGCAAAGCCGATATGACAAAAATCGCCTCATAGCGGCTTTACCGCCCCTTTGATGACGAGCGTGGTCTCCCTGCTCTGTAGCACGCCCATAGGAGTGTGAATAATTAACAAGCAGGCGGTGGGGAGACGCAGAAAGGAACGCCTTTTGCGGCTTCTCAAATAATGAGAAGCCGCAGAGCATAAGTTATAAAAACAACTTTTATAAACTTTATACAATATGGCTTTGCACACACAAAGGGATGGCTAGAAATGTATTAGCATGGTGCAGGGACAGGTATAAAGAGGCTTTGGGGCTCATTTTTCGAGGTCAGGTTCCCTTTAAAAGATGTGGGTAGAACACTTATCCACCCACATCTGTTACCTGCACATGTCAGCTGATGAGATAAGTTGATATGTGCAGGGAGGATGCGTGCTTAGTGTGTAAGCTCGCATCAAAGCTAGGGATCTGCACATGACGTACCCAGGACGTCATGGGTCATAAAGAGGTTAAAATCTGAAATTCGTTTAAGTTTAATCCTCTTTTCTTGAGAGGTATAGGAGGTGCATATTTGTAGAAACAAAATATACATGATGCTCCATTGTTAAAAAAAATAAATTCCATTTGCAATAAAAAAATTTTACCAGGTCTACTTTTTTTGGTTTTGCACCTCTAAGAGTACCCCCCTCCCCCGAAATATTGAAAAGCATAACCTGATTAGATGCATATTTTTTCTCAGTCTAAAATCTCATTTTTCTCCTTACCTGTTACAGGTAGTAGAAGTAGTGGCTCCAACCGCAGCAGCACAGAAAAGAGGAAAGACCCTAAGACTGGCGACTCTAAATCTGGTGGGAGTGGAAGTGAGTCAGACCATACTACCCGTAGCAGTCTACGGAGAGACAGAGCAGCAAGTGAACGCTCAGTAGCAGCAAGTGAACACAGCCACAGGAGCCACCACTCCATAGCACACAGTATCCGGAGCCACCATACACACCAGTCATATGGTCCTCCAGGGGTTCCTCCTCTTTATGGCCCCCCAATGATGATGATGCCAGCTCCACCCCAAGTCATGGGCCCCCCAGGAGCCCCACCAGGCCGTGATTTAGCCTCCGTCCCACCTGAACTCACCGCTAGTAGACAGTCTTTCCGCATGGCTATGGGCAATCCCAGTGAGTTCTTTGTGGATGTTATGTGAGCAAAATTTTCAACGTTGGCCCTGTTTTTAGCAAGTTTTGTTTTCTAAAAATGTTCTAATTTTTATTCACATCCTGATACTAAGTACAGAAATGGGAAGGCCAGCACGATTCCGCTAAATTGTATGTGTGATGTTCGCACGGACCCTCACACTTGCCACTAATCCATGCACCTAATCTGAGACCCTGCTCCAGACTGTGTGTTTGTGCAGAGGGAAGAGGCTGGCCACATTCTTGCCTGGTTGCTTGGCTTTTGTAACAGATTGATTTTAACAAATTAACATTGCATCTGTTTAAAAAAAAAAACATCAATAATGGAATGGATTTACTTTATTTTTTCCCCTTTTTTCAACTGTGTTTCTTTTATTAAGCAGCCAAGAATTCGGGGGTCTTTGACTTTCTCTGAGCAAGTTGCCAGTGAAAGTGCATGATCCTCAGTCGGAGGGTATCCCTTCCTTGAAAAGATCATGGCGTCATTGTATAGATGAAGAGAATCCATTGCCACGGGAAGATTTTGGTCTTCAAGTAGAAGATGACTGATTGGAGTGAAGCACCACAAGCCTTACATATTCATAAATCGCAAAGAACATGACTTTTGCCTTTGGAGTGCCATGATTTTTCTGATTCCATGTATAAACTGATGTACATCAAACCTCATACTCGCATATCTACTCTTGCAAAGAATTCAGCCCTGTTGGCTCCATTTTTTAAAGGTACCTATTTTTTTGAAGATGAGGAGCATCATCCTGTTTTGTCTGAATACGTTACTTGTTAGGAAGACCTGCAATTTGTTATTTCTGCCCTCCCGTATTTTATTATTGTGTTGCATTATATTGCACATCATAAAGGCAGCAAAGAACTGAGCTTGGGGTTGCCATGTTAGATGTTAAACACTACATTTTTAACTTTTAGCATTTTATTGTAATTTTTTTTCCAAAGTATTCTCCTGTCACCTGGAGAACAATGCCCATGAACAATGGTGCTAATGCAATATAAAAACTATAAAATATTTCTTTATTTGCTCAAATTCTATAACCCTTTGAATCTTTACAAGCCCCCCCACCCCCTTATCCCAGTAACACTAAATAAAGGCACAATTGGGGCTAGTGGCAAACAGATTGTACTTTCAGTGACTTTTTAGATTATTTTTTTTGTTTGTATGCAAACTGACAGGACAGCACAGAATGGCACAATTGTAGAATAATGATGATTTGCCTTAGCATCTACCCAAAGGGAGACTTGTGTTGTGCACAAGATCTGCTCCCGCTTCCTAGGCTCTGCGGTGGACCGATGCATTGGGAGCAACACATGAACTGTGAGCAGGAGCCTGTGTTTTCATTTGTTTCTTTTTGTTGTTGTTTTTTTTCATTGCTTTGTTGCACTGAGATGTTTCTGCTGCAATAAATCTACTCACATTTTATATTGTGTCCTATGCTCTTGTGGGAAAATTTGTAAAAGTGTGTGTGTTTTTTTATTTTTTTATTTTAGCATCTTTTCATTAAACAAACTAATGAAAGAGGAGACAGGGCCATAGTTCACAAGCATATCCAATTAAAGAATGGTGATTGAGAAACTATTATGGTGGGTTTACACGTCCCGATATCGGGGCGATATCGTAGGCAACGGCGCGGGAGCGCGCATTTTTTTGAGCGCTTTTCCCGATATCGCATCGGCGGTTTACACTCTGCGATATCGGGAAACAACGTCCCTCAGATGTGTAAGTCCTGGACATTGTACTGGTTCTTTCTATTGTCTTTACTGTTGAAAATTTCAATAAATGAATATATTTACTGGGAAAAAAAAAACTAATAGCCACGGATCAGTTTTGGCCTCACATGCAATCCTATGGGTATGGATTGGTCCTAAGTGGCCATCCGAGTGTGTCAGTTTTGTCACGGATCCGTTAGTGTCAGGTTTTTTTTCATGCACCCAGAATTGGAGACTGTTCCGATTTTGGGCTGCCTTGAAAAACAGTGACGCCAATGAACAGATAATGATCCGTATCTGTCCATATGAAATAACATGGAGCTTTATGGAGGACGGATATGTGAAATACCGTATATACTCGTGTATAAGCCGACCCCCCTACTTTTGCCCCCAAAACCTGGTAAAACCTATCGACTCGTGTATAAGCCGAGGGTGGACCCCAGCACAGGTATATAGCCCCCAGCAGTGTGGTATACAGCAGCCCCAGTGGTTAGTATACAGCAGCAGCCCCAGTGGTTAGTATACAGCAGCAGCCCCAGTGGTTAGTATACAGCAGCAGCCCCAGTGGTTAGTATACAGCAGCAGCCCCAGTGGTTAGTATACAGCAGCAGCCCCAGTGGTTAGTATACAGCAGCAGCCCCAGTGGTTAGTATACAGCAGCCCTAGGGGTGTATACAGGCCCCCATCAAGATCCAGGGCCCCCCCCCCTTGCGCGGCACACCTGTAAAGTAAAATCATACTTATCACTGTCCTGTCGCGCCGTCCCGCCGCTGCCGACATGACGATCCCGGGCTCCATTCAGCATTTTCCGGCAGCTTCCTGTGGTCGCGGGCAATGACGTCATTGCCCGCGACCACAGGAAGCCGCCGGAAGACGCTGAATGAAGCCCGGGATCGTCATGTCGGCAGCGGCGGGACGGCGCGACAGGACAGTGATAAGTATGATTTTACTTTACAGGTGTGCCGCGCAAGGGGGGGGGAACCCTGGATCTTGATGGGGGGGCCTGTATACCTCTGGGGCTGCTGCTGTATACTCGCGTATAAGCCGAGGGGGGACTTTTCAGCCCAAATTTTGGGCTGAAAAACTCGGCTTATACGCGAGTATATACGGTAAATCCCTTTTGCTGTACTGAGCATGAACAGAAGAAGGGTACATCTCCCACCCCTATGTCTGGTGTTGATGACGGATCCGTTAAAAAAAAAAAAAAACGATTAGTGGACATCCGTTGCCATTCATTTGAACAGATCAGTGCTTGTCCGTGTGGTCCATGAAATTCAAGGATCCACACGGATTTTAAAATGTAGCAGTGTGAAAGCAGCCTAAGGCTACGTTCACACGCTATGTAATTGCTGCACTTTTTTACGGATCCGCTAATGCAGTGAAATGCATTGATGTCAACTGTTCCAGCCAAGTGAATGCATTTCACTGTTTTCCATTCACATGCTGTGCTTTTTATGCATCAGCTTTTGGCCTGAAAAACGGATGCGTAAAAAGAATGAGCTTGACAATTCTTTTTGCACTATTCACCTGCGCTTTTACTTACCTTGCTGTGCTCCCCCAGGGATTTTTCTTCATCCCTAGATCGTAGGACCTGTGCAGGACCTTAAACAGCACCATGTGACCAAGCAATGTTACCCGGTCACATGACGGGCTGCAGGGTCCTAGAGGCTGTGCTCGCTGCGGCCCGGGAGGGATGAGAGGAGATCACCGGCGGAGCGCAGCGAGGTAAGTAAAAGCGCAGCAGAATAACACTGCTTTCTGTGAGGATCCGTTCTTGGTGCAGTTTTGCACCAAATACTGATCCTCAAAAAACGAAGCAATTACGCTGGTGTCTGAACCCAGCCTAAGACATTGAAACTAATTTGCGCAGATATATTTAGTACTTCTTACTGATGTACTAAATCTCTAGACGTCCAAACCCAAACATAAGTAGATTACCAAGCAGAACTTTCACAATCAAAATAGATGGTCCACGCAAAAAATAATCTAGTACAAAGAGTCATGGCATAAGGATACAAATATTCGACATTGGATTGAGATCCTCTATCCCTTTTAGACTGGTTTCACCCTTGCATATTTTTCAATCCATGTGGTTGAATGAAATTCACCCATAATCACCTGGATAGTCATGGACAGAGACTGATTCACATGTGCACGGATGGCCACTTATGGCAATGTGACATTGCCATAACTGATCTGTTTTCTGTCACCTGGTATATGGGAGAGGGGCTCCTTCTGGCTTCTGAGCATGCTTAGTCCTTAGTCAGTTTCACAAATTCGTGCTCAAATCAATTTTCCATAACTTTATTAATCTTGACATTTAGTCATGGATACGTGTCTGTCTGTGATTTTGCAGATTGCTCCATCGCTTCATTGGTGAACACAGGATACCATGGGTGTATGGTTTGCTGTCCACTAGGAGGCGACACTAAGCGAATTAAAAAAGCTGGCTCCTCCTCAGCAGTATACACCCCTAGGTCTGGAGTTGGGACTAATCAGTTTAAGCTTTCTTTCAGCAGGAGGCAGATGTGACTCTGTACCTTTTCTAGTCTGATCACACCTGATAACTTTAACTTCATTTTTAATTTTCTTTTAACGCTCTCTATCTCAATCTCTTGTTGTACGCTGGTCCATTGTCGCGATCTCGCCCTTCTCTGCCTGTACCCCCCTCCAAAGGTCCCATGAGCCATCTTTAGAAACTGGCCAGATCTGTGTTAGGAAACAGAGGTGGGCTCCATGGGCAAAACGGATGTGAGGGCGATCTGGCTACGGCATCTGTCACCCCCATTGATCGCTAGGGTTGATTCGGTTTCACACCAAGGGCAAGCACAAGAGTAGATTACGCCATACATGGCAGAGTATGCAGCAAACCTTAAAGGGCATTGGCAGCACATATGCTGAGGTTGGATGAGTGCAGCTCACTCCCCATTAGCATCTGCACGATATGCCCCAGACAGGGTAAGCTGCTGATTATTATTATTTATTTAGATAGCGCCATTAGGTTCCATGGCGCTTTACATGAGGATAGGGGAGACCAGCACAATTACAATAACTCTAGACAATCGGGACATACAGGAGGGGGAGGGGACCCTGTCCACGAGGGCTCAGTGTCTACGAGGGGCGGGTGGGGATACAGTAGGCTGGGGGAGTGTCAGTTATGGGGCGGCCGCCTGGGTCTCATGGCAGGTTGTAGGCTTGATGGAATAGATGAATCTTCAGGTGACACTTGAAGCTTCTCAGGGTCTGAGAGTGTCTGACGTGTTGGGGCAGGGAGTTCCAAAGTATGGCAGATGCCCGGAAGTCCTGAACACGGTTGTGCGACAAGAAGATGCGGGGGGAGCAGAGGAGGAGTTCTTGGGAGGACTGGAGGTTGCGTGAGGGTAGGTATCGGGAGGCCAGGGCGGAGATGTATGGTGGGGATAGGTTGTGTATCGCTTTGTATGCCATGGTTAGTGTTTTGAACTGGCATCTCTTAGAGGCGGGGAGCCAGTGCAGGGCTTGGCAGACGGAAAGACGGGGGTAGCGGGAGGACAGATCGATTAGTCGGGCAGCAGAATTGAGGATGGATGGGAGAGGTGTAAGGGAGTTGACAGGGAGGACAGTGAGAAGGAGGTTGCAGTAGTCAAGGCGGGAGATAAGAGCATGAATAAGTGTTTTAGTGGTTTCGTGGGTAAGGAAGGAGCGGATCCGTGAGATGTTTCTAAGCTGGAGCCAGAGGGATGTGGTGTGGGGTTTGAAAGAAATGGAGGAGTCAAGGATTACCCTGAGGCACTTGGCTTGGGAGACTGGGGAGAGGGTGCAGTCATTGACGCAGATGGATAGGTTGGGAAGTGGGGGGGAATTTCTTGGGGGGGAAGACTATGAATTCAGTTTTGTCCATGTTGAGTTTAAGGAAGCGAGCAGAGAAGGATGAGATGACGGAAAGGCATTGTGGAATTTTGGAGAGTAGGGAAGTGATGTCGGGGCCGGACAAGTAGATTTGGGTGTCGTCGGCGTAGAGGTGGTACTGGAGGCCGTGGGACTCAATGTGTTGCCCTAGGCCGAGAGTGTATATGGAGAAAAGTAGTGGTCCCAGGACCGAACCTTGGGGGACTCCGACAGAAAGGGGGTAGGGTGTGGAGGAGGTGTGTCAGTGGAAGTCACTGAAGGTTCGATCTGCTAGGTATCAGGAGATCCAAGAGAGGGCAAGGTGGGTGATGCCGAGGGATTCCATTATCCGGAGGAGATGGGAGTGGTTAACTGTGTCGAAGGCGGCAGACAGGAGGAGGATGGAGTAGTGGCGTTCTTGGCGGCAAGTAGGTCGTTGGTGACTGGTCAGGGCTGTTTCGGTATAGTGGAGTGGAGGAGTCTGAAGCCGGACTGTAGGCGGTCGAAGTGGGAGCAGGAGGAGAGGTGAGGACAGTTCGGAGTGGATGTGTTGTTCGAGTAGCTTAGAGGCGAATGGGAGAAGAGATATGGGGCAATAATTGGAGACAGAGGTAGGGTCGAGGGAGAGTTTTTTTTTTTTTTTTAAGGATGGGCGTGATTAGGGTGTGTTTGAAGGCCGAGGGGGAAGGCGCCAGTGGTAAGTGATAGGTTGAAGAGGTGGGTGAGGGCTGGGATGAAAATGGAGGTGTGGTTGGGAATGAGGTGGGATGGGAGCAGGTCGTGTGAGCGCTGGTGGTGAGGTGTGATTTCGACAGGAGCGAGGAGGGTTGGTCTTCAGTTATGGGGGGGGAAGTGGCTAATGGAGGAGGAGGGCTGTGTAGGTGAGAGGGGGAGTTGTGGGGGTAGTCGGCCAAAGCTGTTTCTGATCTTGTTGATCTTCTCCTTGAAGAAGGTCGCAAAGTCTTCAGCAGAGATGAGGGGGGAGGAGTAAGGAGTTGAAAGTTTTGAAGAGCTGTTTGGGGTTGCGGACAGAGAGGTTATTAGGGATGAGAAGAAGGCTTGCTTGGCAGTAACACGTGCCGTCTTGAAGTCAGTGAGGGATTGTTGATGATATTTATTCATTTATATAGCGCTATTAATTCTATAGCACTTTACATTTGCAACACACGGTCCCTTCAGCCATGCTGGCAGAAATAAATCACAGGATCTGCCACCTTACTATAAGACAAGAAATTCAGCAGCCAGGTGCCTATATCAGTCTGTTAATACAGGATTTGCACCACTCCCCAGTGCACGGGTCTGCCTACAGAAATAATCATAGGATCCACCACCTTGCCAGTGAGCAGGAAATCCAGCAGCCATGCACCCTATAGCTGTCAATTAAAGAAGGTCACGGTATCAACACTATTTCCCAACACACATAACTGCCTGCAAGAATAACTATAGGGTCTGCCACCTCATCAGTAAGCAGAAAATACAGCAGACATACAACCTATATCCCTCCTTTAAGGCACGTTACAATATTTGTGCCATTATCCAGTACACACAACTACTTGCATCACAACTGCCTGCAAGATTAGTTTGTAGTATCTGCCACCTCACCGGTAACCATAACAACCGGCTACCCGAAGTCCTACGTCTGCTTGTTACACCCTAATGCTGCAGAATCTGCACCACAAGAAGGCCGCAGAAGTCTGAGCACCTTAGCATTGGCCAACATGGTCAAACATCATAGCGGACAAAAATGAATATAGGTCAGCATGGTCAAGGATGATTAACACACATCATCCACCTCGTCATAAAGTGCAATGACAGTCTTAACAGTCAATACATTATCCAGCAAGCCAAAACTATATTGCAGCGGCGTACAGGAACTGCCTCGCTGTTCAGTGAACCAGAGTTACCCATGTACCACTTGACATCCTGCAGCAGTAACCATGGCATGACCACTACTCCGTAAACCAAGTCTATCAAACATGTACCATACAGCTGTCATATACAGAGAAGTGCAGACTCTGCCCTCTATACAGTAAGACTAACCCTCAATGTCCTGTACTCTTACCCTTAATGTGACCTATAACACCTGCCCACTGTTGAGAAAGTGGTCAGAATTACCATTTACGGAATAATCCAGCAACATTGACCAGTTTCTCTGCTTGCTGCTCAGGAAGTCTGAACTGTCAGTTTCCATGTATCATTTAGTGGACTGGACGTGACTTGCCATAAATTATTCTTGTTGGCGATTATGTAATCAGCCACTTTATCAGAGGGCAATCTGGAAACCACCCATCCTATGCCCATCTGCGGTAAAGGTAGCTACATAACTATCAGGGCACATGACTGCATGCACCACAAGACTACCTGCAGGATTAGTTTATGGGATTTGACAATTTACTACTGAGTAAGGGATCCAGGCTTCCAAGTATCCAATTCCTCGATCCTTTAGCAGGTTACAGGATCGGTATCACTATCCAGTACACACATCCATCTGCAGGATTGGTCCATTGCCTGCAGAATTGGTCCATGGGGCTTACCACACCTCGGTAAGCAAGAAACCCTGCTATCATGTATCCTATAGCTTTCTCAAACCCTAAATCTGGTCGGCAACAGTATATCGATCTTTTCATATATTCTGTAACCAGGTTGAGCAGCCTTCTGACACCATATAGCTGACAAACACGGTTAGAATGCACCGTCCCTCCCTATCAATGTTTCCACGGTGGTTATGGAATCTGTCAACTGCCCGCAGGTCAGAATACCAACCACTATAACATATAAAATTGTTGCGTGGCACACACTTTCAAGTCTTTTTGTAAGGTCGGATTCCATACTCGTACACAGAATTAAGATATACTCTGAGGTGCACATATACCGTCTTTCCCCGAAAGTAAGACCCTGTCTTATATTTTTTTTGGGGCCAAAAGTGGCCCCATGTCTTACTTTCGGGGGGGGGGGGGTCTTATATTGGCAGCCCCAGCCACTTCAGCCTCCCATCCACACACACCCACCCACCCTACACTTACAAACACATACACACTTACAAACACATACACACACACTTACAAATATACGCACACATACACACACACACACACATACACTTACACACAAACATACACTTACAAACACACACATATACACACACACACTGCTTCTTACCAGCTCCCCTGGCCTTCAGTGTGGCTCCTTGCTGTCCCCCGGTGTGTCCAGGCTCCTCCAGTGTCCTGCAGCTGCAGCCGCGCATGATGTCATCTGGCCGCGCCCACTGCTTCCTGGGAGCCAATCAGAGCTGGAGCCGGGCTGCTGTGACTTAAGGCTGGGCACACAGCATGTTCGGCTGTGATTAACCCCGTCTGCTCCAGCGCGGCTGCAGCTGCAGGACACTGGAGGAGCCTGGACACACAGGGGGACAGGTACTGGCCTTATATTCCCCAGCGCCCCCCCCAGGCGGCCTTACTTTTGGGGGGGCCTTATATTAACAGACCCCCCCTGTTCCCCCTACCCTGCCTTACTTTCGGGGGGGGGTCTTACTTTCGGGGAAACACGGTATATTGTTACTTGACCACAACGTGACGTATGACTCGGACCTTTCATTAGACCTAAGCTGATAGCTATCACAGTGTGTCAGACTCCCAGCTACATCATTATCACAGATTGGGCTGTAAGGTCTCTTTGTACCCATGTCTGTCTGTTGCCTCTTAATTCTCTTTTTTTTGAGAGGACCGTCAAGTAGTCTGACCAACCACAACTCAAACCCTACAGCCAGATGCAAAGTCTCTCGTGGGCTGCAACAGAAGTACAGGCGCAGATCTTGGCCTTCCCTCAGCTCTCAACCTCTGAGACGCACAAGGATGGTAACATCCTGGACCTGATCTTTTTGTCTGGCTCTGCTCAACCTCCTCCTTAGATAATTCACCTCTTTCCCTCTCTGACCACAATATTCTCTCCTCCATGCTCACAAACCCTTGCCCACCTCAACACAGTCTGACCTATCACACACTCAGAAACCTACAAGCCATTAATCCACATACATTCACAAACTCTCTACACTCATCACTGTCCCCAATCTCCTCATTCTCCTGTCCCGATCTGACAGTAAATCACTTAAATGACTCTCTCAGAAGCTCCCTGGACTAAGTAGCGCCCCCACCCTCAGAACCTCCAAACGCAGAGTGAAACAGCCCTTTGCTCACATCAAAAACTTGATTCCTCCAGCGATACTCTAAGTGCTGAACGTGTATGGAGGAAAACTCGCACTCCAGAAAACATCATTCACTATAAATTTATGCTGAGAACTTACAACTCTGCCCTTCACCTCGTCAAACAGACCTACTTCACCACCCTAATCTCCTCACTATCCAACAACCCAAAAAAATTTGACACCTTTCACTCTCTCCTCAGCAGGGCTGTATTTGGAGTTCCTGCTGCCCTAGACACTGTCAGCGGTTAATATGTCACAATACCAGGATCTGGGGATCTTCTATTTTGAGGTCAGGGGCTCTCTGATGCGATGTTGCTGCCTGTCTCGCGCTGTCGTCCTCTTTTTGACACTGCAGTGCGGTGGACAAGAGAGCATTAACTGGTTAATAAGTATGGTGTGTACAATCTGAGCCATAAACACCTCCTCCCCCCCCCCCCCCCCGATATGTCCAGCAGACATTCTGGGACAGTGATGGTGAACCTATGGCACGCATGCCAGGGAGGGCTCTCAGAGCCCTCACTGCTGGCACGCGGTCTCGCCTCTCTCTGCTGATTTAAACTGATGGCAACAGCAATTCAAAGCTGTGCCGAATCGCAGGAGACATTTCTCCTCTCTCCCACACTCTCCTAGACCGTCACCGTCGCGTGCATGACCTCATGCGGCGGTGCTGGCGTCAGGTGACTGCCCGGTCATGTGAATGTGCTCAGCTGAGTGCGGTCACATGATCCTGGCGCCACAGAGGACTTGAGCGGACGATCAGTGGTGGAAGCGGGTGATTTTTTTCTTTAAACTATATATGGCAACCAGGATGCAGGCATCACTACAAGGGGACAAATATGGGGCATTACTACTGTGTGGGGGCAGGATGGAACATTATTTCAGGATAGGGGCAGGATGGGGCATAACTACAGGATGGGGCAAGACTAGCAGATTCGGGCATGAAGGAGCATTACTTCATGATGGGGGCAGGATGGAACATTACTACACAATAGAGGCAGGATGGAGCATTACTAAAGGATGGGGCAATACTACCAGATGGGAGCAGGAGGAGGCATTACTATAGGATAGGGCAAGATGGGGCATTACTAGAGGATGTGGGCAGGATGGGGCATTACTGCATCATGGGGGCAAGATCAGGGCTGCGGAGTCAAGGAGTCAGATTCAGGGAAATTAAGGAGTTGGATGTTTGGCTCACCGACTCTACAGCCCTGTACAGGATGGCACAATGCTACATGATGGGGGCAGGATGGGGCATTACTACAGGATGGGGACAAAGATGGGGACATTATTACAAGAAGAGGATCAGGATGGGGACATTACTACACAATAGGGACCAGAATGGGGACATTACTACAATATAGGGAGCAGGATGGGGCATTACTACAAGAAAGGGAGAAGGATGGGACAATACTACAAAATGGGGACCAGGATGGGGACATTACTACAAGAAGGGGACCAGGATGGGGACATTACTACAAGAAGGGGACCAGGATGGGGATATTACTACAAGAAGGGGATCAGGATGGGGACATTACTAAAAGAAGTGGATTAGGATGGGGACATTACTACAAGAAGAGGATCAGGATTGGGACATAACGTCTAGGAGAGGGTCAAGACGGATCATCAGGATTTCAGGACTGCAAGCACTGTACAGGGAATAGAGTTGGCATCTGCTGGCTCTGCCCCTGGCAGGTTTTTAACGTAGCATCTAGGGACAGAGTTAGGACTGTGTCTACCAGGGCCCACCGTGAAGTTGGTGAGGCAGCTTACTGTACGTTTTTTGCAAAAACGTATAAACCAAAAGGCCCTGTTTTTTGTCACGGCACTTGCTATTTATAATTTTTACAGCAGAGCGCCTTTTGTGTGACATTTATACGGTTTTTGCATTGGTTTTTCATGTTTTTGGTGGGGATTGGTCGCAGTTCACACTGCTGCTTCCAATGTGTGCAGACTCATATTCTTTGGCTCCATGTTCACCCCTGCTGGCAACAGCAGAAATTGGAGGCACCCGCCCCTCCCCTATGAAGTCTGCACACAAAGCTGCCAGCCACACACCCTTAGGGTATGTGCTCACGGTCCGGAGGAGCTGCTTGTTGGACGCAGCTCCTCCGGACCTGAGGGAAGCCGCGGGTGGCCGCAGAGAGACCGCAGCCGCCCGGTACTCACCATGTGCGGCGGGTGCGGGGCGGCTTCTCCCTGCTGTCTCTCTGTGGCAGCCGCTTCCAACTCCGCAGCATGAAATGAACATGCTGCGGAGGAGCGGACTGCCGGCAACCCGCACCGCAGCTCCAAAGACGCTGCAGGTGGGTTAAGCATAGTGAGGATGGGATTTCTTGAAATCCCATCCACTATGCTGATACTGTACTACGCAGCGCTTTGGACGCAGCGCAAAGACGCTGCGTCCAAAACGCTGTGTATCCTGATCGTGTGCACGCACCCTTACAAGGTGAGATTTTTCTGTGCTCTCCCGCGCCCTGCCTAGAGGTATGTACACACTGGCAGGTTTTTAACGTAGCATCTAGGGACAGAGTTAGGACTGTGTCTACCAGGGCCCACCGTGAAGTTGGTGAGGCAGCTTACTGTACGTTTTTTGCAAAAACGTATAAACCAAAAGGCCCTGTTTTTTGTCACGGCACTTGCTATTTATAATTTTTACAGCAGAGCGCCTTTTGTGTGACATTTATACGGTTTTTGCATTGGTTTTTCATGTTTTTGGTTGGGATTGGTCGCAGTTCACACTGCTGCTTCCAATGTGTGCAGACTCATATTCTTTGGCTCCATGTTCACCCTGCTGGTAACAGCAGAAATTGGAGGCACCCGCCCCTCCCCTATGAAGTCTGCACACAGAGCTGCCAGCCACACACCCTTACAAGGTGAGATTTTCCTGTGCTCTCCCGCGCCCTGCCTAGAGGTATGTACACACTGGCAGGTTTTTAACATAGCATCTAGGGACAGAGTTAGGACTGTCTCTACCATAGCCCACCGTGAAGTTGGTGAGGCAGCTTACTGTACGTTTTTTGCAAAAACGTATAAGCCAAAAGGCCCTGTTTTTTGTCACGGCACTTGCTATTTATAATTTTTACAGCAGATCGCCTTTTGTGTGACATTTATACGGTTTTTGCATTGGTTTTTCATGGCTCTGCCCCTGTGCAGCACTTGTGACGACCACTGCAGTGATTTAGGTAAATTGCTATGTTGGCACTTCGCTATAAATAATTAGGTTTTGGGTTGCAGTTTTGGCACTCGACCTCGGAAAGGTTCGCCATCACTATTGTAGGATTACTATATGGATTTTATTATTAAAGTATGGACACACTGTCGTGAAACTCGGATGAGTGCAATGCGTCATTTTATCGCATTTCACTCGGACCAATGTTATTCAATGTCTGGGAGCACATTGGCAAGTGTCGGATGCTTTTTTATCATCCATATACTGGATGAGAAAAAAGTCGCAACATGCTGCGACAGCATGTGATTCACACGCGAGACTCGCCAATGTAAGTCTATGGGTCAAACAAAATCACGGACCGCACACGGACCATCCAAGAGACATCCGGTTTTTTTTCACTGATACTTTATCATTCTGTAGCTAAGACAACTGTAAAATGTTCGTAAATGATTCTACAGTTAATCGCTGCTGCAAAAGAAAAACAGATTGCACTCGGATGTGATCAGAGAATCTGAGAAAAATGTCGGACACTCGCATAGCACTTGCATGCCAAACGGATGACTGTACCCAATTTGTTATATATTTTAGGAGTTTGAGTTGGTCCATTTTCTACTGACTCCACCAAAATGGTCTCATACTCCACTGCCCATGCTGCAAGTCTGTGGGCCGCCCTGTCCCATTTGGCATGCTGCAGCTCTATGGGCCGCCCCTCCCCCATATTGCATGCTACAGCAGGTCTGTGTGGGCTGCTCCCATCCCCACCCCCATATGCAATGCCTCAAGTGCCTAAGGGTAAATACGGCCCTGTCCTCTACTCATAATACAGGGCATACCTTACTTATGGCGGTGACCTCCAGCAGAGTATATCGCCCTGGAAGCCGGGAACTGTGAACCGCAGAGTCCTATCTTGAATAGAGCAGACGTGCACAGGACTACATCTGTCCCACTGTGGCATTGCATATGGGTTTGAGGGGGATGGAAGCGACCCACACAGACCGGGGCTTCAGCAGGCACTGCAGCATGGCATATGGGCCATACGTGCTGCAGTGCCTGCTGCAGCCCAGGTCTGTGTGGGCCGCTCCCATCCCCACCCTCCCACCCTCATATGCAATGCTGTCGTTCCTGCTGCAGCCCAGGTCTGTGTGGGCTGCTCCCATCCCTCCCATCCCCCATATCATATGGGGGATGGGAGTGGCCCACACAGACCTGGGCTGCAGCAGGCACTGCAGCATTGCATAGATATGGGAGTGAGCAGCCCACACAGACCTGTGCTGCAGCAGCCTGCAAGCACTACAGCATTGCATAGATATGGGGGGATGGGAGTGGCCCACACAGACATGAGCTGCAGCAGGCACTGCAGCATTGCATATGGGCCATATGCAATGCTGCAGTGCCTACTGCAGGCAGCCCAGGTCTGTGTGGGCCAACGCCATCCCTACCCAGGCCCCATATCCAATGCTGCAGCCCAGGTCTGTGTGTGCATATGGCCCATATGCAATGCTGCACTGCCTGCTGCAGCCCAGGTCTGTGTGGGCCACTCCCATCCCCCCATATCTATGCAATGCTGCAGTGCCCGCTGCAGCCCAAATCTGTGTGGGCCGCTCCCATCCCCCCACATGATATGGGGGTGGGGGGAGGGATGACAGCGGCCCACACAGACCTGGGCTGCAGCGATTTCTATCGGACAGCATCGGATTTCACAAAATCGTAGTGTGAAACCAGCCTTACTGTTTTAAATTTTAAAATTTGGAGAGATGTAATAAGGGAGTTTAATTGAAACCATGGCAGAACTGTGCAGTGCCTTAAAGGCCATTAAAAAGGATCCCAAAAGCTCAGACCATATTGAATAGGAGTACTCTTTATGCATCAGATGGCCAAGTTCTCCAAAAAATATGATGTAATGGTCATGGGAGATTTGAACTATCCAGACATTTGTTGGGAATCTCTCTCAGGCAAAACAGGTCCAGCAAATTCTTATCCTCTCTTGCTGACAACATTATCTTCCAAAAGGTAGAGGAGAAAACAGCTACCTTGGATCTAATCCTTATAAGCAGGGGGAAGTGGTTGAAGTGGTAAGGGTGGCTGGGACTCTAGGATGCAGTGATCATGCTTTCATGGAATTTTGAATAACTAGAGACGGAAGACCTGTGAAGACTCAGACTTCAAAGTTGGATATCAGAAAGGCAGATTTTAAGGGACTTAGAAAAAGGATTGGAGGGGTCCAATGGCTGGATGTCCTTAAGGACAGAAATGTCCAGAATGGATGGGATATTTTGAAAAGTGAGATTCTCAAAGCACAATTGTTAATAATCCCTAAAACAGGGAAGAATAGGGAACCACAATAGATGAACACTGAGCTTTTAACGTATGCTAAAAAGGAAGAAGTATATATGGTGCAGGTTTATAAACTGGTGATTATACATTGAACTCTACTCTTGTATTGATTTCCAAATGTAAATTCATAACTTGTATTCACTGATTTATCTTAGTTTGTATGACTTGTAATGCTTTTTCCTTGCTTCTTTTAAAAATGAATAAAAAAAAGAGATTGACCATAAAAAGGAAGAAGTAAATGTTTATCAAATGAAAAAGAGCACTATGTATGATACACAACAGCGCATCTTAAATCCCCTTAAATAGTGGGCACGGAAAACTTTGCGTCACCGACATTGGACAGACCCAGTATGTCTAGGTGAATTTGCAGGCACTGCAGCAGTTCCCGCACGATCGCCACTGGGTCCGCAGCTGACCTTACAGCTGAGACCCGGCACTGACTGCCAGGAATGATGCCGTGCCACTCCTAGCAGTTTAACCCCCTAAATACTGTGATCAATAGCAAGGCAAAGTGTCAGAGCTGCGAGCAGCTCTGACACATACTTTATAATCCACTACAGTGCTAATGCACTATAGTGGATTATATGAGTGATCAGGATCATGGAGGGAGTAATAAAGATGGCAGAAGAGGGATGTTTTTGTGTTCTTTTTCCAAACAAATTATTTTTCATGATGTGGTGTATTATTGACTAGTTACTTAGAGGTTCCTAATGGCTGGGTCCAACATTAGGCCGACATTATGAACTTCGGACTTAGTGCCAGCTAACAATATATAGCTGGCATTAACCCCTTATTACCCAGTGTGCCACCCCCACAGGGCAGATGGAAGAGTTGGGTGCAGCACCAGCAAAAGGCGCTTCTGTTAATGCGCTATTTTCTGGAGCTGCCGGATGCAATTCACAGCACGGGGGTCCAGAACATTTGGGCCGCTCTACGCCGAGGATTACAGCTCCCAGCTGCCTAGTTATATGTGGCTGGAAACAAAAAATATGGCGAAGCCCAGTGTAGTTTTTTTTTTTTTTGTCTATTTTAATTATTTCAAGAAAGATTTAAAAAAAAAAAATAAATGGCCCCCATGTGTGTTTGATTACCAGCCAGGCAAAACTAGGCAGCTGGGGGTTGGATTGCAGCACATAGCTGCCTGCTGTACCTGTGCTGGTGTCCAAAAATACAGCGGAGCCCCACATCACACTATTGAAACGCTTTTTTTTTTTTCGTTTTCAAAATCTGCATTAAAAGAATGTGGCACAAACGCACCAACATTTGTGCAGATCCTTGAAACATGCAGCACATAATCTACATTGGCACATAGCCTAAAAGGCGATGTCCCATAAAGGGACTAATAATAATAATCTTTATATAGCGCCAACATATATTCCGCGGCACTTTACAGATCAGAGATTCATACATAATAAGTCATAAGACTGTTGTGGAAAATACCATAATTAAAGCAAAAAATTACTACCTTGCTCGTAAGAGCTTGCAGTCTACAATGAGGGGGTGATGCAAAGTACAGATGCTTATTTGCAATGAAGGTCCAGCCATCTTGAGGAAATATGGAGTAGATATGAGCGGAGTAAGTGGCCATGAGCCAATCTGTGTAGAGCTTTTGAGTCTGGTGAAGTTTTACAGGTTATCTACTACTTCTCTTAACTTATGTCTAAATTACTTTGATTAGGGAGAATGATAGGCCGCCTAAAAAGATGTGTTTTTAGGGGGAGCTTTAATTATGTAAGCTGTGGATAGTCCTAATTTCTTGAGGTAGAGCATTCCAGAGAATTGGTGCAGCGCGGGTGAAGTCTTGGAGCCGGTAATGGGAGGTTCGGATTAGTGCAGATATTAGTCTAAAGTCCCTCCCAGAGTGAACAGAACAGGTAGGGTGATAAACAGAGATGAAGGTAGAGAGGTAGGGAGGTGCTGCACTGTGAAGAGCTTTGTGGGTGAGAACAAGCAATTTGAATTGGATCCTAGTGTATGGGCAGCCAGTGCAAAGACTAGCACAGAGCGGAAGCATTCGAGTAATGGTTAGATAGGTGACCCTGGCTGCTGCATTAAGGATGCACTGGATAGGGGAGAGTCTAGTGAGGGGGTGGCCAATTAATAGAGAATTGCAATAATCAAGGTGGGAGTGGATCAGGGCCACTGTGAGGGTTTTAGTTGTTTCCATGGTGAGGAAGATTCTAGAGATGTTCTTCAGGTGCAGGTGTCAAGAGCAGCCGAGAGAGTGTTTATAGGAAGTGAATGAAAGATCAGTATCGCACATAACACCCAGACAGCGAGCCTGCTGCTGAGGCATTATCGTGGTGCCGCACACTGAGAGGGAGATGTCAGATTTAGTTTAATGGACGTCGGGATCAGAAGAAGTTCAGTTTTCGAAAGGTTGAGTTTCAGATAGAGAGTGGGCATGATATTGGAAACTGTCTTTAGACAGTCATTGGCGTTCTGTAATACAGCGGGGGGAAGAAGTATATAGTTGTGTCATCAGCATAAAGATGTTACTAGAAGCGAAATCTGCTGATGGTCTGTCCACTAAGGGCCCTGTAATGAGAGAGAAGAATGCCAAGGACTGAACCCTAAAGGTACCGTCCCAGGGCTGTGGAGTCGGTAAGCCACAGTTGCGACTCCAACTCCTGGATTTTATCAGATTCCGACTCCGACTCTGGCTCCTTCATAAATGGCCAATTCATAACAATAAATTTACTGTTGTAAAATATTAACATCGTGCTTATTCAGTTTCTCACCATCATATAAGTAATCAGACCACTTAGAGCAAAAACTATATTTATTAGAATACAATTAGAATATAGCAAATAACTTTTATAAACTTTTATAAACTGTAAGTAAATATGCAATACACACTGTTATGCAGTTAATAAGAAAAAATCTATAAATTTGTCCTCAGAAAAAGTATTGCCTCTGTCAGATCCTCCTTCTTGGATGCCCTAAAATCTGATCTAATTATTTTGAGAGCAGAGAACAACCTCTCTACACTAACTTGGGTTGGTGGCAAAGCAGTAACCACTCGGGCAACATCTCTGACAACGTCAGGATACAGAGGATTCGCTTGTTGCACTGTTATTTTTGATGAACGGTCACATTTTTCAATTTCTTTTAGTGCACATGAAAAATTCTGCTGAAATGTACTGGCTGTGTTCTTTGATGGGGATGACTCTTCTTCTATGCGGGAACGCTTTGCACGGTCCTTGTGATCCAAATATTTTTCAAAATGAAATTCTTCATCAGTTGATGATGAGGGTGAAGATGTGGCAGGACGACCAAATTCTTCTTGTTCCTCCTGACTGTTCTGCAACCCTTTCATCCTTACTGCTATTTCAAACAGAGCTTCTTTTCCTTTACTTAGCTGTTGATCATCTAGAAGAATCCGATGCATTGGGTCTACATAAACAGCTGCCAAAATAATGTTATTTTGTAATAGTAGCTCCTCTCTCCGTTTCATTGATGTAGCAATGCCACTTGCAATTAACCCTCCTCTTCGGGACAGGCGAAACATCAGGTTCTTCCACTCCTTTAAGAAACTACCTGGGTTAAGTCCTCTGCTTGTAATTTTTTTGTCACTGTAAATGGGTGCTCTAGCAATTTTTCCAGCTCAGTCACCTGATTCCACTGACTTTTAGCGTCAGTTGAGGGTTAGCCATGTCTACAAGAAAGGTATTCAGTTCAACCAAGCGCTGAATCATTAAGTAAGTACTGCCCCATCGTGTGGCTTGATCAATAATTGCCCCTTTTCAAGCACGTCTCTTCAAAATTGAGTCAACTTTAGGGGTTTTGGCAACAGTAGCCAATTTTCTCACCTTGCCAATCAGTGCAGCAGCATGTCCTTCTTGCAGACTGTCTCTTATAGCCAGCTGTAGCGTATGCATAACGCAGCGCATGTGATGAATGAAAGAACGTATTGACACAGTTTCAACAAGATCATCTAAACTATCATGTTGCTGTTCATCTGAAGCAACTTCAGTTTGCTACTCATTTACAATACTGTGTTCCTCTATTTCAAACATTTCTGTGTCTGTGGACCCAGAACGTTCTTCTAGCTGCTGGTCACCATCATTACTCTCATTCATTAGTTTAATAGTACTTATCATATTTGAAGCATTGTCAATTACAACAGAAAGAATTTGCTCTTTTTTAAGTTCATAGTCTTGCAGAACCTTTTCCACCAAGACCTGGAGAAACTCACTGGTGTGATGAGCTTTGGTGTCTTTTACTGCCAATGTCTTGGTAACTATTTCATTTTTGTCACAAACAAATCGGACATTGATGGCAAAATAGTTCACTCTGTGACGTGTGCAGGCATCCATTTTAAGAGACAGAAAGCGTCCCTTGAGAGTTTTTTTAAGTTCTTCCTTTTGTTTAAAAGCTTCTTCGATTACTAATTTTCTAATACTCTCTCTCTCCAGAGAAACACCAAGCTTGCGGGCCATTTCCCCATTCAGACACATAAAAGCTGGTCGTCAAAATAATGAAATAGGCACACTAACCTTTACAACAAGCTCTATGATCTGTTTTTTAAATGTATCTACTGTCATTGTCACAGTAACTTTGTCACTGACAAAATATCTTGCAACTGATGGCTGCAAAGTTCTCTGCTCCTTTGTTTGGCTGGAAGAGCTGGGCACTGGTTCATTGGTTTGGATGCAGTCTTTCTCATCCACTGCTTTCAGTACTTCTGGATGAAAGCGCTGTAAATGTCTCTTTAATTTAGAAGCTCTGGTAGGAAAATTTTTACCTTTGCCTGAATATGCACTCATCTTGGCTTCTCAGCATTTGTTTTCGTCTGGATCATTTGTCATACACTGACAGACATAATGTTTTCTATCTTGAGTGATGGTGAAATGTTCAAATACAGCTGATTTAATGTGACGCTTCATTGACATTCTCAGGTTTTTTATTCTGCATTCACAATCCAAATGACAATTGTTTTTCCTAAAAACAATTGTACAAAATTATTGCCAGGTCGTACAACTGATATAGTGGGCAGTAATACTGTTATTATTCCTCATGTACTCGCAGTTAACTGATGCAAAGTTTGTTGAAAGGATAATACTTCTTACAGTCTTCCTCCTCTGAGATGCAGGCAGCTGTGAGATGCTTGGAAGACGCACACCTAGTATGATCCAGTCTAGAGGAGGAGCTTTACCACTAAGAATTTGCAACACATTTTCACTTTCAATTTCATACATTGTAAGTAGGGGGGTTGGGGCAGCATGAGGTTAACCAAGTATAAGATTACAAAACCTATATATGAAAAGAGTCTTTCAGCCAATAATTAGAATATAAACATTTTTACTTTATTAGAATACTCAGATAAAATACATTTTTATACATAACAAAGTATATTCACAATGATTGTGCTCAATAGTTGCAAGAGACCTGTAATCCCACCATTTATTTACAAGAAAGAGGAATATAATATTTTCATACAACAATATAGTTTTATTTCCATTGTTCATGCATAAAATATCATATAGGTGTATTTTCAAAAAAAGGGGACAGAGGAATATATTCCTGAACTGTACGTATTGTTTCCCAGGAGACCATCCAATATTTCACTTATCGTGACATGCACGCTGTAAACATCAATTTCAATAAAATCTCTGTATATATGTAAGTGTTTTATTTATAATATAATCAATATGATCACTATAAAGTGCATAAATATATAAAGTGCCAATGTGCAAAAAGTTCTTTGTGCTGAAATGTGAAAAAATGTGATATGTGTGCGCTCTCACTGAACTAGCATAGCAAAGATGGTCTAGTGGTAATTCTCTACGACAAAAGATTACCTACGGGCAGGGGCATAACTACAATAGGTGCAGGGTTGCGATCGCACCCAGGCCCTGCAGCCTAGGGGGGGCCCAAAAGTCCCTTTGGCCTATAGAAAAGGACTAATACTACTAAAGATTTGCAATAATTGGGGGCCCCATTGGAGCATTCGCACCGGGGCCCCTGGGCCTGAAGTTACGCCACTGCCTACGGGGCTGTCACAGGTTCAAGCTGCTCATCAGCCACATAAAAAGAGCATGAACATCAATTTCAATAAAATTCCTATATATGTGTATGTGTCTTATTTATAATGTAATCGATATGATCACTGTAAATTACATACATATATAAAGTGCCAGTGTGTAAAAAAATAAAAATACAATTCTTTATGCTGAAATGTGAAACAATAGTGGAAAAAAGCCGCTAATATTAATGGTCTCCAAGTAGGACAAATAAAAAATTATTTTTCTATTACAACGATATATTCTGGCACATAGATTGATTTCCAATGATCCCCCTCACCTGTAGTCAGGTTGTTTATAAACTTTCTAGGGACTTGGTTAGAATTATAACACTAGGCTACTCCTTGTGTCCAGTGCCATGGAACATCATGCATAAGAAACACCTATTGAACAAAGGCAACACAGTATAATATATAAGAAAATTATTCCAAACTTCTACACTTAAAATACACAAGGCGGATATTCACTTATCACGGTCCATATTGTTAGCTCACCCTTAACACGTTTCGTATCCTTACTTCTTCAGAAGGGTACTGGGGTCTCCAAGAAGTGCCCCCTTAATCCAGTAAATTTGTGGCGCACGCCATTACACACGTGTAGCTTGGAGCAGGCGGGTTCAGAGGTTGGGTGTTGATTTCCTGACGGATATTTTCTTTGTGAAGAAGCCAAATCATCAGCACAGGGGTCAGTGATAGGGGCCTGCACTTTAGGACTGAGGAGAGAGTAAAAGGTGTCGAGGGGTTTCTTTGGATTTTGAGAGATCAGGATGGTGAAGTAGGTCTGTTTGGTGAGGTGAAAGACAGAGTTATAGGTTCTTAGCATAAATTTATAGTGGATAAAGTTTTCTGGTGTGTGGGTTTTCCTCCATTGGCGTTCAGCACTCCTTGAGCATCGCTGGAGGAATCGAGTTTGTGATGTAAGCCAAAGCTGTTTTACTCTGTTTGGAGGTTTTGATGGTGAGGGGCGCTACTTGGTCCAGGGAGCTTCTGAGAGTGTCTTTGTAGTGATTCACTGCCAGATTGAGACAGGAGAAGGAGTAGATTGGGGACAGTGATGAGTGTAGAATGTTTGTGAGTGTATGAGGGTTAATGGCCTGAAGATTTCTGAATGCGTGATAGATAGGTGTGTACTGGGTGGGGCAAGGATTTGTAAATGTGAAGGAGAGAATGTTATGGTCAGAGAGAGGAAGAGGTGAGTTATCTGAGGAGGAGATTCAACAAAGCTAGTCAAAGACCAGGTCAAAGGTGTTACTGTTTTGTGTGTCTTAGGCTGGTTTCACACTACGATTTAGTGCCTGTCCGTGGGATCCGACTTTGAAGGAGGATCCCACGGACAGGCACGGATCCACACGGATCCCTGCAGTCGAATGGCAAATAGCCATCCGATCCGATTCTATGCAGGATCCGTGTGGATCCTGCGGTCCCCTGTCTTTCCCTGCTTCTGCTCCTCCATCTTCTTCCCTCTCCTATTCTATATGCTGTGCCCCCGCTATTCTATTCTGTGCCCCCGCTTCTCTATCCTCATCTATCCCTATCCTGTCCCCTGTCCTCTTCCCTGTGTGTAAAAAAAAAAAAAAAAAAAATCCTCCTCCCGGAGCATACATTACCTGTCACAGGCTCCCACGCTGCATCACCATCAGGACTAAAGGACCTGTGATGATGTCACAGAGCCGGTCAGCTGACAGGTCATGTGACCGGCTCTGTGACATCATCACAGGTCCTTTAGTCCTGATGGTGCTGCAGCGTGGGAGCCTGTGACAGGTGATGTATGCTCCGGGAGGAGGATTTTTTTTTTTTTTTACACAGGGAAGAGGACAGGGGACAGGATAGGGATTAGATGAGGATAGAGAAGCGGGGGCACAGAATAGAATAGCGGGGAGAGAGAATAGAATAGGAGAGGGAAGAAGATGGGGGAGCAGAAGCCGGGAAAGACAGGGAATACGGAGCCGACATCGGATTCGAGGTGAACTCGGATCCGATGTCCATAGGCTCCCATGCTGTGGGCACTCGGATCAGCCTCGGATCAGCAGTGATCCGATGCTGTCCGATGTGAGTCACGGACACAAAATCGTAGCAGGCTACGATTTTGTGCCCGTAATTAAATCGGATGGGATCGGATGGTGCTAAAATTGGATGCCAATAGTGGTACATCCGATCCCATCCGATTCCCATAGGGGGACATGGGATCCGATTTCGGATTCCGATTGTATCCGTTTTGAAACGGATACAATCGGATGACCGAAAATTGTGATGTGAAAGCAGCCTTAGAGGTTGAGAGCTGTGAGAGGCCAAGAGAAATGGTTAGATATAAGAGCTGGGATGCAGATGGGTTTATGGGGATGTTAAAGTCTCCCATAATAAGGGTTGGTAATTCTGAGGACATGAAAAATTAAGTAAAAAAAAGTAAATGTAAAATATATCGAAACATATAAAAATAATATAAAAACCGATAAATATGGATATTTATGTAAAAAAAGTAGACTTAATTATCCCCACATCCGAAAAGACCCGCTCTACAAAACGGTCACACTGGTTAACCCCTTCAGTGAACACTGTAAAATAAATGCTGCAAAAACACTATGCTTTTTCATAACCACCAAAAAAATAAATAAATAAAACCCGATCATAAAGTCGTATATGAATGAAAATGGAATGACTGGAAATGTCATCTTGTCCTGCAAAAAACAAACCACCACAAGGTTCCAAAAGCGAAAAAAAAATTAAAAGTTACAGTTCTCAGAAGACAGAGATGCGAAAAAAATAATTGTTTCCATAAAATTGTTTTATTGGTGTAAAAGCTGCAAAACAGAAAAAAAACCACATACCATATTTTTCGGATTTTAAGGCGCATATTTGTTTTCCACAAATTGGGGGAAATGGGTGCGTCTTAAAATGCAAATGTAATAATTAAAAATTAAATATTACCCGGGGGAAAGGGGTGGGGAAGAAGTGCGGCTGCTGCTGAGCAGAGGTGCCAGATGCAGGCTCTGGTGGTGAGGACGGCTGCTGAGCGAGTGGGAGCCGCCATGTTCTTTGTGCCCGGCTGCATTCACTAGCAGTGTGCAGCGGGCCAGTAGAGGAAGAGACTTCAAAATGGCCACGGTTCTCCATTATGGCCGCGACCATTTTGTTGAAGTCTCTACCGACTGGCTGCACAATTAGTGAATGCAGCCAGCCACAAGAAATATGGTAGCGCCCACCGCTCGCCGCTGCCAGTACTCCCCGCTGCTCCGGTCTTGCAGCTCTGCCCTCACCCACCGGAACCTGCCTCCGGTACCCCCACTCAGCAGCTGCACTTCCCCCACGGTAAGTCATGGGGGAAGATGGGGGCCATATACACAAAGGGTTGGGGATGGGGGCATATACACAGGAAGAGGACATATATACAGGATGGGGGGCGACTATACAGGAGGGGGGCATAAATATAGGATGGGGGGACATATACGCCAGGATGGGACCATATATATAGGTTGGGGACATGTATGCCATGATGAGGATATATATACAAAGATGGGGGACATATATACCAGGATGGGACCAAATATATACAAGATGGGCATGTATTCCAGGATGGGCACTATACATACCAGGATGGGGGCATATATACAGGATGGGGACATGTATACCAGGATGAGGGATATATATGCCAGGATACCAGGATGGGGGGTTTATGTACCAGAATGAGGGACATATCTACTGGTTGTAACATGGATACTGGTGACTCACCCAGGCCAGGGGGATTTAGGTCTAAGGCGCAGTCTGGAGGTCACGGGTGGCGGTGCCTGAGGCTGTGTCACTGGTGGTCAATGAAAAATGTGGGAAAAGAAAATAATAAAAATGTCTATTCATGACGCCACCTCTAGGTCCCGGTGATGGCAGCGGCGCTGATGGAACCTCCGGGGTGATGGGCGGCAGCAAGATGGAGTGGCTCTCTACAGGAGGAGCGGGATCCCCAGAGTGTTGGAAGTAGAAACGGGTGGTGGAATAGGGCAGCGTGGTCACTGTGGAGCAAGGCAGATTAGTCACAGTTCACAGAAAGAATAACTGACACGCTGCTCACTCTGCACGGGTTCTTTACTCCGGTAAACTTGAACTTTACAAGGTATGTGATGGTGTCGGCTAAGGCAGTGGACCGGGTGGTTCTGGCAATGAGCAGCATCCCTCTGAAGCTCCTATGGTGTTCCTTCTCTATCACTGTCTGTCTCTTGCGCTGCTGCCCTGCTACACCCATGTAGTAGCACTGAGGGCTCTCTATTGGGTTTCCACCGTCTCTCTCCACGGTCCCTGGCTCTAAATTGTGGGTGCTTCGGGTGTAGACTCCGCTTGGCATAGGGCGGTTGGGTCGTGCTCCTATGAAGTCATCGACCACTCCGGGTTTGTGGTTCAGGGTTGTAGCCAGCTGGACCACTTCGGGCCGGTACTCTGGGTTTGGACTGGGCTAGGATATTCGGTTACCCGTTCTACTCTTGGCCCCTTTCTCTTCTGGGTCACCAGGTTGAGGTGCCCTCCCCATTAGCTTCTCTTGCTGTTCTGTAGCTCTCCAACTCTGCTACATCTGCTGCTTTCACTTTGCTTCTCTGTGCTGCACGGCTCTGTGCAGCTCCCTTCTGGCTTCTCAGCTCTCACTACTAACTCTGTTCTGCTCTCCCACTCACTATACAACCTAGCTCTCCTCCCACCGGGACCGGGTACCCTAGTGTGGAGCCCACTGGAGGGGGTACTCGGAACCAGACCGGGGTACTGCTGGGGATGTCACGGCGGTCCTGGTCCGGACCGTGTCCCGGGTTCACACTATAAAATGGGGTGTATTTACAGGGGATTTGGTTTGTCGGACTCAACCCACGGGTTGTGGTCAGTAATGGGACCACTGCTGCTGCAGAACCTCCGGGGATGATGTTTGGCAGCTTTAGATAGAACGGCCCCCCGCGGGTAGAGCCTGGTTCCCCGGGACAGTGTAATTAAAGTCTGTATGGTTGTTATAGATGTTGCAGGAAAGGGGATGATAGTAGAGACGGTGTTGCTTATGGAGGTGATCAGGGCTGGGGTGCAAGGATCACACAAACTCACGGTTTCTGTAGTTTTCCAAGTCTTTACTTTGCAGATGGTACAAGTAGAGTATTGTCCACGGAGTCTGTACCGGGGCCGGGTTGCTCCCACCCTGAACGGGTCTTTGCTTCCCACTCCTGCGCTTTGTGTGAGGCCCTGCTGCCGCCTTTAGCTGAACTGCTGGCCCTGTCTCCCCTCACGGCTACCAATCTACTAGGCAACTTGAGTCTTTCGTGTCACTGACCCCTCCGTGTTGCTTTGTTATGGTACAGTGAAGATGGTGGACCTTCACTATTCCGGTGTTCACTGTGCTGTCTGTTTCAGGCGCAGCATCGGATCCGGTATCTGTCCTGTGCGCTTCCCGGGGTGAGTTCAGGGTAACTCCTTGTCCCGGGTGTGTTCCTTTACTTCTCCTACTCCTTTCCTCAGACCCTGGCTGGCCTGGAAGTTGACACTGGACTGTGGGTTGAGCTTAAAGCAGCTCTCTGCTCCCAGGTCCTTTCCTCAGTCTCACTGCCACTCTCAACTCAAACTCTAGAACGAACTAATTGTCACTGCTACTCTGAGGTAAACAACATTACCTCGTCCCACTCTTGCAGGTGCCACCTAAGCTCCTCCCACTTCTTAGTGTAGTGTTGTGTCGCGAGTAAACCTGTGTTGCTGTTTCTGTGGCACATTAACCCTTGGGGTGCCACACTAGCAACGAGTGTCTGATTGGTCCCCTATCACTAGGTGTATGTGTGTGTGTTGGAGCTCCAGGATTCTGTGGCACCCTGGCACCTTGTTGGGCACCACAGAACTCCTTGGGCATGAATGGAGCAGTAACAGCAAAGCAATACTCACACAACACCTTAATACACCTTTAACACCTGTTTCACCCCAAGCCTCTAGGGGGAGCTCTACTGGTCACTTTGAGCCAGTTCCACACTATAAATAGGGTCTTGGAGGGAGAAACACCAGAGTGTGTAGACGCTAGGAGAGCTGCAGGTTGTGTGTAACCTCTGGCTTATGAGACACACACTAGGCACAATCAGCCTAACTAGCAAGTGAGGAGACCCTTGCAATTGGGGTAATAGGAAAGGAGAGCACCTCTCAGGGACACCAGAGTTACCCTAACTCTCCCTCATCATCCGGTTACTGGAACCGAGCTGTGAGAGCTACCCAGCCACCACAGAGAACCAGCATACGCCTCACAGGGAGTTTAGCCCCCTGTTCACCTGCCGACGAGAGCCCAGGGAAGAAGATAGAATTACCATCACCCCTTTAACAGTGCCCTCAGTGCAGTTACCCAGGTGAAATACGTTCTATTGAACATACTACCCGGTCCGGCTGGATTCCACATCCACCCGACCTCCACTAGAAAAGACAGAGAAAGGAAGTCTACACCACTGCTTGCTGTGAACCTCCAGGAGGGTTGACCTCACCCTCAACCGGTCCGAGTGTACCTGCTTTCCACCAGTAAAGGTACCTAAAAGGCTTTGGTGTGTCTGTGTTTAATTCCTGGATCTAACAGCAGCCTGACTAAGCTGCCTCACAACATCTTGTGACAGCTCCGGGGACTCCCACTCATCCTGTGGGGAGCGTCCCATCTTGCTGCATTCCATCCCCCGGAGGCCCAAGCAGCGCCGGTGGACATCACCGGAACACTCACAGGTGGCGTCACGAAGACAATTAACCCCTACTGTTCAGCCATCCCCCTATTGATCTGGACCACCGGGCCCACAACCGCAGACGCGGTTCCATGACAAGGAGAAGCAGACGCCTGCGACGTGCAGAACCCGGCTACGGTGAGTCAGAATTTGGCGTCACGAACAGGATACGAGCAAGCCCTGTCCTTATCGGGTATTGTGTGCTATTTAATGACTGTATATACCGAACTGTATATTTAAAACGCCATTGGTGCGCGAAAGGCGGGAAAAGAAGGGGCGTGACTGTGTAAAGGGCGTGAAGATTGGCCCCGCCCCCACGCTCTGACGACTTCCCCTGTATGCAGCAGGAACCGGAAACTCCCGTGGTGCCTCACTCCACACACGAGGCCGACACTTCCGTTTGAAACCGAAAGGGCTGGCCGCGCTTAACTAAGGGGGAGCAGCGATGAGTATCCCAGCTCCAACAACGCGCCCCGAACCCCATACCTCTTGATGGACAGCAACCCGCCGGCGGTATGCCACGCAACCCACTCCGATTATGCCGATATCTCTGCCTTACGTTCCGAATGCGACCTGGTTACCCGAGTACAGCGGTACCCCCAGTACCTTGGAGACATTCCAGAGGAAGATATGCCAAGTGCTGGATATGTACGCTTTGACCGGTAAGCAGAGAGCTTCAGTTGTTATGGGACAGTTAACAGGCGCAGCCGAGCTGCAGAGCCGCAACTGGTCTATAGAAACTCAGGAATCTGTGGAGCAGATATTCGCTAAGTAACCCGGGTGTTTGAACGTCATACTGAAGCTGAATTAAGACTGTCATTCTACCATTGTAACCAAGGGCACAAGAAAGTGTCCTAGATTATTCACTGCGCTTACAAGAGGCACTGAGACTGTTAAAGCAAGTCGATCCTGATGGTGTCAGAGATGAGAACAAAGCGTTAATTGGACAGTTTATTGTGGGCCTTAGACTATCTGAGGATAGAAAGCAAGCAAGCTGGTGGTCCATACAAAACCCTGGCGCGGAGTTTGACACTTTGAGAGACTTAACAGTGTGGGGACAACGGCTCGCCGCAGTGCCCGATCCCACTTCACAGCAGCAGCAGACTGACACCCCTTCTGTGCCGGCAGCAGCATCTCCAATCCCTGCAGTTCAGTCAAGTGCACAGACTATGACTCCTGACCGGTTTGAACAACTGTTGCTAATGTCAAATAGCTGATGAAGGACATGGCCAAGCTACAAGCTGGGAGAAGACCCAAGACAGATGCAAGGTCATCGGACAAGATTCAACTCGCCGACAGCCCCGACGACGTCCCATGGATGAAGAGAAAGACACAGCCGCCGCGAGGAAAACCTGCAGATCGTCGCAGCCCTGACAGGCACTGCGCCAGTCAGCAGAGTGACAAAGGAGGACGTACTCAACAATCTCGTCCTTTAAACGAGCAATCCCTGGGCGAGAAGGGCCAACCCCAGGAGTAGACTGTCCAGGCCCAACAAACAGCTGGGAATACAAGTATGTTGGAGACTGTCCATACCTACCAAACGTCATCGATGGCATCGCTGCCTCCGTCTTGATAGACACTGCATCCTTGGTGACAACCATCCCATATGGTTCCTTTACAAGCGGTTCTGGCCGGATGTTGAGCTAGAGCCCCCTAACCCTGAGCTGAACATTGAAGCCACTAATGGTATACTAGTTACAGTAGAGGGCAATGGAAGCTACAGTAAAGGTGGGGAGGGTGCAGCTGAAGAACCAGGGTATCATAGTGGTTCAGGATAAACCAAACAACAAAGATCCCTATGTAATACTGGGTACTAATGTTATGGTTAAATGCATCGATGAAGTGTTTGTTTTTACTCCAACAGAGTGTTGAAGCTGGTAGACCCAGAGAGAGGAGAGCAATCCAAAAGCAGATCCGAGCTCTGGTTTATCAACAACAGGTAACATTGTCAAATGGTGAAATTGGCAGAGTACGGGTCACAGATCCCATTCCAATTGTGGTACCACACAGAAGTGAAATGATGATCTGGTGTCGAGCAGCCATAGGCCTCAGAGGGCAGGACTACCAAGCAGTAGTAGAACCTGTAATGTCTGATAGTAGTCCTACACTCTTGACAGCCAGAGGGTTGGTCGACGTGAGAAAAGGGAGAGTCCCCGTACGCATATTAAATTATGGTGATGACAAAGTCAGACTGCCAAGATATGCAACTGTCGCAAAATTGTACCAGGTTAAAGATGATGCTGTAATTGATGTA
This sequence comes from Allobates femoralis, assembly GCA_033576535.1. Classification (NCBI taxonomy): domain Eukaryota; kingdom Metazoa; phylum Chordata; class Amphibia; order Anura; family Aromobatidae; genus Allobates; species Allobates femoralis. The sequence goes on from JARQOC010000001.1 coordinate 215,079,569, forward strand.
AAATCCTCTTCCCAAACAGTCACTGATGAACCCCCTCACTCCAAAGATCAGTTAGAGAAGTGGTGGCAGGAGCTCAGTGTAGGAACTGACAACACACCCTCTCACCAGAAAAATGGAGTATACCGGGTAGTTCGGGAGTATGAGCAAGTGTTCAGCAAACACCCACTTGACTTTGGGAGGATTAAAGGGGTACAACACCATATCCCCACAGGCAACCATGCACCTATCAAAGAAAGGTACAGGCCTATACCACCCACACACTACCAAAAAGCCAAAGAGATGCTTCAGGACATGAAAAATGCTGGAGTCATTAGGGATAGCTGTAGTCCCTGGGCAGCCCCACTAGTCCTGGTTAAAAAGAAAGATGGTAGTATGAGGATGTGCGTAGACTACAGACAAATCAACAAAGTCACACACAAGGATGCATACCCGTTACCCCGCATAGAAGAGTCACTAGCTGCACTCAAATCTGCCATCTACTTCTCCACATTAGATCTTACTAGTGGGTACTGGCAGGTTGCCGTTACAGAGGAAGATCGTGAGAAGACAGCCTTCACGACTCCTATGGGACAATGCAAGTTCAACAGTATGCCATTCGGGTTGTGCAATGCCCCAGGAACATTTCAGAGACTAATGGAGTGTTGTTTGGGCCACAAGAGCTTTGAGACTGTCCTGTTATACCTTGATGATGTCATTGTCTACTCCCAGACCTATGAAGATCACCTGCAGCACCTGAGTGAAGTGTTCTAGTCACTGTCTAAGTACGGGATGAAACTGAAACCGTCCAAGTGCCACCTGCTGAAACCCAAGGTCCAATACCTAGGACATGTGGTTAGTGCCGAAGGCGTAGCACTGGATCCGGATAAAGTAACCGTCATCAAGGACTGGCCAGCACCAACTACTCACAAAGAGGTACGTCAATTTCTAGGACTGGTCAGGTGCTACCGACGATTCATCAAAGGCTATACCAAGATAGCAGCACCTATGCAAGATCTCTTAGTAGGTCAATCCAAAAACGGCAAGATCAGGGGACCCCCGTTCCACTGGGGACCAGAACAGGAACAATCCTTCCAGAAGCTCAAAGATGCTTTGACAGGAGAAGAAATCCTGACCTATCCTGATTACAATCTCCCGTTTTTATTGTACACTGATGCAAGTAATGAAGGTTTAGGAGCAGTCCTAGCTCAACGCCAGCAGGGAAAGGAAAAGGTGATAGCCTACGCCAGCAGAAAGCTCCGTCCCACGGAAAGGAACCCGGAGAACTACAGCTCCTTCAAGCTAGAGTTCCTGGCCCTGGTCTGGGCAATCACAGAGCGTTTCAAGCATTACCTGGCATCCGCCCCATTCACAGCTTTCACTGATAACAACCCTCTAACACACTTAGAGACTGCAAAGCTGGGAGCCCTAGAACAGCGTTGGGTAGCAAGACTCTCAAACTATGACTTCATTGTAAAGTACCGGGCAGGTCACAAGAACGGCAATGCTGATACCCTGTCCAGAATGCCTAACCTTCCGGAAAAGGGAGAAGACATAGATGACCTGGAGGAGATTGAACTACCCGCTTTCCACCGTACAGGTACAGCAACGTGTCATCAGGCGAACCAGAGACATGTGGAGAGGACCGTGAACCCTTTACTCACCATTACTGGAAGGAGGTTCAAGCCAATGATCCAGATGCCAGCCTGGTAAGAGAGCTGATAACTCAAGAACACGCTAACATGGACCCTGATGCCTCCCAAAATGCTAAACGCCTATGGAAAGAGAAAGGAAGGTTGTTTGTCTACCAAGGTTAAACTATGCAGAAGGTATCTGAATCCCAGAACACATGAACTCATCTGGCAGATTGTGGTTCCCAAGACTGAAGTCCAAATGATCTTTGAAGCATACCATGATGATGCGGGACACTTTGGATGGAAGAAACTGGAGAGGCTCCTGAAAGATCGGTTCTACTGGGTCGGTATACGAGGCTCAATTGACAAGTGGTATAAAAACTGTGGACCATGTCACCTTCGAAGGAAAGACCATCTAACTCAGAAAGCTCCGTTGCAGCCAATTGTTACCACGAAACCCCTTGAAATAGTTGCTCTCCACCATGTGAAGCTAACCCCAAGTCGTACCGGGTATACTTACGCTCTCACCATTGTTGATCACTATTCAAGATTCCTGGTAGTAGTTCCAGTTAAGGACTTAACTGCTGAGGTAGCAGCCAAAGCATTCCAGAGTTACTTCTGTCGCCCCCATGGGTATTCAGACCAGGTCTTGACTGACCAAGGGCCAGCCTTCGAATCAGCTCTGTTTCAAGAATTCCTAGGGCTATATGGGTGTAAGAAGATCCGCACCACACCTTATCATCCCCAAACAAACCGTTTATGTGAAAAGATGAACCACATTGTCATTGACATGCTCAAAACCTTACCAGTTGAAGAGAGGAATCAATGGCCTGAAAAACTTCCAGACCTTGTGGACATTTACAACCACATACCTGTCAGCTCAACCAACTACACACCTGCTTACTTGATGCGAGCAAGACCAGGTAAATTACCAATTGATTTACAGATGGGAACCATCGAACCCACACAAGATTCTTCTGATGAAGATTGGGTCACTCAACGCCAAGACCAATACAGAAAGGTACAAGAAAGTGTTGAAAGAAACCTAGAAATCAGCAGAACCAAACAAGAAAAAGACTTTAACAAGCACGCCTCAGCAGAACCCTTTGCAACAGGTGACTTAGTGCTAAAAAGAAAAAGAAAAACCAACAAATTGGATGACAATTGGAAATCTGAACCCTACACCATTATGCCATCACAGTATGACAATTCCAAAACTTGCGTTATCAGCAAAGACCAAGGAATATACTCCACAACTGTATTAGGAACCATTTGAAGAAATGTCCAACACAGTTACTACCTCAAGTAACCAGTTACCCAGCAGTAACAACAGTTGAAGAACCTAAAGAAAATTTAGTCCATACAGACATTGGATACTTACCAGCTGACTGGCCACAATGCAATGGTGCATTCATAATCCCAGTTATGCATTTCTACCAGCCTGTAGAAGATCAGCAACCAATTCCAAATCAACAAGTTCAGCAAGAACAAGTTCAAGTGCAAGATATGCAGACTGTTATTTTGGAACCTGAGATTCCTGTAATCGGTGAACCTGCTAGTCCCACAGAGAACATCCCTACACAACTACCTACAGAGGATAGTCCAGTAGATAGATTACGCACTTACTATGGCATTCCACAAAGCAGAAGTAGAGAAAGAACTACTTCGTACACTACACCAACAGCTTTTGAGACACCCACACTGCGCAAATCCACACGTCGTACATCAGGACAACCCCCAAGCAAATATGGAGAATGGGTTTAAGAAGTAGTGGAATATAGTGCCTGTTATCAAATGTAAATAGTAACCGTTTCAAAAACTGTAAAAAGTAGTGTACAGAAGGGTGGAGGAACTGCGCTCTGTCCCAAGTATATTAAGTTGGGGACAGAAAGTGCCAGGTAAGGTAAAGAAGGTTAGTACCGGCCTCCCAAGCAGAGACACCCATAGGGAATGTATAAAGTTTAAAATGTGTGGACTTTACCCTTTTTCATAAACTTTGGACAATTGTCACAGGACTTGTGTGACCCAAAACTTACCTTTTCCAGCCTGCGGCAGATGGACTAGTGCCGTATGGACTGCTTTTTATATTTTTCATATTTTTCACATTTTTCCCTTTTCCTTTTTAGTGATTTTTGTATTTTTTCCTTAAGACTTTGTAAATACCTGTTATTGAATGTTATAAAATGCTTAGAGGTTAAGTTATAAATAGAACTTTTTGCTCAGCCGGGAGAACTGAGGTTAACTAGGGGGGAATGTGGCACCCTGGCACCTTGTTGGGCACCACAGAACTCCTTGGGGCATGAATGGAGCAGTAACAGCAAAGCAATACTCACACAACACCTTAATACACCTTTAACACCTGTTTCACACCAAGCCTCTAGGGGGAGCTCCACTGGTCACTTTGAGCCAGTTCCCCCTATAAATAGGGTCTTGGAGGGAGAAACACCAGAGTGTGCAGACGCTAGGAGAGCTGCAGGTTGTGTGTAACCTCTGGCTTATGAGACACACACTAGGCCCAATCAGCCTAACTAGCAAGTGAGGAGACCCTTGCAATTGGGGTAATAGGAAAGGAGAGCACCTCTCCGGGACACCAGAGTTACCCTAACTCTCCCTCATCATCCGGTTACTGGAACCGAGCTGTGAGAGCTACCCAGCCACCACAGAGAACCAGCATACGCCTCACAGGGAGTTTAGCCCCCTGTTCACCTGCCGCACCTACCGACGAGAGCCCAGGGAAGAAGATAGAATTATCATCACCCCTTTAACAGTGCCCTCAGTGCAGTTACCCAGGTAAAATACGTTCTATTGAACATACTACCCGGTCCGGCTGGATTCCACATCCACCCGACCTCCACTAGAAAAGACAGAGGAAGGAAGTGACTCACCGTCAGCCCGTGGACTCCGGTTTAGACAGGCTGTAGCTCCTTCCTCCTTGTCACGGATGGGCCGCGCCTGCCGGTAGTGGGGCCCGGTTGAGTGCAGATCAAAAGTTGAAGACGTCTTGTAGGAACAGATTAAAGGGGTTAATTTATTCGTGACGCCACCTATGAGTAGTTTCGGTAATCGTTACCGACGCTGCGGAACCTCCAGGGGATGGACAGCAGCAAGATGGAACGCTCCCCACAGGCTGAGCGGTGATCCCCGGAGACTGGAGCTGCTTAAGATGTTGTGCGGCAGCTGCGGTTACATTGTGGTGCGGACGGACAGTTCATAAGGAAGCACGGACACAGAAAGTCTCTGCAACGGGTCTTTACTGTAACCAGCAGGCAGTACATGGTATACAGTTTACGGGTAGTGGACCGGGTGGACTCAGCAGTGATGGTGTCCCTTAGAGATCCGCAAGTGTTCCTCCATTCTAGCTAAGTGCTTTGCCATTGTCGCCCAGGAATATGCCCTATCCAAGATGTACGTTGTGGATGTTTTGGGGAGCCTTGGATCCCTCGGTGGGTACACCGCTGGTTAGACGACTGGAAGTTGGCTGGTGGTGGGGTGCTCCTGTGAAGCTGCTCCTCCACGCTTCTGGTTCGCGTAGCAGAGGTGAACTGCTGCCAGCTTCGGTACCAGTGAACCGGCTGTGAGTTGGGCACGGGGGTATTTTGGAACCCGTGGTTAGTGATGCCCGATCCCGGTTGTTGAGGCCTCAGGTGCTGACACCCGACCGGTGACGGCCCAGGGGCTGCACGAGGTGCAGAGCCCCCGCTCCTACTCCAAGTTCTCTCTTCTCTAGACTCTCATTCTAGACTACTACTGACAAAGTGTTTGTACTTCCTACACACTTCCCTAGCACTCCGCTCACCAGGACCCTGGGTTGGCCCTCTGTTCTAGGTGATGCATGCAGGGTTGGATCTCAAAGTTAACCAGATCACTGCTGTGTCAGAGAATATTGCGGCTGCATTTATGGCTGCAATACCCTCCTGTGACGCACTCGTTTTGGGGCGCCACACTCCCCCTTGGTTTAATACGCTTGTCCCCAAGCGTCACACTACCCACATTACAGAGGTTTTTATATTTTATAACAGGTAATGCACTTTTATTAATGACAGGTCATTATTTTGCATAAAAGTGAAGCAGTAAAATAAACAGGTTAACACATTGCGCGGACCCGGCGGGCGGTCGGCTGTCCTTAGGTAAAAGTTCAGGCAGTGGCCGCCAAGTCGCGGTGTTATTTGCAAACAGGAAGAAGTCTCTTGGTGAAAAGTTCAAACAACAAAGTCACTTATGGAGGGCAGGGTTCCGGATTCGTATAGCGAACCACCCGTCACAGCATACATATCGCTCATAGGTTACAATGTCCCCTCTATATAAGTCTCGGTTTGGATGCCCTCGCGGTAGGTACGATTCCACATCACGGCGCCCCACGAACACTTCAGTACTCACACCCTCCTCCCTTACGAATCCCCACCCGGTGGATAAGTTAAAGGTGCTCACCCGTCCGGTTTTACGGAATTCTTCAGGCAATGGAGGTTGGCGGCGGCTTCAGCGCGGGCCTGCATGTTGGCGTGCAGCCGAGCGTGCCACTCTTCCCTTCGGATGCGACGTACCTCTTCGTCGGAGTGGTGCGGCGTGTGGATACAGTCACTACGGCGTGATGGTTGTTGAACAGCTTGAGTTTGGTGGGCAGTCTGGAGCGGAGCCCGGTTGAACGGAACCGGAGAAGTTGTTGCTGCGGCGGCACCCGACCAGTGTACCCGAGCAGATCGCCCGGCAGAAGGATTCTTGGTGTCTCCCCAGGCGAACCCGGTGTAGAGGTCCTCAGCTGGGCTGTAGGTCTCGTCGTCATCATCCTCGATCTCTCCCTCGATGACTACGTCGGGCTGCTCGGCTGACGGAGATGATGGAACGGAATCCTCTGGGTCGATGGGTGGCTGTGCTGCAAAGTTCTCCTCGAGGTCGTCTTGCAGGGCTTCCAGGCTGCCTGCCTCTTCTTCTGTAGCAGCGGGAAGTGGTGTTTCGATCCCGGTCACCAGGTAGGCCTCGGTAATTGCAGAGGAGACCTCCGGATCAGGGGAGAAACAGGCGACAGTCTCAGTAGTGTGGAAACTAGTCGCAGGTTCCGCAAGTGGAACCAGGTATATGTCGAGTTCTTCGGTGGAGCGTATTGGAAGCTCCGGCTCAGGAACGGGGTCGGCTGCGATTTCAATCGCTGGAACGAGCTGAGCTGTGGCCTCCACTGGAATGATACAGTCTATGGGCTCCGGTGACGAAGCAGGACAGGTGGTGGGCGACGGTGAGGCGGTTGAGAAGCTGGCGACGTCGTCTGGGCCGGGAGAAGCTGTACCCGGTCGGCTCTGCTGCATCGCATGATGGAGTCTTCTGCCTAGGGTCGCACTCCAGCTGTGAATCGTCCACTCCACAGTCTCAAGTAACCGCACCCGGAGGTCTTGTAAAGCCTCTAGCCAAAAGTCGGGGCTGCCGTCTATGGTAAGGGCAGGACCCGGACCCAGTTGGCCTATGGCTGCTCTGGCCTCCGCCTCGACCTCCCGCATTAGGTCTTGGAGTCTCGTGCTGGCCATTCTCTTCTTTAGAGGGAACCACACCCGTTCAACCGGTAACCATTCTGGTAGAGAGCTGGTGAAGAAGGTCTGCGACACTCCATTTCCTGTGGGCTTTTTGTAGTCCAATTGTGGGAAAAGTCTTTGGGGTCCACCCCCATGGTTGATTCGAGCAATCAGGGCGGACAAAGAGTTTGGCGCCTTTGCCTTTAGCCCTCCCACGATGAGGGGCGGTGGCTCACCCCTGGGCTTGCACGTGGCGGATCCTTATGGCGGGAACGCCATCTTGGGAGCCATCTTGGCCCACGGTGAAAAGGCGGGAAAGTTCTTTTAGGGACGAACAAAGTCCAAATTGTAAACAATAAAGTCATTTTTAAGCACATTATACCCGTTAGGGAACGGGCCTGCTCGTATCCTGTTCGTGACGCCATTTTCTGACTCACCGTCAGCCCGTGGACTCCGGTTTAGACAGGCTGTAGCTCCTTCCTCCTTGTCACGGGTGGGCCGCGCCTGCCGGTAGTGGGGCCCGGTTGAGTGCAGATCAAAAGTTGAAGACGTCTTGTAGGGACAGATTAAAGGGGTCAATTTATTTGTGACGCCACCTATGAGTAGTTTCGGTAATCGTTACCGACGCTGCGGAACCTCCGGGGGATGGACAGCAGCAAGATGGAACGCTCCCCACAGACTGAACGGTGATCCCCGGAGGCTGGAGCTGCTTAAGATGTTGTGCGGCAGCTGCGGTTACATTGTGGTGCGGACGGACAATTCATAAGGAAGCACGGACACAGAAAGTCTCTGCAACGGGTCTTTACTGTAACCAGCAGGCAGTACATGGTATACAGTTTACGGGTAGTGGACCGGGTGGACTCAGCAGTGATGGTGTCCCTTAGAGATCCGCAAGTGTTCCTCCATTCTAGCTAAGTGCTTTGCCATTGTCGCCCAGGAATATGCCCTATCCAAGATGTACGTTGTGGATGTTTTGGGGAGCCTTGGATCCCTCGGTGGGTACACCGCTGGTTAGACGACTGTAAGTTGGCTGGTGGTGGGGTGCTCCTTTGAAGCTGCTCCTCCACGCTTCTGGTTCGCGTAGCAGAGGTGAACTGCTGCCAGCTTCGGTACCAGTGAACCGGCTGTGAGTTGGGCACGGGGGTATTTTGGAACCCGTGGTTAGTGATGCCCGATCCCGGTTGTTGAGGCCTCAGGTGCTGACACCCGACCGGTGACGGCCCGGGGGCTGCACGAGGTGCAGAGCCCCCGCTCCTACTCCAAGTTCTCTCTTCTCTAGACTCTCGTTCTAGACTACTACTGACTAAGTGTCTGTACTTCCTACACACTTCCCTAGCACTCCGCCCACCAGGACCCTGGGTTGGCCCTCTGTTCTAGGTGATGCATGCAGGGTTGGATCTCAAAGTTAACCAGATCACTGCTGTGTCAGAGAATATTGCGGCTGCATTTATGGCTGCAATACCCTCCTGTGACGCACTCGTTGCGGGGCGCCACAGAAGCCTACACCACTGCTTGCTGTGAACCTCCAGGAGTGTTGACCTCACCCTCAACCGGTCCGAGTGTACCTGCTTTCCACCAGTAAAGGTACCTAAAAGGCTTTGGTGTGTCTGCGTTTAATTCCTGGATCTAACAGCAGCCTGACTAAGCTGCCTCACAACATCTTGTGCAGCTCCTGGCTCCAGGGACTCCCGCTCATCCTGTGGGGAGCGTCCCATCTTGCTGCATTCCATCCCCCGGAGGCCCAAGCAGCGCCGGTGGACATCACCGGAACACTCAAGGTGGCGTCACGAAGACAATTAACCCCTACTGTTCAGCCATCCCCCTATTGATCTGGACCACCGGGCCCACAGCCGCATACGCGGTTCGTGACAAGGAGAAGCAGATGCCTGCGACGTGCAGAACCCGGCTACGGTGAGTCAATTCTTTTACTCAATACCAGAACAAAACATACAGCACCTTCAATCAGGGGTGCAGTACCCTTTTGTGACGCACTCTTAGTGGGTCGCCACACTGGCATTATAAGACAGACCTCATTTAACATTAAAAAATTTTTTTTTTCTCTTTCCTTTACCAAATTTGAGGTGTGTCTTATAAAGCAAAAAAATACGGTAAATGTGGTATCACTGTGTTTGTACTGACCTGGAGAATTAAGTTGTCTTATCACTTTTAAGATACGTTGAATGGTGTAAGAAGAAACAATTCCTGAATTTCTATCTCTTCTTGATTCTACCTCACAAAAAGTGGAATAAAAAAACATTCTGGCCCAAAATGGTACCAATGAAAGCTCCAACTCATCCCCCAAAATACTAGCCACCACATGACTCTCTAATCATGATCTATCTTCAAAATTCAGTGATGCAAAAAAAATTATTTTGTAAAAAAGTGTTAATAGCGATACTAGCCAAAACAAAAAATACTATAGAAATTTGGTATCACTGTGATCATACAGAACTGACAAATAAAGCCACCTGCTCACTTATATCGCAAGGTGAATGGTGTAAGAATAGTAGTAAAGCCAATTCTTCAATCGATCTTCATTTGTATATTCTGCTTCCTGAAGATCGCAGTATGGTGCGACTCACATTTATACTGCGCTCTATGGTGAGCGCTTACACCAGCAATTACGTGTTAATCTTTGCAATACGTGATTCAGACAAAATTCCCAAAGGAGAATTCATTGTAATAAGGCAGATGGAGTCACTTTGTACTCCCATCAAACCTGTATCCGGTGGTGTCCATCTTTTTTAGGCATGCGCAAAAGTGCAGTCAACCACCAAAGAATGATGATGTTGAACAGAGGCCAAATGGAGTCCAGAGTAACTGTGCTGCTGTTCTGATGCTCGTACACATGCCATGCCTGGCCCATGTCCTCAACTTAGTGATTCTGCAGTTTCAGTAAACCTGCCCAGATTTGGCTGAGCTACTTCTGACAGGACTCTGCATGTGTATCAATCTCCGCAAATCAACTACAGCTGCCGTTGATCTGGCAGTGCTTGTAAATGCCAGCTCCCCGACTGCGGTGCGACGTGCCCACAAGCTTGAACTCCACATTACAAGTGTGCACAAGACTTTGTGAACCACAGAGGGCCGTAGTTGAATACCAGCTTGAACATGCCGAATGATATCCCGGTCAGCGCCTGCATCTACGTACCCACATGTGGGCATGGGTGTCTGATATCAGAGAGGTTCTACAAAACTTTGTGGAATCAACCAAGATGGTCAGCGGTGATGACACCATAATCAGCGTAACCATCCTACCTCTGTGTCTATTGAAATGCTCTCTGCTCATAATTAAAGAGGAAGCTTCTATCAAAGTTCTGGGACAGTTATAATAATAATTTTATTTATATAGTGCCAACATATTCCGCAACACTTTAAAATTCAGAGGGGACATATACAGACAATTTGAGACAATTATTATTTATTTATAGAGCACCATTGATTCCATGGTGCTGTACATGAGAAAGGGTTACATACAAACAAGTTAAAAATACAATGACCAAACTAACAGTGACAGACCGATACAGAGGGGAGAGAGGATCCTGCCCTTGCGGGCTTACATTCTACAGGGCGGTGGGGAGAGACAGTAGGTTGCGTCTGCTCTGGTGGTGGTGGAGCGCTGGGTCCAGTGGTGGTGGAGCACCGAGTCAAGTGGTAGTGAGGCACTGTGGTCATAGCAGGTTGTAGTCTGTTCTGAAGAGATGGGTTTTCAGGTTCCACTTGAAGGTTCCGAGTGTGGGGGACAGTCTGATGTTTTGGAGTGCAGAATTCCAGAGGATACAGAGTAACCAAAAAAATCAACCGATACCATAAGGAGTGAGGGCCCTGCTTGCAAGCTTACAGTCTATGAGTAAATAGGGGAAGCACAAAAGTTACATGGTAAAAAATGCCATCATATATTGTTCAGCCATCAATATAATAAATATGGGATTCATTTAATGCTGCATGACCTGATCACCAGCCAGGATTTGTACAAGTACAGATAAAGTGCTATTAAGTGCATGGAGGGTGTAGACAAATGACCGAAGAAGCCAGATTTGGAAAAGGGAAAATAGGTATAGCTAGACAAGTGAGGTGAGGTGATAGGCCAATCTAAAAAGATGTGTTTTTAAGGCTGGTTTAAAACTTGGTATTGGGAATTATTTGAATTGTTCTTGGTAGTCTATTTCAGAGTATTGGGGCAGCTCGTGAGAAGTCTTGGAGACAGGAGTGGTAGGTTCAGATTGTAGTTGATGTCAGTCTTAGGTCACTTGCGGAACGGAGGGCACGTGTAAGGCGATAGACAAAGTTGAAGGAGGAGATGCAGGGTGGTGCAGAACTGTGGTGGGCTTTGTGGGTGACAGTGATAAGTGATAGTACTCTGTGGCGGATTGGAAACCAGTACAATAACTGGCACAGGATAGAGGCATCAGTGAAGCGGTTGGAGAGGAATATAATCCTGGCTGCTGCGTTCAGGAAGGATTGGAGAAAGAGGGTTTAGTTCAGAGTGAGACGAATTAGTAAAGAATTGCAATAATCCAGACGAGAATGAATATGGCAACAGAGTTTTTGCAAAGTCAACAGTAAAAATGACAAAATACAATACTTTTCTTTGCCGCATTATAAGTGAAATTTAACCCCAATCCTTATGTGATTAGAATGGGTGCCTCATATATGTGGTACATATCGGACTGTCAATCATGTGGATCACTCGCACAATATTAATCAAACAGGAAAGGAAAAAATTGCGACACAAGATCCAAAATGTATGCAAAATAGAAAATTCTTTATTTGGGATCACGTAAGGTGCACAAATGCTCAGATTAATGTCAGAAAAAAGTCTTTATGAGGAAGGACAGATTACAATATGTGTCCAAAGTTGCAATAACAACAATTAATGATGCTTGCTCACATTGCATAAATAAGTTTGGTATATCATATACAGACATATACTATATATGAAAAAAGAAACTATCCACAGCACCATGTGGAAATGGAACTCTTTGAGTACCTTGTATAGGGGCGCACGGCCTAAGCCAGGGAGATCCACCCAGCAACAACAGCATCCAAAAAGAAAGAAGGTCAGCGCCCAGAGCTGGTAGTTGTATCTTCAAAAGATTTTTATTCCATCCACCACAGCACAGTGCTGTGGTGGATGGAATAAAAATCTTTTGAAGATACAACTACCAGCTCTGGGCGCTGACCTTCTTTCTTTTTATATACCATATATGACACTTTTCAAGCCTAATAGGATTATTGTTGGTTTCTCCACTAAATATTTGATAAAGTGAATATAATTGATTTTATATATATCAAAGGCGGCCGTCACACGCTACGATCTCGCTAGCGATATTGTAAGCGATCGCTTACAATATCGTTCACATCGCTGGTGAGATGTCACACAGACAGACTCACCAGCGATGTGGACCAGCGAGATCGCTGGTAACTATGGTACACATCGGGTTACTAGGCGCCGCGCATCGCTTAGTAACCCGACGTGTAACATAGTTACCATCTCCCAGCATAGGCTCTGCCGCTGGGAGATCGTTCATCGTGGTGTTATACACCACGATGAAGCTGTTTGTAAAATCGCTCATCGCAAGATGTGAGGTCCGGAGCTCAGATCTCGATCTTGCGATTTGAACACTTCTCGCTCGTCGTATCTTGCCGTCACACGCAGAGACATCGTTCACGCGATGTTTAATCAGGCGCGTTCAAGCGATATCTTTCAAGATATCGTAGCGTGTGACGGCCGCCAAATGGATATCATGGGTAGATCCATGTAACCTATCTACATCTAACCAGCCTAAGATTGTGCAATGCAGCTGGATGTAGCCATTGGTGTTTATTTATCTATATTTATATATTACACACCTCAGGTTTGCTCATTACTTAGTGGTAGGTTAGACTGGCTTCACACTGCAGTTTTTTCACTGATCAGTGTCCATCCAGTTTGTGTGCCAAAACCTGGGAGAGGAACCAGGAGAGGAAGGCTGGCTTCACACCATGGCACAGTCCGGTCCGGGGCTGTCAGGGATGAACCTGACAGCCCCGGACCGGATCAGCACACAGAACCGGAGGGCCAAATGTGCCCTCCGATCCTGTCTGCAGCCGGACGCAGCTGCTGATGAATCAGGACTGTGGCTCGCAGGGAGCTAGCTGCAGTCCTAAATTTACAGCGGCGTGCAGCCACCAGTGTCCGGTTCCCGGATCCTCCCGGAATGGGGCAATCCGGCCCCATAGGCTCCCATGTTAGGGAGCGCCGGATTGCCCCGGATCCGGGCAAATCCGGGATACGGCATTTTGGGAGATTTTTCTCCATGGACACAAAAACGTTGCAAGCAACGTTTCTGTGTATGGTGAGAAAAATCCGATTTCTCCCGGATTCCACCGGAGAGATGGAAACCGGATGGCAGATAGCTGCCATCCGGCTCCATCCAGCCCCATAGGCTACTCTGGGGCCAAAATACGGTCCGGGGCTGTCTGGTTTGCACCGGACAGCCCCGGACCGGACTGTGCCGTGGTGTGAAGCCAGCCGAACTTGCAGAGAAAAACAATAATTGAAAGATTGACACCTGTTCTGAGTTTTGGAGACACTCCTGGTTTTGGCACACAAACTGGATGGACACTGATCAGGGAAAAAACTGTAGTGTGAGGCCAACCTTAGATGTATATATTTATCCACCTCGCATTATACTTGGTCAATCAAATGGTCTAACAATGTATAATGCTCAATTGTGTCACTCTATATATACATCATGCAGATCTATAGACCTACAGTTAGGGCCAGAAATATTTGGACAGTGACACAATTTTCGCGAGTTGGGCTCTGCATGCCACCACATTGGATTTGAAATGAAACCTCTACAACAGAATTCAAGTGCAGATTGTAACGTTTAATTTGAAGGGTTGAACAAAAATATCTGATAGAAAATGTAGGAATTGTACACATTTCTTTACAAACACTCCACATTTTGGAAGGTCAAAAGTAATTGGACAAATAAACATAACCCAAACAAAATATTTTTATTTTCAATATTTTGCTGCGAATCCTTTGGAGGCAATCACTGCCTTAAGTCTGGAACCCATGGACATCACCAAACGCTGGGTTTCCTCCTTCTTAATGCTTTGCCAGGCCTTTACAGCCGCAGCCTTCAGGTCTTGCTTGTTTGTGGGTCTTTCCGTCTTAAGTCTGGATTTGAGCAAGTGAAATGCATGCTCAATTGGGTTAAGATCTGGTGATTGACTTGGCCATTGCAGAATGTTCCACTTTTTTGCACTCATGAACTCCTGGGTAGCTTTGGCTGTATGCTTGGGGTCATTGTCCATCTGTACTATGAAGCGCCGTCCAATCAACTTTGCAGCATTTGGCTGAATCTGGGCTGAAAGTATATCCCGGTACACTTCAGAATTCATCCGGCTACTCTTGTCTGCTGTTTTGTCATCAATAAACACAAGTGACCCAGTGCCATTGAAAGCCATGCATGTGTGGCGCCCCTGCGTCCAGGAGGCCACAAAGGGAACTGCAGCCAGGCAGGTAGGACATTGTTAAACACTAACACCCTCACAGCCCACACAACCCACGTGTCAGAGAAGGTTACATCCAGCCCCGAGATTAGAAACTATATGAGATCAGAGGGGTGGTGGATCAGAGGAGTGGGTTGGGCAACCAAAGGTCAGGTGACTGACAGTATATAGTGAGGGGGAGGAGTGAAGGAGTTCAGTAAGCCATGGTGCTGAGAAGTAAAGGCAACAGAACAGCAGGAGGTTGAGCTGAAGCTGAGAAGGAGAGAGCCACACGTCCTGTGAGAGCAAGGCCGAGGAGTGCAGATCCGTACTGAGCCAGTGCGAGCCAGATGGGAGGGAAGCCCGTCCGACGCTGAAGCCACCAGGAGTGTGAGAGAGCCGAGAGGGACGGTGTAACCCGGGGCCCTAGAACTACAGCTAAAGCAACTGACTGCAGGCGGAGTAGCCCTCCTATATACAGAAAGGAACAGAGAGAAGTAGCCTGGTATCCTTGTGCTGGGGATTACTGGAGGCTGGGCTAAAGTAGAGTGTCGGCTCTAAAGGGGACCGTAGTTCACCTGGCATCCCCAGATAACACGACGAGGGGTCTGAGTTTCAGATTGAGATCCCTAACCCAAAGGACAGGCAGCTCAGTGACATACTAGGACTCACAGAAGCCCGAGTCACCGCCATACTGTCCAGTGTCGCACAACATAGAGAAAGAGAATGCAACAGCCCGGAAAGGGACACTAACAGACTGTGTGAGGGGTCACAGGGAGAGAGAGGCCTGGCTGCAGAAGTAGAAAGAACCCGTGTACTTGAACTGTGTACCAACTGCAAATGACTTGTAAACTGCTTGAAGGAAACAGAGTAAAGCCTTGGAAAACTCTGAATTGCCTCTCTTGTCAGTCTCTATCTGCAGACCATTCCTCCCTATAGATCCAGCCTGTCAGCACCAGCCAGGAGGAGAGATCCCTGCAGCCTGCAAGTAAGTGTGCTACAACTACACACAATAGACTTAACTCCTTACTGCCCCGGGGGATACAGTTCTCCCCACTGGAACTATACCATCTCCGCTGCCACTCCATCACCCCCGGAGGTTCTGCAGCAGCGGCGGCCCCATCACTGGCCGCACCAAGTGGGTGGCGTCACCCGTGACAAACCCTTGTAAATAATTCCCCTTTATTGCCGAGCCAGGGACATGGTCCGGACCAAGCCACCTGTGACATCCCCAGTACCGTCCGGTCCGGTACCGAGTACCCCAGTCCCGTGGGGCCCGACACATGCCCATGCCATCACGTTGCCTCCACCATGTTTTACAGAGGATGTGGTGTGCCTTGGATCATGTGCCGTTCCCTTTCTTCTCCAAACTTTTTTCTTCCCATCATTCTGGTACAGGTTGATCTTTGTCTCATCTGTCCATAGAATACTTTTCCAGAACTGAGCTGGCTTCTTGAGGTGTTTTTCAGCAAATTTAACTCTGGCCTGTCTATTTTTGGAATTGATGAATGGTTTGCATCTAGATGTGAACCCTTTGTATTTACTGTCATGGAGTCTTCTCTTTACTGTTGACTTAGAGACAGATAC
Source organism: Allobates femoralis (assembly GCA_033576535.1). Classification (NCBI taxonomy): domain Eukaryota; kingdom Metazoa; phylum Chordata; class Amphibia; order Anura; family Aromobatidae; genus Allobates; species Allobates femoralis. Next base: position 215,095,749 of record JARQOC010000001.1, read on the forward strand.
ACCTACTTCACTGAGAGTGTTCTGGACTTCAGTTGATGTTGTGAACGGGTTCTTCTTCACCAAATAAAGTATGCGGCGATCATCCACCACTGTTGTCATCCGTGGACGCCCAGGCCTTTTAGAGTTCCCAAGCTCACCAGTCAATTCCTTTTTTCTCAGAATGTACCCAACTGTTGATTTTGCTACTCCAAGCATGTTGCTATCTCTTTGATGGATTTTTTCTTTTTTTTCAGCCTCAGGATGTTCTGCTTCACCTCAATTGAGAGTTCCTTTGACAGCATGTTGTCTGGTCACAGCAACAGCTTCCAAATGCAAAACCACACACCTGGAATCCACCCCTGACCTTTTAATTACTTCATTGATTACAGGTTAACGAGGGAGACGCCTTCAGAGTTAATTGCAGCCCTTAGAGTCCATTGTCCAATTACTTTTGGTCCCTTGAAAAAGAGGAGGCTATACATTACAGAGCTATGATTCCTAAACCCTTTCTCCGATTTGGATGTGGAAACTCTCATATTGCAGCTGGGAGTGTGCACTTTCAGCCCATATTATATATATATAATTGTATTTCTGAACATGTTTTTGTAAACAGCTAAAATAAAAAAACTTGTGTCACTGTCCAAATATTTCTGGCCCTAACTGTATATAGACCTATTTAGGTCGCTGCTAAACAATACAAGTGTATTAGCTAGGTAAGGGTGGCTTCACATTGCGGCCAGGTCCGGTCCGGGTCTGTCAGAGATGAACCTGAAAGCCCCAGACTGGATCAGCACACAGAACCGGAGGGCTAATTTGCCTTCCGGTCCGGTGTGCAGCCGCACGCAGCTGCCGCCGCTGATAGCTCAGGGCCGCGGCTAGCTCGCAAGCTGCGTGGGACTGCACACCGGACCGGAGGGCAAATTAGCCCTCCAGTTCTTTGTGCTGATCCAGTCCGGGGCTGTCAGGTTCATCCCTGACAGCTCTGGACCTGACCGCAGTGTGAAGCTGGCCTAAGAAAACAGATTATAGTCCAATATAAAGCAATCATGTACTGATTTACTTTAAGGTCTGCACAGTCTGTCCAAATAATCTCACACATGCACGCCGTGCGCCCCCAGAGTCAACAGTAAGAAAAGTAAAATTCTAGAGATATTTCTGAGGTGTAGGTGATATAGCGAGAGAGTGATTGGATGTGAAAGTGAAGGAGAGATCAGAGTCAAATATAACCCCAAGACAGCAGGTGTGCTGCTGGGGAATATTGGTAGAACCACTTACAGAAATGGCAATATTAGGTTTTGGAAGATTAGTAGAGGGAAGAAACACAATAAGTTCAGTTTTTGACAGATTCAGTTTAAGGTAGAGAGACCACATGATATTAGAGACAGCAGACAGACAATCACTCGTGTTTCGTAATAATGCAGGGTGATGTCAGGAGAAGAGGTGTATAATTGAGTGTCATCAGTATAGAGATGTTACTGAAAACCACATCTTCTGATGGTTTGTCCGATAGGGGCAGTGAATAAGAGATCAGGATGTTGTAAATTTTCAGCATAAACTTATAATGGATGAAATCTTCAGCCAGGTTGGATTTTCTCCAAACATTTTGCGCACCTGGAGCACCGCTGGAGAAAACATGTTTGCAGTGTGTGAAAGGGTTACCATTTTCGGTGCTGACTTGTTCTAATTGTAGGAGGTGCAGCTTCATCCAGGGCACTTTCCAGTGTTCCATTTATAAAGTTTTAAAGGCCACTTCACACACACAGATATCTGAGTCCAATATCTGAACAGATCTCTGGTTGCAGTGAAATCATGGACACATTGCTCCATTTTGTGGCTGTGTACAACATGGAGCAATGTATCCATGATTTCACTGCAACCAGAGATCTGTTCAGATATTGGACTCAGATATCTGCGTGTGTGAAGTGGCCTTTAGAGCAGAGTCAGGATATGAGTGGGAGGAGATTTGGGCCAGAGAAGACTGTAAATTCTTTAGAAGTTCCTGATTGTTTAATGGCACGTATGTTCCTATAGTTGTAGGAGTCGGGGGTGTCTTTGAATGTTATGCAAAAGCAAAATGTCATGGATGTAGGAGAGTTTGTTATATGCTGAGCGAGGGTTCCAAAGGCACAGTTGAAGAAGACAGAAGCCATGCAACAAATATTAATTCAATTCCTGGAATTTATGAGTGTAGCAGGCAAGGAGTTAGGCTTAAGGCCCCGTTACACAGCACAACATTGTTAACGATGTCACTGATCCGTCACAGGTTTGGAGTCCTGGGTTCCAGCGACATCGTTAAACGTCATTGCGTGTAACACCGAGATTCAACTACGATAAGATTCAACTACGACATGTTCTCAAACCTCACGATCAACGATCAGTCAGCCTGCTGTATCGTTGTGTGTGACACCGCGATAACGATGTTGTTGACGACCTCGCCTATTCACAGCAATGAACAGGTATCGTTCGCTGGATTGTGCAAACGATACCTGCTCACTACATCGTTGGTGCGTCGTCCACGATATCTAGACGTGTGACATCTCACCAACGATGTCAGAAACGACCGTGCGCCCACGAGATCATCGTCGACATTGTTTCAACGTCGTGCCGTGTAACAGTACCTTTAGTTTCTCCTGGATCCGGGGCAATCCGGTTCTCCCTAACATGGGAGCCTATGAGGCCGGATTGCCCCGGTCCAGACGAATTCGGGAACCGGATACTGGCGGCTGCACGCCGCTGTTGTTTCAGGACCGCGGCTAGCTCCATGCGATCTTGAAAAATCAGAAGCTGCAACTGCAATTACAGCCATCCGGCTGCACACAGGACCATGGGCACATTTGGCCTCCGGTTCTGTGTGCTGATCCAGTCCGGGGCTGTCAGGTTCATGCCTGACAGCCCCGGACCGGACCTTGCCGTGGTGTGAAGCCAGTCTAAGGCTGGTTTCACACTGCAGTTTTTTCCCTGATCGGGTTCGATCAGGTTTGTGTGCCAAAACCAGGAGTGTCTCCAAAACCCAGAACAGGTGTCAATCTTTCAATTATAGTTTTTCACTGCAAGATCCTCTCCTGAGTTTCAGGAAGATAGGGGAAAGATAGAGGTGTGTAATGGTCCGCGCTGCCGAGATCCACTTGCTTCAGAGAACACGCGGGTCAGTGATGTTCAAGCAAAGTTCCTTTATTGAATCCTACGCATTTCGGTGCCCTCCTGGCACCTTCCTCAGGGATCAGGAGGGCACCGAAACGCGTAGGATTCAATAAAGGAACTTTGCTTGAACATCACTGACCCGTGTGTTCTCTGAAGCAAGTGGATCTCGGCAGCGCGGACCATTACACACCTCTATCTTTCCCCTATCTTCCTGAGATTCCACGTGCGAGTGGTTGGAGGAGGTTCAGCGGCAGCCGGCAGGATTTTGATACTACATGTTTGCATACCAGTTGTGGGTCTCACAACTGTTATAGGTGAGTGGTTTACCTATATACCACTGTTTCATAGTGTCTGAGTGATAGGGCACTATTGCGCCTCTTGTTACCCTTCCCCTTCTTTTATCTCTCCTGAGTTTGGCACACAATCTGGATGGAACCTGATCAGTGAAAAAATTGTAGTGGGAAACCAGCCTAAACTGCAGACATGCACACTAGCCTGTGGAGGTCCTGGCCTGCCATGTGCTCTATCCTGTGGAGGTCCTGGCCTGCCCTGTGCCTCTATCCTGTGGAGGTCTTGGCCTGCCCTGTGCCTCTACGCTGTGGAGGTCCTGGCCTACCCTGTGCCTCTATCCTGTGGAGGTCCTGGCCTGCCCTTTGCCTCTATCCTGTGGAGGTCTTGGCCTGCCCTGTGCCTCTATCCTGTGGAGGTGCTGACCTGCCCTGTGCCTCTACGCTGTGGAGGTGCTGACCTGCCCTGTGACTCTATCCTGTGGACGTCCTGGCCTGCCCTTTGCCTCTATCCTGTGGAGGTCTTGGCCTGCCCTGTGCCTCTATCCTGTGGAGGTCCTGGCCTGCCCTGTACCTCTATCCTGTGGAGGTGCTGACCTGCCCTGTGCCTTTACGCTGTGGAGGTGCTGACCTGCCCTGTGACTCTATCCTGTGGAGGTCCTGGCCTGCCCTTTGCCTCTATCCTGTGGAGGTCTTGGCCTGCCCTGTGCCTCTACGCTGTGGAGGTCTTGGCCTGCCCTGTGCCTCTATCCTGTGGAGGTCCTGGCCTGCCCTGTGCCTCTATATTGTGGAGGTGCTGGCCTGCCCTGTGCCTCTATATTGTGGAGGTGCTGGCCTGCCCTGTACCTCTATATTGTGGAGGTGCTGGCCTGCCCTGTGCCTCTATATTGTGGAGGTGCTGGCCTGCCCTGTGCCTCTATATTGTGGAGGTGCTGGCCTGCCCTGTGCCTCTATATTGTGGAGGTGCTGGGCTGCCCTGTGCCTCTATATTGTGGAGGTGCTGGGCTGCCCTGTGCCTCTATATTGTGGAGGTGCTGGCCTGCCCTGTACCTCTATATTGTGGAGGTGCTGGCCTGCCCTGTGCCTCTATATTGTGGAGGTGCTGGCCTGCCCTGTACCTCTATATTGTGGAGGTGCTGGCCTGCCCTGTGCCTCTATATTGTGGAGGTGCTGGCCTGCCCTGTGCCTCTATATTGTGGAGGTGCTGGCCTGCCCTGTGCCTCTACGCTGTGGAGGTCTTGGCCTGCCCTGTGCCTCTATATTGTGGAGGTGCTGGCCTGCCCTGTACCTCTATATTGTGGAGGTGCTGGCCTGCCCTGTGCCTCTATATTGTGGAGGTGCTGGCCTGCCCTGTGCCTCTACGCTGTGGAGGTCTTGGCCTGCCCTGTGCCTCTATATTGTGGAGGTGCTGGGCTGCCCTGTGCCTCTATATTGTGGAGGTGCTGGCCTGCCCTGTACCTCTATATTGTGGAGGTGCTGGCCTGCCCTGTGCCTCTATATTGTGGAGGTGCTGGCCTGCCCTGTGCCTCTACGCTGTGGAGGTCTTGGCCTGCCCTGTGCCTCTATATTGTGGAGGTGCTGGCCTGCCCTGTACCTCTATATTGTGGAGGTGCTGGCCTGCCCTGTGCCTCTATATTGTGGAGGTGCTGGCCTGCCCTGTGCCTCTATATTGTGGAGGTGCTGGCCTGCCCTGTGCCTCTATATTGTGGAGGTGCTGGCCTGCCCTGTGCCTCTACGCTGTGGAGGTCTTGGCCTGCCCTGTGCCTCTATATTGTGGAGGTGCTGGCCTGCCCTGTACCTCTATATTGTGGAGGTGCTGGCCTGCCCTGTGCCTCTATATTGTGGAGGTGCTGGCCTGCCCTGTGCCTCTACGCTGTGGAGGTCTTGGCCTGCCCTGTGCCTCTATATTGTGGAGGTGCTGGGCTGCCCTGTGCCTCTATATTGTGGAGGTGCTGGGCTGCCCTGTGCCTCTATATTGTGGAGGTGCTGGCCTGCCCTGTACCTCTATATTGTGGAGGTGCTGGCCTGCCCTGTGCCTCTATATTGTGGAGGTGCTGGCCTGCCCTGTGCCTCTACGCTGTGGAGGTCTTGGCCTGCCCTGTGCCTCTATATTGTGGAGGTGCTGGGCTGCCCTGTGCCTCTATATTGTGGAGGTGCTGGGCTGCCCTGTGCCTCTATATTGTGGAGGTGCTGGCCTGCCCTGTACCTCTATATTGTGGAGGTGCTGGCCTGCCCTGTGCCTCTATATTGTGGAGGTGCTGGCCTGCCCTGTGCCTCTACGCTGTGGAGGTCTTGGCCTGCCCTGTGCCTCTATATTGTGGAGGTGCTGGCCTGCCCTGTACCTCTATATTGTGGAGGTGCTGGCCTGCCCTGTGCCTCTATATTGTGGAGGTGCTGGCCTGCCCTGTGCCTCTACGCTGTGGAGTTCTTGGCCTGCCCAGGTGTGTGCATACAATCATATACTTCACACAACGCTGTATAATACAGTAGTCATGAAGGGCTTTGCATCACGTGACATGGTCCGATCCGTCAGCTGACAGGTGGAGAGTCTGCGTCTAGTGCGCCTGCGCAGACGTCTCAACTGCTGGAGACTGAAATTCAACGCAGCTGCGCGATGACGTCAGCACTGCGGAAAGGAGCGGGTGGGAGGAGGATCGGCCATCTTGCACTCTCCTCAGAAGCTCGGGCATTGAGAGAAGGTAATCAGGCAATGACAGGCTGAATGTCTCGCGTTTTGGCTGAGGACACTAATGTCGGTGCGGTCCTGTGTGGTGTTGGGGGCAGTGTACCCGGGTGACGGGATCCGCAGTGCGGGCTGTAATTATCTCCGTCATCCGGGGCTGGTGTGAGCGCGGCTGTCACATTACCGGGTGTGGTCACAGGACCGCCGTGTATGGAGGCAGCCCGCTCCGCCTGAGCACACAGTGATGGGGGCAAGGGGTGGCGTGACCGGCAGAGTGCAGGGCTCCTCCCCAGTACAGGGCCCTGGGCTGGGGGGCTTCTACATCAGTGCAGAGAAGGTGGGCGCCTGTCACCACGATCTCCACCACTGTGTGTATATACTGGCGTCTGCCAGAAGGGGCGCCTCAGCCTCCACCTTATAGTTTGGGCTCTAGATGTCTTCTGTCACCTGCCTCCCCCCTTGTAGACTGAGCACTGGGGGCTCTACATGTCCTGTACACCTGGTACAGCTCCACCTTGTAGACTGAGCACTGGGGGCTCTACATGTCATCTGTCACCTGCCTCCACCTGTAGACTGAGCACTGGGGGCTCTAATGTCATCTGTCACCTGACTCCACCTTGTAGACTGAGCACTGGGGCTCTATGTCTCTGTCACCTGACTCCACCCTGTAGACTGAGCACTGAGGGCTCTACATGTCACCTGACTCCACCCTGTAGACTGTAGCACTGGGGGCTCTACATGTCATCTGTCACCTGACTCCACCCTGTAGACTGAGCACTGGGGGCTCTACATGTCATCTGTCACCTGCCTCCCCCCTGTAGACTGAGCACTGGGGGCTCTACATGTCATCTGTCACCTGACTCCACCTTGTAGACTGAGCACTGGGGGCTCTGGATGTCATCTGTCACCTGACTCCACCCTGTAGACTGAGCACTGAGGGCTCTACATGTCACCTGACTCCACCCTGTAGACTGAGCACTGGGGGCTCTACATGTCACCTGACTCCACCCTGTGACTGAGCACTGGGGGCTCTACATGTCATCTGTCACCTGACTCCACCCTGTAGACTGAGCACTGGGGGCTCTACATGTCACCTGACTCCACCCTGTAGACTGAGCACTGGGGGCTCTACATGTCACTGCACTGACTCCACCCTGTAGACTGAGCACTGGGGGCTCTACATGTCATCTGTCACCTGCCTCCACCCTGTAGACTGAGCACTGGGGGCTCTACATGTCATCTGTCACCTGACTCCACCTTGTAGACTGAGCACTGGGGCTCTAGATGTCATCTGTCACCTGACTCCACCCTGTAGACTGAGCACTGAGGGCTCTAATGTCATCTGTACTCCCCCTGTAGACTGAGCACTGGGCTCTCATGTCACCTGACTCCACCCTGTAGACTGAGCACTGGGGGCTCTACATGTCATCGTCACCTGACTCCACCCTGTAGACTGAGCACTGGGGGCTCTACATGTCATCTGTCACCTGCTCCACCCTGTAGACTGAGCACTGGGGGCTCTACATGTCATCTGTCACCTGACTCCACCCTGTAGACTGAGCACTGGGGGCTCTACATGTCATCTGTCACCTGACTCCACCCTGTAGACTGAGCACTGGGGGCTCTACATGTCATCTGTCACCTGACTCCACCCTGTAGACTGAGCACTGGGGGCTCTACATGTCATCTGTCACCTGACTCCACCCTGTAGACTGAGCACTGGGGGCTCTACATGTCATCTGTCACCTGACTCCACCCTGTAGACTGAGCACTGGGGGCTCTACATGTCATCTGTCACCTGACTCCACCCTGTGGACTGAGCACTGGGGGCTCTACATGTCATCTGTCACCTGACTCCACCCTGTGGACTGAGCACTGGGGGCTCTACATGTCATCTGTCACCTGACTCCACCCTGTGGACTGAGCACTGGGGGCTCTACATGTCATCTGTCACCTGACTCCACCCTGTGACTGAGCACTGGGGGCTCTACATGTCATCTGTCACTGACTCACCTGTGGACTGAGCACTGGGGCTCTACATGTCATTGTCACCTGACTCCACCCTGTGGTACTGAGCACTGGGGGCTCTACATGTCATCTGTCACCTGACTCCACCTGTGGACTGAGCACTGGGGCTCTACATGTCATCTGTCACCTGACTCCACCCTGTGGACTGAGCACTGGGGGCTCTACATGTCATCTGTCACCTGACTCCACCCTGTGGACTGAGCACTGGGGGCTCTACATGTCATCTGTCACCTGACTCCACCCTGTGGACTGAGCACTGGGGGCTCTACATGTCATCTGTCACCTGACTCCACCCTGTGGACTGAGCACTGGGGGCTCTACATGTCATCTGTCACCTGACTCCACCCTGTGGACTGAGCACTGGGGGCTCTACATGTCATCTGTCACCTGACTCCACCCTGTGGACTGAGCACTGGGGGCTCTACATGTCATCTGTCACCTGACTCCACCCTGTGGACTGAGCACTGGGGGCTCTACATGTCATCTGTCACCTGACTCCACCCTGTGGACTGAGCACTGGGGGCTCTACATGTCATCTGTCACCTGACTCCACCCTGTGGACTGAGCACTGGGGCTCTACATGTCATCTGTCACCTGACTCCACCCTGTGGACTGAGCACTGGGGGCTCTACATGTCATCTGTCACCTGACTCCACCCTGTGGACTGAGCACTGGGGGCTCTACATGTCATCTGTCACCTGACTCCACCCTGTGGACTGAGCACTGGGGGCTCTACATGTCTTTTGTCGTTACTGTTAAGGGATTTACAGGACATGGGGCCTGGGGATACAAATTTTTCCCATGACGCCACCTGCCGGTCGTGGCTAATGCTGCTATACAGTTCCTCTGGGGTTGATGACAATGCAGCTGAGATGGTAAACCTCAGGTCAGCAGATGTTACTGGGTGAGTTGGGACTGATGTTACAGCGCAAGGCTGATGGCGCGATGATAACGTTTATCAAGTTTACCCCATAGTGGGGTGCAGTCTCAAGATGTTTACTTACAGCTTTGTCGTTCTCGGTGACAACAGTCGTCACCATTGCAACAACCTGTGGAGCTCTGAATCCTTGGAGGTGGAGAAGGGGATCCAGCTAACTCCGGGGTAACTTGGTGGTCCTTAACCGGTACCCCTTTCCTCAGTCCCTTCATGGTCGTCTCACTCTGCGCTTGCTTGGCCCTCCTGCCTTGCACCTCGCTCACACAGAGTCCCAAGCCAGTGGCCGCGGGCCTTTGCAGGGCAACTTCTCTCGCTCAGTCCCCTTTGGCGAATGTACGTGGTTTCGGCTGCGGCACTTGGAGATACCGCAGCCTCCGGGTTGCTACCTGATCCTGGTTGTTCTCCACTAGTCTGTGGCCCAGTCCCCCTGCACTGCGGCCTGGTCCCTCCACACCGTCTCAGTTGATGTGGAGTATTGGGATATGCTCCCACTGGGTCCAGTCCCTTGGACACCTCTATCTTTCTCTTGTTCTTCTGACAGGCTCTCCAACCCTCACAGACTCCTCTTGCTCTTGCCACCACCCACCAACTGTCTTGTAGATGTTTCTGCTGTCCTTTTATAGTTTGTCACGTGTCTTATGTGTGTCCTCCCTGACTTTACTACATCCTGGGTGCTCCTCTAAACTCTGCTCTCCATCCATCCCTGCTGTCCTGGTTCCTCCCCTCCAGACAGGATCAGGGACTGTGCTCTCCCTTGGGAGCATTCTCGCCCTAACCCTGACCTAGAGTGGTGTAATCCTGGCCTGGGCGCTGGATCTGCAGGGGTGCCACACCTCCACCTTTTAGACTGGGCACTGGGGACTCTAGATGTCTTCTGTGACCTGCCTCCACCTTGAGACGGAGCATCGGGGGCTCTAGATTTCTTCTGTGATTTGCCTCCAGCTTATAGATGAGGCACTAGATGCCTTCTATGACCTTCCTCCACCATGTAGACTGAGCACTGGGGGCTCTAGATGTCTTCTGTGACCTACCTTAGTGTTTGTGTCACCTACACGTGTAACTAAGACCTGGACAATACTAGCCCTGTGTAGTCTGCTAATCTAATGTTTTATACACATGACTTGGAATACTGTAAGAAATCTTTAAGACTGAGTAATTCACATGTTTAGCCCAGATGTCCTGATATAAAGACATCTGAAGTGTCACCTGTAAGAAGCTGAGCCACAATCCCACCTGCTCCAATTCCTCCACCTTATATGTCCCAATCTTTTTTTTTTTTTTTTTCTGTATACAGATATCGGCTGTGCATGGGTGTTGATCTGTGGGTAGTCACATTGTTATGTGTTATCAGACGTTTCTAATACCAAAAAATCAGGTTCAACATCAGTATTGGTTCAATCTGCCAATGAATAGCCCTATAAAAAGATCGTCTCGGCAGAAACACTTTTTTTCAAACTGCTAAAGTATTTACCGTATATACTCGCGTATAAGCCGAGTTTTTCAGCCCAAAAATTGGGCTGAAAAGTTACCCCCTCGGCTTATACGCGAGTCACTATACGGGCGCCCCCCCCCCCCCAGAGGTATACAGGCCCCCCCGTGCTCCTTAAACCTGTAAAGGAAGATGATTATACTTATCGCTGTCCGGCTGCCGTCCCCGCTCTCCATCGCGCTCCTCCATCTGCATCGCGCTCCTCCATCTTCCGGCTTCCTGTCGGCACCGACAATGACGTCATTGTCGGCGCAGAACACAGGAAGTCGGAAGCCGGAAGATGGAGGAGCGCGATGCAGATGGAGGAGCGCGATGGAGAGCGGGGACGGCAGCCGGACAGCGATAAGTATAATCATCTTCCTTTACAGGTTTAAGGAGCACGGGGGGGCCTGTATACCTCTGGGGGGGGGGGGGGGCTGTATACCTCGGGCTGCTGCTGCATATAACATGGGGCTGCTGTATAACATGGGGCTGCTGTATATAAAATGGGGCTGCTGCTGTATAACATGGGGCTGCTGCTGTATAACATGGGGCTGCTGCTGTATAACATGGGGCTGCTGTATATAAAATGGGGCTGCTGCTGTATAACATGGGGCTGCTGCTGTATATAAAATGGGGCTGCTGCTGTATATAAAATGGGGCTGCTGCTGTATATAAAATGGGGCTGCTGCTGTATATAAAATGGGGCTGCTGCTGTATATAAAATGGGGCTGCTGCTGTATATAACATGGGGCTGCTGCTGTATATAACATGGGGCTGCTGCTGTGTATAACATGGGGCTGCTGCTGTGTATAACATGGGGCTGCTGCTGTGTATAACATGGGGCTGCTGCTGTGTATAACATGGGGCTGCTGCTGTGTATAACATGGGGCTGCTGCTGTGTATAACATGGGGCTGCTGCTGTGTATAACATGGGCTGCTGCTGTGTATAACATGGGGCTGCTGCTGTGTATAACATGGGGCTGCTGCTGTGTATAACATGGGGCTGCTGCTGTGTATAACATGGGGCTGCTGCTGTGTATAACATGGGGCTGCTGCTGTGTATAACATGGGGCTGCTGCTGTGTATAACATGGGGCTGCTGCTGTGTATAACATGGGGCTGCTGCTGTGTATAACATGGGGCTGCTGCTGTGTATAACATGGGGCTGCTGTATATAACATGGGACTGCTGCTGTGTATAACATGGGACTGCTGCTGTGTATAACATGGGGCTGCTGCTGTGTATACCATGGGGCTGATGCTGCTGTGTATACCATGGGGCTGCTGCTGTATATACCCTGGGGCTGCTGCTGTATATACCCTGGGGCTGCTGCTGTATATACCCTGGGGCTGCTGCTGTATATACCCTGGGGGCTGCTGCTGTTTATACCACTGAGGCTGCTGCTGTATATACCTCTGGGGCTGCTGTATACTACCACTGGGGCTGCTGTATACTAACTACTGGGGCTGCTGCTGTATATACCACTGGGGCTGCTGCTGTATACCTCAGGGGCTGCTGTATACCACACTGCTGAGGGCTGTATACCTGTGCTGGGGTCCACCCTCGGCTTATACACGAGTCAATAGTTTTTCCCAGATTTTGGGGGCCAAAGTAGGGGGGTCGGCTTATACACGGGTCGGCTTATACACGAGTATATACGGTAATTTAGGATCAGTCTGAAATCCTGTTATTTATTCACTCACCCAGTGTGCTGCAGGGAAGACATAGACCCGGATGTAACCTCTTCTGGTGTCTAAGGGCCCTGTTACACATAGTGACGCACCAGCGATCCCAACAATGATACGACTTGGTAGGGATCACTGGTGCGTCGCTACGTGATCGCTGGTGAGATGTTAGTTTGATCTCACCAGCAACGATACAGCGGTCGTTAGGACCCTGTCACTCTCGGGCATAGTGTTGAAATCGTTGGTCGTTTTCCCTGTCAAACACAGGGATGCAGCATTCCAAGAGGGAGCGCAACGACCAAAAAATGGCCCAGAACGATTTGTAATGCACAGCAATCTCACAGCAGGTGCCTGATCGCTGCTACGTGTCAAACGTAGTGAGATCGCTGGCAACGTCGCTGTTTCGTCACAAAATCTGTGACATTGCAGCAATATCGTTGTGTGTGAAGTACCCCTAACAGAATGCGTTATCTGCTTTCTCGCAATGTGATGCAGTACACCTTCAGTCTCCTGATTATATTGTGGATAGTTACCATATTACAGTCGCCTGATAGGTGAGGGGCTCTGTATAACCCTGTCCTTCCTCTTAATAAATAAGCATTAACCCTTTATACTCCTATAACACCAAGCACAGAATCTGATAAGGACATAGTCCTAATAAGAATGGTATCTTAGAGAGCCTGTCGTCAGGATTTTATACTTTAAACTAATGATTTAGAGATGTATAAATAATGTGTGTGCTTTAATCTTTACCTTTCTTGTAAAATTGCATGCTCCTGTTATTAAAGAAATACATAGTTGAAGTTGTATGCTAATAACTCAGAGTGCATTGGGTCGGGCTGTGCAACTACAGCTCTCATGCCTCTCCCTATTCCCTGTCCATCCCAACCACTGTATACACTGCATAGGAAGAAAGTGGCCAATCAGTGGTGTGGATGGGGTTATACAGAGCTCAGCCTTCAGAGAACGGGTAGATGTTTAGAAGATTACATGGTGATGATCAAAGCAGCCTAGTAAGTAATGCGTCAGGGTCTCAGCCTCTACATCATGCTGCTCTCAGATGGAGTACCAAACATCTACTGACAGGTTCCCTGTAGACAGCACTTCAGCAAGTGGTTTATACAAGCCCAGCTTTTTCCCATATCAAAATGTAATTTCTAATTCTCCCACGCTGTACAATAATTGGTTCCCATCCATTGGGTGTTGCTGGTCTGTACTCAGTGCCTCCTCTGTCCCTGCAGTCATCATCCTGCCTTTATTGACATCTTTTGTATCATTCATAGTCTGGGGCCGCCGAGCGGGAGACCAGGAGTGGCAGAGGAAGAAGCTACCGGGATCAGGAGCAAGGAGTTGGGAAAGGCGCTATTACAGCCAAAGATGGCAACCTGGGGGGACAATGGATGGATGGCAGGCAGCAGAAGTCTCTATTGTGTATATAGACTGCAGCCGTCTCTATTGTGTATTCTCTATTATATATACAGCTATTGTGTATTCAGCCCACAGCAGTCTCAAGTGTGTATGTGTGTAATATATAATAGAGAGTGTAAAAAAAAGAAACAGCACAAAAATATAGAAAAAAGTAAACTTTTTTGCCCAATGGTGTTGGCCATGCATTGGGCAGTGAAGTCCACTTTTTTTCTATTTTTTGCTTTTTTTGTACTGTTTTTTTTTTTTTTTTCTTTTTCCCCCTATTGTAAGGAACCATCTGGATTGCTGGTTGGGAAAGCTTTGCACATAAATCGATGTAATTTTTGGTGCTGTTCCAATTTTTCACTATAAATATAATGTATGTTTGGGTGGAGGCGGAGCTGGGGTGGGGGCTGGGCGGAGTCTCAGGGGGAGTTCAAAATTTTGGCAGTAAGGGGCCCTGAAATTCCTAGTGGCAGCCCTGGGTTTATTCCCCATTTTGCTTTCTTTTGCAGCCCCCTAGCCACCATTTTATAACACTAAAGTTCGGGTCAAGTCCGGTCTTGAGCCCTGACCCTTTGAAAGTCTGTCTGAATCCACCAAATCTCAGCGGGGTTCACCTATCTCTAGTCGTCAGTGCAGAAAAATACAGGCAGATATTTATTCATCATGCAATACCATTAGGGAAGCATCTGACTTAAAATTCCTTCTGCGGCAAGACAACGACCCCAAACACATGATCAATGTTATTAAAGTGGCTGTCCACTACTAGGGTAAACCCTTCTGAATCCACGTGTTTTCCCCCCATTAAATAATAGATCTTGCACTTGCCTTCTGTGCTGCTGCTTTTTCCAGCGCTGTAGGTAGTGCAAATTAAGAACTATATTCCAGCATAAAGAACATTGAGTCTTGGTATTCATATGTCTCACAGAGCATTGATCACATCGTCAAGTCTGTCTGGGAGAGTACATTAAAAGAGAAGGATTTGCACAAGACTACATCCATGGATGATTTTTAGTTCTCCTAAGATGTATGGAACAACCTCCAGGCCAAGTTCCTTCAAAACCTGTGAGCAAGTGTAGCAAGAATTGTTGATTTAAGGCTGTTATGATAAAACATAAATAGATTTTTTTATTTTGACCACATACTGGGGAACATTTTTCCACACCTGCCTAAAACTTTGAATAGGACTTCACATCCTTATTGGTCCTCATAATGCATCTCCTGGTTGCTTGTCTAAAACTGGATGCCCATGCAAGGCGATCCAAAACGCTGCGTACACTGATCGTGTGCACGCACCCTTATACTTATCCTCTGGCATCTTCACCTTTTCGTGGAGCAGCTCCAGTCCTGTGGCGCCAACTTGTGAACATAACGTCTTACTGGCTGTAAGTCAGAAGTTGCGTCTTAAGATCTCAATGCAAGTCTATGAGAGCAAGAACGAGGCTCTTATAGACTTGTATTGAGTTGTTGTCTGGCCCGCTCCATGAAACACTGTAGCTTCCTGCTAGTCAAAAATTCCCGCAGACCGACTGGAGAGGCAGTCATAACAGATGGAGACGGCAGAATGCGAGTGTGGAATTGGTCGAGCTGTAACCATATTTCACGCATTATCAATGGCACTATTACAGTACAGATTGGTTCCAGGATTCGTAATTGAACAAATTAGGAGCTGCCCTTCTCACAAACGTTAAAGAGAACCTGTCACGTGAGAAAAATGCTGTTAATCTGCCGTTTAATGGCATTTTGAACCTGCCTGGTGCATGCACATTAAACCTCACTGCAGGATGGGAATAAACTTTAATCCTCACATCAACATTCTGTTCTGATTTCAGTCATGGGGGTGGTCCCAGTACGTGTTCAGTCACTGCTTTGTGTATAGAGAGTGGTTACTGTAAAGAAGTCACTCTGTGCAGGGGTAACTTACAGCCTCCGCTCTCCATACAGAGTGTGACTGAACCAGGGCTGCCCCCATCACTGGAACCAGAACACTGCAGGGAGGATAAATGTTCTTTTCCTCCCGACAGTGGTGTTTAATGTGCAGGTGCTGGGATGGTTCAGAATGCTATTATGGTGGGTTTACACGCTGCGATATCGGTGTCCAACTCCGACCCAACTCCGACAAAAAGTCACGTGGGTCGCGAGTTGGAGCCGATATCGTGTGCGCGTTGTATTGTTTTAGCATCCAACGCGATGCTGGAACGATGCCAAAACGATATCTGAGTTGAATAGCAGAGCTATTCAACTCCCTGATATCGCATGGCCGTTGTACCAGCATCGCTGCGTGTGACAGCCCAACTCCGATGTGTACTCGCACCTCACCCATTAACTCCCATGTTAAATGGTCGTTACTGGGTTGGTGGGCGTACACATCGGAGGGACGTTGTTTCCCGATATCGCAGCGTGTAAACCAGCGATGCGATATCGGGAAAAGCGCTCCCGAAATGCGCGCTCCCGCGGCATTGTATGCGATATCGGGACGATATCGCTACGTGTAACCCCACCATTAGTATGCTGATCAAATTCCCCCCTATTTGCATGTTAATAGTATGTTTCCACATGACCTGTTCCCATTAACATCAGAGAGGAGGGCACCTCCTAATTTGTTCAATTTAGAATCCTGGGGCTAATTGGGCCCCTTTCACACTGGCTTTTTTGACAAATTGCGGCAGATCCGGCAGATTTTCTGCACCTGCCGCCGAACGGCCACACTTGCGGCAGGCCCCATGCTCCACTGCCGCAATTTGTCAAAAACTCCAGTGTGAAAGGGGCCTTAATGTGATAATATTTAGTTTTAATAAGGGATGAAATATGGTTACAGCTCGACCAATCTCTCTTTTCTCATGTGGTTTGTCCTTTTTGTTCAGTTATGATGACTTCTAAAATTGAGCTTAAAGGGAACCTGTCACCCCAAATAACCTTCCTAACCTTTTAATACCTGTCCCTGCAGCCTTACAATACATTCTAACACATCCCTGTCTCACCTTTTTTTACTAATCTACGAGTACAATAATGTAGTTAGCCAACTTATGAAATTCTTGTCAGAGGGGCGTTCCTCCAAGCCATTTTGACCAGTAGGCGGGTCCCCTGTGCCGCGTTACCCCTGCCTCGCTGCTCTAATACGTTCTAATGGGCGTCATTATACAAACACAGAGCTCGGGCACGATTTCAATATCGTGACCGCAACGTCACTGCTGCGATGCGGTCATGTGACGCCGTGATTGCCGCGTCACTTCCGGTCGCACACAGGCAGACTTCAGCATGTAATCTGCGCATGCGCAAAGTCTGCCTGCGAGACCTGCGACCGGAAGTGACGCCTCCCGGCGTCACATGACCGCGTCGCAGCGGTGACGTTGCGGTCGCGATATTGAAATCGTGCCCGAGCTCTGTGTTTGTTTGTATAATGACGCCCCTTAGGGCGTATTAGAGCAACGAGGCAGGGGTAAGCGCGGCATAGGGGACCCGCCTACCGGTCAAAATGGCTTGGAGGAACGCCCCTCTGACAAGAATTTTGTAAGTTTGCTAACTACGTTATTGTACTCGTAGATTATTAGTAAAAAAAAAAAAAAAAAAAAAAGGCGAGACAGGGATGTGTTAGAATGTATTGTAACGATGCAGGGACAGGTATTAATAGGTTATAAGGGTTATTTGGGGTGACAGGTTGCCTTTAAACTGAATAATGGGACAGCATAATTATTCCTTAACCTTCCTAGCGGTATTCCCGAGCCTGACTCGGGGTTAACATTCACTGCCAGAAGCGGTAACCCCGAGTCAAGCTCGGGCTTACCCGCGGTCGCGGCAGATGCGGTGAAAAAAACGCATCTGCCGTGATTGCCGCATAGCCGCCGCACTTGCGGCGCGGTTGTGGTAATCGCCATAGTAAGTATAGGGGGACTTGCAGCAGGTGCGGCAAGTGCGGTTTTGCACTTGCGGCAGGTGCGGCCGCGAAAAAAAAACGCGGCTGACCGCGGTTTTTTTTTCGCTGCCGCAAGTGCAAAACCGCACTTGCTGCACCTGCCGCAAGTCCCCCTATACTTACCATGGCGATTACCGCAACCGCGCCGCACCCTTACCGCAAGCCCCATAGACATT
This sequence comes from Allobates femoralis, assembly GCA_033576535.1. Lineage (NCBI taxonomy): Eukaryota > Metazoa > Chordata > Amphibia > Anura > Aromobatidae > Allobates > Allobates femoralis. The sequence continues at coordinate 215,113,458 of JARQOC010000001.1, forward strand.
GCATGGGGCTTGCCGCAACTGTGCCGCAGGTGTCGCGGTTATGCGGTAATCGCGGCAGATTGGTTTTTTTCACCGCATCTGCCGCAATTTCAAAAAAACGCTAGTGTGAAAGTACCCTTAGTACAAAATTCCAGACATAATCATACCGCCAGGTATAAGATTATTGATTATTGAATAAAATTATATTATTTATTTAATTATAATTCATGATTTTATGTTTCAAACTTTATCACATCTGAGAGGTCTACTAGAGTTTTTTTTGATCAGGTAATTACTAAGAATTGCAGGCCGACAGTACATAACACCAAATTTCCATGCAAAAAAAATGGTACCGCTTTTAGCACAAAATTCCTGACATAATCATACCGCCAGGGAGGTTAAAGTTCTTGGGTCTCTGCATTGCAGAAAGAATTTTCTGAGTATGATAGTGTTTCTGGGAATTGAAATGTGACTTGTTGGTTTTGGTCGTCATCTTATCACAGCTCACAGCGTCTGGACTTGTATCTCAGAAAACAGATGGTAACAGCAAAAAACGTCCTACGATCCCCACTACCATAATATACTTAATGTTCTTGCTGCACATCATTCTGCTTTGGTTTTGTATTATTTTTGCCTTGGAGGTGTATATTCATTATATGCTAATGTATGGGACTCTTTTATGCCCAGTGGATAATGCAGAAGTATGCAATCTGCCGATGCTCAGATCTAATTTGTACTATTGTGAACTATACCACTTGGCTAATATCGGATTTGCCCATCCCCCTCGGCACCACCCGTGTCCAGCATTCCAGAGTTTAGTCATTTTCATCTGGAAGGATTTAACGTGTTGTTTTTTTTTTTTTTTTTTCGCCTCTTGTTCTCTGTATTCTGCGTACATCACATCTGTAAGCCCCCTGCTCACATAATCCATGTAACATGATCTATCATTTTTGTGTTTTTCGGCATGTAGCATTTTGTGAGCTCAGCAGTTCCGATTCCTGAGCAGTTTGCAAAGAAAACCGTTTCCTCTGAAATCAGCGAATTCCCTTGAATTTCATGAGTGAGGATCTCGGCCTCTTCCTTCCTCTCTCGCAGGCAGTGCTGACTGTTCATTGTTAGACCTGGGAAGAGACTGGTCATCACAGATTGTATGAAGCATCATCTCTTCCACCCCCTCATTCTATGCTTCTACAGGCGCTCTATACAAAAAACAGCCGTCGTTCCGTAATAAATAGCAGTTTCTGAGGCGTCGTGATACCTTCCATGTAATCGTTTGTCACTGAAAATCTAGATATCTTTATATTTCTGCAGAATTGTTTCATGATTTGAAGGGGAATGTCAGCCTTCTGTGTTCAGATATGTAGGATTATATAAGATCACTGTGTTTATGGTTATTTCTAGGGTCTCTTTTCTCAGTTGTTAGCCAACCATATCTTTTTTGCCTGACATGGTGCCATTTCCAACCTTCTTTCTCATATATTTTTTTCTTTTTTGGTTAATATTTTTACGCAGATCTGTTGTCATCATGGGAATAGGAGACTGAAAGAAATCCACCATGATCGGAGGGCTGTTCATCTATAATCACAAGGGAGAGGTCCTCATCTCCCGGGTGTACAGAGATGACATTGGGTAAGTTGCATTCACTTTTAGTTTGGATGCTTATGCCGCGTGTGTTTTTTCTTTTTTTTTTGTTTTCCCTTTCTCCTCTTTTGAATACCCACCTCCTAAAGTGAAGCTAGTGCTGATTGCTTCTCAATCCCAGTGTTTGGCTGGTTTTATCTTTCTGGCCACTCATTTTCCCCTGCAATATTACATACTAATCATATCATATATCTCCTAAAGTGCGACAGAGGTCGTCCTCAAATGCAGGAAACGTACCACCCAAAGGGTCTTGTCTTGGTGTCAAGAATGTTCACCCTGTAGTAGAATCAGCAGTAATGTAACCTTGAGGGCTCTCTCCATGGTGTTTTATACAGACTGCTCTGTGTGTGAGGGTATTCTACATGCTGTGTAGCAATATAATAGTATCTGAAGATAGTTTCAATAGGTAGTATTATATTGTGTACAATCAGATTTATTTCTTGTGTAACTTTCTATTTGAAACCTATGAAAAGATAGGAACATAACCCATTTTTCATACAGATTAGTTGAATTTGCAAATATTGAGGCTCAAACTAGTAAGTTCTATTAGGTGGGAGGGAATCTCAGTGCTAAGGATTCAATCCTGCCCAATTAATATGCATATGTAGGGCTGTCATGGATATTGAGGCAATGTTTTCCAAAAATGCAAGTCTGTTGGGATTTGTGTATTGGGTCTCTGGTCGTCATATTGTTTGGATCTGGCTTTAAACACCTTTTTCTTTTCTCATTTACACCAGTGTTATGCCAGGTTGACTCTTAATGTGCTGATCTGCTTCTGCCCTATATAAAGGGTAATTGATTTTGCAGAATTTTACTTAAGTGACTTTGTTTTTTCACTAGTTTTAAGTGTAACAGATCTTGCTATACTTTATAACTTCAACACCATGGGAGGTGCAGGACCTGTGTGCATATATTGAGCTGCTAATATTGTTCTCTGTAAAGACCACTCTTCTAAGTTCATCCACGAAGATGACAATGTAAATGTTAAATCTGTCATTCCAAAGCTCTCCAAGGGTCTGTACAGGTGTTCTAGTGAGTTCTAGGGTCTCCTGTGACTTTGTAGTGAACTCTTCTGTATCCCCTTGCTCATGAGCATACTGCTCTTCTTACATTGCATGTTAAATGTTTGGCATGTTGCCATTTTCTTCTACACTTTTCATCCAATCTAACTGCTGAGTTCAGTTTCTTAAAGACTAAGGGCCCTTTCACATCAGCGTTTTTTTAAATTTGCGGCAGATGCGGTGAAAAAACCGCATCTGCCGCAACTGCCGCATAACGGTTCCACTTGCGGCACGGTTGCGGTTTTTTCCATAGGAAGTATAGGGGGACTTGCGGCAGATGCGGCAAGTGCGGTATTGCACTTGCGGCAGGTGCGGCAGAGAAAAAAACCGCAGTAAGCCGCGGTTTTTTTCTCTGCCGCACCTGCCGCAAGTGCAATACCGCACTTGCCGCATCTGCCGCAAGTCCCCCTATACTTCCTATGGAAAAAACCGCAACCGTGCCGCAAGTGGAACCGTTATGCGGCAAACGCGGCAGATGCGGTTTTTTCACCGCATCTGCCGCGAATTACGAAAAACGCTGATGTGAAAGGGCCCTAAGGCTGGCTTCACACTGCAGTTTTTCACTGATCAGTGTCCATCAGTGTTTGGGTGCCAAAGCCAGGAGTGTCTCCCAAATTCAGAACAGGTGTCAATCTTTCAATTATACTTTTTCTCTGAAAGTTCCTTTCCTGGTTCCTCTCCTGGTTTTGGCACACAAACACTGATGGACACTGATCAGTGAAAAACTGCAGTGTGAAGCCAGCCTTAGAAAACTTTTCTTTTTTACTTAAGTGTTACTATGTATTAAGTGGTGAATATGCGAAACAGTATTTTTGCTAAGCAAAGGTGATTCTAGATATTGAAGTTCGCTGCCTCGCACAAGGTATTTTGCTCAATACGCAGGCTCATGCATGATTGCCATTTCTATCTCCCCTGCATGGCACAGCTACTCCTTTTCATATAGCAGAAATTCTCATTAGAGGGTTTCCATATTTTTTTTAATTAGCATGTTGGAGTGAGAAGGGAAGTGTACAGCATGACTACTGTGGAGTGTTAGGGTTACCAGTCCAGCTACAAACCTGTCACTTGTCTAAGAATGCTTTGTTTTGTAGAGGTACAAAGTTTACTTAGAGGTTTTGTAATCCTATAAAGGGCAGGCATATTTCTAGGATATGCCATCACTTTTTGCTTGGAGGGGTCTGACCCATCATTACTGAGAATGACGGGTTTGCAGAGCTAGTTTAGTTCTCTGCACGTGGCTCTCCAGTCAGCAGCCATGCAAGGAGCTGCACATGGGCCCGCTCATAAGGTATTTAGGTATTATCAGCCAGTCTGTGCTAGTGTGTTTTTTATATTTCTTCCTTGCTTGGCATTGAGCTGAAGGCAGAGTAGGGGCATGAGGCATGGCTGCACTCCACCTTCTTTGCTGGGCATGCATGTGAGCAGAGCATTGCTCTAAACCGCTGTACTCTGCAGTTTGGATGTGTCTGCAGTATGTGGTGTGCTCTCCTCCTGGGTCTTTGCTAGTGTGCGATTGTTTTTTTTAGTATTTTATTTCTAACCCTTTCTTTCATTGCTGTCACTGTCCTTTTCCTTGCTGGTGCCATCTCTTTCCATCTCATCACTTCATTGGCTGCTGTAGCAATAGGTAAGATCTTACTGCTGCGACTTGCCCTGTAGTGCCGGCTGTCTGTCTCTGTGCTTGTACCAGATTTGTACCATGCTCAAACTGTCTTAACCAGTATGTTTAATAGCTGCTTATATTGTGAGGTGCAAGACTTTATGTACTAATTGTACTGTTGACTTCTACCTCTGCTAGAGACCTATGCATTGGCTGCCCTCCTGGTAAAGCCATTCCTAAAAAATGTATGTATTTTGGGTTGGGCTAGCACATTGTCATATTAATAACTCAGAAGTTTGCCTTGGCTATTATTTTGGTCTCTGGTAGGGAGTTAATTGAAATTGCTGTGGTAGTGATGATTAATACGATTGATAGCGTTCTTGTCTTTTTATGGTATTGCTAACACATTTTAATGATCCTAATCCTCTTACCTTTACTGATTTATGTGGTTATTTTATGTCTCATTTCCACTAACATTATAAAATGCTTTACAGTTCTTCAACCCTATGTCGCTGTGTAACTTTTATATATGTTGCTTCTGCTGAGAATAACATTTCCAAAATAAATAAAAAAAAACAAAAAAAAAAACTCCAATGTACATGTAAAATGTGTTTAACATCTTTTATTGGGAGAGATGGTTTTCTGAATTTCCGGCCCAAAGCCTGAGGTTATCCTAAGATTCTAATGCCATATTGTCCCCCATGCTGTTAATGTCGTGGTGTTATTGGGACTGTATGTAGTGCCAAACTGACTAATATAACCATACCTTGGTCCTACCTGGCTTTGAGTAGTTGGTTATTGAGTGGCAATTTTGGCCTACAAAAGGTAATGTCCAGAGAATCCAGAGCAAAGTAAGACATTCTAAGTCTTTGATAGGCAAGTGCTTGTAACCCTAAAGATTAAATGGCAAAGAAGATATTAAAGTCTGTTATATTTTTTTTTTTCAGGAGGAATGCAGTGGACGCTTTCCGTGTCAATGTCATCCATGCCCGGCAGCAGGTGCGCTCTCCTGTCACCAACATTGCCCGTACCAGCTTCTTTCACGTGAAGCGCTCAAACATATGGCTGGCAGCAGTCACCAAGCAAAATGTCAATGCCGCTATGGTATTTGAGTTCCTTTATAAGATGTGTGATGTCATGACTGCTTACTTTGGAAAGATCAGCGAGGAAAACATCAAGAACAACTTTGTATTGATCTATGAACTGCTTGATGGTAAGAAGCAGATTATTCTAGTCTGTCGTGTATAGGTTTATTTCAAGCTGCCTGTTCTATTTCAAGTCTGAGTTGGGTTTTGTCGGTGGTTTAATTACTTCTGGTATGCCAATAGACTATAAACATCCTGACAGTCCACACTTTACTGTGCTGTGATATTCTGAAATGTCTCTGCATGATAAGCAGCCTGCAAGAGATCTTGCATCTGTGGGAGTGGGTCATCACAGCCAAATATCCCACAGAGAAGGTATACATGATATATTATCGTCTGATCGCTGCACACATCCTAAGCAAGCATTGTGTGTATAGTAAGCGCTGACAGTGCTTCCTCCTCCGGACCCAGGGTCATGTGATTGCTGGGTCCTAGGAGACAGTCCGCTCTACTGTGCAGCCTGGATGCTGAATTCCTCCTGTAACTGGGGCTAATTTACTAGCTCCAATTGTAGTGGAAGCTATCAAAAAAAATATATCTTATATATGAAATATGTCTGGTCAAAAATGGGGGCTAATTGGACACGTCCTAAACTGGATAAATAATGAACGTGTGTGTGTGCGTATATATGTGTGTGTGTATGTATATATATATATATATATATATATATATATATATATATATATATATATATATATATATATATATATATATATATATATATATTAAATAAAAATCATTTCTTTTTTCATAATAGATTAATTTTTTTTTTTCACATTTGTAATAGAAATTCTGGATTTTGGCTACCCACAGAACTCTGAAACTGGAGCATTGAAAACCTTCATTACTCAGCAAGGGATTAAAAGTCAGGTAACAAGTGTCCGCTGCTATATTTTTATTTTTTTGTCCGCTACCCATAGATGCAAACTTCCACCCGTCGTTTATTTCACTACAAATGTGTTATCCAGAAACTTATGGTGGGGTTACACGTCCCGATATGGCGGCGATATCGGAGTCAACGACGCGGGAGTGCGCATTTAGTGCACGTTTCTCCCTGCATCGCATCGCCAGTTTACACGCCGCGATATTGGGATGCAACGTCCCTACGATGTGCACGCCCACCAACCCAGGAACAACCATTTAACATGGGAGTGAATGGGTGACGTCAGCGTGCACATCGTAGTTGGGCTGTCACACGCTGCGATGCTGGTACAACGGCCTTGCGATATCGGGGAGTTGAATAGCTCGGCTATTCAACTCCGATATCGTTTTGGCATCGTTCCAGCATCGCGTTGGATGCTAAAACACTACAACGCGCACCCGATATCGGCTCCAACTCGCGACCCACGTGACTTTTTGTCGGAGTTGGATGCCGATATCGCGGCGTGTAAACCCACCATTATAGTTGTGAAGGTAATTAATGGTTTCTCCTCTCATCCACCACCTGGCCATTCCATGTCAAGTGAACCAATGATTATTACCTCTATATTTTTAATTCTTTTGAGATTTTATTTGATAATTGCAAGTCAGAAAATGCAAATGTGAAGAGAAAATTTAAAAAAAAAAAATTTTTTTTAAATGATTTTCAAAGTTCGAAAAAAGTGTGAATTTCGGTGTTGCCTGCATTTACACTTCTCCTCATAACTCAGGCTAGAAATAAGATAGAGAGACAAAATAAACACCATTCTAATAAAAACTGTCCAGGCTTTCACTAGGTATGTCACAAGAGTATTTGTTAATATTTTACCCATGCAAACGCAAAATTTTAAAACGCATTTCAGAAAAATTGGCATAATTTATTTATTTCAAAAACTGCACATGTCTGCTATGCTCTTAGCCACATCTGTACCAAATTTCAAGTTGAGATCGCAATGGGATCATATTTTAAAATATTTTACTATTAATAGCATCATTAAAATAACAAATCCACAAAATGTCATTCCAAAGCTGTGGAGCCTTATAAGCACTCTGCATTAATCAGTACTACAGTAATGTCTTAACTTAACTTTTTTTTTTTTTATGATAATGTGTATTATTCTGGTTATCGGGGTCTTGGTGCTGTGTGGTGTCTGCTTTTCGTTGTGGGTTTTGTAGGTTGATGCACTAACTGCTCTCGTCTGCCATTAGCTGCCACCTTAGACCTTAACTTGACTTTTCTTGTTTTTATCCCTGCGTTTCCTGACCTGCTTGTTCGTTCTTCCCACGTTTGCCTATCGTATTGCTTCTCCTCTGCTTCATGTGGCTGGACAATGTAGCACCAGGTAGGAGTGAATGGAATAATGCTGGCTATGTGCCCACGCTAAAATGTTGTCTACAAATATCCACACCAAAAAGGGGTTAATGCAGACACTGCATATTTGGTGCAAAGTGGTGCAGATTTTTGTCCTGTGTATTTGGACTTGAAGAAATGGCTGGGAATCCACTGAGTATCTGCAGCTATCATTGACATGCTATAGATTTCCTGCAGTTAGATCCAAATCTCCACAGGTCAAAAATGTGCAGCATGGGTACAACACTTCTAAAACCCATAGTCTTTGCTGGGAGTTGACTGGGCTGCGGATGTGTGAAATCCGCAGCAGATACGCAGCGTGGGCACAAGCCCTAAGTATATTGGTATTTACATCGATGTATGTAGAAATCTGGGCTTATAAAATAAGTGTTTTAACTTGGTTAGTCTTGAGTGTCGAAATTTTGGGAGACACAGCTCAGTCATCTTCTTCCACTTCCATGCAAGGCAGTTGCTGCTTGCTCAACACTTTCTGCAGTTCTTATAGACTATCTGGATATGGTATTTTGCCTGTGAATATACTACATTGACCTGAGATGGGCATACCCTTCTAACACTGCTCACATAGTACTTGTGTGCTCTCTTACACACAGAATTCCCCAAGTTTTCGACTTTGAGAGATCCATCACTCTTGGGAATTTCTAGATAACATTGACTTTTTTTCCTCCCCTTCCCTCTGTTCTTTCAGACCAAGGAGGAGCAGTCTCAGATCACCAGCCAGGTGACTGGTCAGATTGGCTGGCGACGTGAAGGAATCAAATATCGTCGGAATGAGCTGTTCTTAGATGTTTTAGAGAGCGTTAACCTACTAATGTCTCCTCAAGGTCAGTACAGTGTAGCATGACGTGCTAAGTTGAGCATGTTGGAACTACTCGTGAATACAACCTGTCTGATTCTCCTTCTCCAGGGCAGGTACTCAGCGCTCATGTGTCTGGCCGGGTGGTTATGAAGAGCTACCTGAGCGGTATGCCTGAATGCAAGTTTGGAATGAATGATAAGATTGTAATTGAGAAACAAGGCAAAGGAACGGCTGACGAGACCGGCAAAACGTGAGTGTCAGAACCAGTGGGGATCTTTCTAGAGTTGCTACATGCCCCAGTTGCATTTTATAGTCTTCAGACTTATGAAAGCAATATAAATGAAAAACTATTGCTTGTAATTACGGCACAGCCTTTATATTAACTTCTTCTCGACCTAGGATGCACTCTTATGTCTCTTGTATTCATGTTGGCTCCAACACCGAGCCTGCAGCTTTCTCTGCACGTGTCGGCTAATCTGATTGGCCATATGTGCCTCTAAATCTGCTGGTGGATTGGAGGTCTGCCATGGCTGTTAACCAGTTAAATCCTGCTGTCAATCTCTGACAGCGGGATTTAATGCGCGCCAGTGAGGAGTTCTCATTTTCCGCACCCATCGTTGCTCCCATGCTGTGATCATCATCACAGCCAGGGGTTAATGGATGACCTCTGTGTCTGTCATAACGCTCTTCCTGTGAATTCTGGCTGCAGGCCTGCATTCATAGGAAGTTGTTTCTGCTCTACATAGCAGTGCTGATGCACTTTTGTGTACAGTAGAAATGATTGGACCATTGCTGCTTCAAGACCTTTAAGAAGACTAGTAAATAAAATGCATTAAGAATTTATTTAAAAAAATATGATGGAAAAAAAAACCCCAAATCATTCCCTTTTTTTCTCCATTTAAAAAAAAATATATATAATGGGGACCATATATGCCAGGATGGGAGACATTACTCCTATAGCAGTGTCTGCAGCAGATCTCCCTCTGTATGTGTGAAAAATATGATAAATGGGTTTTTGTTTGCAGAGCCTGTTCAGATGAAAGATGGTCACAGAAACTTGTGCACCAGTTAGGCTATGTTCACACTGCGTTTCTGTGTTTTTTTCTTGCGTGTTTTTCTCTTTTTAGCTGGATATCTGGATCTGCTTGTCAAAAAAAAAAAAAAATGTAACAAACTGGACATCCGTTTTGGATCCATTTCTGATCCGTTGTGGCTGCTTTTTTTCTGGTGTGTTTTTTTTTTTTTTTTTTTTTATTTTGTTGTTTGCTTGGCTATAGGCTTAAAAAAAACAATCTTTTCAATGGTAAAAGCGCATCTGAAAAGGACAGTGTTAATTGACGTGCTCCTTCTCTTTGCCATCACTTTTCAAAGAAAAACGCACCAGATTATGAAAGCACAGATGGAACAGCAAAAGTGGAAAACCTATTGACTTTGCTGGGATTCCATTTGAGTGTTCAATGCAAAAACGGATAAAAAACATGAAAAACGTAGTGTGAACATAGCCTAAAGCCACATGTTGGTAAACTCCAGTGTTCACTATATGTTTCACATGTGTGGTTTTGGTATTAAAAGTACTGTTTTGTGTTTATTTTTTCCAGTGGGAAACAATCCATTGCTATTGATGACTGTACATTCCATCAGTGCGTTCGGCTCAGCAAGTTTGATTCTGAACGCAGCATCAGCTTTATTCCACCCGATGGAGAGTTTGAACTGATGAGGTAAAACTTGTTTCCTTGCTCTTAAACTTCATTCCATTGTTTATAAGTAGTGATGAGCGAGTGGTGTAATATTCGCACTCGCTGTACTAGTAACGAGTACTTTTTAATACTCCCATTTTCATCCGAAGAGCGAGTCCAATGTTAGTCAATTGTGATAGGCTCCGCCCACACACATCCAACCATAAAACAAGTATTTCTGGGACAAGAGGGAGGGTGCACATTTTGACATTTCTACTGCATAAAACACCTTGCAGTACCCCCCCCACCCCAGAGAGAGCCTAACATTCAATCTGCCGTCAGTGAGGTACCAGCTCACTTTGTGTACTGAAGGGAGCTGTCAATTTGTCAGATCGATAAAAATCGACACATCACGCACCAGCGGTACTCAACGAGTATCGTGTATACTGTACTATCTGTGCAAGTAGTAACGATTATACTCACTCATCACTATTTGTAAGGTTCAAACTTAATTTATTTTCAGCATAGTTTCTCTATCCTGGATTCCCTCTACACCTTTTTGTTTCTGAAAATAAATGCAAGGTTTATTTACATTGATTACAGCTTTCTTACAGTTAAAACCGCAAACATATACTAAAAGTCTTCTAATAAAGCAATACGTTTTGTTGCAGTTTAGCCTTGACCCCTTTTTTTTGCTAAGTCATGACCTTTATTCTTGATATTTGTGATAAGAACAGAGTTTGAATGCGCTGCCGGCAATAACAGAAGGTCCACCATCTGAGTTATGACGTTTATTTGGTCAAGGCGTTTCGAAGCAGCAGCTGTCCTGATGAAGAAGCTGCTGCTTTAAATCATGTTGACCGAATAAACCTCATAACTCAGATGGTGGACCTTCAGTTATTGCTGGTGCGCCTTAAAACCCTATTCTTATCATGAATATCAAGTTTTATCCTATCGTTGGTCTACAGCAGCCGGTTACACGCTTCTATAAGGTTGTGTCTAACACAATCACAAGAGGTGAGTAGTTTCTTTATTTAATTCTACCATTCTGTCCCCGGATGAGACCCTATTTGCGCCTTTCCTTCTCCAGCTTGCACTGATCGGCTGCTCAGTATCTTTCTAATGACCTTTTATTCTGTGAGTTGGAAAATTATATCTAAAACCATGCTAAATGCAGTGCAAGTCATGTAATAAAATGAACCAGAATTGTGGTGCAATATATTAACTCTGCTGTTTTCTGTTATCCCTAATCTCCTATTTTACATTAGATATCGAACCACAAAAGACATAATCCTTCCATTCCGTGTCATCCCACTGGTTCGTGAGGTGGGGCGTACTAAATTGGAGGTCAAGGTGGTCATTAAATCCAACTTTAAGCCATCCCTATTGGCTCAGAAAATTGAGGTACGATATTTTGTGGTGACATAAGTGCTCTGGAAAATTTAGGGCAAATGCATTAAGTGGCAGCAGGAATTTAGGAGAAATCTCATTATAAAACTTTTGAGTATCTCCATCTTTTGTACCTATAAAGGCCACTTCACACACACAGATATCTGAGTCCAATATCTGAACAGATCTCTGGTTGCAGTGAAATCATGGATACATTGCTCCATGTTGTACACAGCCACAAAATGGAGCAATGTATCCATGATTTCACTGCAACCAGAGATCTGTTCAGATATTGGACTCAGATATCTGTGTGTGTGAAGTGGCCTTTAGTTTATTTCTGAATAGTCTTTCGTCAGCTGTTCATGCACCTGCTTAAATAGCCGATTTGCTCTACAGGTTCGAATCCCAACACCACTCAACACAAGCGGGGTGCAAGTGATTTGTATGAAGGGGAAAGCCAAATACAAGGCCAGTGAAAACGCCATTGTCTGGAAGTGAGTGTTTAGAATACAGTATTAGATTAAATACTTAACCTGTACTCCTAGAGTTTTGTAAGCCCTGGGGAAAAAAAACTTTTCACCTCTCTAAAGATGGCTAATGCGCATTAAATGTTGAAGCGCCCCTCGCCCCTCCCTCACACTAATTGCTAGAACAGGGAACAGAATCCCTTGTTTTAGAGGTGATTAGGCAGATTACCTACCCTCCCTCCCTTTAATCGCTGACTGTTTAATGTTTTGTGGAATGAGAGCTCAGGGGCTCTGTTTTATTATTCCCTGGGACCCCGAGCATTTAAACATTCATTAGCTAGGATATAAATGCTCTCTAGTGGTCAACCCCTTTAAATACATGTGTAATCCATTCCACATGACTTTATTGTAAATTCTTGCAAGTCCATTCGTTTGAGATCACAAGCCTTGGTATCTGACTCTTTTCATGACATGTCCGAATTTACAAGTTTGAGTGACAAATTTGACAAAATTCAAACTGTAAGGTCCTCATTTTCAAGAGGACCTGTCGCCCCCATCCGCCCCCCCATGTATTCGAATCTAAGTCCAGCACTGCATGCAGCATGTTTGCTGCATTCAGGCAAGGGATCCCCCATGGCTCTGTGGGGCTGCTACCCCGATATATAGGCTTATAAGAACTTCCAGTAAAAATCCATGGAGGCGGGCCCTTGTGCTTGAGCCTCCTCGTCAACGGGGGCATCTCATGCCCCCTGCGCCTCTGTCGCTCATGTCCTCGCCACTTTGATTGTGCCATTCATGTCCTCCTCCACTCCACTGAAATAGCCCTGACCAAAGTCACCAACAACCTACTGACTGCCAAAAGCAAGCGCCACTACTGTTGTCGTCCTCCTCGACCTGTCCGCCGTCTTCGACACTGTTGACCACTCCCTTCTACTTCAGATCCTGGAATCTCTTGTCATCACAGACCTTGCCCTCTCTTGGATCTCCTCGTACTTAACGGACCGGACCTTCAGCGTCACCCACTCCCACACATCCTCCTCACCCTACCCCCTATCTGTGGGGTCCCCCAGGGCTTGGTTCTTGGACAGTTACTTTTCTCAATTTACACTCTCTGCCTAGGGCAACTTATTGAGTCCCATGGCCTCTAGTACCACCTCTACACTGAAATCTACTTGTCTGGTTCTGACATCGCCTCTCTACTATCCAAAATTCCACAATGCCTGTCCATCTCATCCTTCTCTGCTCACTTCCTTAAGGTGAACATGGACAAAACAGAGTTCATAGTCTTCCCTGCTCCCCACACTACCTGACCTATCCGTTGTCGTCAACGACTGCTCTCTCTCCCCAGTCCCCCATGCCAAGTGCCTCGGGGTTATCCTTGACTCTTCCCTCTCCTTCAAGCCCCACATCCAGGCCCTCGCCACCTCCGGCGACTCCCAGCTCAAAAACATCCATACGATTCGCACTTTCCTTGACCACGGCACTGCTAAAACCCTTATTCATGCTCTCATCATCTCCCGCCTCGACTACTGCAACCTCCTGCTCCCCAATACCTCCCTTGCTCCTCTCCTATCTATCCTGAACTCCGCTGCCCGCCTAATCTATCTGTCACCCCGCTACTACCCTGTCTCCCCTCCCCCCCTTCTGCCAAGCCCTTCACTGGCTCCCTACTTCCCAGAGATCCCGGTTTAAAACATTAACCATGACATGCATAGCCATTCACAACCTTTCCCCGCCATACTTCTCTGACATGGTCTCCCGATACCTACCCTCACGCAACCTGCGATCCTCCCAAGAGCTCCTCCTCTACTTTCCCCTAATCTCCTTTGCACAACTGCATACAGGATTTCTCCTGGACATCCCCCATACTCTGGAACTCTCTGCCCCAACACATCATTCTCCTATCCTAGGAACATTCAAAAGAAGCCTGAAGACCCACCTCTTCTGCCAAGCCTACAACCTGCAATGAGACCCGATCCACCACACCGCCTTACAACTGGAACTCCCCCCCCCCCCCCCCCCCCCCCCCCACTGTATCCCCACCCGCCCCTGGTAGACTGTGAGCCCTCGTGGACAGGATTTCTGCCCTCTTGTATCTGTACGACTGAATTGTCCACATTTATTGTTACTTGTATTGTTACTTGTCCTAGTCTGCCCCTTTTAGCATGTAAGGCGCTATATAAATAAATAATAAGCCAAATTCAGGAAGAAAGAAATAAACTCAGACATTTTACTTCTTAAACAACCCTCCTTTTTACTGTAGTTTGGCATGTAAGATATAATGTGGTTGACTGTGAGGAGGCCCATGGCCAGATTTTACGTACATTATTTCAGTTCTTGTAGCTTTAATAGAAGTTTTTATGTTTTTCATGTTTATAGTGTAGACCTAGGGTAAAAGGGCCTTCAGCATATTGATCCCATCCAGATAAGCATGATTTTGAACACCATCTTTTAACTCCTTTATCATTTAGGATAAAACGGATGGCTGGAATGAAGGAATCACAGATTAGTGCTGAGATTGAGCTCTTGCCGACCAATGACAAGAAGAAATGGGCACGTCCTCCTATTTCTATGAACTTTGAGGTATGGGAGAACTTTTGTAGGACTATGAGATGAAAGTGAAAACATTTCCTGTGTAAGGCTGCCTTCACATTTGCGTTTGGAGCGCAGTGCACTAAACGCAGCCAAACGCTTGCGCACATGCGTTTCTATGTTTAACTTGGGAATGCGTATGCCTGCGTATGGCTGCGTTTGGCCGCATTTACATTCGGATGTGCATAATTTATGCGCCCTCCGACCGCACTCCAAATGCAGCATGCAGCATTTTTTTGTGCTTCGCGGCGCTTGTTCTATTCGCAAGCGCACAAAAAATGCATTGATCTCAATGGATCCGCAGTGTCCTCTGCATGACACCGCAGGAGAACGCTGCGGATCTCATTGAAATCTCTCCCGGTGGCCGTCGGTGATCACCGGCGGCCACCGGGGATCATGCAGAGCCGCCGCTGATCTCCTGCTGGTGTCAGCGGGGAGATACAGCTGTTTAAATCTTCCGCACTGACACCAAAATAGGTGATGTCGGCGCGGGAGATTTGAAGCAGCAATCAGCTGTTTCTTATCTCCCATGCTGATATCGCCCTATCAGGTGTCGCATGGGAGATTTAAACAGCTGTCAGATCAGCTGTATCTCCCCGCTGACATCGGTGGGAGATCAGCTGTGTCGGGAGGAGGAGATCTCTGCTGCTGATCTCTTCCTCCCAGCCGCCCCCAGAGACAGCTGATTGGCTGCCGGGGCACCATAGTAATGTGAACGCATGCAGAGATTCTCTGCTGCGTTCACATTATTATGGGCTGCGTTTGCGTCTGCATGCAGACACAAACGCACGTGTGAAGGCATCCTTAAGTAGTGTGGGTGGTTGTTTCGTTTACTATGGACACTGGTTTTACGTTTGGCATAGCAATGCACCCTATGTGACACTAGCAAGTCTTTTACTGCAGGCAGTGTACATGGGATATATCTCTGTAAAAACTAATATTGTTTTGTCTTTCTCTAGGTCCCCTTTGCTCCGTCCGGACTCAAAGTTCGTTACCTGAAAGTGTTTGAGCCCAAGCTGAACTACAGCGACCACGATGTGATAAAATGGGTGCGATACATTGGCCGTAGTGGAATCTATGAGACACGTTGTTAACGCATCGATACTTGGAGAGGAGGGAGCCACTTCCATTGTTAATGCTGCCCCTATCACACTACATTCCGATGGGGTGACCCCAAGTTACAAAAGGGAGGCAATTCTCTCAGGCTCTGAAGAGTGGAAAATGCTCCTTACTTTCTTGCTTCTTCCGCCCGACCATTACAGTCATTTGGCTCATTAACCCCATTCAGTCTGGAGGCTCTGCACACAGATTCAGCTTTGGAAAAGTTAACCACAGTTAGAGATCTCCAGTTTAAGGGATCTCCTTATCCACCCTGCTGCTATCTGGTTTTATTAAAACCCTTCTTTCATGCAGCTGCCCCTGACCTTGTATACCACCATACAGTCTGTGATATTGCTGGCAGATCGTACTTCTGAATAGTGTAGTGCTTCCTGCACGCTTCCCATCACTTCCCTCTTACCAGTAGCTAGCCGCGTCATGTTTACTGTGTCCAAGTATTTCTGTTCGTCATTAACTATTAACGCTGTCGCAGGCCAGCTCAACAGAGGGCAATGCTGACTTCTGACATCAATATATTGAATAGGAAATCGCAGAAAAGATCACTCTACTTGGAGGGGGGATTACTTCTGTGTTTTGAGGGGTTTAGTCTTTAATGTTTGACCAAATCTAGGGCAAAAGGGTCATGATGCTCAAGGCCCTTTCTCTAATTTTTTTTCTCAGTGAGGCGGAAAAGACCATGTTATAAATGTCACAGAATATGTCATGGAGTGCATAGAATAAAACATATCACTGCCAGTGAGCAGTCACTAATCCTAAAGCAACAAGGATGGGATCCTGTAGCTACCACTGATGTGATTTGTGTGGCCCTGTGACCTTCTCGCTCATGTCCCTGTACTCCTTGTGCTGTGGATTTTCTGTTTTTTTTTTTCTTTGTGATGGTCGAATCATAATCCTAATAAACCAGTGTAGAAAATGAAGTGATTTGATTTATCTGTTTATTTTTTAATTTGTAAATTAAGTCATTTAATCGATGTACCCCACTAGCCTTATCCGCCAACATTTCCTCAGCCCACAAATAGAATAGCTCCAAGGACTTGCCTGGATCATTTTTTTTTCTTTGAGAACAGACAATACAAAGGAATTATGTCCAAGCTTCATCAAAGTGTTTATGCAGAGTTTATTTTGAAGTTCATTTTAATGAATAGATCTTGGTATAATAAGAATTTCCACAATTGGATATGTTTAAAAAATGTTCCTGTGCTGAGATAATGTTATATATGTTTTCCTTGCTATGTACTGTGTAATGGCTGTGTCTGTCTCAAGTACTGAGTATAATGGAGGTCAATGAGAATATTGAGCATTTTTCCTGGAAAGGAGTGGGCTGGGGAGGCAGGAAAAGCTCTGTGATGGACTCCTCGACACATCTTTAACATCAGCGGCCTGGGAGTCACAGTTTTCTTAATCTCTTCATTGGGGGACACAGGAAGACCTTGGACACTGGAAGACCTTGGGTGTATGCTTGCTGCCATCAGGAGCCTGACCCTATGCAAAATTACAGAAAAGCAACTCCTCCCCAGCAGTATACACCCCCTATTGGCACAAGTGCAACTCAGTTCTAGCTTTTGTGTCATAGGAGGCAGACACGGGTCTCTCTGAGCCCTTATCACCAGAATTTTGTTAATTTTTTTTTAGATTAGTTAGATTTTTCTTTTTTCTTCATCTCTTTAATGAAGACTCCTCAGGGAATACGGAGCTTTTAAGCCAGTCCATCACCCTGCATAGAGATCGAGAGTCCAGTGGACGCTGGTTGCACTGTTAACTCTCCCTCTCTGGGCCAGGGTCAACCATCCCCCCTACTCCCAACCCCCCCCCCCCACACTTCTCCCTTTCCCATCCTCACTTTACCAGCCCCCTCCTGGTAGCTGCGTGCATGGGCTGATTACTGGCTGCCGCAGCCCATTCCACCTATAGCTGCAGCAGGGTTGCCTGATGATCAGGCAGCAAGGATAGGGGACAAAGGGGGGTGCTTTATTAATTCTCAGGGGCTCCTGGCTCTGTTTCAGGGCCAGTAAGACCCTTTCGGCTGCTACATCAGTCCCAGCACGTCACCGCTAAGGGGGTTACAGCATCGCTACAACACCCCTGACAGAGAGGCCCCTACCAGCAGCAGCACCCAAGGCAACACAGACCCTAGGCTCCGCGCCGCTGGCCCCCCGATCTGTGCCGCCACAATAAATTTAGTCCCAGGCCTCTGCTGTGGCCTCCGGGACTCGCTCGCCCCGCCCATGGACCGCCCCCGGACCAGTTGTGTACGTCCACGGGCGGGCTCCTAAGCAAAGCACTGCCTAGGGCACCACGTGACTGCCGAAGCCCCGCCCACAGACAGGTCTCTTAGTAGAAAGGATCGGGTTCTTCGGCTGTGCTGGCCACGCCACTATCACTCTTGGGCGGCATTTTCTCGGCCAGGCAGCCCCGCTCCTCCCCCTGGCCAATGGGGATCGAGCTCGGGCTCTCTGCCCGCCGTCTTTGGCACCGCCCTGTGTCTCCCTGCAGAAGCCCTCGCTTTACTCAGCGCCATCACAGAGAAGAAGACAGAACGCTGCGTCTGTGCGCCTCCACTGCTGGGATCCACCAAGGGGACACCGGAAGCAGAGGCCTGGGTAAGAAAAGCCTCCCCAGCCCCCCACACTGCTGGCACTCTCATACTGGCCATAGTAGATGCCTCGCACAAGGAGCACCCATACAACCACAATAGCAATCACAGTGTACTACGCCTGCTCAGGGTGCAATAAGAAGCTACCCTCGGCTTAGAACTCTCCACTGTACCTCGCTTGTAGCCCACAGACCATGCAGGCAGCTCAGGAGCCTACCACTGACCGTCTGTGGTCTCTGCCCCACCTGAGGTAG
Organism: Allobates femoralis; assembly: GCA_033576535.1. Lineage (NCBI taxonomy): Eukaryota > Metazoa > Chordata > Amphibia > Anura > Aromobatidae > Allobates > Allobates femoralis. The sequence goes on from JARQOC010000001.1 coordinate 215,132,060, forward strand.
TTCTTTCCCTTTCTTCGGATTCGGAGGGTCCAGCAGTCCGCCACTACTCTTAAGTTCTCAGAAAAACTGATGGCAGCTCTAGAGCACCTGCCCTCGTAGATAGCCTCCACGATTGGGTATAATCCATCGGAGCAAACGGACCCTGGACCACCAGTCCAATCCTCCTCCAAGCCACCTTCGGAATCGGAGGGTCCAGACCGCTCACAGAAGAAGCGGATTCGTTCGGCCCGTCCCCCTTCCCCCAGAGACCTCTACTTGAGGCCTTCTTCTCCAGCACACTCGGCACCAACCTAGAAGACTTTGATGACATCTTTACCATGGAATGTCTACACCCAGAGAAGCCATTCAATCCAGAAAGCGTCTAGAGGCTCTTTATCCCTTCTCTAAGGATTTTCGCCAAAAGTGGACCACCTCACCAGCAGTGGATCTCCCAGTGTCACATCTAGCTACCAACACCATCCTACCCCTGGCAGACGGCGCTTCCCTTAAGGAAGGACCAGACAGACACATTGAGGCCATAGTGAAATTGCCTTCGAAGCCTCGGGCGCTTCTCTTTGCCCTTCCTTCGCATCCACCTGGGTCTCCCTGGCTGTGGCCTCCTGGGCCAAGAACCTCCGTAAGGGTATTCTGTCCCAAGTACCTCACGCGGAACTAGCAGACCAGGCTGATCAGATCGCTCGAGCGTGAAAATACATCGCCACATCTTGCCTTGATGCTGCATCTGCAGCGCCCAGGCCTCCGGCACATGATTTCAATTTGCAGGATCCTTTTGGCCGGTAGGCCTGGAATGCCGATTCGGCCTCTAAAAAAAATCACTCGCCAATCTCTCCTTCGAGGGCTCTCGCCTATTCGGCGATAAGCTAGATAAGATCATATCGGACGCCAACGGCGGGAAAAGTACTTCCCTTCCGCAGGCAAAACGCAAACGGACAATTCCTAAGAAGAGGAATTTCCAATTTCGTTCCTTTCGTCCCTCAGCGTCCAAATGCTCCAGTCGGCGAGACTGCTCCCCCACCTGCCAGGATAGGAGGCCATCCTACAAGCCTGGCGCCCTCGTAACGCCCACACCCGACCCTCTGGTTCCCGGGCCAATCGATCATGACGCCAACCCCAACCTCAGGGGCCGCCTCAGGGCCTTCCAGTCAGTTTGGCTATCGTAATCGACGACGCCTGGGTCCGAGACGTCGTCTCGGTGGGGTAGATCGAATTTTCTTCTTTTCCCCAAGACCGTTTTTTTTTTTTTCTTTTCTATCACGGCCACCGAAGGACCCCAAACTCCTCTCAGACTTCCACCAAGCCATCTCTTCCCTTGAGGAAGCAGCGTCATCATCCTTATTCCGAAGCTCAATACTTTTTGGATTTTACTCCAATCTTTTTGTGGTCCCAAATAAGGGAGGCTCCATTTGCCCCATTTTGGACTTGAAGCTTCTCAACACCAAGCTCCGGTTGAGACACTTCAGGATGGAGTCCCTTCGTTCAGTAATAGCGTCTATGAGCCAGGAGAATTCGTGGCCTCCATAGACATCCAGGACGCGTACCTCCACGTTCCCATCCTTGCATGTCACCAACGATTCCTGCGCTTCGCGGTAGGATCACAACATTACCAGTTCACCGCTCTACCATTCGGCCTTGCCACGGCTCCCCGGCTCTTTACAAAGATCATGGCAACAGTGGTTGCCATCCTTCGTTCCAAGGGAATTCTAGCAATACCCTACTTGGACGACATCCTGATAAAAGCCCCCTCTCGCTCCGGGTATCTCGAAAGCCTGAAAATATCTCTGATGATCCAACCCAGGCGGCGGAAAGAATCCAATGTCAAGAAATCTTGCCTTGTTTCGACTCAGCGGATCACCTTTCTGGGCTTGGTTTTCGACACAGCCCAGTCCCGCATTTTCCTTTCCCCAGAGAAGCAAGCCGCCCTGCTGTCCAGGATTCACAGTCTCAGGCAGCCCTCTCCTCGAACACTCCGATTCTCCATGAGTATTCTGGGCAGAATGGTGGCCTCCATTGAGGCTGTTCCATTCGCCCAATTCCACACCAAGCCCTCCAGCACTTTCTGCTAGCGACTTGGGACCGCTCCCTCAGCAGTCTCGATCGCCCAGTTCACCTCTCCAGATCAGCGAGACAGTCATTCCTCTGGTGGATCGAGTCCCCCCCCTTCTCTCTCGTGGCAGATCATTTCTCCCGGTCAGATGGACAATCATTTCAACCGACGCCAGTCTCTCCGGTTGGGGCGCCACCTTCTTCGGCCAGACAGCACAGGGCACGTGGAGCTCCCAGGAAGCCTCCCTGCCCATAAACATCCTAGAACTCAGGGCAATCCTCTGAGCCCTCCTCTACTGGGAATCCTATCTGACGGGCCGGCATGTCCAAATCCAGACGGACAACACAACGGCAGTGGCGTACATAAATCACCAGGGAGGGACTCTAAGCCGCTCAGCCATGGTGGAAGTGACTCAAATCCTACAAAGGGCCGAGCTACACATTCCTGCAATTTCAGCAATCCACATTCCAGGCGTGGACAACTGGGCAGCCGACTATCTCAGTCGCGGGGGGTTGGACCAAGGAGAGTGGTCTCTGAACCCAGAGGTATTCCACCAAATTTGCCTCAAATGGGGCTTCCCAGATGTAGACCTGATGGCCTCCAGGGACAATTCCAAGCTCCGTCCCTTCATCGCCAGGTCCAGAGATCCCCAGGCCCTCGACGCGGACGCTCTTGCGATTCCATGGGCACAGTTCTCCCTCCCTTATCTCTTTCCCCCCCATCCCTCTCATTCCCAGGATTCTCAAGAAAATCCGAGCAGAAGGAGTAATGGTAATCCTCGTAGCTCCAGATTGGCCCAGACGGCTCTGGTACGCAGAGGTAGTCAACCTCCCCTCAGACTCTCCATGGCCACTCCCCAATATTTCGGACCCTGAGTCAGGAGGTCCTTTTCAACACCGAATTCTCAGTCGCTTAATTTAACGGCGTGGCTGTTGAAGCCGCAGAACTGAGATCGTCAGGTTTTTCTGAACAAGTCATCTAGACTATTTTAAAAGCCAGGAAACCATCCTCCTCATGCACTTATCACCGCACGTGGAAGGCTTTCTTCCGATGGTGTGAGGATCGCAATCGCTTCTCCAATGGTTTTTTTTCTCTACCATCTCTCCTGACTTTTCTCCAGTCTGGCCTTTATGCACACCCATCCCTTAGCTCCCTGAAAGGCCAAGTATCCGCCCTTTTGGTACTTTTCCAGAGGCAGCTCGCCTCACTGCCACAGGTCAAGACGTTCCTTCAAGGAGTGGCTCATGTCTCCCCTTTGTTTCGTCCCCCCCCCCCCCCCCCTTGATCCCTGGGACCTGAATCTGGTACTAGACGTAATCCAAGATTTTCCATTCGAACCCCTACAAGAGATTACTCGATCTCTCCCTTTTTTTTTTTTTTTATATATAATTCTTTATTTTGAGAATGAGTATAAACAGAAAAATCAGAGCAAGCCCTCAAATATAACCAGTTCCATGTAGTGATACAAGTGTGTTGGACTCATAAGAACAGTACAGCACCATCATAATATGGAGGAATAAAGAAATGAGAAATAGGTCCTTAGCAGTCCAACAACAATGGCCTTGTGCCAAGGGAGGAGTAGAAAGAAAAGGCGAGGGGGGAAGGTGGAGACCAATCGACTTGGGAGAGTGAGGGAAGGATGGTAGTAGGAGGGGGGGGGAAGGAATCCAGGGTAGGGCATCCCACCCCAGGCCTGCCACGACAGGCAACCCACTCAAATTGGAGGATGATCCAAGGGCAACCCACCACCAAGCAGGAGCGATACCGCTCAGTTTGTTGGAATTCCATCCAGACCAACCAAGTAGAACCAAAATTAGTCTGGGAATCTCGTAGAGAAGATGTCAGATCCTCCATATACATCAGTTCATTAACCCGTCTCATCCAGTGGGAGATGGTGGGAGGGGTGTTTTTCCCCCACAAGACCGGGATACAAGATCTGGCAGCTATTATTAGTAATTTGAACAGAGTTCCTATATATCTTCACGGGGATCTCACAGTGATGCAAGAGTATCAAAGCCGGTGATAAGGGTAGTTTAATATCAGAAACCAGTTGTATCACATTCTCCACTGCACACCAGAAAGGTCGTATAACTTCACAATCCCAAAAGATATGTGTGAATGAGCCTCGTTCCTTCCCGCATCTCCAGCATTCTATACCCGTCGCCGGGAACATTGCATTGAGCTTGACCGGTGCTCTGTACCACCTTGAGAGCAATTTGTAATTGGCCTCTTGGAACTTTGAACTAATGGAGGTAATGTGAGTAAGTTGGAATATTCTCGCAATCTGGTCATCTGTAAAATTAATATTCAATTCAGTTTCCCACTGTGAGTTAAAGGCGGGCGGAGTCTGGTCTTCAAGGGAGCTCAGCATTGAATAGAGCAGGGACAAGGCGTGTCTGATTGGTCCCTGGCCGGTGCATAATGATTCAAATTGCGCCCTGGACCGATTAAAACAAGTCCTCGGAAGCAGATAGTGTCGTAGCTGAAAGCATTTCCACCAACCTAATTTGGTCGGTTCTTCCCACGATGACAACGCTTCCAGGTCGGCCAATCCTCTCCTCCACCCATAGCCTCCGATCTATCTCTCCCAGCCTCTATCCACAATGCAAAAGACTTAGGGCCCTTTCACATCAGCGTTTTTTTAAATTTGCGGCAGATGCGGTGAAAAAACCGCATCTGCCGCAACTGCCGCATAACGGTTCCACTTGCGGCACGGTTGCGGTTTTTTCCATAGGAAGTATAGGGACTTGCGGCAGATGCGGCAAGTGCGGTATTGCACTTGCGGCAGGTGCGGCAGAGAAAAAAACCGCAGTAAGCCGCGGTTTTTTTCTCTGCCGCACCTGCCGCAAGTGCAATACCGCACTTGCCGCATCTGCTGCAAGTCCCCCTATACTTCCTATGGAAAAAAACGCAACCGTGCCGCAAGTGGAACCGTTATGCGGCAGTTGCGGCAGATGCGGTTTTTTCACCGCATCTGCCGCAAATTTAAAAAAACGCTGATGTGAAAGGGCCCTTATCGGATCTGGCAGCAATAAAATCGGGGTGACTTAATGGTGCAAGTGGTGAGCAGGGCGGGATAAATGAGGCTCGCAGAGGCAATGTGTTGCAGACATGCAATGTGGTACCTAGAGTTGGATGAGTAAGCAGCCAGGGAGGGCCGACGCCATCGCCCATGGGAGTCCATTCAGCGGGAATGGGCAGAAACTTTGTTCAATTTGCACCCAGGACTTATGCTTATTGTTCCTGCACCAGTCTACCAATCTGGCCAGATGGGTAGCAGTGTGATAACGTTTAAGATCGGGGAGTCCTATGCCCCCCACTCTCTTTCGGTCTAGTAAGAATGGCCCTTCCTATTCTGGCTGATCTGCCGTTCCAAATAAATTGGTGTTGAATGGAAAAAATCCTCCGGAAGAAGTCCCGAGGAATTGTAACTGGAAGAGTCTGCAACAAGTACAGGATCCTAGGGAGAATATTCATTTTCAAAATCTGGCATCTGCCAAACCATGAAAAAGATGATCTGGACCATCTCACGCAGTCGGACTCAATTGTTTGCAGGAGTGGGGGAAAATTGATCTGGTATAAATCTTTCAGATTAGCCGATAATTTAATCCCCAAATAAGATAGATGTTGATGCGACCATTTGAAACTAAAGGAGGATCGTAGGTTGTCGGAAGATTGGGGTGGCAGGTTTATATTAAGTGCTTCCGATTTGTCGAAATTAATTTTAAAATTTAGAAAGGGTAGCATAAATCTGGAACTCTCTCATTAGATTCGGTAATGAGATGACAGGATTCGATATAAAAAACAACAGGTCATCTGCATATGCCGCTACCCTATGGGAGGTTTTCCGGATGGGGATCCCTGTGATGTTAGGATTGGCTCTCGCGTGTCTCAGAAAAGGCTCGAGTGTGAGGATAAAAATTAGTGGGGAGAGAGGACATCCCTGGCGCGTGCCGTTGTGTATAGTGAATGGTTCAGAGAGCACTCCATTCATCTGGACCCTGGCAGTTGGTCCAGAATAGAGAGCTAAAATCTAGCGCAGCATATTCTCACCGAGACCTATGAATCGAAGGGTCTCCCCCATGAAGTTCCAGTTGACACGGTCAAATGCCTTTTCAGCATCTGTGGATAACAACATGGCGGAGACTGGGCCCGAGATTGCTTGGTGAATCGGGTTTATTGCTTTAGTAGTGTTATCGCGGGCCTCTCCCTGTCATAAAACCTGCCTGGTCCGGGTGAATAATGTTGGGAAGCAAAGGGGATAAGGCTGGGTTCACACTTTGCATGAGTTTTTTTTTTTTAGTGACTTAAAAAAAACTCATGCGTTTTTGCATGCGTTTTTCATTTCAGCACCAAAAAATAGTGCATGCACTATTTTTTGGTGCTGTTTTAAAAACGCATGCGTTTTTTTAACATGGGCCCCTATGGAAAACGCATGCGTTTTTTGATGGTACTAATGTACCATGCGTTTTTGCATGCGTTTTTGATGTCAGCTAATCACATAATTGCAAAAACGCACACAAAAACGCATGGTACTGTCACACATGCATTTTTGCTATTAACACATGCGTTTTTGCTATTAGGGCATGTGTTTTTTTAACATGGGGGCCTATGGGTGCGTTTTTTTAAAAATGCAGGTCTCCAAAAACTCATGAAAAAAACGCAAGTGTGACCCCAGCCTCAGCTGGAGGTGAAGATTCTGGCAAATTGATGTCTTCATTAAGAAGAGAAATGGGGCGGTAGCTGCCGCATTATGACACATCCTTACCAGGTTTAGGTATAACCCAGATGTGGGCTCTCAGTGTGTCGGCGTGAGGAGGCCCACATTATTCAAGTCATTAAAAAAGGAAAGTAAATGTGGCACAAGTTGGACTTTGAGTTTTTTGTAGTACATTGCCGAGAATCTGTCCAGGCCAGGAGCTTTACCATTTTTAGTCGCAGCGATGGCCATGATCACTTCTGTGTCAGTGAAGGGGCGCTCCAATGTGGCTACATCTGTCGGATTCAACTTAGGCGGCCGTCACACGCATCAATTTAAAGCACGATATCGCTTAAGCGATCTGCTTTTTGATCGCTTAAGCGATATCGTTTGTGCATCGCTGCGTGCAATCAAGCGATTTTACAATGTAAAATCGCTTGATCGTTAGATCACAGATTGGTGAGCCGGAGCTCATATCAAGCGATAAATGCTTGTTCAATCTGCATCATCGTGGTGTGTGACACCATGATGATCCATCTCCCAGCGGCAGAGCCTATGCTGGGAGATAGTAACCCGACGTTTACCATAGATACCAAGTGCCGCGCGGCGCCTAACAACCCGATGTGTACCATAGTTACCAGTGATCTCGCTGCTCCACATCGCTAGTGAGTCTGCCTGTGTGACAGCTCACCAGCAATGTGAGCGATAGTTAGCGATCGCGCGTGCACGTGATCGCTAGCAATATCGCTACCGATATTGATGCTTGTGACGGCCGCCTTAGGGATACCTGAAGAAGAAATATATTCTATAATTTTTTGGAGAAAGGACTCCGACTGCGTGAGAGGGCTTGTGCTATCCACCCTGTAAAGGGAGGCATAAAATTGCTTAAAGCGAACCTGTCACCCCCCCCGGGCATCAAAAGCTCTAATAACCACCTTCTGCAGCACTAAGGCTGCATTCTGAGAAGGTGCCTATAGGCTTTTGATGCCCTTTCTAGTATGAAATATTAAGTTAGGTAAATGCTCACTCTTCAGAAGATCGAAGACCGGGAGGCGGGGTTTCACGCTCCTCCGGCCCGCCCCCTCTTGTCAGTCATTGTGCACGCCTGCTGCTGTCTCCCCTCAGTGTGGAAAATGAACGCGCGTCTCCGTTCTCATGCACGGAGCCGCGCATGCGCTGTGCGCCCGGTGTCGACTTCCTGGACACCGGGCGCACAGCGCATGCGCGGCTCCATACAGGAGAATGGAGACGCGCGTTCATTTTCCACACTGAGGGGAGACAGCAGCAGGCGCGCACAATGATTGACGAGGGGGCGGGCCGGAGGAGCGTGAAACCCCGCCTCCCGGTCTTCGATCTTCTGAAGAGTGAGCATTTACCTAACTTAATATTTCATACTAGAAAGGGCATCAAAAGCCTATAGGCACCTTCTCAGAATGCAGCCTTAGTGCTGCAGAAGGTGGCTATTAGAGCTTTTGATGCCCGGGGGGGGTGACAGGTTCGCTTTAAAGGCCTCCGCTATGACCGATGAAGGTTGGATAGACCCCTTACGTCTCCCCTCCCCAATTCCCGATATAAATGAGCGTGTCCTCTGCTGTCTCAACGCTCTTGCTAAATATTTACTACATTTGTTCCCATACTCATAGAAATTCCTTCTGCATTTTTACCTAGCCAACATTTGGCTTTTGTATTCAGAAGGCCCTTCAGTTCCTCTCTGACCCTAATCAGGTCTGTTGCTGTCCTATCGTCAGGTCGTATTTTATGAGTCGTTTCCAGGACTCTCAAACGCACCAATAGGGTTGACATTTCCAAGTCTCTCCCTTTTTTTCAATCTTGTGCCATATTTAATGAGGATGTCACGGATCACACATTTGTGAGCTTCCCAGATAGAGCCTGAAGAGGAGTCAGATGTCTTGTTAATCCTAAAAAAATCTCAGTCTGTCCTATTTCCCCGAGGGTCACAGGATCATCCAAAAGAGAGGTGTTCAGACTCCACTGCCACTGCCGTGTGATGGGAGACGGCAGTAGGAGTGAGACAATGCAAAGGGCGTGGTCTGAGAAAACAATAGGGTCTATTTCAGCCCTCTGGATAAAATGAAAATCCCTGTGTCCCATAAGGAAATAATCTAATCTGGAGTATGTGCCATGCACCTGTGAAAAGTAAGTCAAATCCCTAACTGATGGGTGTAGGAGCCTCCAAGTGTCATCAAGCTGGTGATCATGCAATAGCCATCGGAGTCTGCGTAAGGCGGATGCAGAGAAGGGAGACGAGCCAGAAGACGTATCTATATCCGGATCCAACGCGACATTAAGGTCACCACCTATCACCAGGCTTCCCTCTGAGAATTCACCAATTCTCCCTAGAAACCCATCGAGAGCGGAGATCTGGCCACTGTTGGGTAGGTATACTGAGACAAAGGTAAAGATTTGAGAAGCAACACGACCCTTAACCATCAATAGTCTGCCCAGATCATCACAACTGGAATCTATAAAGTCCCACGGTATGGACCTGGAAATACATATGCTGGTTCCCCGTGACTTCGTATCTGGCGAGAAGCTGTTATATACATCGGGGAACCAATGGTTAGATAGTTTATACGATTGGTCGCACACAGATGTGTCTCCTGAAGGAAGGCAATTTGAATGTTTGCCCTTCTGAGGAGGTGAGTCAGGATCGATGTCTTACTGGCACTGTGAAGGCCACGTACATTTAATGAGCCACAACGAACCGCAGCTATGTTAGATTCGGTAATTTTCATGAGGTAAACTGATGTACCAGAACGTGGCGAGCACGAGGAGGGTAAGGGGGTAAGGTAGGACCAAGAAAGGAGGAAAGTTAAGATGGATCTGTGGTGTGTGGGAGAATACAAGAGAGGGTAGGAAAGTTTGGATGTAGGGAAGAAGCTGAAGAAGAAAGCAAAAGTTCTCAGGCTACCAGGAAGAGAGTAGGAAAGAAGGAGTAAACAAAGACGAAAATAAGAGGTAATGTGAGAGAGAAGAGAATAAAAAGAGATTAAAGTCAATATAAGAACAAGTAACACAATAGAAAAGTAAAAGTAACCGTAGTAAGCAGTCTCCTCAGATGTCAACTAGGAGAAAAAAAGAACACGTCTTTCTAGGGAACATGGAAAACCTTGGGGCGTGTATCCCTGAAGCACATCATTAGTTAAGACAATAGTTGAAACAAACCACATGTAAAATACATGTGGGTCAATTGAGAACCACAGCCGGCTCTCGTCATTTCCAATGTCTTCCCCCAGATCAAAATCCCCCCCCCCCCCCAAAACATGGTCGAGTTGCAAAAGTCAGGGTGAGATGGCACTAAGGGGGGACGGAGGAGAGGAATCACAGCCCGAAAGTAGCAATTCACCATAGATATCTGAAACAAACAAAAAAAAGTGCAAAGAAGTCAACACAGGTTAGAACAGTCAACGTTTAACGTGGTGGAGGCACCCGCTCCACCTAGCTAAAAGATAAGCGACTTAGCACAGAGGTCAGCTGGGAATAAAAGGGAAAATCCAAGTAATACGTGCACCCCTGTTCATGGAGGTGGCGTACGTCACTGTGAGCCCTTCACTCCCAGCTCCCTTCGCTGTTGGTTTTTTCGTTGCTGATGCTGGGGGGGAACGACGATCTTGCCTCCGTCCCCTCTCTTTCCGGGCAGGGGGGTGGGAGAGGCCCCAATTCAGCCAGTTTGGGATGGCGATGGGAGAGGTGTCAAGAAACCTTGGATGGAAGAGGGCCGGCAGTTCATCCGGCATCTTCAGGTAAAAAAGGTCATCATCCCTTCGCACTATCGGGCGGAATGGGTGGCCCCACCTGTATGAAGCTCCCAGGTCCGTGATGTGGATTAGTAAAGGATGAAGCATTCTCCTCATTGCCAAAGTGCGGGCTGAGATGTCAGGGAATAGCTTGATTTCGGCATCATCCAAAGAGAGGGTACCGAACAGCCAGGCCGCACGAAGGATTGCTTCCTGTAATAGTGTAGCCTGCACAGTACATCTCTTGGGTTGGCTGCATGAATCTGGCCTCAGCGTGACACCCGGTGGATTCTGTCAATGGTGTAAGGAGAGTCCAGCGGTTTTTTTTTTAGAGACCATATTAAACACTTCAAAAACCTTTTGGGGCAGGTTTTTTGCAAGGATGGATTCTGGTATACCTTTCAGGCGAATATTATTACGCCTGCCCCGATTCTCTTGATCGTCCTGTAGCAGTGCCATAGTTTGCATTTGTATCTGGGTGTCCTCCTCCAGTTGTCCCATATTAGAGACCTGTGTAGTGAGGGATTTCTTCCAGGGAGGAGGTGCGTGTATCAATCAGATCAATGTCTGTTCGCAGGGCAGAGAAGGCCTTTTCATGTGAGTTCTCTATTCTGGCAACTATTAAATCCAGGTCATTCCTGGTGGGGAGGGTTCTGATTAACTCATAGAGTGCTTGCAGGCAGGGCCGTATTTGGAGTTCCTGCTGCCCTAGGCACTGTCAGCGGCCGCCGCCCCCCCCCCCCCCCGGCTCCTCCGCCCATTGCGGCCCCTCCCCCCATCACGGCTCCTCCCCCCTGTTGCAGCCCCTCCCCCTGTCACAGACAATCTTCCCCCCAAGCTTCATGTAGCTTCTCCCCCCACACTTCATCATGTAGTACATATAAAAGGTTCGTACAACCACACTACAGAGACCTACTGACAGGATGTTTACATTGTGAGCCCCAATGGGGACAGTGTTGATGATGTATGTAAAGTGCTGTGGAGTTCATAGTGTAATATAAGTGCAAAAAATATTATTCTTAATATAATGTCACAATACCGGGATCTGAGGATCTTCTATTTGGAAATCAGGGGCTCTCTGATGCCATGTTGCTGCCTGTCTCGTTGTCTTCCTCTTTTGACACTGAAGTGCGGTGGACAAGAGAGCATTAACTGGTTAATAACAAGAAGTATGGTGTACTAACTGAGCCATAAACCCTCCCCATACCATGTCCAGCAGACATTGTAGGATTACTACATGGATTTTATTATTAGGGTATGGACACACTGGCATGAAACTCAGATGAGTGCAATGTGTGATTTCATCACATTGCACTCGGACCAATGTTAATCAATCTCTGAGAGCAGATTGGCGAGTGTCGGACGCTTTTTTTCTCATCCAGATTCAGGATGAGAAAAAAGTCGCAACATTCTGCGACAGTCTGTGATTCATGCGCGAGACTCAGCAATGCAAGTCTATGGGTCCGACAAAATCACATACCGCACACTGACAGCACATGGACCATCTGAGAGGCATCAGTTTTTTTCACGGATACATTCTCATTCTGTAACCGAGAACACTGTAAAATGTTCCTGTAAATGATTCTACAGTAATAGCTGCTGAGGAAATAACAGATTGCACACGGATGTAATCTGAGAGAAATGTCGGACACTCGCACAGCAGTTGGATGCCAAATGGACCCAAAAACCGATGACACTCATCTGACTCTTCTGGATGAGAAACAGACCGATTTTAAGGCGGGGGAGACAGTGTACCACCATGTCCTCAGCTCTGTGCTGTGCACAGTGTACCACCATGTTCCCAGCTCCGTACTGTGCACAGTGTACCACTATGTCCCCAGCTCCGTGCTGTGCACAGTGTACCACCATGTCCCCAGCTCCGTGCTGTGCACAGTGTACCACCATGTCCTCAGCTCCGTGCTGTACACAGTGTACCACCAGGTCCCCAGCTCCATGCTGTGCACAGTGTACCACCAGGTCCCCAGCTCCGTGCTGTGCACAGTGTACCACCATGTCCTCAGCTCCGTGCTGTGCACAGTGTACCACCATGTCCTTAGCTCCCTGCTGTGCACAGACAGTGTACCACCATGTCCTGAGCTCTATGCTGGTGCTGTGCAGTGTACCACCATGTCCTCAGCTCTGTGCATAGACAGTGTACCATCATATCCTCAGCTCCGTGCTGTGCACACAGTGTACCACCATATTCTCAGCTCCGTGCTGTGCACAGACAATGTACCACCATGTCCTCAGCTCCGTGCTGTGCACAGACAGTGTACCACCATCTCCCCAGCTCTGTGCTGTGCACAGACAGTGTACGGTACACTGTCTGTGCACAGCACGGAGCTGGGGAAAGGGTGGTACACTGTACACAGCACGGAGCTGGGGACAGGGTGGTACACTGTACACAGCACGGAGCTGGGGACAGGGTGGTACACTGTACACAGCACGGAGCTGGGGACAGGGTGGTACACTGTACACAGCACGGAGCTGGGGAGATGGTGGTAGACTGTACACAGCACGGAGCTGGGGAGAGGGTGGTACACTGTACACAGCACGGAGCTGGGGAGAGGGTGGTACACTGTCTGTGCACAGCACAGAGCTGAGGACATCTCAGAAGAGACAGACAGGCCACAGACGGGCGGCGGGACAACACTGAGCCCATCTGGAAAAACAACTCCCAGCACCCAACACACTGCCCAGAAATCATATAGGACAGGCAGGAGAACTACAACTCCCAGCATGCCACACCCTGCCAACACAGGAAGGTGGTGGCAGCTGCATGGAGGCAGACACACGGTACAGCCGCCATTATCACCACACACAGCGCCAGCCACAGCCCCAGTCCTCCTGGATCCCCGTCCTTCTTTCCTCTGTCCCTCCTGCTGTTCCTATCCTCCTGCACCTCCGTTCTCATCTCCTCTGTCCCTCCTGCTGCTCCTCTTGCACCCCCTTCCTCCTCTTCCCTGTCCCTCCTGCTGCTCGGCTGTCCTCCTGCACCCCGTCCTCCTCTCCTGTCCCTATAAGCTGCTCCTCTTGCACCCACGTCCTCCTCTCCTCTGTCCTCCTGCACCCCGTCCTGCTCTCCTCTGTCCCTCCTGCACCTCCTCTTGCACCCCCGTCCTCCTATCCTTTGTCCCTCTGTCCTCCTGCACCCCTGTCCTCCTCTCCGCTGTCCCTCCTGCTGCTCCTCTGTCCTCCTGCACCCCCGTCCTGTTGCTCCTCTGTCCTCCTGCACCCCCGTCCTGTTGCTCCTCTGTCCTCAGGCACCCCCGTCCTTCTCTCCTCCTGCACCCCCGTTCTCCTCTCCTCTGTCCTCAGGCATTCCCGTCCTCCTCTCCTCTGTCTCCTGCACCCCCGTCCTCCTCTCCTCTGTCCTTCTGTACCCCCGTCCTCCTCTCCTCTGTCCCTCCTGCTGCCCCTCTTGCACCCCCGTCCTCCTCTTCCCTGTCCCTCCTGCTGCTCTGCTGTCCTCCTGCACCTCGTCCTCCTCTCCTCTGTCCCACCTGCTGCTCCTCTTGCACCCCCGTCCTCCTCTCCGCTGTCCTTCCTGCTGCTCCTCTGTCCTCCTGCACCCCGTCCTCTCCTGTCCACCTGCACCCCCGTACTCCTCTCCTGCACCCCCGTCCTCCTCTTCCCTGTCCCTCCTGCTGCTCTGCTGTCCTCCTGCACCTCGTCCTCCTCTCCTCTGTCCCACCTGCTGCTCCTCTTGCACCCCCGTCCTCCTCTCCGCTGTCCTTCCTGCTGCTCCTCTGTCCTCCTGCACCCCGTCCTCTCCTGTCCACCTGCACCCCCGTACTCCTCTCCTGCACCCCCGTCCTCCTCTTCCCTGTCCCTCCTGCTGCTCTGCTGTCCTCCTGCACCCCGTCCTCCTCTCCTCTGTCCTTCTGCACCCCCGTCCTGCTCTCCTCTGTCCCTCCACCCCCGTCCTCCTCTTCCCTGTCCCTCCTGCTGCTCTGCTGTCCTCCTCTCCTCTGTCCCACCTGCTGCTCCTCTTGCACCCCCGTCCTCCTCTCCTCTGTCCTTCTGCACCCCGTCCTGCTCTCCTCTGTCCCTCCTGCTGCCCCTCTTGCACCCCCGTCCTCTTCCCTGTCCCTCCTGCTGCTCTGCTGTCCTCCTGCACCCCGTCCTCCTCTCCTCTGTCCCTCCTGCTGCTCCTCTGTTCTTCTGCACCCCAGTCCTCCTCTTTACTCTTCTGTCCCCTTGTTTCTGTCCCCCTGTCCTCTTCTTCTCGGTCCCCCTGGGCCTCTGTCCCCTGCACAGTTTCCCCACACTTTTAGGGTCCTCACCTGGTGCTGGCTGCTGACATTGGCTCCCTCTGAGCACAGTGATGAGCTCCGTGATGAGCTCTGAGCACAGCAACAGCTCCGTTGCCAGCCGCACCATCCTCAAATGCCTCCGGCTGCTTTCCCGCTGTCTGGGTCAGGAGGAGGCGGCTGGGTGCAGGGGCGGCTGGGTGCAGGGGCGGAAGGGTGCAGGGGCGGAAGGGTGCAGGGGCGAAAGGGTGCAAGGGCGGAAGTGTGCAGGGGCGGAAGTGTGCAGGGGCGGCAGGGTGCAGGAGCCGCTAGTACCCGCGCGGCGCCACCACAGTAGCACGGGAGCACAGGAGACAGGAGGGAACAGAGCGGGAACTTCAAATTTCCCCTCCTTGGCGGGCCCCTCCTTCTCCTCTTCTCTTCCGGCTCTTCTGCCTGTGAGGTGGGCGGGCGGGGCGGCGGCGCGGCCCAGATGATGAAGGAAGGGGAGGGGGGGGGGGTATGGGGGCGGGGCTTGTGACCCGGCCGGCCCGGTGTCAAAAAAAAAAAAAAAAAAAGATAAAAAAAGAAAACACGCCTAGACACCGCCCCCTATGAATGGCGCCGCCCTAGGCACGTGCCTAGGAGTGCCTAATGGAAAATACGGCCCTGCTTGCAGGTCAGAACAAGCTGTGCTTGGAGCTATGGCAGTGGCAACAGCAGCAGGGGCTTCATAAACATTTTCTCCCCTCCCCGCCTCCATTCTGCATCCTCCTTCTGCCAGCTCCTTCCCTCCCCCGTTCAGTACCTTATCTATCTGTGGGTCCAGGAATCTTGTGTCAGGAGAGCCATAAACTGGAGGTTTTACAGTGAGGACATCTCTCTCCACATCCTCAGCAGCTGTCTGTCTGCTCGTCGGCGCTCCTCCCCCCTTCTTCTGTGTTTTCTCCAGCTCCATGTTTACTGCTGGGCTGCAGCTGGACTTTCCTTCCTGGATCAAACGATCCAAGGCAGTATCCCTCCTCCGTGGGGGTGTGTGAAGGATTGCAGGAGGCAGAGCGACGTGATTTTGGCATATCTTGAGCTGTTCAGGCCGGCTGGGTAACACTGACTGCAAGTGCCTCAGGGAGCCCTCTTTCCACACTTCTTCACACTGCCATGGCTAAGCCACTCCCTTTCACTCTACCTCTCCTAACGTGGAAGGTCGCCTTCCTTGTGGCAATCACCTCCCTTACTTGATTTTTCATCAGGACAAAGTGGTACTTCACCCCATGGAAAATTTTCTACCAAAGGTTGTCTCCCCTTTCCACATCAATGAGGAGATTGTCCTACCCTCCTTTTGCCCAGCCCCATTTCACTCTCGAGAGAAGAGATTGCACAATCTAGATCTACCTTTCAAGAACCGCGTCCTTTTGACGAGTGGACTCCCTCTTCGTGGTCCCTCATGGTCCTCGCAAGGGTTTGGCAGCCTCTAAGGCTACAATCTCCCGGTGGATTCGCTCCACTATCTCGGAGGCATACTGCATTAAACAGGTTCCTTGTCCATCCAGACTAAGGACACATTCCACTAGAGCAGTGGGAGCTTCCTGGGCTGTCAGACATCAGGCTTCGGCAGCTCAGCTTTGCAAAGCGGCCACCTGCTCGTCAGTTCACACATCCGTTAAATTTTACAGAGTTTATACTCCAGCATCTGCAGATGCCGTTCTGGGGTACAAGATTCTACAGGCCGCTGTGGTCTGAGTTTGCCCGAATACTTCTGTTATTACACTTACCCGACGGGACTGCTTTTGTACGTCCCAAGGTCTTCATGTGTCCCCCAATGAAGCGATTAAGAAAAGGGGATTTTTGGTACTGACCGTAAAATCCTTTTCTTGGAGCTGCAATTGGGGGACACAGTTCCCTACCTGTGTATATAGTTGACCAAGTTGATGGTTTTATGGTTGCTACTATTGCTATTCTCACTAACTGAGTTGCACTTGTGCCAATAGGGGGTGTATACTGCTGCTTAGGAGTTGCTTTTCTATTATTTTGCATAGTGCCAGCCTCCTGATGGCAGCAAGCATACACCCAAGGTCTTCCTGTGTCCAAGGTCTTCCTGTGTCCCCAATTGAAGCTCCAAGAAAAGGATTTTACGGTGAGTACCAAAAATCCCCTTTTACTCTACTTTTGCAGACTGACAATAACACATGCACAACCGGAGATAAAATAGATTTTACAGGGAAAATGTTAGGAAACACTGCATAATGATTCCTATATAAGGCACAATTAAAAAGAGGGAAAAAAATGGATTTTTGTGTACTCAACGTAAAATCGTTTTCTCTTAGCCATCATTGGGGGACACAAGACCATGGGTGTTCTGCTGTTTGTCTCTAGGAGGCAACATTAAGCAAATGTGAAACAAATTAGCTCCTCTTCTACAGTGTACACCCCCTGGCTGGGCCAGGCTACACCAGTTTTAGTGAACAAGCAGTAGGAGAACAAAGAAAAAAACAGTTCAATGTAAATGCAAACAACACAAAGGTCAAAGGAAAGGAACAAGACCCGAATCGGGCACCAGCGTGGATGCTGTGTGGGTGCTCGGAGAAAACGATTTTACGGTGAGTACACAAAAATCCGTTTTTCTTTTTCGCCTCATGGGGGTGGGGGGGGGACACAAAACCATGGGACGTTTCAAAGCAGTCCCTGGGTGTGAAAAAAGACGCACAACCCAAGGATAAGGAACTGTCCTGAAGTACACCTACCTGGATTGGATAGGTGAGCCATCGCCACTTGCAGTACCCGGATACCAAGGCTTGCATCTGCAGAGGCCTGGGAATGAACCTTTGCAAGGGTATGCTGGTTAGACCAGGTAACGGCCTGATGCACCTGTTCTGTGAAAGCCTGGTGACGAGTGGCCCAGGACAATCAGTCTGCACGATGGAGTGGTCCTGTAGTTCACCAGAATGGGCACCTTCTTCGGACGAGACGTGTTCCGGAAGCCAGAACATGTCCATCAAGCCAGAGCAGCCTTAGAGGCTGTCAGTCCATTTCTGTGGCTGTCCGGAAAAACTAACAGAGTGTCCGTCTAAAGGAATGGAGCTGTCCTAGAAATGTAGTATCTGAAGGCACTGATGAGGTCCAGAGTATGCAGATCATGTCCCACAAGACGCATTGGTGTTTGGCAGAAAGAAGGAAGAATGACGATGTTGTCATTGAGGTGGAGAGAAGAAATCAGCTTTGGAAGGAAGGTGGGAACTGGGTATAGTACCACCTTATCTTAACAAAAAGAAAGAGATGGCTCTCGGAAATAAGTGCAGCCAATGCGGAAACTCGTCTGATGGTTGTTATTGCCAATAGGAAAAATACTTTCCAAGGCAGGAAAAAGGAGAGCGAGAGACCTAGTAAGAGGCTCAAATGGTGGTCGGAGCAGTGCGTCCAGGACCAAAATGGGGTCCCCTGGGTCTATTGGCAGTTGGTAAGGAGAGGCCAGCTGAGACACTCCTTGGAGGAAGGTCCCAGCCTGAGGGCGCATTGCCATTCTGCGGTGGTAAAAGACAGCGCAGAGACTTGTCCTTTGAGAGAGCCCAGGTTCAACCCCAATTGCAATACCGACTGGAGAAAAAATTTGAGGCTTCAGGGATAGACAAAGGAAGAGGGGAGTTTCCCCCGTCCTTGCACCATGAAAGAAAATATTTGCCAGGTACGATGATAAACCCAGGTTGAGGTTGGGTTTCAGGCTCTGAGCATGGTGTTGACGTCCAGTGAGAAAACGGCGCAAGTCAAAACCCTGGTTGCAACGGGTAATGCCGTGAAGTTCAAGGTCTCCCATGCTAGATGGGACCTTGAGTCAGAAGGTCCGGCCGATCAGGTAGGCACCAGGGTACATCAGCAATAAGCTGAACCAGGTCAGCGTATTGGGCGCGTCTGGGGCTATGGGGATGACCTGCAACCATCCGATTTGAGCTTTCTCACTACCTTCGGGAGGAAGGGTAGCGAGGGAAAAACATCACAAACGGAATTGGTGGCAGGACAGTACCAGCGATTCCGCCCCGATGGAGGCAGGGTAGTGTGACCAAGCCTGAGACGCGGAAACCTTGGCATTGGGCTGCGATGCTATCGGGGTCACGTCCGGCGTCCCCCCAGCAGCAGCAGAAGTATCGGAACACTTGCGGGTATAGAGACCGTTCTCTTGCGGCTAGACACTAAGAAAAAGATCTCGCCATCCTGTTTACCACTCTCGTCTCCCGGAATGTGTAGTGCCGAGACGAGTGATCTTGTCTACTCGGCCTGGTGAAGGATATATCCTACCTCACGTAAGCAGTCTTGCTGTGGGTGCCGCCCTGGCGATTGATGTAGACAGCTGCCGTGGCTCTGGCCGATTGAACGCGGACATGACGGGCCGCCGGGAGACTGAAAAACTTTGAGGGTGGCAGCTTGTACCTGCGTAGATCGGCGACCCTGGGCAGTATAAGGAAGGTGTATTACGCTCCTGCCGAGCAGACTGGCGTCGGTGGTGAGGATCTCCCAATCGACCGGGAGGAAGACCGCCCTCTAGAGAGGGAGGTGGTCGTGTCCACCAGTGAAGTGCTCGCTCGATCGGATGTGTCAGGGAGA
Organism: Allobates femoralis; assembly: GCA_033576535.1. Classification (NCBI taxonomy): domain Eukaryota; kingdom Metazoa; phylum Chordata; class Amphibia; order Anura; family Aromobatidae; genus Allobates; species Allobates femoralis. The sequence goes on from JARQOC010000001.1 coordinate 215,151,386, forward strand.
ATGCCCTGTGCAGGGAGAAGGGGCTTCTTTTCCGGGTGGTTAGTAGGGCTATCTGTAGCGGGCGAAGGTGAAAACTGAGAGAATGGGGCAGCTTCCTTCACTGCTACCATTCTGCCTAGTAGGGTCATTACAGTACGGAGAAGGGAGCATATCCCCGGCGTAAGGCTGTGTCTTGTCCTGGGAAGGTGCCGCTAGCCCATTGGAGGTATTGAAGACCATGCCCAAGACAGTGACAGAGTGGGCAGGAATCGGGTTTCAATAAGTTGACTGGTAAACCCAGTCGCGAAGGGGTGTCTGTGGGTATCTGGACACTCACCTCGCGGGCTGGAAGGGAGCGCTGGCTAGGAGGTCGTTCAGATAAGGCGGAACGACCGTGCCTCTGGAGTGAATCATGGCCGTAGCAGCCGCCGTGACCGGCGAGAAAAAACCTCCGGAGCCGGATCGAGACCAGAGGGTAAGGCTACAAGGTGGAATTGCACCTTGTTGACTGCGAATCGGGGAGACTACCGGTGAGCTTTTAAGCAATAGAGATATGGACGGACGCGTCCCTGACATCTACGGAGGGGAGAACAAATTCCCTTTCCTCCCTAGGTGCGATGATGGAGCGCAGGGACGCCATCCTGAAAAAGACGAATGCACACGTATCTGTTGAGTTGAATGAGATCCGGGATGAGACGCACGGATCCGTCTATTTTTGGGGAAGTGACGCTATGTGGTAGCCGGAAGACACCGAATGTAGGTCTATCTGTATTCTGACGGACGGCCAGACGTGACTGAATAAAAAAACGTAGGCAACCACCTACGATGGGAGTCTTTTCCGGGAAGGCGTGTAAGGTGAGGCAGAAAAACGATGGGGATCGTGGCTTCTTCGGTCTAAGCTGTCTAGATCTGAATTGCTAGTTCCCTGGGTCTATCTAGTCTTGAAATGTAATCGAGTTGGGGAAGCAATGTCGCTCGCCAAAAAATTGTCTGGTGAGGTACGGGAGGCCAGTTAATGATTTGTTAGAGGCAGAATCTGCTCGTCATAGCCTGAGTCGAGGGCTCAGCAAATAGAGATGGCATTGGAGGATGTGAAAGCTGCACAGGTGGGCAAATGAAGAGAAGCCTTGATGAGGTATTCTCTTGCCGTGACCATTTGAGTTGTCAGGTGTGGGGGCTCCTGAGTGAGATCAGTGTCCTGCAGAGACCTTTGCAGGGTTTCTGTCCAAAAACGTCAATGCTGGCGTGTTGGATTTGCGGGGAAAAGACAGAATATGTGATGCCTTGAGATGCTGTGCACTAGATAGTGGACATGCACCGTGGTCATAGTTTGTAAGACATGATGTCTGGAGACGCTGTGCACTGGGTAGTGAGCAGGTCCTGTGGCCGAATCACAGATAGAGACATAATATGTGGGGTCTGGAGACACTGTGAGCTGGATGGAGGACAGGACCCCTGGCTGTAATAATACATGATGTCTAGAGACACACTGTAGTAGACAGTGGCAGGTCCCGTAGTCATAGTCACAGGTAAGGACAGGATACATGAGGTCTGGAGTCACTGTGCCTGTATAGTGGACAGGACCCCTGGCCGTAGTCATAATGTGTGATGTCTGGGAAAGCTGTGCACTAGACAGTGTGCAGGTTTTGTGGCCATAGTCGTAGGTAAAGACATAACACATGAAGTCTAGAAACGCTGTGCACTGGGCTGGGTTGTGGATAGCTGTGGCCGTAGATGCGGGCAAAGATAAGATGTGTCTCATGGCGTCTGCAGATGTGGAACGTGATCAGTTTACATCTGGTGGGCCTTCCAGTACCGAATCCACTGGTTGTAGATTGCCCTGGCAGGCTGTGCTGCTTGGGGGCAGTACTACATAGCTTGGACCAGGTTTTTGGGGCAGCTTTTCCATTGACTGGGAAAGAGAACGTGCCCAGTCTGATGGTGTAGGCCTGGCAGTGCGAGGTGGTAGGACCACACGTCACGTTTGGCGATACGGGCGGTATAATAGTGTTTTGTTCGGAAACCTTTGAGGTCTGCATGTAGTTGGGGCAAGGGCATGTGGACTTGCATCTGGCAGAGCAGAGCTAGTGGAAGACTGAGCAGCCTGTATCTTGCTGAACAGCTTTAGTCTCGCATAGCAGAGCTAGTGCAGTGCGTGGTAGTTTGCACTGGGTAAAATACCCCGTTTCCTCTCTCAACCCTTCCTGAATTTTTGGGATGATACGAAGTATGGAGGGCTAACTCTGTCCCCAGGGCCTGTCATATCTCTTTGGTCAGATTGGCTGTGAATGCTGGCCCTTGGTCACTCTCTCTGGTTTCTGGGACCCCATATCTGAACATTATCTCTGAGAGGAGTTTCTTTACAGTGGTTTTAGCAGATTGGTTCTTCACAGGGAAAGCTTCTGGCCATCCAGAGAATATGTCCAGGACTACCAGTGCATATTCAATTCTCCTGAGGATGGCATCTGAATGTGGTCAAATCTGTATACGTTGGAAGGGGTACAAGGGTCTAGGTGTACACTTCTGTGGAGTTTTCTCTGTTTTTACTGGGTTACACAGGGCACAGACTAGGCATCCTCTGGTGTAATTTGATGCCATTGTTGAAAAGCCAGGTGCGTGGTAGTACTGTTGAGGGTCTCAGTTCAATCACAAGTCCATCAGCCATTCCTAATTATGATATAGACAAGTGTGCACGTCTGCACGCCACAAGTAAATGATACGGACACCAGTGCTGTCTCAAGCCTTACTCATGCCTACGCCAAATGAGATTAAACACTGCGCAAGCGTTTATTGAAACACACATTTTTATACAGAAAGAAAAAAGGGGTGTTATTATTCTAGAACTTTCTACAAAGTGATCATCTCCTAATTGGTCAATTCTTATCAAATTGTCCTAATATCTAAATTCCTCCCTTAATGGGTTGGCTTAGGTCTCAGATGTATTATGGAACGTGGGCACCATCTAGTGTATAACAGACAACATGACATCTCTAAATCACAATTTATATATTTTAGGGAAAAGTTGTGATATTTTAAAGACATTTCACATGACTATAATGGATACCTTATCTGAGTGTGTGCACATTACCAGGAAAAACTACCCTTGACCACCAGTCAATAGCAGCATTAAAGGGGCATTACTTAGAGACGCTTCTAAGGGGCGCTTACATCATATTACACTAATTCAACAGCTTATTCTGAAAGAAAAGATTTTAGTCAGATTCTACATAGTTAAAAGGGGTTAATCAGCATTTCAATTACAGTTACCAAGGTTAATATCTTGAGCACATTCTGTTAAAGCAAGCAATGCTCTACACAGATTTAGGACAGCATATGACCTTGAGAAGAACACGGTATTTCTGATTAGTAAAAATCTCTGAACATTGTAAAAGGGAGGGGAAACAGAGAGTGAATTGTGAACAAAAATCGTAGAAAATAAATGCTGTAAGTATTGAAAAATACTTGAATGGCTCTATAGGCTATATACATTATTTAACTATTCATTGCCATAACACCTCCATCCTCAACAGTACTGTCTCACAAGATTCTGCATCTTCATTTTGATTGATGGGTGGGGCCAGGGGCACATCTGGCAATCATTAGGTAGAGGGCTCGTGGGAGGCATGGTTTTCCTTTCAGTAGCACCAGATGCTTCTTATCTTGCACAGCTCCATCTTGGATTCCATTTTTCCTTCTCTTCATTGGATGCTTGCTTCTGCAGTGTCAGGACCATGTTCTCCCAGAATTGTTCATCCGTCTTCTTCTTGTCCTGAATCTGTCAAGAGATACAAGCAGTGGCGTAGCGTGGGGGGGGGGGGTGGCGGTCCGCCCCAGGCGGCACATGTGTAGGGGCGGCAATGTGGCAGCTACTGCCATAGGATCCGCGGCCGCCGCCTGCGCTATATACTGAAGCAGTGCAGCACGTCGGCTGCTGGCTGCTTTCAAATCTCCCGCCCCCTGCAGCTCTGCTGTGCACTGAGAGGGAGGTGATGTCATCAGTCAGCGTCCCGCAGGGCAGAGCACAGGACACATGCTGGGGGAGACTGGAGGAGGTGAGCGGAGCTGCGAGGAGAGGAGGAGAGCGGAGGAGCGGAGGGAAGAGCTTGAAGGTGTCGGTGAGAGGAGAGCAGAGGAGCTGAGAGAAGAGGAGAGCAGAGGAGGGAGGGGGTAATGACTGGCCAGTGATCTGAATGAAGGGAAGCAGTGAGAGCCAGCAGAGGTGGCTACCTGTGCTGCAGGAGGACACCTAGGAGCAGCTCCGGGTCACAAGGTGACTGATCTCCTGCTTTGTAGTGAGTGGGGGAGGGGCGAGGAGTGGGACCCAGCTGCTGTGAGCAGGTGAAGCTGCCCATGTGAACAAGCCCTCCTGCAGCACAGAGGATTGTGATACCTGAGTGAGGAATCTGTAGAATGTGTGTGTGAGCTGTGTGTGTGTGTGATAGCCGTGCCTCTGTGTGTGTGTGATAGCCGTGCCTCTGTGTGTGTGATAGCCGTGCCTCTGTGTGTGTGTGTGATAGCCGTGCCTCTGTATGTGTGATAGCCGTGCCTCTGTGTGTGTGAGCCGTGCCTCTGTGTGTGTGTGTGTGTGCGAGCCGTGCCTCTGTGTGTGCGAGCCGTGCCTCTGTGTGTGTGTGTAAGCCGTGCCTCTGTGTGTGTGTGCAAGCCGTGCCTCTGTGTGTGTGTGTGAGCCGTGCCTCTGTGTGTGTGCGAGCCGTGCCTCTGTGTGTGTGTGCGGGCCTTGCCTCTGTGTGTGTGTGTGTGCGGGCGTGCCTCTGTGTGTGTGTGTGCGGCCGTGCCTCTGTGTGTGTGTGCGGGCCGTGCCTCTGTGTGTGTGTTGTGCGGGCCGTGCCTCTGGTGTGTGTGTGCGGGCCGTGCCTCTGTGTTGTGTGCGGGCCGTGCCTCTGTGTGTGTGTGTGTGCGGGCCGTGCCTCTGTGTGTGTGTGTGCGGGCCGTGCCTCTGTGTGTGTGTGTGTGTGTGTGCGGGCCGTGCCTCTGTGTGTGTGTGCGGGCCGTGCCTCTGTGTGTGTGTGTGTGTGCGGGCCGTGCCTCTGTGTGTGTGCGCGGGCCGTGCCTCTGTGTGTGTGTGCAGGCCGTGCCTCTGTGTGTGTGTGTGCGGGCCGTGCCTCTGTGTGTGTGCGGGCCGTGCCTCTGTGTGTGTGTGTAAGCCGTGCCTCTGTGTGTGTGTGCGAGCCGTGCCTCTGTGTGTGTGTGTGAGCCGTGCCTCTGTGTTGTGTGCGGGCCGTGCCTCTGTGTGTGCGAGCCGTGTTGTGTGTGTGTGCGAGCTGTGCCTCTGTGTGTGTGTGCGGGCCGTGCCTCTGTGTGTGTGTGTGCGGGCCGTGCCTCTGTGTGTGTGTGCGGGCCGTGCCTCTGTGTGTGTGTGTGTGTGTGTGTGCGGGCCGTGCCTCTGTGTGTGTGTGCGGGCCGTGCCTCTGTGTGTGTGTGTGTGCGGGCCGTGCCTCTGTGTGTGTGTGTGCGGGCCGTGCCTCTGTGTGTGTGCGGGCCGTGCCTCTGTGTGTGCGAGCCGTGCCTTTGTGTGTGCGAGCCGTGCCTCTGTGTGTGCGAGCCGTGCCTCTGTGTGTGTGTGTGCGAGCCGTGCCTCTGTGTGTGTGTGTGCGGGCCGTGCCTTGTGTGTGTGCGGGCCGTGCCTCTGTGTGTGTGTGTGTGTGTGTGTGTGGGTGCTCTGTGTGTGTGTGTGTGTGCGGGCCGTGCCTCTGTGTGTGTGTGCGAGCCGTGTACTAGGTGTACACCTGTATATTGCCATCCTCTGATCTCTGTACTAGGTGATGACCTGTATATTACTATCTTCCTCCGTGTGCAATGTTTCCTATGTGTATATTACTGTTTATTCTCATTAATTTACAGTTAGATTGTTTTGTATTCAGTGTTTGATTTATTCCATTCTTCTATCTTTGGTGCTATATACTGTATATCCCAGCGTGTTCTATTGGGGGAATTGTTAACATTGTTGTTCCAGATAACAATATGATGACTATAATAGGGACACTGGTGATCAGTGATAGGACCTGTGGTGATGTCGCTGCCTGCACTTTATGGCATTACGGCATGACATCATAACTAAGTGCCAGCGGCCGTTCCGGATCCCGGAGGCCGCAAGCGCGCATCCTACAGCAGTTGATCACCATTGAATTTGTCCCTGATTAACAGGTACACTTAAGTGGCTCCTAACCCACTAGCGGTACCCCCCTGACCCCCGGAATTATCAACGACCAAGGGGTTGCTACGCCACTGGATACAAGATGGAGGGTTCTGTGATGAGTGGCTTCACTGCTGCTTCCTTAGCTGCCCTGTCAGTCAAGTCATTCCCCACGGCTTCTCTTGAGGTCCCTCCAGTGTGTGCCTTTACCTTAAGTACCGCGACTCTTTCTGGCATCAGCAATGACTCCAGCAATTCCTTCACCGCTCTATGGTGGCGTATTGGAGTTCCATTGGCTGTAATGAAGTCTCTCGCCCTCCAGATAGACCCGTAGTCATGGCAGATGCCAAATCCATAGCGGGAATCGGTATAAATGTTCTCTTCTGGGCTGCCATCTTGCAACCTTCGGTCAATGCAGCCAATTCTGCTTCCCGTGCAGACGTGGACGCGGGTAGTGGTTTGGCCATCAACACAGTATCTTCTGTGACCACCGCCATACCCGTGTGAAACCGCCCTTCTTGGTCTGCATATCTTGATCCATCCACGAAGAGAGTCAAATCTGGGTCTTCCAGCGGTGTATCTGTGACTATGTCAAATCCGGAGGTTTCTAGTCTCATACGAGCAAGACAGTCGTGCTGAGCCATTTCAAAGTCGGCTTCCTCTTCCACCGAAGTGTCAGAGACGTCACATTCCCCCCTTGGAAGAGGGAGGAGAGTTGCAGGGTTCAGGACATCACACCTGGAGATTGTCACGTTGTCTGGGAACATTGTAGCCGTAGGTGACGTGCAGCAGAGAGATGTATCAGCAGTCTTGTCCAGCAGTAGGTCTGTAGCAAAGACAGCTCTCAGGCATGAAGGTGCTCCACGGGCAACTGGGTCCAGTCTGGCAGAGTAGTATCCCAGTGGGCGCTGTCTTCCCCCATGGAACTGTGTTAGGACTCCAGTGGCATGTCCTTTCTTCTCCATTACAAACAGGCAAAATGGTTTCTTGTAGTCAGGGAGTCCAAGGGCAGGAGAGCATATGATGGCATCCTTCAGCGTGCAGAATCCATCAATGGCTTCAGTTGTCAGACAGAAAGGAATGTCTTTGAGGCAGTCATAGAGAGGCTGCATGTGGACTGATGAATCCAGGATCCAAGGACGGCACAATCGGAGGATCCAAGGACGGCACAATCGGAGTATCCAAGACTGTGGCTTCATTCACTGCCAGTAGATCTTGCACCATGGAAACTTGGGAGGTTGTCCCTTTGGCGTTTTCTTCTTGACTGGAAATAGTGAGGTGTTGCATGGTGACTTGGTCGGGATGACTGCTCCATTCTTGACGTAGGCGTCAGTTGTTGTGGGATATCATCCGATTGGGCAATGGAAGAGGGGTACTGGGGCTTACGGGGTACGCGGGCTCCTGGTTTAAGCTTGACTTCCACTGGCTGGACTGGGAGGCTTCCAATGTCTTCAGGGCCTTGGGCCCACAGGATGTCTGGTATCTGTGAAAGTCAGGCTGCATCCGTAGGTTGTATTGTCTCAGCAAAGTGAAAGAGGCCGAAAATCTGTGAAACTTCCTCCTGGTCCAGAGCAGTAGTAAGTGTGACAGTACCATTTTCCTGAAAGGAGATGTTGGCATGTAACTTCATCAGTAAGTCAGTTCCAAGTAGATTCACTGGATAGGTGTTGGACACCATCAATTGAGATAACATGCTCTGTGTGGGTTGCAGGCTGACACGCAATGGGCAGGTCATAGGGTTATACTTGATGACTCCATCAACACCCACACATGGGATGGTTCCTTCTGTGAGGCAGTCTGAGTCAGGTAAGTCAGCAAATCTTATCACGCTTCTAGCTGCACCGGTATCCACTAAGAAGGGGATGGATCTTCCTTCTACCTCCATACATACAGTAGGAGTCGGGCCGCAAGCTTCTCTGTTGGCTTTGCAGAGCATATTGTAAGTTGGTGGATCCGGCTTGCCTATGTCCTATAGCTGGGTGGAGGGGGCGGGTGGCGGTTGGGGGAAATCCTGTTCCTCCTTATGTGGCCTTTCTTACCACAATCGTAACAGGTGACTCCACTTCTTGGTCCTCCCCTGTTTCCTGGATTCTGCGACACCATAACATTACGGTTCCGGGGAGTTTTGAAGGCCTGTTCATTTCTATGCCCTTTGCCACCTGAAATATAATATCTGAGTCCAATCTCTGTATTCACGTCTCATCGTCTGGACCTGCTCCTGTACGGGTTCAAGAAGACCTTGGACGAAGGCCTGTTTCCATATCTGGCTATGGGACTTCTCATGGTAATCAAATCCCAGATTTGTGAACATCTGATTCAGCCTGTAGTAAAACTTCTCTACACTTTCTCCTTTTTCTGCAGAGCCACCTTCCTCTTCCAAAGCCGGTCCCGCAGCTCATTGACACGCTTGTCCATGGCGGCCACCTCGGAGTTGCTCTTGTTCAGGCTCTCCCGCTGCTGCTGCAGTTTGACATTCTGCTCCTGATTCAGCTTGTTCCTCAACTGAATGCTCTTTGTAGAGACGGTCGAGTTCAGCGACAGCAGACTGGTTGTCGTGATAGCCCTCGATACGTCCGTTCTTCAGCATTTCCAGCTGGCGACTCATTTCTTCCACTTTGGTCACGGCCACCATCAGTTCTTTCTGCTTCTGTTGGAACATGTTATTCATCTGTTCGATTTCCTCAACTAGCCTGCCATTGTTGAGCCTCTTCTGCTCCACGTGGCCCTTCAGGGCCCGCACTTTCTTCAGCTTTGCCTCCTGATTTTCTGCAATCTCCCGCAGACGTTTCAGCTTTTCTTGCTCACTGGCCTGCTACTGCTGACGCTGGTCCTGCTGCTTCAGGTACTTCAAGCGCTGCTCCTTTGTAGCCAGCATTAGCTGCTGGGCCTCGATCTGCTGCTGTTGTCTCGCCGCCAACTCCTGCAGTTCAGCCAGAGTCATGACCATTCTGTGGCCGTTCACCCCATTTTCAATCCTCCACTCAGCAGGTACTTTCACCTCATTTCGTTTCACATTGGGATCATGGGCTCTTTGTAGATTTCCGGACTCTCTGGAGGACAGGCGCTCGTGGCGCAGGTAGAAGCCAATCCCATAATATCTTCCCATGAGGCAGCGTGAGTCTTCTGAATCTGGCTCATCTTCTGATGAAAGGGCATAGGTTGATTGTCAGGGTCCGGTAAGGTGTTCACCAATGTGGCAGCTTCCTGAGGCTTCCTGGAGACATATCTGTCTCGCCTAGGATGGGAAACATGCTGTGGAGGGTCTTCATACTGTGCCAATCGGTGTGATTGATCTGAGCCACGCATAGAGCTGCCTGTTGTGGCCTGCGTACCCCGTACATTGATAAGGTCTGTCTCCCACCTCCCCTATCCTGGGGAGTGTGCTGTGCTGGGGAAGTAGACTGTAGCCGGTGATGTGTCTGTTCGTCTCCACCTGCTGCTTCCAATTGTGACAGTTCTGTCTTCATTAAAGGCATGCCTCCATGATTTCCTAGTGATGAGAGGGGATCCATTAAGGCTGGGGAGAGATACTGTGGAATTTTTGGCCTAGCTCCAGGCCCAACTGGAAATTCTCCTGTCCCCATGCCATCTCGTATTCTTCTTAGGCAGCCTCCTCCTCTCCATCTCCTGTTTCATCCCCGTCCCTGTTCATGTATATTCCGGATATGCTGCTGACGGGTCTGATTTGCTGTAAGGTGTGCCATCCATATTGAGAACTGAACACAGGGTGGTGGGTCTGTGTGGGTATCTGGAATATGTCAGCATAGACACGGGTGCAGCAGCTTCTGCCAGTGTCATCTTGTCAGGTGGTGCAGTATATGTGTATTCACCAGTACCAGGGTCACGATGTTCAATCCACAATAACTTCCTTGTATCCCGAGCAGTCTTACACCATGCTTCTGCATCTTCCAAAACCTTGTCATCCTTCAAAAACGTATTGGAAGACATGTACTGACCACCAGGTCTCTTAGCCTAAGCTACCTATTTCAATGGCATGTGAAGCAGTTACTGTAACTCCAGTCAGAAAAAACTCACCAAAATTTAGCCAGGTAAAATATCCATTGCATCTAGCGGAGGGCTGCCAGCTCCACTGGTATGCAATATAAGTGTAAGAGTGCCGGTTAATCTTTCCTTGTGGACTTGGTCTAGCTAAAGGATAATCTCTTTGCTCTGTGATGTTTATGTACTGCTTACTTTCTATTCTTACCCTCTGACATTCCGTAAATCTGTAAGAATTTAACTACCTATTCTACTAATCTCAATAATATTGATCAAAGAACATTTCAAGCAGCCTTAATATAAAAATTTAACTCTTGTTTTGTAGCTTGCTGCCTGCTCTGCATGTAACTGAGGAGTGGGGTAACGGTTCCGTGTGATCATATCATATACCATTTTGCATCGATCAGTGTGCTAGACAATTTTGATTCCTGAACATTGAAATTGCAATGCCATGAAGGAATACTTATCAATGAGGTTATTATTAGTTGTTAAGGATTACCTGCCGTGTTGAATGCCCTTGGGCAGGCAAATCATCAAGATCTTCTAACAGCTCCCTTTGTGATTGCTGAGCAATGACATTCCAGATGTGCTCAAGAGGGGCAGATAGCGTAAGCCACATGTGGCCTAGAATTACGCTGAAAAATGGTTCCTGAGACACCTTCGTGTTTCTTCATGAAGACTTTTTAAGTCATGGGCCATGTGGTCTCCAGGCCAATTTCTATGTATCATAGTATCCAAGACAACAAGCAGCATTTAGTGCTGAAGAGGATAGACCTAATTATTAACCTCCATTTCCATCATTCTCTGTACTATGATAGCCTTAAAGCCCCCGTCACACCAGGCGACGGGGCTGGGAATGTCGGCGGCGGGTGGGCGCACGTTTTTGGCGCCCCACCAAGTTGCCGTCCCCCGTTTAGACGGGGCGACACCTTCAGCCCTGCGCCGGCGATCTGTCAGGCGGCATCGCCGCCGGGGTGTCTGGAAACCCCAGCAGCGATGCCGGACAATGGGAGCCTATGGCGTTGTGTGCACATGGCCCCATGATGGTCGCCTGGTTTCAGAGCACTGCTGTAAAACCAGGCGACGGCCCGGCGGCGCCAACATCGCCCCTTTACATGAGGCGACGTAGGGGCGATGACGCCGGCGATAGGCCACGCCCCCATGTCGCCTCTGTAATGGGCGGCGATATCGCCCCGTGTAACAGGGGCTTAAGAGCGGTGGCATGAGGTAAGTGGAGCATCTGTGGCTGCATGTCTGGCGCATAGCCCAATATCTTCCAAATGACTTCTAATAACTTGTGTAGTCACCATTCTTCAAATCTCATGAGACCACAAGGGCAACACCATGAAGAGATCTCCACGATAGACTGTTAACCATTGTATGTTGTAGGGTGGTATAATGTATGGTAGCTGGATGCCTCTAGTCCTAATTCTAGTTAGGCCCCTTTCACACTGGCGTTTTTGAAAAAATGTGTCAGATGCAGCAGAATTACCGCATCTGCTGCATCTTCCGCTTAACGGCCGCACTTGCAGCACACCTGCATGGGGCTTGCTGGACCGGTGTAGCAAGTGCGGCCATTAGGTGGAAGATGTGGCAGATGCGGTAATTCGGCTGCATCTGCTGCCTTTTTTCAAAAACGCCAGTGTGAGAGGAGCCTAACACTAACAAATGGGTGTTACATTGATTTGGTTGTAAAAGCAGTGGTACAACCATTTATCCAAAGTGTCCCAGGAGCATTTTTTTAACATGCGAATACTATGCCACATAATCGTCGCAATACTGTGAGCAGCATCAACCAATAACTAACCTAGAAAATTATGAGACATATGCAATATGCAGAAATATATTTTTTTATCACTGTTTGAATCTCCTACTTTGGAAGGAGCAATGCCTCTGGTCCCTAACTTCTCTACTTACTATCTACTTAAGCTTAGTGGAAAACCTCACATAATGCCCCGTCACACATAACAAGGTCGCTAACGAGAGTGTTGTAATGTCACAGATTTTGTGACGCAACAACGATCCAGCTAACGATGTTGTTATGTGTGACACGTTCCAACGATCTGGCCCCTGCCGTGAGATCGTTGATCGTTACATACTGCTCTGGGTTATTTCTACGTCATTGCGCTCCCGCTGGGAGCGCTACATCGTTGTGTTTGACAGGGACAATGACCAACGATCTCAGTGCTATGCTATGGAGTGACAGTTCCCAACGACCTTGGTATAATTCTTGATCGTTGCTGAAGTCGTTGGTGACATCGCTGGTGCGATACCTGTTTGACATCTTACCAACGATGTGAACAACGATGCACCAGAGATCTCGGCATATTGTTATTGTTATCGGTATCGCTGGTGCGTCGTTATGTGTGACTGGGCCTATAATGCTGTATTGATGAATCACTTAGGAAACTGCATTGCCTATGGCTATAAAGAGGAGTTGCACTGGAGAAGGACCTCAAGATGAACATTTGTAACAAGGCCCATGAGTCTTTAGAACCACTCTTACGGAATATACTGTGTTCCAAATTATTATGCAAATGTTCTTTTTCTCTGATTTTTCTAAATGGTTGGTGCAAATGACAGCCAGTGTAATAAAAGTCATCACCGTTAGAGTATACATCAAATTTTATTGAAGAAATCTCCCTATGATAACAGTATAATTTTCAAAATTAAAAAAACTCTAAAAGCACTGCTCCAAATTATTAGGCACGGTAGAGTTTGTAAACATTTGATATGTTTGAAAGAACTGAAAATGCTCATTTGTTGAATTTGCAGCAGTAACAGTTCACATTCACTGAAATAAAAAGCTATTTTACTCCAAAACATCCTAATAGACCAAGTTACATGTTAACATAGGAACCCTACTTTGATATCACCTTCACAATTCTAGCATCCATTGATATTGTGAGTTTCTGGAGAGTTTCTGCTTGTATTTCTTTGGATGATGTCAGAATAGCCTCCCAGAGCTGCTGTTTTGATGTGAACTGCCTCTCACCCTCATAGATCTTTTGCTTGATTATACTCCTAAGGTTTTCTATAGGGTTGAGGTCAGGGGAAGATGGTGGCCACACCATGAGTTTATCTCTTTTTATGCCCATAGCAGCCAATGGCACAGAGGTATTCTTTGTAGTATGAGATGGTGTATTGACATGGATGAGGATGATTTTGCTCCTAAAGGCACGTTTTTGCTTTTTGTACCATGGAAGAAAGTTCTCAGTTGGAAACTCTATATACTTTGCAGAGGTCATTTTCACACCTTCAGGAACCTTAAAGGGGCCTACCAGCTGTGTCCCAATAATTCCAGCCCAAAACATGACTCCTCCACCTCCTTGCTGACGTCGCAGCCTTATTGGAGCATGGTGGCATCCACCAACCATCCACTACTTTATTCATCTGGACCATCCAGGGTTCCTTGGCACTCATCAGTAAACAAGACTGTTTGAAAATTAGTCTTCATTTATATCTGGACCCACAGCAACGGTTTCTGCTTGTGAGCACTGTTTAGGGATGGCTGAATAGTAGGTTTATGCACCACAGCAAGCCTTTGAAGGATCCTACACCTTGAGGTTCGAGGGACTCCAGAGGCACCAGCAGCTTCAAATATCTGTTTGTTGGTTTGTAAGGCATTTTTGGCAGCTGCTCTCTTAATCTGATGAACTTGCCTGGCAGAAACCTTCCTCATTCTGCCTTTATCTGAACGAACACATCTGTGTTCCACAAATCTCTTAGCAATATGATGATCACGCTTACGTTTTCGTGCAATATCAAATGTTTTCATCCCTTGTCCAAGGCATTGTACTATTTGTTGCTTTTCGGTAGCAGACACATCCTTTTTCTTTCCCATGTTATTTGAAAACTGAGACCTGCGTAATATTGTGGAACACCCAGTTTTCCTTTTATTGGGCTCACCTGCCAAGACACAATACCATCAATAGGTTTCATTGAAAAAAAATAAAAATAAAACCCTATGACACTTAATACTAATTTGCATAATAATTTGGAAGACAGTGTATAAACATGTGCTAGCCTGCTTTTTGCATTATCCTTTTTTTCTGTCCAAATTATAGACATCAGAAAGCAGTAAATTAGGTTTGAGAACCCTTTAAAGGCTGCTTTTATGTACCTTCCTGCATTTCAGGGACTACCTAATGTGAAGCCAAGATCATGTTAGCCTATTGTGAGTTGGTTATAAAAGGGCATTTTAGCTGGTACTATGTGACTGCTACTAGCAAGTATTGTGAGCGGTGTAGCATGACTGGCACCAATGGTGGCATTATGATTAGAATTTGAAGTTGTCATTGACACTCATCGTTACAGGGTTATTGTTGCTATCACTGTTATTGGGGATATTTTGTCTGTCACTGTTCTGAAAGTGCTTTGGCTGACATGGGCTTCACACAGGTGCACTCAGCAGAGATGAACAGATATACAGTAAGTAAAGTCTGATGAAATCATAATCTAGTCAAGGTTTATTAAAAGTAATGCAACGGACTTCCGGATTTGGCGCCGACGTGGCTGCAACGGAGTGAGGGAGCTCCGTGCACCAGTCCAGCCCTAGACCGTCACATAAGACCCTAGGCCACCCGCCAACAGTCATACCAGGCTCACCGGGATCCCTGGACACTGCGGCACCTTGGAGCGCTGGCTGAGGAGTGCAGGAGGAGGAAAGGGGGCGAACGCTAGAGCTCGAAACCAGGTGGAGGACGACCTAAGATGGCGGTGGCGCCACAGGCAGTAGCAGTGACGAGAAAGAAGGCCCGTGCACTCAGGGGGTCTCGCAGCCCCAAATGTCAGAGCGGAGAGAGCAGGAGGGAGCCCAGGAGGGCTGTGTATCAGTGGTGGAGGTGCGGGGGGAGGAGAGGCAGCAGAGGCCATAACGCTGACTGACCACAATATGCTGGCAAAATAGGTGGCAGAATATCTAAAAGCAGATATCACATCAGCGGTGAGAGATGCTGTGAGGGGAGCATTGGAGGAGGTCCAAGAGATAACAGCACGGCATGCTACCAGGCTGGATCAGCTAGAACAGAGAGTCTCAATCTGGAAGATAGATTGATAACAGCAGAACAGGAATTGGAGGAGACCCATAAACAGAACACCTGGATGGCAGACAAGTTGGAAGACCTGGAGAACAGGTCCAGGAGGAACAACCTCCGCATAGTGGGGCTGCCTAAGTCCATAAACATCCAGCAGCTGAATAACATCTTTGAGAGAGACCTGCCTGAGGCATTGGGTATACATGATACCGGTAGAGTGGAGAGGGCACACAGAGTGAGACCCCCAGGTGGAGGGAATGCGAGGAGTCAAGCCTTGATAACAATAACCGCAGGGATCAATCTGCTCAAACACCCAGACAGGCGATAGCGAAATACTTGGACTTTAAGGACAAAGATAAAATATTGCGTTTATTCAGGACCAGGAGACGACCCCTTGAAATACAAGGACAAAAGGTGGTACTCTTTGAAGATTTTTGAGCAGGGGTGGTAAGGAGAAGGCACGCCTTTAGCGAGGTCTGTGGAATGCTGTATCGGAGGGGCATCCAGTTCCAGCTCATGTATCCTGCTATCCTAAAGACGCGAAATGACGATTGCGCATTCAGGATATGGTGGGACTCAGAAGAGGCACTGAAAGCATTCACCACCCCCTTGTATAAATCACCGACTAGAAGGAAGGATGCTGCAGATGCGTCGGGATCCGGTTCACCAAGGACCAGCCAAGGACTGGTTTGAGACACTAGAAAGGGATGCCAAGATGCACCAGCTGTGGAAGCAGCCAGTGTGACCATTGAGGCCGGGAACTATCCTTGCTCTGCATGTTTGCAGTGCATCATATGGTTCAGGAACTAGGAGAGAGCTGTCCTCCTCCTCTCTTTTTTTTTTTTTTTTTCTCTCTCTCCGGTTGCAAGGACATGGAATGGAACTTAAGAACGGGGCGAGAAGAGAAGTTAAGTGCACAGCCGGGACTTCATTTATGTCTTTGGGGGTGGTGGCTGTATATCAATGGGTTGGGCTGGTGGAGGGGAAGGAGATGGCTATTCCGGAAAAAAAGGAAGTGGAACTTGTGCTTCGACAAAAGGGGAGGGTGGGGCAGGGAGGGCTAGCAGGGAGGTAGGGGGGGTAGAGTAAGTTTCACTGTTGGGAAATTTTTTGCAAAGTTGGGTATAGGGGGCGATATGTGATGTTGAGCTTTGTACGAGGATGGCAATCACCAGGGTTTGGATGGTACGGGGAGGTCCGCATATTTTGGCCCGCGGTTTCACTAGGAGATTGGGGGATGTACTTCTACTGCAGCAATTAGTGTATGGCTGGCGGCACGTGGATCATGTAACCATACATCATGGTCAGAATAGTTTCTTGGAACATAAAAGGGCTTAAGACCCTGGAAAAGAGGTTGATTGTACTCAGGCATCTTAAGAGACTGTGGGCAGATATAGTCCTGCTCCAGGAGACACATTTAATGCAACATGACATGTTCCGGTTACATAAGCTGTGGGTGGGCGAGATCAATGTATCTGGGGCACGGGGGAGACAAGTGGGGGTGATCACGCTGGTGAATAAATCTTTACCGAATAAGTTGTTACAATGCACACATGATGAACAGGGAAGGCATGTCCGGGTGATGCTTGAAACCCCGAGTGGCATCTTAGACACCCATAACATCTATGCACCTAACTCGGAGAGAACCCCATTCTTTAGAACCCTAAACATGGCAACAGGGGGGTTACATAATTTAATTGTGGGAGGAGACATGAACGAGGTTATGGAAGACTTAGAGAATAGATCACACTCGTTGAGAGTTGGTAGGGACAACCTAGCAAAGCGGGGACGGGCGCCTCTACGGGATATGGCTGCTGACCTGGGATTGAGTGATGTGTGGTGGCTGCATCATCCAACAGAATGTCAGTATCCACACTATTCTCATCCTCACAACTCGTGGCCGTGGATTGATGTGTTGCTAGTCAGTTCTGACATGTTACCGAAAGCCGAATACACAGAGATTGCAGATCTAGTGATCTCAGATCACAGTCCGATCGTGCTGACATTGCAGGAGTCTTTTCCGAGGGGCACCGATACGATATGGAGATTCCCGCATATCTTAAAGAAAGTGAAAGACTTCGAACGATTGCTAGGAGAATGGTGGACGGAGTATGTAGAACATAACCGACCTTCGATAATGGACTCGACGTTATTCTGGGAAACAGCCAAGGCTGTCCTGAGGGGACAGGTGATAGCACATGCTTCCAAGTTGAAAAAAAAGACACAGACCTATTACATAACAGCCAGTCGGTCAGTTAGAGAGGCATATTTGAGATATCAGGACCACCCCACAGATGTTAACAAAAGGGGATGGTTGGAAGCTAAGAGGGAATTTGATGCATGGGCTCGGAGGAGGGAGAAGATGGGTATAGTGGCAAGAGACGTGGACCTCCACAGACGTGGGGATAAAGCAGGGAGACTGTTGGCACACTTAACTAAAGGACGATACCACTCGACACAAATCATGACCCTTAAACGGATGGGGGGGTGTTACGCACAACCCGAGGGAGATTAATTCCATACCGGGCGGATTTTACGCATCCCTATATAGATCGCGACCAAGTGACCTGACCAGGGGTTGGAAGTGGTTAGAGGAGGTGTCTTTACCAAAAATTTCAGAGGGGGATTTGGAGTTGCTTAATGGAGAAATTTCGGAGACCGAGATTCGAGATACGACCTAAACATTCATAAGGCTCCGGGTCCTGATGGATTTGGGGCTAGCCTCTATAAAATATTGGTAGATTAAGTTACCCCACACTTAAAAACTCTATATAATGATTTCTTAAAGGGATACCTGATCAATGAATGTGGTCTATATAAAGCTCCTCCCTAAGGAGGGCAAGCCAGCAGACGACCCGGCCAGTTTTCGACCAATTTCATTGATCATTCAAGACTTAAAGATTGTGTCAAGGATCTTGGCCAACAGACTGGCTGGAGTGCTTCCCAGTTGGCTGAGAGAGGAACAGGCAGGGTTTGTCAGGGGGAAATCCGCGGTTGGTAATGTGAGAAAGGCAATAATGGTCTTAGAGGCGGTGCGATTGGACAACTGCACTCGGGGGGTGGGCTGCAGCCATGGTCATGCTCGACGCGGAAAAAGCTTTTGACAGTGTGGGATGGCCGTGGCTGGAGCAGGTTCTTGACAAAATCGGGTTTCAGGGTGGCTTTAGACATTTTCTGAGAGTGCTCTATGCCAATCCTAGGGTGCGGTACACACTTCGGGGTTTCTGTCAGACATGATAAGATTGGAGAGAGGCAACGCCAAGTATGCCCTCTATCACCGCTAATATTCAACCTTGCCATAGAACCACTTTCCAAGTACCTCAATGGAGCCCAAAGTTTCCAAGGGATCAAGGTGGGGAACAAAGAGCTGAAGTCCAACCTTTTTGCCGATGATATCATATTGTATATGGCAAACCCCACTAGGGATCTCCATAAGGTGTTGGGGAAACTGGAGCTATTTGAAAAGATCTCAGGATTCCGACTAAATAAATCTAAACGCGAAATTTTACTTCTCACTAGCGAGGGAACGAGAATCCTGAATGACGTGCAGCTACAGGGTAAAATACACGGCATACCAGTGGCAAAAAAATCAATCAAATATCTGGGTATTCATTTGGGAAGAGATGCCAGGGATATGTATCGTTTAAATTACCAACCGCTAATAACTAAAATTGAGCAAGAATTAGAGAGATGGAGGGGGCTACCGTTATCTCTGTTGGGGAGAGCTCATTTAATCAAGATGGTCAGTTTTCCATGACTGCTATATCCATTACAGACGGTACCACTTCTCTTGAGACATGTGGATGTCAATAGACTCAATAGGGCCTTCTCAAAGTTCCAGTTGAAGGGGCGGAGAAGTAGGATTAAGTTACGGACGTTAATGCACTCAAGGGAAGAAGGGGGTTTGGCGTTTCCCAACATAAGGGGATATAATCTGGCTTGCATGATGCACCATATAGTAGAATGGTTGAGGGGTACGAGCAGACACTCTGATTACTCTCTGGAGGCAGGGTGGTGCAGCCCTTGGAATTTGGCGGCAGTTTTACATGCCCCGAGGTCCCTTCTCAGCCCCTCAATCAAACAGTCGATAGCATTCAAGGGCACGAGGGCCGCATGAAAAGCTGTTAGAAATAGGTTGGGAATGTCTTGGAGGGTCTCTAGATATTTATTACCATGGAGGCACCCAGATTTCCCGCAGGGATGGGTGAATGCTCTATTTGAAGTTTGGAGAACAAGGGGCATTGAGACAATGAGAGACCTTATGCAGACCTTGGAATATAGGTGGATGACTGCAGACGAGGTATTCGAAACTTGGCATCTAGGTCACTCACACATCTTACAATATGCCCAAATAAAACATCATTTGTTTTCAAGATTACGGGACTTTCGTAAAGAGTGCCAACTAACTGACTTGGACAAAATTTTGACAGGACAGACGTCAGCGGCAAATATCTCTACCATTTACGCTGCATTGAGACAGAAGTTAATTCCATGTGGGCCTTTACATCTATTTAAGGGTTGGGAGACTCGACTAGACGATTGGGGAGTAAGTGAGACAATACTGTCGGGATGGAATGAATTACGCAGGCATATCATTAACGAAAGATGGAGAGACTCACACTTCAGGATTATTCACAGAGTCGATACTAGGGCTCAACGTACTGACCTTCCCGACAAATGTAGACAAACGTTTGACCTGCCTGAAATGCAATGTGTCTAAACCAGATATGGGGTGTGGGAGTGCGGTCCTATTCAGACGAATTGGGAAGCAGTGAGGGAATGGACCAATGCTATTTTGGGCACTAATTTACTGCTGGACAAAAATGTATGGATATTTCACAAGTTGCCCGATACTGCCTTGCCTAAAGGGAAGATTACCCTGTTACACATTATTATGCTATCATTCAAAAGACTCATATTGAGACATTGGTTGGACGAACGACCCCCGAGTGTAGGCCAATTACACATAGACTTAAAGGGCACTTTAAAATTCGACAAAATGGAAGCGGAGACGGACGACGGACAAGGAGAACAAAACAAAGAAGTTCTTTGATATCTTGAGGGTCTTTAACATCAGCTTAATGGGTCAGAAATCACCAAGCTGGTAACCCCTTTCCGGCTTACAAGCTGGTATTGCCTGGAAGACTTGCAAGGTACCTAGGAGGGCTGCAGGTGGGGACTACTACATAACACGAGTGGAGTACCCAACCGAGGGTGGTTGTAATCACTGTATAGACCTGGTGCTAAGGAAGAGGAGGGTGGGAGGGGGGGATGAGTTTTGCTTGGTATCCTTTTGTACAAGGGTATTAAAGAAGAGTGGGGAATAATCTGTTGTAAAGATGTTGGTTGTATGCTTCTGTTTTGGCATTTCATTATTTGAAAATTAATAAAAAATTATTTTTCAAAAAAAAGTAATGCAACTTGCTTCAACATAAGTCTGAACAATTTATCAGGTACAATAGCTTTGACAACAACAAGGAGGACAAAGAGATAAGGGGTGCACGAGAAATATTTAATTTTTGTGAAAATAACAGACAGGCTGTACTGAGGTCCTACACAGAGGACGGAACAACTGGTGCAAGATAAAGGTGACAATATATATCAATAGTTTACATGGGCTTAGAAAACACCACCAATGGCATCAAATTACATGATATACAATCAAAGTTGCAAGGAAGGTGAAAATATATATCTCCAAGGGCAGCCAATGTAAATACATCATCTCATAACATTAAAGTGCAAGTGCAAAAACCAGATTCTGCCCTAAGAGAAACACCTAGCTTACAGCAATGGGGTTTAAATTATGATGAAGTGCCCGATAGTGACCATGAGTCCAACCCTCTATGGCCAAAAGAGGGAGGGAACAAGCCCTGCATTGCACATTTACCCAGCAGTGGAAGGAGGAACCCAGATACAGACTCCGACATACGTTTTCTCTTCTAGTTAATAACTTAGTTATTTACTTAGTTTTATACCGGCTGTCCTTGGAGATATATATTGTCACCCAGCCAGGCACGACCAATCAGCGACAGGCGCAGTCCGGCCTCAAATTGGTGCGCGATTTGAACCACGCACGGCACCGCTGCCGTCAGGAGATCAGTGGCACTAGCCGATCATCTCATGGCTGTTCGCAACGGAAGTACCCCAACCGGCACTAGCGAGCTCGCTCAGTGTGACATGCAGCATCAACCAGGCCCCAGTTGTGAGATTGCTGATCGTGTCGGAATGGCCTGGACCATTTTTTAATCGTTGGGACCCCGCTGGGCAGCATGCATGGGTGTGTTTCACGGGGACAACGACCAACAATACCACGCCCTAGAGTGACAGGGTCCCAACGAACGCCATATAATTGCTGCAACCGCTGGTGAGATCTGACTGACATCTCACCAGCGACCACGTAGCGACGCACCAGCGATCCCTGCCAGGTCGTATCATTGTCAGGATGGCTGGAGCGTCGCTTAGTGTGACTGTGCTTTACTGATCGCTTATTGCATTATTCTTAAATCTTCATAAATAAACTACAGACATATTCGAGAATACCCGATGCGTTAGAATCGGGCCACCATCTAGTTGATATATATTGAAAACCATATAGTAAAGACCGGGCACTACTGGGATTTTGTGTTGGCAGTTTCCCCGTGTATCAGTTGTCTTAGATGAGGCAGCTATGCACCTGGGTGTGCTCACTCAAGTGTATGTTAAATAAAACAGTCCAGAAAAAAGAGGGCACTCACCCATTTGCTGCTTCTTAGGAATTTATTCCCTTTTCAGGGTTCCATTCAGGATTCCATACAGTACAATGGAGGAAGGGGGGACGTGGAAGAATGCCAGACAACGGCCCGTTTCGTGCTCTGAATGGCACTTTTGCTGGTCCGATCAGTTGATATATATTGTCACATCCACTGTGTAGGACCTCAGTACAGCCTGTCTGTTATTTTCACCAAAGTTAAATATTTCTTGTACACACCTTATCTCTTTGTCCTCCTTATTGTTTATTGCATTTGAGTTTAAGTGGGTTTGACCCCACTGTTTACAGATTGTATGGAATTCTGTATAATGTCTTTACTAAGTTACCTAATTATGTAGATTATATAGCAGATGTCAAAAAGTTTGACTATTAGCGTACGTTCACACGCTGCGCTTTTGGACGCTTATTCTGTAGTGGCATGCCGACATGGCGCTTTTCTCAGCGCGCTTTCCCGAGGCCATGTTAACATGTAGTCTATGGGGAAAACGCGCCGAAAAAAGTACCGAGAATTGGCATGACAATTCTTTTTGAGCGTGCACTTTTGCAGTGAAAGTGTCTGTGCAAAAATACGCGGCTAAACGCGGCATCTGCACGCCTTCCAGCAAAAGCCATAGCTTTTGCTGGATGGCGTAACCAGCTTTGTTTTGTACTGCTTTTACGTGGCACTCAAAAGCGCAGCGTAAAAGCAGGAATACATGGCTATTACGCGGCGTGTGAACGTAGCCTTAGCTAGTTCAGGTTTCTGGTTGTATTTTCATTTTTCTGCTCCTCAAACCCCAGTTACAAGACCCATTCAATGAATGTTTTTTTTCTTCCTAATATGTCTTCAGGATGCATCCATTCTGTCTATTTATTTTTGACTCATAAAAATGTGGTCTGTATAACTACCGTATATACTCGTGTATAAGCCGACCCGTGTATAAGCCGACCCCCCTACTTTTGCCCCCAAAACCTGGGAAAATCTATTGACTCGTGTATAAGCCGAGGGTGGACCCTAGCACAAGTATACAGCCCCCAGCAGTGTGGTATACACCAGTCCCAGAGGTAGATACAGCAGACCCAGTGGTAGTATACACGCAGCCCCAGTAGTATATACAGCCCCAGTGGTATATACAGCCCCAGTGGTAGTATAGACGCAGCCCTAGTAGTATATACAGCCCCAGTGGTAGTATATACAGCCCCAGTGGTAGTATACAGGGCCCCAGCAGTATATACAGCCCCAGTGGTGGGTATAGAAGCAGCCCTAGTAGTATATACAGCCCCAGTGGTAGTATATACAGCCCCAGTGGTAGTATACAGGGCCCCAGCAGTATATACAGCCCCAGTGGTTTATACAGCCCCAGTGGTAGTATACAGGGCCCCAGAAGTATATACAGCCCCAGTGGTAGTATACAGGGCCCCAGCAGTATATACAGCCCCAGTGGTAGTATACAGGGCCCCAGAGGTATATACAGCCCCAGTGGTAGTATAATACAGCCCCAGTGGTAGTATACAGGGCCCCACAGTATATACAGCCCCAGTGGTTTATACAGCCCCATGGTATATACAGGGCCCCAGAGGTATATACAGCCCCAGTGGTAGTATATACAGCCCCAGTGGTAGTATACAGGGCCCCAGCAGTATATACAGCCCCAGTGGTAGTATAGAAGCAGCCCTAGTAGTATATACAGCCCCAGTGGTAGTATATACAGCCCCAGTGGTAGTATACAGGCCCCAGCAGTATATACAGCCCCAGTGGTTTATACAGCCCCAGTGGTAGTATACAGGGCCCCAGCAGTATATACAGCCCCAGTGGTAGTATAGAAGCAGCCCTAGTAGTATATACAGCCCCAGTGGTAGTATATACAGCCCCAGTGGTAGTATACAGGGCCCCAGCAGTATATAAACAGCCCCAGTGGTAGTATACAGGGCCCCAGAAGTATATACA
Source organism: Allobates femoralis (assembly GCA_033576535.1). Lineage (NCBI taxonomy): Eukaryota > Metazoa > Chordata > Amphibia > Anura > Aromobatidae > Allobates > Allobates femoralis. The sequence goes on from JARQOC010000001.1 coordinate 215,175,229, forward strand.
GCCCCAGTGGTAGTATACAGGGCCCCAGCAGTATATACAGCCCCAGTGGTAGTATACAGGGCCCCAGAGGTATATACAGCCCCAGTGGTAGTATATACAGCCCCAGTGGTAGTATACAGGGCCCCAGCAGTATATACAGCCCCAGTGGTTTATACAGCCCCAGTGGTAGTATACAGGGCCCCAGAGGTATATACAGCCCCAGTGGTAGTATATACAGCCCCAGTGGTAGTATACAGGGCCCCAGCAGTATATACAGCCCCAGTGGATTATACAGCCCCAGTGGTAGTATACACTGCCCCAGAGGTATTTACAGCCCCAGTGGTAGTATATAGCAGCCCCAGTGGTAGTGTATACAGCCCCAGTAGTAGTGTATAGCAGCCCCAGCGGTAGTAAACAGGCAGCCCCAGTAATGCAGGGCCCCCCCAGCCTGACTCCAGTCACCTGTAAAGCAAACTATACTTATCAGTGTACCGCTGTCCGCGCCCGCTCGCCGCTGACATCCGCGATCCTCCATCTTCATGCGACTTCTTCCTGTTTCCTGTGCTCGTCGCAGGGAATGACGTCATTGCCTGCGACGAGCACAGAAACAGGAAGAAGACGCATGAAGATGGAGGATCGCGGATGTCGGCAGCGGCGGGCGCGGACAGCGGAACACTGATAAGTATAGTTTGCTTTACAGGTGACCGGAGCGAGGCTGGGGGGGCCCTGCATTACTGGGGATGCGGGGGCTGCTGTATACCGATGTATACATCGGTATGTACCGATGTATACATCGGTATACAGCACTGACTCGCGTATAAGCCGAGGGGGGTACTTTTCAGCCCAATTTTTGGGCTGAAAAACTCGGCTTATACGCGAGTATATACGGTATTTTCCTAATAAAAAGGATAAGATCACGAAAAGACACATTTTATTTATTTTTTTTTTTTCAAATATCTTTTTTATTAGTTTAAAGTTTTTACAACAAATTGCAACATATTGTAACAGAATCCCAACATAAGAATAACATTTGAATTATGGGTTTATACAATTATGGGTCTCAATTCTACACAAGAACGCATTGATTATGTTTTCTTTGGGTGACTTCACCTTTCCCCAACTCCCCAATAAAAAAAAAAAATAAATTGTAAAACCTAATATCCACCCCACAACTCCTCCAATCCTCCACTCTACGAAGTCTTCCTTTCCGACGTATAAGGCAATGACGTCTTAACACCCCTCTTCTTCCGATACGATTCGTCTCAGTATTCCCCTACATTTCCCATTACATTCCTAGTCTCCCCAATGTGGAGCTCAACTCTTCCGTCAAATACCAAGGGGTCCCTTTAAATGGAGCCATAATGCGTCTTATCTCCTCCACTGAGTCTTGTGATTCTATATAGCCTCTCCATTTTTTCATGAATCCCTCTATCATCTGGTCTTTATCTCTCAGGGTTTCTCTCCTGTCTAGTTCCATAGCCCTGGATAAACCCAACATTATATCAGATACCCCATTTTATTTTTTTAATTGAGGTCTAAGGTTATTTGTTATGCTTTGCATACTCAGAACACCTCTTGTAAATAATGGATCCTTACAAAACGAAGCAAAACTAGATGTAAACAGATCCAAAAGTTTACGTTTTTAGGCAGTTTTCGACATTTTAAAAGTGGAAACTTTGGTATCCTTTTACACCTGGTTTTGTTCCGTTCCTTTTTTATATTCAACTGGAACTGTTACAAACGGATCCCAAATGGCAGAACAAATGCATTCTGAATGTAATTTTCTGTACTGTAGTCAGTGTCGAGGGTGCTGAATGTAACATATGGTTAAAAATGGCCTATTGGAATCATAGACAAAGAGCGGGTTGTTCATCTCTCCACGTGTCCACTAACAAAACACACATGACTTGTGCAGCCCCTCATTCACTCCTGCACTTTCCTCTTTCCTAGTATTAGGCATGTCTGCTTTAGTTTAGATCTCAGACTTTTATCTATATTTCCTTCCTCTCTTAGACGCATCCTTGTCCCCTCCTGCCGTAGAATATTTGTTTGTTTGATCTCCCATCTTTTATCCACATTTTTTCCTGCTTGAGATTGCAGTATTTTGATATCATTGCAATGATTCTGGGATTCTCAACAGGAGAGGAGCAGCTGGCACTTGTTTCTGGTGCCTCTCATATGCCCAGGATGCGTTGGATGTTTATTGATGGCATCTCTAGTATGTGTATGTATGTTATCACTGGTGCTTTCCTTTTATTGCTCATTATTGGCAGTTGGCATCAGCAAGGATCTGTACATGATATGGTGAGTTGCAGCTTTTATCCTAACATTTTTTATTTTTTATGTTGGATTCATATATGTATATATATTTATTTTTGTATGTAAGTATGAAATATTTATTTGTATTGCACCAACATATTCTGCAGTGCTGTACATTGATCATCTATCCCTGTCCTCAGTAACATCAATAGATTTATGATACTTAGCTGTTGGGGCTATTTTTGTACAGATGCAGAGTGGTAGAAAAGCTTGTGGTGTTGTCTTTCCAACACGGAATGGTAGATGGAAACGTTACACTATAAATCCCCTGGGATACAAGTGGGATCATTTGAACCTGACATACAGGTGAGTTCCTTTTCCCTTCCTCTTCCTGCTATGTACAAGAACTACTTACTTAAGGGCCGCTTTACACGTTGCGATATCGCAACGCAACATCGATAAAAAGTCACGTGGTGTGGCCGTTGCAGTTGAGATCGTTTGTGCGTTGTGTCGTGTAAGTGGGCAATGCGACGCGAAAACAACCTAACTACGATATTGCAAGAAGATTGTGCAAGCCCTTCAATCGTACGATATTGTATATGCGATGTGGCAGGATCGTGCTGTGTGACAGCGCAACTACGATTTGGAGTGCAACTTCCCCTATTTGCTCCAATGTTAAATGGTCGTTCCCTGAGTTGCTCATACACAGCGTGGAAAAGGGGCGTACAACATCGTAATTGCGTTGCCTGCTGATATCTCCCTGTGTGACATTTACTATGCGATCTTGGACAAGTGCCAAAAACGTGCGCGCTGCCGTGAAATTGTATGCAATATCGGAACGATATTGCGACGTGTAAAGCGGCCCTTCGTATCATTAATACACTTCGATTAATACCATATGAAGAAGTCAGTCTTTCCACCACATCGGGTTATCTACTGCTATGGGACTTAATGTGTTACTGAATTGTAGATAATAAAGTTATCACTTCACTATAGACAATTTTACACATTATACTATTTATTTTGCAGGATTGTCCAGTATCCAAATACTTTAAACAAAGATGACACAAATAAAGCAATAGAGATTGCCTTCAGCATGTGGAGTAAGGTTTCCCCTCTAACCTTTCAACGTGTGCTCCCTAATCATGAATCGGACCTAAGCATTGGTAAGCACTGTCAATTTAGTGAATGGCTTATCTTGAAGTCTTTCATGTTTCACTCTGGCTACGAAACCCAATATTGGATTAATATTAGTTTCACACTTTCTGTTTTGTAATCACTTTTAAAAGACATCTCATAATCATCATAGACAGGATTATAATGAAAGTATCACATATGTAAGTACATATGCATATATATATAAATACCTGAAAGATAGAAAATACTGGGCACTAATGGATGTAGCTAGAGGTTGGTCATGTTACTCCTGTGACCTATTCAGTACAGTTTCCCACAGGTGTTGGTCGCTGTATTGAATCAATAGTCCAGCTTATTCGATAAAGAAAAAATAGCTGCACTCACCAGGGATGAATCTTCACACTTTTATTTGTCTATATCAATCATTCCATGAACAAGCCGATGGGGGAGGGGGAGTGCAGAGACGGTGGACGACGGCCCGCCGTTTCGCGGTAAATTACTTGAAACCCATGGAAGCGGTAATTTACTGCGAAACGGCAGGCTGTTGTCCGCCGTCTCTGCACTCCCCCTCCCCAAAAGTGTTGGCTCTGCTTGAAATTATTCCAAAAAAATGAAGCTTGTCTCTCAGAAAATCATTTGAAATCACATGTTTTTTTCATGCATGTTCATTTTCTGTGTGTGTACTGGAACAGTACAATAAAAAACAGAAAAAGAGGCAAATTGGACATAAATTTACACAAAACCTCAAATCGGGTGAACAAAATGTAACATTTTTGGCACCTTTCCAAAATTGTGGGTAAATAACTTTGTTTCAAACCTGTGAACATTCCAACATACCTTTGACAAGTACCTGGTGTGGGCAATTTTAAAATCACACCTGAAACAAGGTAAATAAGGAAGAAGTTGACTCAATGTTTGCATTGTGTGCCTGTGTGAGCTACACTGAAAGAACTCATGAAAGATAGAGGAGAACTGTCTGAGGACTTGAGAACCAACATTGTTGAAAGATTTCATTTCATATGTTGCGGTACACAATATAATGAAGGAGTTTACAACCCATGGCACTGTAGCTAATCTCCCTGGACGTGGACAGCAGACAAAAGTTGACGAAAGATTGCAGTGCATGATAGTCTGGATGGTGGATAAGCAGTCCCAATCAAGTTCAAAGAAATTCAAGCTGTCCTAAAGGCTAAGTTGGCATTAGTGCCAGTTCAAACTATCCATTGACATTTAAATGGAATGAAACGCTATAGCAGGAGACCCAGGGAAACCCACTGCAGACACAGACACATAAAAATCTAGACTGGAATTTGCCAAAATGTATGTAGAATCAGCCAAAATCCTTTTGGGAAAGTGTCTTGTGAACAGAAGGATAAAGCATATCATTCTACTATTTACCTAAAACAGAATAAGGCCTACAAAGAAAAGAACATACGTACCTACATTTAAATATAGTGGAAGTTCAAAAATGTTTTGGAGTTGCTCTGCTGCCTCTGCCACTGGGTTCCTTGACTGTGTATGCAAGGCATCATGAAATCTGAAGATCACCAAAGGATTTTGGATCACAATCTAGTGCCCAGTTTCAGAAAGATGGGTTTGCGTACCTATTCATGTGTTTTCAAGCAGGACAATGACCCAAAACATACTTCAAGAAGCACCCAAAACTGGATGGACACTAAGCGCTGAAAAGTTCTGAAGTGTCCAGCATTGAGTCTAGATGTAAATTCCATTGACCACCTGTGGAGAGACATTAAAATTGCTGTTGGGAGAAGGCACCTGTTGGATATGAGAAATCTGGAGCAGTTTGCAAAAGAAGAATGGTCCAAAATTCCAGTCTAGAGGTGTAAGAAGCTTGGTGATGTTTATAGGAAGCGATTGATTGCAGTTATGTGTTCTATACGGTGTACAATCAAATATTAAGTTGTGAATGCTAACATTTTTGTCCTTGCTTGCATTTTGCATCCTACCACTAAGTGATGGATTGTTTCCAAGGTTTCTTTACATAGTCAGCACCTTGGCTCTTGCCTTGTGTGGTAGATCCCTGCCTCTATGGATCTGGTACTTAGCACATGTACTTGTGCCGCGATGATTAGTGGCCCTTATTACAGTAATAAGAGATACAGTTTTGGCCAAAAGTATTGACACCCCTGCAATTATGTCAGATAATACTCAGTTTCTTCCTGAAAATTATTGCAATCACAAATTCTTTGGTATTATTATCTTCATTTAATTTGTCTTCAATGAAAAAATACAAAAGAGAATGAAGCAAAAAGTAAAACATTTCACACAAAACTCAAAAAATGGGCTAGACAAAAGTATTGGCACCCTCAGCCTAATACTTGGTTGCACAACCTTTAGCCAAAATAACTGCGATCAACCGCTTCCGGTAACCATCAATGAGTTTCTTACAATGCTCTGCTGGAATTTTAGACCATTCTTCTTTGGCAAACTGCTCAAGGTCCCTGATATTTGAAGGGTGCCTTCTCCAAACTGCCATTTTTAGATCTCTCCACAGGTGTTCTATGGGATTCAGGTCTGGACTCATTGCTGGCCACCTTAGAGTCTCCAGTGCTTTCTCTCAAACCATTTTCTAGTGCTTTTTGAAGTGTGTTTTGGATAATTGTCCTCCTGGAAGACCCATGACCTCTGAGGGAGACCAAGCTTTCTCACACTGGGCCCTACATTATGCTGCAAAATTTGTTGGTAGTCTTCAGACTTCATAATGCCAAGCACATGGTCAAGCAGTCCAGTGCCAGAGGCAGCAAAGCAACCCCAAAACATCAGGGAACCTCTGCCATGTTTGACTGTAGGGACCGTGTTCTTTTCTTTGAATGCCTCTTTTTTCTCCTGTAAACTCTATGTTGATGCCTTTGCCCAAAAAGCTCTACTTTTGTCTCATCTGACCAGAGAATATTCTTCCAAAACGTTTTAGGCTTTCTCAGGTAAATTTTGGCAAACTCCAGCCTGGCTTTTTATGTCTCGGGGTAAGAAGTGGGGTCTTCCTGGGTATCCTACCATACAGTCCCTTTTCATTCAGACGCTGACAGATAGTACGGATTGACACTGTTGTACCCTTGGACTGCAGGGCAGCTTGAACTTGTGTGGATGTTAGTCGAGGTTCTTTATCCACCATCCGCACAATCTTGCATTGAAATCTCTCGTCAATTTGTCTTTTCCATCCACATCTAGGGAGGTTAGCCACAGTACCATGGGCTTTTAAACTTCTTGATGACACTGCGCACGGTAGACACAGGAACATTCAGGTCTTTGGAGATGGACTTGTAGCCTTGAGATTGCTCATGCTTCCTCACAATTTGGTTTCTCAAGTCCTCAGACAGTTCTTTGGTCTTCTTTCTTTTCTCCATGCTCAATGTGGTACACACAAGGACACAGGACAGAGGTTGAGTCAACTTTAATCCATGTCAACTGGCTGCAAGTGTGATTTAGTTATTGCCAACACCTGTTAGGTGCCACAGGTAAGTTACAGGTGCTGTTAATTACGCAAATTAGACAAGCATCACATGATTTTTCTAACAGTGCCAATACTTTTGTCCACCCCCTTTTTTATGTTTGGTGTGGAATTATATCCAATTTGGCTTTAGGACAATTATTTTTGTGTTTTTTCATTGAAGACAAATTAAATGAAGATAATAAAACCAAAAAATTTGTGATTGCAATTATTTTCAGGAAAAAAGTGAGTATTATCTGACAGAATTGCAGGGGTGTCAATACTTTTGGCCACAACTGTAGAACTATGTATAACCAGAAATACATTGTTTACTAGGGGACAGTGCTGCATATAATGGAAGACGCTATGTAATAAGTGACTAAACTATACATAACAAGAGAGGACACTATATAAGGAACATCACTATACATAAAAAGAGAATACAATGTGTAATAAGGAATAGGGGACTGCACTATATACAGTTAGATCCAGAAATGTTTGGACAGAGACCAAATGTTCTTGCTTTAGGCTCTGCATGCTCTTTTCATTTAATATGAAACAACTGAGATGCAATTGAAGTGTTAAGACTTTCAGGTATAATTGTAGGGTTTTAACAAAATTATCCCGTGAAACATTTAGGAATTGCAACCTTTTATCTAGAAACCTTCTCATTTCAGGGGCTCATGATCAATTGGACAAATTACCTTTACATAGTTACATATGTTGAAAAAACACCTAGGTCCATCAAGTTCAACATTTCTCCATCAATTATACATTTTTGCATTTTTGTCACTCTGTCATTTATAACCGACAAAAGTATATGCACTGAGTAAATCATCCAGCCCTTTTTTAAAAGGTATTATAGTTTCTGCCATTACTACATCTTATGGTAGAACATTCCACAGTCTGACTGCTCTAACTGTAAAGGACCCTACCATACCATACATAAAATGCTCATTTTTAATATTCTGTAGGGGATCCATTTCAGGCCTTTCTTTTCTAAGGCTGATTAATGGTTTGCACTTGGTACTGAACCCTCTGCATTTACTCTTATGAAGTCTACTCTTTATGATAGTTCTTTTTGAGCTCCCGAGGTCACTAGAGGGCTCTTTTTTTTTCTCAGAATGTACTATGGATTTCTTATTTGTTTTCACCCTAATGATGGTCTGTTTCTCTTTCACTGAAAGCTCATTTGATGGCATGTTGTGGGTTCATGGCAACAGCTTTTAAATGCAAACACCACACCTGAAATCAGCTCAAGACCTTTTACCTGTATACTTGATGATAGATTAATGAGGAAACAGCCCGTTAAAGAGCTTTTGAGATAATTCTCCAGCTACTTTTGGTCCCTTGAAAAATAGGCAACTACTGTACATATTAAAGAGCTGTAATTCCTAAACCCTCACTCCAATAAGGATGTGGATACCCTCACATTAAAGCTGAGAGTCTGCTCTTTGGGCCAATATTGATTATATGGCTGTATCTTGTAAACAGCAAAAACGAGAAAATTTTAGTCATAACAACAAGAGAGGATGCTGTTTTTTTTTTTTTAATCAAATATATTTTTATTGACAAAGCATCCAACATGGTATTTCACAATACATTCATTAACATTTGTCTCAGGTAACTTTGAGGATGCTGTTTAATAATGGAAAATGCCATACAGTACAAGTATAATAAAGACCAAAATTATACATAACAAGAGAAGACACTGTAATAAAGTTATGCATTATACATAACAAAAGATGACACTATATAATAAAATATGACACTGTACTTAAGAGAATACACTATGTAATAAGAAACAGCATTATACATATAAGGGGACACTATGTAATGAAGTATAGCACTATACAAAATAAGTGAGAATTCACTGTACCTAATAAAAGAGGTTGCTTTGCAAAAAGTGATGGTGCTGTATATAATATTTTGGGGAAATGGGATGGTGCTGTACACAACAAGAGAGTATGCTTGTTTTAAAGGATGTCACTATCTAATATATAAAGCTGGGTGTATGTATGTATCATAGCTCCACCCTCCAGATAGCCCCACCCACTTCATAGTGTCCCCCTCTACAGAAAGCTCTTCCCACTTCATAGCCCCACCCCTCCATATAGCCATGCCTCCTCCAATTTGCCATGCCCAATTCATAGCCTTACCCCTGCCTACTTCATAGCTCTGTCCCTTCAGTTATCCCCACTCACTTCACAGCCCCACAGTTAGTTACTATGCCTGGGCAATGCCGAGCTCTACAGCTAGTACATAATAAAGGGCAGTATCTAATAATAATAAGGGACCACACTGTACACAATAAGAGGGAACAATGCAATAAGGCATGGCTCTACACATAACAAGAGAAAAGAATTGTAATAAGGAACAGCACTATACATAATAAGAGAGGACACTATGCAATAATGTTAATATCTGTAACAAGTTGTGGAATATGGTGGCACTCTATAAACTAGTAAAACAAATAAGGGGTGGCACTGTACACAATAAGAGAGAACACTATGTAGTAAAAGATAACTCTAAAAGCGGGCATTATGTAATAATAATAAGAGATGTACTTTAGGCCACTGTCTAATACGGGTCGCCATACACCCAGCTATACATAATACATTTGGTTGTTTTACAATGATATTAATTCCATCATCTAAGCATGTCATGCAATGTCCTCACTGCAAAGTTTGCTCCACTGATCAACTCACCCCTGGATTATCTCCTGTGGCGCAGTTTCACTCTGCGGTCTTGACCTCCTTTGCCCAGGTACCTGCTAACTGATGTAGGTGGCATAATGATACTATTGTGCCGCGTAACTCAAATAGAAAGTAAGAGGCTGGAACCAGAGAATGGCTACGCTGTCTTTTTCTATTGCAGGCAGCAGAGCTGTAATAATGGTCTCTGCAATGCCAATGGTGGAGAAAATTAAAATAATGAGCGCAATCTGACCAAGGGCTCCAGCAGAACCACAAGCCCTGGGCAGTAGCCCAGATTCCCCTCATTATAATCTGTTCATGGCATGTGGCCCAATAGAATCTCAATGATTAAAATTATATTCCCACCCAAAAAAAATAAATAGAAAGACATTGTGGGTTGAAGTCCACACTTTTTTTTAACATAACCGTTCATTTTCCAGGTTTTTACTCCTTTAATCACAGTGACTGTTGGGGTTCCCCATTGCACCCTTGTTTTGATGGCCTGAATGGAGAACTAGCTCATGCTTTCCTGCCACCTAGAGGAGAAATTCACTTTGATAACCATGAATTCTGGATACTTGGACCTTCACGTTTCAGCTGGAAGCAGGGTAATTTATCTTTCATTACTAAGGTAAAAGTAATGTGCCCAAGCTACATTGGAATTGTATCTCAAAAGTCTGTGATATCCCAGTACCCATTCTACTGCTGCTGAGTGAAACAGTTGTGGTTTAGCAGTAGATTTGTTCCAGTGTGCCAGACTTACTTTGGGCACTGTGAGCTAGGAAATCTGTCATATACGTTGTGATGTGATGTCCTTGCAGTGAGGACAGATAGATGTATATTTTATATTGTATTTTGCTGCCATCATAAGCTCAGTGTATGTGTATGAAAGTTAAATAATTCTCCTCATGGCTAGCTGCCATAGCAACGGTGGGAGGAGCCTCTACCTCAGGCCTCTCACACACTGTGGAATTGGTTCAAACTGGTTTCTAGTCAGTCTAGTCTGGAGAGAGGGAGGAAGTACTACTGCTCTCAGCATCTCTATCCCAGTCCATGCTGAGGAGACATCATTTTCTCCATTTTATTGCCTCCACAAAGAATGAAGCTTGATACAGCCAGGAGAGATAACGCTGAACAGAAGTCTCCTGCATGCGGGTTATATATTGGCCTCCAGTCAAAACCAGCTCAACGTGACTTCCACGTCTTGAACTTCGTCTGCCCGACCCCTGCAATAGGGAACGTAGCACCAAATTCTTGAGTAGCTTTGTACCGCATCACCACAGGGAGTTAACCCGTGAAGGTCCCTCCAGCATAGTATTACCTGGACTATGCACAGTATTACCTTCCATACCAAGTGAAGAGATCTATAGTCCAGCCGCCTGAGAGGCTCTAAATTTGTCCTCTATGAGGAGAAATTACCTTCTTTCATACACAAAGTATCAAGTGTGTCCTATATGTTGAACCACAGCCACTTTGCCTCCGACAGACTGTATTCAGTTATTTCCTGAAGTAAAGTACAGTCTTATGTTTTGAAGTTCACCTGGTGTCTGGCTGCCTAGAACTGCACAAACATCACAGGCGCAATAACATCTGCACCCAGACATCACCACTACATTAGCGCCCCTGGTGGGTCATATACCATCACTAGGAGTGCGACGACCTGCTTTGACAATTGTTGTGGACATGAGGGAAGTGTTTAGGGGTTCATGAAAGCTACTGGGATATTACCATCTGCTGCCAGTGGAACTACATATCCCCTACAACACCTGGCACCTCGCCTGTGGCTCACCACAATATTATCACCTATTAATATTATAAAAACCTATGATAAATCATACTGGATTTTAAGATGCACCCCAAATGTAGAGGAATAAATTAGGAGAAAAAAAAAGAATTTCAGTTTAACAAAAGGAGGACCGAGGGAGCAGTGGTGGTGGAGCAGGGTCACAGTGGTGTGGGTCAGCAACAGCACAGTGGGGCAGGGGCCCGGCACTGTGTGGATGGGTTGTCCTAGTAGGTACAAGCCAGGCACCATAAGTCTAGGTCAGCAGTATGAGGCAGTGGTCGACTGTGTCAAAGGCAGAGGATGGATCTAGAAAGAGGAGTATTGAGAAATATCTGTTAGCTTTGGTGGTAAGTAGGTCGTTAGTAATTTTGGTTAAGGCAGTTTTGGTGGAATGGTGGGGGTGTAAGCCAGATTGAAGGTTGTCAAAGAGTAGGTTTGATGAGAGGTGAGAGAAAAGTACAGTTTAGACATGTTTTCAAGAAGTTAGGAGGTGAATGGAAGCAGTGATATGGGCCAGTAACTGGATGTGCAGGTCAGGTTGAGGGATGGGTTCTTTAAGATAATTGTGATTGTGGTGTGTTTTAAAGCAGAAGGAAAGGTATCAGAAGTTAATGATAAGTTGAAGAGATGGGTTAGGGATGGGATAAGTGTGGTGGTGATGTTGGGGAGGCGGAGGGATGGGATAGGGTCCACTGCATTGTGGTGCGATTTGGGGAGGAGGTGAGCAAATTCTCTTTCAGTGAAGGAGGGGAGGGGAGGAAGGTTAGTGGGGATGGCAGTGGTCTGGTATACATAAGGGCTGTGATGGTTGAGCAGTAAAAACTTGTCTGATCTAATTGATCTTGTAGTTAAAGTGTATTGCAAAAACGTCTGCAGCGCAGCGAGAAGTAGGGGGCAGTGGTGGGTGGAGGAGGGAATTAAACGTGTTATTCAAACTGCCTGGGGTTGTGGCTCAAAGAAGATATGAGGGTTATGAAGTAAGCCTGTTTAGTGGAGGGCAGGGCTGACTTGAATGTGAGAGTTGCTTGTTTGAATGCTGTGAAGTCTTCTTGTGAATATGCTATCTTTCAGTGCCACTCAGCAACCCTAGACACTCGCTGAAGCTTTTTAGTGGTGTTGGTGTGTTAGAATTGCCTGTTGATTCGTTGCACTCTGCCATACATGAGAGGGACGTGTACGTCAAAAGCTGATGTGAGTGTAGAAATGTAGAAAGCAGTGGCACAAAATGTTTGATCAGATATGGGCTCTGTGGAGACGGTGAGGTAGAAGGGGGCTTCTAGGATGTAAAGCATTTTGACAAAGATTAACAGTATTATAGATATGATTACTGTTCACATATTTAATGGTATTCAGTTATTTGAATTAATATTGTATTTTGAACTATCTATTTATGTGGCTCCAAAGAGAGTGGTTATGAAATTGAATGTCTACCGGGGGAGGGGGAAAGGGGACAGGAGACCACGTCGGGGGAAGCTTTGTTCTGGGGGTTGATGAAGGGGAATTTATAATACTACTGATGTTTTGTACACCATTTGCATGTGAACGGCCTTTTGTGGGTTTTATTTTTGGAAAATAAAATAAAAATAATCTGATTTAAAAAAAAAAAAAAAAGAAAGCAGTGGCGCTGTCAATGAGGTGGAGTAAGGATATGGAGGACTGCAGTAGAATAGAGTTGGAGAGTGTGTGAATGTCAAGGTGTGTGAGGTTTCTGTGCGATTGGTGGACACGGGTGGCGGGGTGAGGAGGACAAGGATGAGAAAGTGAGTAGATAGTGATCAGAAAGGGGGAAAGGGGAGGTTGTGAGGTTAGATAGGGAGCAGAGATGAGGATGAAGTCTCGTGTATGTCTGTCTGTACGGGTGGCTATAGAGAACCACTGAATGAGACCAAAGGATGAAGCAAGTGACAGGAGTGTGGAGGCTGCTGATTGGGTGGGTGTCATTAGGGTTGTTGACGTCACCTATGATGATGGTGAGAATGTCAGCAGAGAGAAAGCGTAGAAGCCAGATGGAGAATTGGTCAATGAAGGCAATTGCTGGGCCACGGGGGTTGATATATGACAACCACTTGGAGGTTGGAGGGAGAGCAGATGTAGACAGAGTACATGTCAAAGTTTAATAGACATCTATTGGTAGACATTAAAATTGCAGTTGTCAAGACTCAGATTGGGAATTTAATTTGATTACCTTTTGTTTTGTTATCGATTCCTCTGTCTGCTGGGCTATTGCTTATTTTTTCTATTATCTTTGTTTTCTCTTCTTGGTGTACTCTTCACCAGGTTTCTGTTATTTCCCCATTGTAGTTTGCCCTATCACAATCTGGATTGGGTTAAATATGTTTCATCTCACCTCACTATAGCGTTATATAGATTTATCTGTGGGAGTTCCAGCCCTTGAGCTAGGAGCAATGATGGCGAACCTATGGCATGGGTGCCAGAGAGGGCACATAGAGCCATATCTGCTGGCATGCAGCATTGCCTCTGTCAGAGTGCACTCTGACAAAGGTGACAGCTTGAAAGTGCGATTGTGCTAGCAGTTTAAATTTGTGTCAGATCGGAGGAGACATTTCTCCTCGCTCTGACGCTCTTCTGCTAGGCTGCAGACGTGCGTCCTCGGAGAGACTGGGAGCGTCATTTAGTCCAGCACCATCATATAATTTCATGACATCATGCAGCAGAGCCAGCGTCATGTGATTGTCCTCAGCGCAGGAAATGACAGAGGACATAAGGAGACAAGCGGCGATGGAATCAGGACTACGAAGGTGAGTATGATGGGGCATTACTTCAAGAGGGCAAGGATGGGGCACATTACTACAAGGGGACAAGGATAGGGCATATTACTACAAAGGCACAAGGATGGGGACATTACTACAAAGGGACAAGGATGGAGACATTACAAGGGCACAAGGATGGGGAATTACTGCCAGGGGACAAGGATGGGGCATTACTACACGGGGACAAGGATAGGGCAAGGGGACAAGCGTGGGGCAAAACAACATAATGGGGCTAGTATGGGGCATTACTATAAAGGGACAAGGATAGGGCACATTACTACAAGTGACAAGGATGGAGCATTACTACAAACCTACAAGGATGGGGACATTACTGCCGGGTCATTCCATGTCAAGTGATCCAAAAATGAATATTTTTTTTCCCTGACGTCCTCAGATTTTTTAAAAATTTTTTCTATATGAAGAACAACTTTAGTTAATTACAAAAAAAAGTTTTGAATTTTTTTCTTTATCAGTTAATTTTTTACAGATTTTTAAAGTTTTAAAAAAGTGCGAATTTTGGCCTGGTATGGCTTTACATTTTCTATCATATCTCGGGCTAGAAATAAGATAGAGAAACAAAACAAACACCAATCTACTCAGAACTGTCCAGGCTTTCACCAGATATGTCACAAGAGGATCTTTGTTAATATTTTACCCATGTGATCGCAAGCGCAAAACTTTAAAACGCATTTACGAAAAATCGGCGCGCTTTAAATATTTCAAAAACTGCCCATGTGTCTGCTATGCTCTTAGCCACATCTGTACCAAATTTCAAGTTGGGATCGCGATGGGATCATATTTTAAAATATTTTAATATTAATAGCGTCAATGGGTCATTCTATAACAAGTGATCTAAATATGAATATTTTTTTTTACCTGACGTCTTTAGATTTTTTTTATTCTTTTTCTTTATGAAGTACAACTTTAGTTAATTACAAAAAAAAAGTTTTGAATTTTTTTCTTTATCAGTTAATTTTTTACAGATTTTTAAAGTTTAAAAAAAGGGTGAATTTTGGCCTGGTATGACTTTACATTTTTTTTTATCTCAGGCTAGAAATAAGATAATGAAGTGGGAGAGGCATCATTTTACTCAGAACGGTAACAGCTTTCATTTGATATGTTACAAGACTATGTTTCTTTATATCAAATTCAAACTATTGACAGGCAATTGTGAAAAAATGAATGATTGTGTTCTTGGTTATATTTGTGCAGAGATTCAACTTGGGACCTGTCAAATTTATATATTTTTTATTTTATGGTTGTATGAGTTATCACAACTTATTGAATAAAACATTTATATGCAACAAAAAAGAAACACAAAAAACAAATCCCATAAGTGCCAGGATAAATACATCTTAATCATAAGAACACAACGCTCAGCATTTTCAACTTGAATGTATTGAACAAACCAAAAGAAGAAAGGTGATCATATCCTCAAGTTTGATTAAACAAGATTAAAAGAACCAAAAATGTTAACCCCTATTTATACATATAAGTTTGTTTTCTATTCTATCACTAAACATGTGATTTATGAAGTGTTTAATAAGAATAGTACAGTAGTTAAATCATCGTTCTATAAATTATGAACTAATCAAACAATTAATAGTATGTTTTTAAAGTGGCATTTTATCAATTTGTCCCTTCTAGTGGGTGAAATGTAATCTTGTCCATAAACGCTTACTAGCAATCGCCATTTCCTTGTGTGTCAAAGAGTATGTCCGGCCTGTCACGGTGTTAGGCTCCGCCTGAGTTAATATCTGATTTTTGTGCACTTTTAAAATGTCTGGCTTTCTTGGATACACAAAGGATGGCGCTGGACCAGAAGGATGCAATAAAGTCAATTCTACTTCATTTTCACAATCTTTGGAGAGTACAGTAACCAGCCACCAGCGCCAATCATATTCATATTTTTTCAAAAGGATTGCAACAGTGTCTATGATAAAATGCTGTTTCTTGAGAAGTAGCAGCCATTGCTGTGTGGGAAAAATACAGTTAATATTAAGTAAGGAAGATAGGTAATAAAAATAAAGATTTACAGTACACTTGAGATAGAACTGTATTACTATAAAGTGAGTTATAGGGCTAGCGCGCACAGTTTTTTCTGTCTGCAGATACACGCTGCAGTTTTGGCAGCTTGTTTTTCTACCAAGTTTTTACCACATATGCGTTAGTTTTTTTAATCGCTAGTGAAAAAAATGGCAGCTTTTTTTATATAAATGATAAATGCTGCATTTATTGCAGCGATTAAAAAGTAGTTCAAGCAGTGATTTACTCACTCTTGAGTGTTTCCAAAAACACTGCATGTGGTGAACCCCATAGAAATCAATAGGGCTGTTTTTCTGAATGATGATCCCTAAGAATAGCACTGTGTGTATTGGCCCTTAATAATAAAAGCATTAAACTATTAATATATTTACTCACCCATATTTTAGTACACAGCCTTGATGGCTTTGTACAGACTATTGTTTGTTCAGGAGTGAAGATGTCCAGACATGTCAGGACATGAAAGGTCTGAACGAGCTGTCTTACTTCCTGAATGCAGTGGGTAGACACTTAACATGATTGACAGAGCTGCTGGCCTATCATCTGCTCTGCATTCACTGTCTATCCCTGTGCTTTCTCAGGTTGAGCCCTAACAAAGCTTTTTCCTATATGTCCTCTCCTGCTTCTAAGCTGTAACATATCAAAATAATACAGTAATGTCTAAAAATAATGGATTTGATAAATATAGACCCCACGCTTTTAGACCACAGGTTGAACAGATCTGAATTCAAGATTTTTGAATTGACACTATAATAGTTAAATATTTTAAAATATGATCCCATCACGATCCCAACTTGAAATTTGGTACAGATGTGGCTAAGAGCATAAAAGACACATGAGCAGTTTTGGAAAATTTTTATTAAAACGTTTTTTCGGAAATGCGTTTCAAAATGTTGCGTTTTGCGTTCACATGGGTAAAAAATTAAAATTAACAAATATACTCTTGTGACATATCTGGTGAAAGCCTGGACAGTTCTGAGTAGAATGGTGTTTATTTTGTTTCTCTATCTTATTTCTAGCCCAAGATAAAAAAAATGTAAAGTCATACCAGGCCAAAATTCACCCTTTTTTTAAACTTTAAAAATCTGTAAAAAATTAACTGATGAAGAAAAAAATTCTAAACTTTTAATTTGTAATTAACTGAAGTAGTACTTCATAAAGGAAAAAAAATTAAAAAAATCTAAAGACGTCAGGTAAAAAAAAATATTCATATTTAGATCACTTGATTTGGAATGACCCATTGATGCTATTAATAGTAAAATATTTTAAAATATGATCCCATCGCGATCCCAACTTGAAATTTGGTACAGATGTGGCTACGAGCATAGCAGACACATGGGCAGTTTTTGAAATATATAAAGCGCGCCGATTTTTCAGAAATGCGTTTTAAAGTTTTGCGCTTGCAATCACATGGGTAAAATATTAACAAAGATCCTCTTGTGACATATCTGGTGAAAGCCTGTATAGTTCTGAGTAGAATGGTGTTTATTTTGTCTCTCTATCTTATTCCTAGCCTTAGTTATGAGGAAAAACGTAAAGGCAGGCAACAGCGAAATTCGCACTTTTTCCGAACTTTGAAAATCATTTTTAAAAAAAATAAATTTTTTTAAAAATTTTTCTCTTCACATTTTGCATTGTCTGACATGCTATTATCAAATAACAAAATCTCAAAAGAATTAAAAATATAGAGGTAATAATCATTGGTTCACTTGACATGGAATGACCCTGCCAGGGGACAAGGATTGGGTGTCATTACAAAGGGGATAAGGATGGGGCATTACTACAAGGGGACAAATATGGCGCATTACTACAAGTGGACAAGGATGGGGCATTTCTACATGGGTACAAGGATGAGTCATTAGTACAAGTGGACAAGGATGGGGCATTCCTACAAGGGAACCAGGATGGAGCGCATTACTACAAGGGGACAAGGATAGGGCATATTACTACAAAGGGACAAGGATAGGGCACATTACTACAAGTGGACAAGGATGCAGCATTACTACAAACGGGAAAGGATGGGAACATTACTGACGGGGGACAAGGATTGTGCGTCACTACAAGGGGAAAAGGATGGGGCATTACTGCAAGGGGACAAAGATGGAGACATTACTACAAGGGTACAAATATGGGGCATTTCTACATGGGTACAAGGATGGGGCATTACTACAAGTGGACAAGGATGGGGTATTCCTACAAGGGAAACAGGATGGAGCACATTACTACAAGGGGACAAGGATGGGGCACATTACTACAAGTGGACAAGGATGGAGCATTACTACAAACGGAAAAGGATGGGCACATTACTGTCAGGGGACAAGGATTGGGTGTCACTACAAGGGGATAAGGATGGGGCATTAATGCAAGGGGACAAAGATGAGGACATTACTACAAGGGGACAAATATGGGCATTACTACAAGTGGACAAGGATGGGGCATTTCTACATGGGTACAAGGATGTGACATTACTACAAGTGGACAAGGATGGGGCATTCCTACAAGGGAACCACGATGGAGCACATTACTGCAAGAGGACAAGGATGGAGCACATTACTACAAGGAGACAAGGATAAGGCATTACCATAAGGGGACAAGGACAGGGCAATACTACAAGGGGACAAGTATGGAGCATTACTGCAAGATGGGGCCAGGAAAGGCACATTACTGCCAGATAGGGGAAAGATGGGCAGGATGGGGCATTACTGCCAGGTGACCAGATTGGGACATTACTGGCAGGAAAGGTTCAGGATGGAGAACATATCTTCAAGGAGAGGGTCAGGATGGAGCACATAACTAGAAGGAGAGGATCAAGATGGAGCACATATCTGCAAGGAGAGGGTCAGGATAGAACACACAGCTACAAGGAGAAAGTCAGGATGAAGCTTATATCTGCAAGGAAATGGTCAGGATCAGCACATAGCTAGAAGTAGAAGGTCAGGATGGAGAGCATAACTAGAAGTAGAAGGTCAGGATGGAGCACATAACTAGACGTAGGTCAGGTTGGAGCATACAACTGCAAGGAAAGAGTCAGGATGGAGCACATAACTAGAAGGAGAGGATCAGGATGGAGCACATATCTGCAAAGAGAGGTTCAGGATGAAGCACACAGCTACAAGGAGAAGGTCAGGATGGAGCACATATCTACTAGAGAGAGGTCAGGATGCTCATATCTATAAGGAGAAGGTCAGGATGGAGCACTTAGCTACAAGAGAGGGTCAGGATGCAGCACATATCTGCAAGGAGAGGTCAGGATGGAGCACATAAGTACAAGGAGATGATCTGGATGGAGCACATACATACAAGGAGAGGGTCAGGATGGAGACATTACTAGAAGATAAGGACCAGGATTTCAGGTGGAATCTGCTTGAATTCCATGCTAAAATATGTCTGTTTATCTGCCATCTAATATTCTGCATTTTTTTCCATAAAGATCAACCCACCTTCTGTTTCTGGAAAGGGCAGTTGGAGTGGCTCAGCTTCAGTGTGCAGTAAGCACACATGAGCTGGATGCCCTGCCTGCTGAAGAGAAGCTGCAAAGGTTAACAATCAATTAATTGTTAAAATAATAGAATTGATCATCAGGGTGTCAGGACTGCAAGACACAGGGAAGAGAATTGGGACCTGCTGGCTCTTCCCCTGTGCAGCCCTTTTTATGGCCACTGCTGTAATGCAGGTTTAATTGCCCTGTTGGCACTTCACTATAAATAATTAGGTTTGAGTTGCAGTTTGGGCACTCAGGTCTCTGAAAGGTTTACCGTCACTGGCTTAGGGGGTTTACCTTTGAGTAAACCCTGGTTAAGTGCCTGCTGTGTATTGATTTTATTTTAGTCTTCGATCAGTTACAGAACGGAGGGCACTGGTAGGGTGATAAACAGAAATGATGAGATATAGGGTGGTTCAGCGCTCTGAGGAGCTTTGTGGGTGAGAGAGATGTTTGTATTGTATTCTGTAGCAGATGGGCAACCAGTGTGGTGTCATTGGAGAAGCCACTGGACAGAAATACAACCCTGGATGCAACATTCAGGATGGATTGGAGAGGAGAAAGTTTGGTTAAAGGGGAACTGATAGATCTTGTGTTGAGCTGACTTTTTGACGCCAACATTTTACCTTGACATCCACTTATTTGTTTTTGAATGGATGAATGGACTTCATTTCATATTTTTCCAACGGACATGGTATTCACATGATGAAGTTTGCCAATATTCGTTGCTGAGAGACTGCTATCGATGAGCTGGATGATGCTGTTTTGAAATCTTCATGGCTTTTCCTCGATTCAAACCAATGACCTTTGCTTTGGAATAAAGCAAGTAAAACATCGGCTATTAAGAAATGTGACAACATGTAATATACAGGAAGGAAAAAGATTTTTCAAACAAAAGGTGCAAAACAGTAAATGCAGTGACATGATGAAAATCTGCATAATTAATCATATGCTAAATCGTTGCAAATCAAATTTATGAATGAGATAGCTAAGATGTTTGTCTATATAATGAAGGTACTCTCACGCTCAAAGCTGCAGTGGAGGTGAGATATGGAGTCTGAAAGTCAAAAGTTTAAAACCTTGTTACCCTTTTGATGGTCAGTGCATATATATCACATAAGGTACACTGAAGCACATAGGAGACACTGAGGCTGCTGTATATCATCACATATGATACTGAGACTAGTATACATACATAACATAGCATGCACTGAGGCTGGTGTATACATCACATAGGAGAAACTCAGCCTGGTGTATATACATCAAACAAGATATACTAAGGTTGGAGTACAAACATCACATAGGATACACTGAGCCTGGTATGCAGAGATATATAGGGTACACTGAGACTCCTGTACTCTTCTCCAAGGAAATACTGCAACTGCTGTATATATTCACACGAGATACTGAAGCTGGGGTACATGTTCCATATGTTACAATGTATAAATCCAACAGGAGACTCAGCTAGTGAGTATATCACAAAGAGTGGGACAGGAGCCCAGCGTCAGGACGTAATCCTGCATTGTATGACCTGTAGCATTCAGTGTACACACTCCAGGGAATTAAATGACCCTGCCCAAGTGCCAGAACGAATGTCAAATGGGCCTCGGGGCGGATGTTCCTCACCCACAAAAATATGACAATAAAGGGAAGTGCTGGACCCCCTGCATGCCAGACACAAAAGGTGCCATATAGACCCCATCAATTGTAGTAGGGGTCCTTTTGTATTTTTTTGTTATTTTTACTTGACAAAATGGTGCAAAATGCTGCCCTATTTTGACTGCTATTTTAGAGAAATCTGTGATGGTAGAGCATCCAACACAGATGAAAATATCATCATATTAGTGACCATTTTTATTTCCTCCAATGTCCTTATCATGTCTGTTTACCCTTTTCTTTACTACTCAACAGGTGTATGGTATAATGATCTTGTCCAAGTGGCAGCTCATGAGATTGGTCATGCACTTGGCTTATGGCACTCTGGTGATGTCTTTGCACTGATGCATCCTAATGCTACATATACACGAACCCGTCGTTTGGCACGAGATGATATTCTGGCAATACAGCATCTCTATGGTAAGTATTAATGTCACTTTTTATTAGCAGACTATCTTTTCAAGTCTTTTTGCATGCTAGCTAGACATGGATTTACGACTAAGATAGGGAAAACCGCAGCTTGCACTACTATCAGTTTTCACAGTTAATAACGTGCGGGTGTGCCTTCCACCTGCTGACCACAGGAAAAAAGAGAAAAGGGGAAATGCAGCATACAGAGCTGACAAAAAAATAAAATATTCAATGTTTATTCATATCCATAGTAATAAACTGAAGCATGGGTTAGCAGCAACTTATGTGTTTTGAGTGCACAGTGCCGCTCTTACTCATAGATAAAAAATATTGAAAAAAAAACACTTATATACACATTAAAAAAACAAATATGGTACTTCTTGGAAATTAATTAGTTACATTGGTAGATACAAGGTAAACACCCATAGTTAATGCAAATGGAGATTAAATTAGTTCAGCAAAGGCAAAAAGGAGAATGCCAAAAAAACATAAAGAGCATGAGATAGAAGACATGAATTTATATTTATAAATGTAAAAACGATATTATATATTGCAATTATAATAATAAAAACCATATAATAATATACTTCAATAAATAAACATGGTGCACTTGTATTATTTATACAGTGTGGTTGTTTAGCATCCATTTGAATAATCCAACATTCTTCATCATGTAAAGTTTCTTTTGCCAATTGCCTCCCCTATGGTGGTCTAACATTCTCTATTCCATAGAACATCAAGTTATCAATACAGCCATTGTGACACTCTAAAAAGTGCCTAATGACTCCAGAATAATTTTCATTTTTGTTGTTAATGTTATACAAGTCCTCAACAATCCTTTTTTTTATTTTTCGACTTGTGCACCCAATATATTTCATTTCAAACGAAGTACATTCAATGCAGTATATAAAATATGTGCTGTAGCAGTTCATAAGACAAGTTATGTTATGTTTAATTTATTTTGCACTTTTTTAGCAAATTGACAGGCATTGCATTTTCTGCCAAAGCACTTAAAAATAAAAACCCTTGGTAGTTTGGCATGTCTCACTGTTACCCCTGTTTCCCCAAAAATAAGACACTGTCTTATATTAATTTTTGCTCCGAAAGATGCACCATGTCTTATTTTCGGGGGGGTGTCTTATCTGTATGAAGAATAAGTCACATTTATTGATGAAAAAAATGAACATTTATTATATACTGTACAGCAGTTGTTATCACAAACCAGCATAACCAAACTGTGTCATCCATCATCCATCCATCCATCATCTATCTGTAGCCCCCATCATCCCCCAATATCTCTCTGTAGCCCTCATCATCCATCAGCATCCCCCATCATCTCCCAATATCCCTCTGTAGCCCCCATCATCCTCCAATATCCCTCTGTAGCCCCTGTCATCCCCCAATATCCCTCTGTAGCCCCATCAGCCCCCAATATCCCTCTGTAGCCCCCATCATCCTCCCATATCCCTCTGTATCCCCCATCATCCCCCAATATCCCTCTGTAGCCCCATCATCCTCCAATATCCCTTTATAGCCCCCCATCATCCTCCAACATCCCTTTGTAGCTACACATACACACACACAGTCAGCCACACACACACAGTCAGCCACACACACAGTGCTACTACGGTAGTACCGGAGCTTGCCGGAGCTTACAGCTGCCACCACCGCCGCTGTACGTATCCGGGCGCCATAGATGTACGATGGTAAGCCATCAGCCAATCAGGCGCCTGCTGGTGTCTGATTGGATGCCAAAATACCGTACATCTACGCTGAGTGGCGCAGATGACCTCCGTTCAGGAGATGTATGGCAATGCCGCGGCCAATCAGACGCCAGCAGGCGCCTGATTGGCTGACGGCTTTACCCATACATCTCCATTGAGCGGCACAGGAGGAGAACATGGAGGAACGATGGCGGCAGCGGGAACCGGCGCAGGAAGCAGCAGCAGCAGCCGAGGAAGGCTCCGGTGAGGTGAGTATCAAATTTTTTTTTTGCCATGTCTTATTTTCAGGGGGTGCCTTATATGAATCACCCTGGCCAAAACCCCACTATGACTTATTTTCAGGGGGCGCCTTATTTTCAGGGAAACACGGTAGCTATAAAATGCACTGGGAGATATCATATTCCCAATCATTTTGCCTCTTTTAGCTACATATCTATGTCCTTGTTTTAAGATATTGTGCAAAGCGTAATCTTGATGGAGAGTGGAATATATCTATTATATAATCACGAATGGATTTGCCCTTTTGAACCGCACTCGCTGCGAGTCAATGTCGTCATGTGGATACGAACGAAGCATGGCGCGCAGCGGCATTGCGAGCAGCTCTAGGCACTCGCTATGCCGCGCAGCGGGCATGGCGAGTCGCCTTAGCAGCGCGAAGCATTGCGCGAAGCGGCCATTGCGAGTCACAGACTCGCTCTGCTAGAATCCGATGCATTGTGCATGGCACCACTAGTTTGTTATAATATTTTAACCTGATTAAAGTGTGGTTATAGGAGTGTGAAAGTTACTGAATTACTAACTATAATGTTCTTGGATATGTTTGTATTTCCTTTTAAAATCTGATTCCTCTCAAGGTTAGATGTCTGATTGTAGGCTTGTTTAATTACTTTTATTCCCATAGCCTCTTTCTGTGAGCCTAGTGATAATGTTAACACATTCATTATGAAAAGTGATGTCATTAGCAAATGCATTTGGCTCTTATGAACTCTCCATATGGGACACCAGATACAGTGTGAGCGGGATGGCTAATACCAGCAGTTCCCACTGACCAGTTTTCTGAATAACGAACACTCTTCTTTGTGAGTCTCATCATTACTTTGTAAATAAATATCCAAAAACTCAATGTTTTTCGTGAGACTTTTAAAAGTCAAACATAAATTAACCTAATTGGTGTTTAAATGGTCCACATGGCTGCCATGCAACCGGACCATATGATCAAAATATCATCCACGTAGTGGCCATACCAGACAAAGAAGTAAAAAAATGGATTGTGAGGGGGATTAAATGTGCATCTCTTCCCACCCAGTGACTAGGAGAATCGCAAGAGTGGAAGAAAAGTGAGACCTCATTCGGGCTCCTCTGACCTGTAAGAACATTTTTTAATTAAACATGAAAAAATTTTGCTTTACCGAAAAATCAATTGCCATAAGAATTAATTCCTTGTGCTTGGGCTCATAAGAACTACGGTATATTGGTTCAAATAAAATGATACTGCCAATAGCGAAACGTTGTGTGGGATGGAAGAATAAAGATCTGTGATGTCACAAGATACAAAATTATAATTGATGTCCCATTTTAAAGCCTTCAAACACTAGTAGCACATACATGCTATTTTTAAGATATTTGGGAATACGTGGGATAAGGAGTTGCAAATGTGGATTGACCCACATACTAAGACCCTCAGATAAGGAGCCTATTCCCAAAATAATTGGCCACAAGGAAGATCTCTTTATGTAATTTAAGAAGCCCTTGTAAAATGGCTATTGTATTGTTATCTTTAACCAGAGATTTACATAAGTATGTACTCAAAATACCATTTTTTAAGCCCTCTTGAATAACAGAAAGCAATTTGTCCGTAAATAAATTGTTGGATCTGAAGATAACCTCCTAAATGTATTTGGATTGTTTAACATTTTGAGTACTTGTTTTTCATACAAGGTTGCATCTAATACCGCAATGTAGCCAACCATATCAGATTTTCTGATAATTAAATTGTGATTCTTTCTGAAAATCTAAAATAGCATTAAATTCAGACTTCGATGGGTTTCTGTGGTGCAGTATAGATTTCACATTGAGATTTATGGTGCCGTCACACTTGCCGACGTCGCTAGCGACATCGCCGAAAAAGTGACGTATCAGCGATGTCGCTAGCGACGTCGCGCTGTGTAAACGAGCGCCGCGACCGCGTTTTATCGCTGGTCGCAGGTTGACAGGTTTACGGGAAGAACCGTAAACCTGTCAACCGGCGACCTGCGATAAGGCTGGATCGCGCCGTGTGACATCGCCAGAGCGATGTCGGCGGCGATCCAGCCTATACCGCAGCGTTACTGCGGATCGCTCGCTGGGCTGAGCCCAGCCCAGCGAGCAATGTCACCGCCCGCATCGCTGCGGTGTCGCCGGCCGCAGCGATGCTGTGTGAACAGCTGGCCAGCGATGTCGGAACCGAGCGGGCACCCGCGCATCGCTTCCGACATCGCTGGCCAGATCGTGCTGTGAGACGGCACCATTAGAGTTTTCAAATTATCTTCAACAAGTGTTTGGAAGAGATCAAGAGCCACCATCCTTGATTCTTTACGATAGTACTCCTGATTTTTATATTAACCTCTACATTGTTTTTATGTACAGGTGCATGCCAATAAATCAGAATATCATCAAAAAGTTAATTTATTTCAGTAATTCAACACATAATTGAAACGCATATATTATATAGAGTCATTACAAACGGAGTGATCTTTTTCAAGTGTTTATTTCTGTTATTGTTGATGATTATGGCTTACAGCCAATGAAAACCCAAAATTCATTATATCAGAAAATTGAATATTATATAAGACCAACTGAAATAATGATTTTTAAATCATAAATGTTTGCTTACTGAAAAGTATGTACAGTAAATGCACTCGATACTTGGTCAGAGTTCCTTTTGCATGAATTACTGCATCAATGCAACATGGCATGGAGGCGATCAGCCTGTGGCACTGCTGAGGTGTTACAGAAGCTCAGTTTGCTTTGATTGCAGCCTTCAGCTTGTCTACATTAATGGGTCTGGTGTCTCTCATCTTCCTCTTGATTATACCTTATAGATTCTCTATGTGGTTTAGGTCAGACGAGTTTGCTGGCCAATCAAGCACAGTGATAATGTGGTTATTAAACCTGGTATTGGTACTTTTGGCATTGTGAACAGGTGCCAAGTCCTGCTGGAAAATGAAATTTCCATCTCCAAAAAGCTTGTCGGCAGAGGGAATCATGAAGTGCACTAAAATTTCCCTGTTTGACGGCCATGCTAACTTTGGTCTTGATGAAACACAGTGGACATACACCAGCATATTACATGGCTCCCCTAGCTATCACTGATTGTGGAAACTCCACACTAGACTTCAAGCAGCTTGGATTATGTTCCTCTCCACTCTTCCTCCAGACTTTGGTACCTTGATTTCCAAACAAAATGCACTTTCATCTGAAAGCAACACCTTGAACCACTGAGCAACGCACCAGTTCTTTTTCTCCTTGGCCCAGGTAAAATGCTTTTTGAGTTGTCTATCGGTCATGAGTGGCTTGACACAAGGAAAGCGACAGTTATAGCACATGTCCTGGATACGTCTGTGTGTGGTGGTTCTTGAAGCACTGACTCCAGCAGCAGTCCAGTCCTTGTCAATCCCCCCAAAATTTTTCAATGGCCTTTTCTTAACAATCCTTTCAAGGCTGTGGTTATCCCGGTTGCTTGTGCACCTTTTTCTAGCACACATTTTCCTTCCACTCAACTTTCCATTAATATGCTTGGATACAGGACTCTGAACAGCCAGCGTCTTTAGCAATGACCTTATCCTCCTTGTGGAGTGTGTCAATGACTGCCTTCTGTACATATGTCAAGTCAGCAGTCTTCCCCATGATTGTGTTGCCTACTGAGCTAGACTAAGGGACCATTTTAAACTCTTAGTAAGCCTTTGCAAGTGTTTCGTGTTAATTATTCCAATTTTTTTAGATGAATATCGAGTTTTCATTGGCTGTAAGCCATAATCATCAACATTAGCAGAAATCAACAGTTCAAGTAGATCACTCTGTTTGTAGTGACTTTATATAATATATGTGTTTCACTTTTTGCATTGAATTACTGAAATAGAATATCATCAAAAAGTAAATTTAATTTATGGAGATGCACTTGTAAATCATTGGCATCAGGATTTTCACGAAGAAGGCCATCAAACTAGGCCACAACAATTTGTTCAGAGAATAGAAATTCATTAGTACAAAGATCACATAATAAAACATCAAGTGAGTAATCATCTTTATTCAATGTTACATTAATATCTGCAGGATTACTTGCTGATTGTTAACATCTAATAATATGTGGAAAAGATCATAGTCCTGGAAAGGCACACAATTCATTCCTCTAGAAAGAACATCTATCTGCTGATTAGATAAAACAGTGTGAGTCAATATTACTACTCAGTTTTGTGTGAAGGATTTCTCTGTGGTAGTCATCATTTTTTCAGATTCAGGTACCACCTGAAATTGATTGAGTTTATTTTTCCGTCCTCTAGTCCTTTTCCATTTTTTAATCTAGTATTTTTGTTGGAATTCATAGTAGCATTTGATTAAAATGATGAGTCATGAGACTTCCTGTCTGAGATGGGATGTGATAACACCTACGGAGCAGCAGCTCTCACACCACAAGAATCCTACTGACAAATCTGCAGACATCCACCACCCCAACACAAGATACAGATGGGCTACCACCAGCTCAAGGTAGACACGCAGGGGTAGTGATACTGTTCCATCGTAATTTAGTATTTAATCTGCTGTCCCAGGAGTGCGATGATCAGGAGAGATGAATTTGGGGCACCATAGAGCAGAGAGGAGAAGTCTATTCAATCTACAATGTTTATGGATCCAATGGTTCAAACAGAGTCTTCTTTGATGAACCGGAGAGGAAGATTGTCTTGGACAACTCCCCTCTGATAATTACTGGGGGAGACTTGAACACTGTTCACAATGAGGAGGAGGACAGAAAGAACCAGAGCCTGACTCCTCCAAAAAGAGAGACTCTTCTCCCCTCCTTCCTTGAACAAACTGGATTGAGGGATGTTTGGCGTTGGTTACATTCAGAGGATAGAGAGTTTACCCACTTCTCCCATGACCACCAATCCTGGTCAAGGATAGACTGCTGATCTTGGACAGACTATGAAATAGAATGAAGTCAGTGGAGATCCACGACCTGGTCATAGCCAACCATGCTCCGATGGGTATGGAACTGGTGGATAACCAGATAAAAGGAACACATTACATGTGGAAATTTTCATCTTATATGTAAAAATATGAGGGATTTAATGACAACTTACGGGGCTGGTGGGAGGAATTTGAACGGGACAACAAGGAACATACAAACCAACAAGTGTTGTACTGGAATACGGCGAAAGCGGTGTTAAGAGGCAAAATTATGATGTTTGTGGCCTCACTCAAGAAAAGAGTAGCAGAAAAATTCTCAGATTGTAATGCAAAGCTTAGAAATATATATACAACGACTGCCCCCTCTCCCCAGTCCCCCAAGCCAAGTGCCTCGGGGTAATCCTTGACTCCTCCCTATACTTCAAACCCCACATCGAGGCCCTCACCACATCCCTCCGGCTCCAGCTCAAGAACATCTCACGGATCCGCTCCTTCCTCACCCACGACACCGCTAAAACACTCATCCGTGCTCTTATCATCGACTACTGCAACCTCCTTCTCAATGGCCTCCCGGCTAACTCCCTCACACCTCTCCAGTCTATCCTCAACTCCGCTGCCCGACTCATCTATATGTCCTCCCGCTACTCCCCTGTCTCCCCCCTCTGCCAAGCCCTTCACTGGCTCCCCGACTTCAAGAGATCCCAATTCAAAACACTAACCATGGCGTACAAAGCCATACACAGCCTGGCTCCACCATACATCTCCGACCTGGTCTCCCGATACCTACCCTCACGCAGCCTCCGCTCCTCCCAAGAACTCCTCCTCTGCTCCCCCCTCATCACCTCTTCGCACAACCGAGTCCAGGACTTCTCCCAGGCATCTGCCTTACTCTGGAACTCCCTACCCGAACACGTCAGACACTCTCCTACCCTGAGTAGCTTCAAGTGTCACCTGAAGACTCACTTGTTCCGTCAAGCCTACAACCTGCCATGAGACCCAGGCGAACGCCCCATACCTGACATTCCCCCATCCTACTGTATCCTAACCCACCCCTCATAGACCTTGAGCCCTCGTGGACAGGGTCCCTGCACCTCCTGTACCTGTACGTCCTGATCGCCTAGATTTAGTGTACTTGTTCTTGTCTCCCTCATCCTCATGTAAAGCGCCATGGAACCTAATGGCGCTATATAAATAAATAAATAATAATAATAATAATAATACAGAGTTCCTGCAGGACCCCACACCTCAAAACAGGGAAAAAGTTTGAAACTTGGATTGATAGGAGGGAACAGATGTACCGCTCTAGACAGGTGGTTGAATTGCTGAGAAATGGGAACAAAGCAGGGAAATTGCTGGCAAAACTGGCAAAAGGGCATCTGCAGGCATATCCAATTCATAGACTACGAGACGGCCAGGGAACTATAACCTCCGACCCTAGGAAAATCAATGAAATACTACAAAACTTTTACAAAGAATTATATAAACCCTCATATACTAATTTGTCAGAAGGTAAAAAAATTCCTCCAACAGATAATAGATAATAGAGTACATCTGAACATCCAGAATGCGAGCATATCCTCAATATACAATACTGTAACATAAATTCCTGAAGTTAAAGCTGAGCAAGCTGTTTAAGACTTGGGAGAAATAGACTGGGGATAAAGATATTGCAGAGACAGTTCTACATGGGTGGGAACAGGTCAAAAGATCCATTAAATAAGCTCATGCACACAGCATTACATGGTTTCAATATTCCATCCTCTTCTAGATTCCCTGACAGGATTACAGTGTGCCCTAAGTGCAGAATGCCTTCAACGAATCTCTGGCACAGGGTGTGGGAATGCAGGGCAATTAAAGAGTACTGGACATAGGTTAGGGAACAGGTTTGATCATGCTGGGGAATCCAACTCCTACAAACACCACAAGCCATGCTCTCATCAGTTAAGACCCCCAGAGACTCAACCCACAGAATTTAAAGCAAAGATCCCTAAAACCATGCACACATTCTTAGTTGTAGCCCTACGTGGTTTACTGGGCGAATGGCTCAAACCAAGCATCCCATCGATGGTGATGATAATATCCCAGATGAAACACTTACTGGGAATTTAATTAATAGAGGTGGAAAGGAGTAAGGAAAAATCAGCAGGGAAAGAATTTCCACTGTCTGTGGAAAACATTCATTGGTTTTCACTATAGCCCTCACGAAATCTTGAGAATGATCAGTCCCTTCCGCTACACAGAATGATATTGTCTGGAGGATCTGAGCCTTGGGAACTAATCCAGATGTATGATGTCTGTTAAAGATACAGCATATATTACCATAGAACGACATTCTTGACTATGCAAAATACAGTAAAAGAGATTCTCTTTTTTTCCCCTATTACCCTTCTAGACATTCAGCTCGTCTTTTCTTTCTCTCATTATTTCCCCAAAATTTGTGTTACAAGGCATTGACTGAGATCGATTTATGTATCTATATACTATTTTAAGTGCTACGTGGATATGTTGCCTAAAATGAAGGATTTGTATATGTTGTTTTGGTAATCTACAGTGTGGCACACCTGCGACCAGGGTGGCCACAGTTAGGAACTGCAGCCAGGAGGGGGAGACCGGTTTCTACACGAAACACCTTCACAACACAAACCCATGGACACAAGACCCAACCCGGAGCCCGGGACTCTAGGCGGGCAAGGGTTGGTAGGGCCAGTCACAGTGGGTGGGGACGTAGGTCAGGTGCCAGCGGGTGCCGAGCAGCCAAGACAAGTAGGCTGGAGTAAGAAAAAAAGGGAGAGAAGGGGCGCATGTGTAGGATCACTATAGCTCAGTTAATATGGTGTTATTACAGGTGGCCACTCACCTGTTTGGGTTGTGCACGACCTGCACAACCCGGTGTAATAGCCTCTGATATATGGGGGACCCCCGGCACTATGCACACTCCGCTCCTTCGACCTCGCTGGTCCCCAGCTGTCCGTACAGGACCTTTCCGGTCACGTGGCGCCGGTCCCGGATGTGCGTCACTGCTTTTTATCTAGGGAACGCCAGATCCTTCACCACTGTGCCCTCGCTGTGCTGCTCCAGCCGCTGATCCCTCAAGGGGAATAGAAGCTTGCAAGAAAATGATTTAGCAGTCTTGTAGAAGCGCTACTAAAGCTCAGGCACCAGAATGATGAGGTTTATAAACAGCAATCTTTATTTTCCCCTCACAGCTCCACAACATGTTTCAACTGCTCAAGGCAGTCTTCCTCAGGCGCGCATTTGAATCTGATTTGAAGATCACGCCTATTGAGGCGTGATATCATGAAGAGGGAGAGCCTGCCAGGGTGACTATGCATACCATAGTCACTAATTATCATCACTAATGAGGTAGTGTAATAACATTTATCTTCATTTTCACTAGCTGCATTTAGGAGCTAAAAGGAGTGTAGGGTAAGTGTGAATATGCTCTAGGGACAGCTTTTAATAGCTTTTGAGGTGTTTTGGGGTGACAGGATCCCTTTAACGTTTAACTTTATATATTCAGGAGTTGCAGCAAAAGGTTCCACAGTTAATCCTAATTCAGTCATTTCCTTGCGGTGTGAATCAAGGCGTTTTACTTCCTTTTGATCTATGAGACCCATTAACTCTCTGGAACATTTAGTAAGAATGTTGTTCCACTCACCTAAGAGTCTTAGGCTGGCTTCACACAACGTTTTTCCCCTGTCAGGTTCTGTCTGGTGCTTTGTAGGAAGCACCGGACAGAACCTGACAGCCCCGGACTTAACAGAACCTGTTTTCTGCCGGAATCGGCGGATCGCAGATTTAAGGAGCTGTCCCCTGCTGAAATTTCAAAATTGCAGCTAGAGGGGAGCTGGCTGCAGTCCTGAAATCTCAGCGGGGAGCTCTCCACGGTGTTGAAGTTCAGCGAGGTTAAGTGAGTTTCACACCGGACAGCCAGCCTTAGAAGGATACATATGTGGAGAACTTCTTGATCCTAAGACCATAAGGGAATATTTGTTTCTCCAAGCATGTGGACAGTTAATTGCAGTCGCAGATCTACTGGAAGGAAGCCTTCTCCAAAGTATCATAAGATCTTTGAGCTCTGAGCTATCAGAAGAAGAGTCACCATTGTTACCAAAAATTTGGTGGAGTTAGGCATTTGTCTTTTCCATGTTTCAATAGTCCAGTAGGAAAGGCATTGGCCTCTTGTGCAAAGAGTTTCACCTTCATGATGTTTGGAGATACCTGAACGCCGCGGATACAGACTACACATACTTGTCTTACAGACACAAGTCATACTCGAGAATTGACTTCTTTCTTGCAGACAGTGGTCAATTGCTGGCTTGTGTGTCGTCAGAGATAGGTGTCCTGTCTTGGTCGGACCACGCTCCAGTAAGCTTGGAGATCTCCGTGGCGTGAAGACCTCGCCCTCCGTGGCAGTGGAGGTTGAATCCAGCCATATTGGCTAATGGAGATGTTGGTTTGGAAATTGAGAAACATTTGTTGGACTTCTTCTCCCTTAATGATAATATGGAAGTTGGCGACGAGACCCTGTGGGAGGCCCACAAAGCTTATGCTAGGGGTATATTTATCCAGAGGGCAGCCCAGATTAAAAAAGAAAAGGATCGTACCAGGGTGTCTTTACTTGATTCATTACAGCAATTAGAGAAATTAAATAAATCTGCCCCGTCCAGTTTGGGATCCCGTGAACTCTTCCAAGTGCGTATGAGGCTACGTTCGTTTTTACTTGAGCAACACGAGAAAAACATGAGGAAGATCAAAACCTCCTTCTATGCATAGGGGGACAGAGCAGGTTCACTTCTTGCTAAAAGAGTGAAGCGTAGGGAAGCTCTTGCATGCATTGACTCGTTACGGGACCACACTGGTGCAATAGTACGAAATCAGATCTCCATAGCCAAAGCTTTTGCATCGTTCTACTCCAAACTTTATAACCTAAAAGATGATAGTAACACTGCTTCCCCCACCCCTGAACTTATTACATTCATCTTGAACTCAATTTCCCTCCCAACAGTCACACAGGATCAACTAGACTTTCTGAACGTGCCCTTTGGGCTGTCTGAAATTTCTTAAACTATTAAGAAGGCCAAACTACTCTCTGCCCCTGGCCCAGACGGGTTCTCTAATGTTTATTACCAAAAATTTTCCCATATTCTTGCACCATACCTGCTTCGCACTTTTTCAGTCTGGCAGCATTCGGGATCTATACCTCCCTCTGCTTTGCAAGCCACAATAATCACCATTCCAAAACCTGACAAGACAAAAGATGACCCGGGTAGTTACTGTCCGATTTCGCTTTTGAACTGTTATGTGAAAATTTACTCCAAATTGTTGGCTGCCAGATTGATTCGTATTACTCCCTCTCTGGTTCACCCGGATCAAGTGGGTTTCGTTTCTGGGAGGCAGGCCGGAGATGGCACTCGTCGCTTGATTGATATATTGGGAGCCATGGAAGAGGCGGGGGTCTCTGGTGCATTTGTGGAGCCCACTGGGATGGGGTACTCGGTACCGGACCGGGGTACGACGATCTTGGTCCAGACCGTGTCCTAGGTTCTCACAAGTAAAAGGGGATATATACAGAGAATGTTGTCGTGACGCCACCCACGGGTTGTAGTCAGTGATGGGACCACCACTGCAGTGGGCCCTCCGGGATAACTTGGGTCTTCCTGCAGCAGCGCTCTCTCCAGCGTCCTTGTCTTCCGTCCGTATGTCCCGTAATTGTGACTCTACTCCATCCGGTTTCCTGCCCCGCCTTTCCTGGGCGTCGACTGCCTCTTCAGCTCCCACCAGCTCTTCATTGGTAAGCGCACTCAGGGGCGGGCTCCTCCTTGGGATTGATGGCTGGCTCCCCCGGGGTAAAAGGGAGCCATGGCGGGCCTTTCTTTTCCCACTTTGGACTGGGCCGGCCCACGATGGGCAGGTCTGGGCACGCCTCCCCTGCACATGGCCTCCGGCTCCTATGGCCGCCATTAGGCCTAGATTTGGCGGGAAAAGTCCAGAACACGAATCTTAGGCACACGGAGTCAGGTTCTTTTGGACCGGGTCCATCCTGTTCATGACGCCAAGTTGAGGAGCCCACTGGGACGGGGTACTCGGTACCACACAGGGGTACTGCTGAGGATATCACGGCGGTCTTGGCCCGGACCGTGTCCCGGGTTCTCACAACGGGATATATACAGGGGATTGTTGTCATGACGCCACCCACGCGTGGCAGCTCTGCCAGGAGGATGGAGGGATGGGAGGGCTGCAGCTGGATGGATGAGCCCGCCGCGGGTCGGGCTGTTCCTGGCAGGGTAAAAGGGTGTAATGCACAGTTCTGTATACCTGGAATCAGACACGGGAAACTGAAGCAGGGTTCACCGGGTTTACTTTCAAGTTCTTCAGTGCAAGCAGTTTACAACACAGTTCACAGTACAGTTCAATTCACAACTTCATTAACTCCGGACACTTGAACCCTCTGCAGCCAGGCTGTCGCTCTGAGACCCCTCACTCTTTCTATATGTGCTTTCAGGCTTGTTCTCTCTCTTTCTGTTCTCTCTGCGGATTGTACGGCGGCAGCTCGGCCCCTTATATGTAGCTTCCCCATATGTGTGTGGGCGGTAAGCCGAGTCCTCTTGGGTGCTGCTGAGCCTCTAACCCTGTAGTGGGAACATGGATCTGGAATCTGTGTCCCCCCCCCGGTTTGTCTGGGGGGCCGGTGTATGACTTCAGTCCCCCTCAGAGCCGAGACTCTGGTGTTAGCCTAGCCTGCAGTAACCCTGTCTCCCAAGAGCTTACCAAGCTCCTTCTAACCCGTGTGACTTCCAGTTGCAATCAGGGAATCTATCCGGCCTGTAGTTGGTCGGTTCTACCGTGTTCCTCGGACCTGGTGATACTGGTCTGGTCTCTGTCCTCACACTCCCCTGGGATGCCGGCTATGGATGAGCTTTCTCTCCATGGATTCGTGTCACTGTGGATTCTGCGTCTCCAGGGAGCCCAATCCCTCTGGGATGTGTCACTGTCTTTCCGGTCTTTACTTCTCAGCATACTCCGACCTACTTGATCTTTACTTCTCAGCCTACTCCGGCCTACTAACTCCTTCCTCCTCTTTTCCTCTATTTGTACTATCTGTCACCTGACCTACATTCCCCACCCACTTGCTCTCTAAACCCCACCACCCCTTGCCCGCCTAGAGTCCCGGGCTCTGGGTTGGGTGCTGTGCTCCTGTGACTGTGGGTGTGTGTGCTGTGAGGGTGTTTGTTGCACAAACTGTCTCCTATCTGCCTGGCTGCAGTTCCCTATGTGGCCACCCTGGTCGCAGGGGCACCACACATTCCTGTCCTTGGAAGCGGAAAAGGCGTTTGATATGGTGCACTGGGGATACCTCGCCTCTGTTTTAAATAAATTTGGTATTGGTGGTTCTTTTTTGTCATTATATTCTAATCCAAACGCACGAGTGCTGTCTTCTGGATTTCTATCGGCTCCATTTAAAATTACCAACGGGACGCACCAGGGTTGCCCCCTGTCTCACATAATTTTTTCCTTGATGATAGAGCCACTTGCAGAGTCAATTTGCACTAATGGACGCATTGTGGGACTTCACCTGGGGTCTCAACGTCATGTCATTGGGCTTTATGCAGATGTCATTATGCTTACATGCACGGATCTGGAGTCCTCACTGAAAGAGATTATGGAAGTTCTACACAGGTTCTCCCTGGTCTCTTTTTATAAGCTTAATTCAAGTAAATCCTTAATCCTTCCAATTGGGGTCCTGATGCGAGGAGCATCTTGAACAAAAGTTTCCCTTCGCTTGGAGGCGGCAGGGGATTCCTTATCTTGTATTATCTCTCTCAAGTTCTAACAAGTTAGTGACCTCCAACTTAGAGACGTTGTGCTCTGCACTGGCGTCAGAAATTCTAAAACATTCCCTCTCCAATGTGTCATGGATAGCCCGCATACACGCGTTCAAAATGTTCCTGCTACCCAAAAATACAAAACTCCAGTCTTTAACTAAGAGGTATATCTGGGAAAATAAGAAATCTAGAGTATCAGGGAGAATCATGTATCTTCCCCTTCATGAGGGGGGAATGGGAGTCCCAAATATCACTAATTATCACAAAGCAGCCCACCTTGAGTCGGTTAAGAAGTGGTGGTCTCCTCCTGCTGAGATGCCCGGCTGGATGCATCTAGAGTCCTATTATCTGAGAGGATCATCTCTCCGGTCTTTGCTGAAGGCTGAATCATTCTCAGCGCCTCTTCCACCGCTTATGGCCACTTTAACCATGTGGAGATGGGTGGTGGAAAAGTGGATATCTCTGCCGGCTGGGCTGTTTAGCCTGAGGGCATTATCATTCCTTATCGCCAATTTATATTTACGTCCATGTCTGGATTCTGGAATCCTGGTCCTGGGCGACATGATGGGGGGAGGTTCCTTTTCCTCATTTGTGTCCCTATGTGCTGAGTTCCCAGAGTTGGGAAAATTCTCTTTCCAGCACTTTTAAATAAAAAATTTCCTTAGGTCTATAAATAAATTGAACGTGCCTCTAGCTCCCACATGCCCCTCGGTCTATCAAAGATTTTTATTTCTAATCCACAGTCCTGTAAAGGTCTAGCTCTATTACATAAGGAACTTAATAAACTAACTTTCACATCTCGCCCAATGTATATGTCAAGATGGGAGGAGGATTTTTCCTTTCAAGCATCAGAGGAGGAATGGGCGGCAGGTTTGAAAGTTACCAGGTTGGCCACAAAATATATTATACATCAAGAGTCCTTAAAGAAAATCCACCTTAGGTGGTATTATTCCCCATCTCGACTTGCCCGCTTCGCTAAAGATCTCTTTCCCCTATGTTGGAGACAGTGTGGGGAGGAGGGCACCCTCGCACATATGTGGTGGTTCTGTCCTAAACTGGCTCCCTTTTAGATGGTGATGTCCCAGCTCCTCACGTCGGTTACGGGTATGGAGCTCACTTTGTCCCCACAACTGGCAGTATTGAATATTGGGATTATTATTATTATTATTATTATTATTATTTATTTATATAGCGCCATTAGGTTCCATGGCGCTTTACATGAGGATGAGGGAGACAAGAACAAGTACACTAAATCTAGGCGATAAGGACGTACAGGTACAGGAGGGGCAGGGACCCTGTCCACGAGGGCTCACAGTCTATGAGGGGTGGGTTAGGATACAGTAGGATGGGGGAAAGTCAGGTATGGGGCGTTCGCCTGGGTCTCATGGCAGGTTGTAGGCTTGACGGAACAAGTGAGTCTTCAGGTGACACTTGAAGCTACTCAGGGTAGGAGAGTGTCTGACGTGTTCGGGCAGGGAGTTCCAGAGTAAGGCAGATGCCCGGGAGAAGTCCTGGACTCGGTTGTGCGAAGAGGTGATGAGGGGGGAGCAGAGGAGCAGTTCTTGGGAGGAGCGGAGGTTGCGTGAGGGTAGGTATCGGGAGACTAGGTCGGAGATGTATGGTGGGGCCAGGTTGTGTATGGCTTTGTATGCCATGGTTAGTGTTTTGAATTGGGATCTCTTGGAGACGGGGAGCCAGTGAAGGGCTTGGCAGAGGGGGGAGACAGGGGAGTAGCGGGAGGACATATAGATGAGTCGGGCAGCGGAGTTGAGGATAGACTGGAGAGGTGTGAGGGAGTTAGCCGGGAGGCCATTGAGAAGGAGGTTGCAGTAGTCAAGGCGGGAGATGATAAGAGCATGGATGAGTGTTTTAGCGGTGTCGTGGGTGAGGAAGGAGCGGATCCGTGAGATGTTCTAGAGCTGGAGCTGGAGGGATGTGGTGAGGGCCTCGATGTGGGGTTTGAAGGATAGGGAGGAGTCAAGGATTACCCCGAGGCACTTGGCTTGGAGGATTGGGGAGAGGGCGCAGTCGTTGACGTAGATGGATAGGTTGGGAGGTGGGGTGGAATTTCTTGGGGGGAAGACTATGAATTCAGTTTTGTCCATGTTGAGTTTAAGGAAGCGAGCAGAGAAGAAGGATGAGATGGCGGAAAGGCATTGAGGGATTTTCGAGAGTAGGGAGGTGATGTCAGGGCCGGACAGGTAGATTTGGGTGTCGTCGGCGTAGAGGTGGTACTGGAGGCCATGGGACTCGATGAGTTGCTCTAGGCCGAGAGTGTAAATGGAGAATAGTAGGGGTCCCAGGACCGAACCTTGGGGGACTCCGACAGAAAGGGGGTAGGGTGAGGAGGAGGTGTGGGAGTGGGAGACGCTGAAGGTTCGGTCCGCTAGGTATGAGGAGATCCAGGAGAGGGCAAGGTGGGTGATGCCAAGGGATTCCAGGATCCAGAGAAGAAGGGAGTGGTCAACCGTGTCGAAGGCGGCAGACAGGTCAAGGAGTAGCAGGATGGAGTAGTGATGTTTGTTCTTGGCGGTCAGTAGGTCGTTGGTGACTTTGGTCAGGGCTGTTTCGGTGGAATGGAAGGATAGGCAAGCTTCACCATGATTTCCAACCCATTGTCTCCATTGTGTTAACAACAGCTAGAATGAACATAGCAGCACATTGGAAGTCCCACACTCTTGCATCTTTGAGGGATGTTGAATACAACTTTCCAGCACGAATTTTGGTTGTCCCTAGGCTCATCTCGCAGAGATAAAGTACTTACTGCATGGGCTGGCTGGGCTTCTCATCCCCTGGCGGAACCCATTTATTAGGTTTTGAGT
The DNA here is from genome assembly GCA_033576535.1 of Allobates femoralis. Lineage (NCBI taxonomy): Eukaryota > Metazoa > Chordata > Amphibia > Anura > Aromobatidae > Allobates > Allobates femoralis. The sequence continues at coordinate 215,214,431 of JARQOC010000001.1, forward strand.
TCTCACATGTAGATAAGGGGCCAATCCTAATAATGGGTTTATGGATTCTATTTTATTAGAAATTCTCCATTTAGGTTTGACGAGAAGAAGAGGAAGGATATTCTCTTTTCCGCCTTCCTAGCTTTCATCCCCTCCCTCCCCCCCCCCTCCTTACCCCCTTTTTTTTTATCTTTTTGTTCTTGCTTTTATAAATGTTAGGATCGTACCTTGATGTCTTTACTGATGATACCTGTGGTTTTTTTGGAAGCATGATTTGTATGCTCCGGTTTGTAACATTTGGTTGTTGCTGGTTTAAAATAAAAAAAATTATTGGGAAAAAAAAAAAAGTCCAGTAAATGGGAGAAAAAAAGAACAGGATCCAATTAATTTTTTGTCCACGGAGAAAAAATGCAAACAATGTAGCAGATATATTGTTCATTATGGGTGATTTTGGTCAGTTTAGCAACAGCTATATAAAATAAAGATAGGGAAAATCACACCTTGCACTGCTATCAATTTTCTCCATTAATAAAGTGCTTGTGTGCCTTGCACCTCCTCACCATGGGTAAGATGTTGCTAACCCTTGCACAGATTTTTTAGTATGGATATGAATAAACATTCAATATTTTATTTTTTGGCAGCTTTGTGTGCTGCATTTCCCTTTTTCTCATTTTTTTTTTTTTCCCAAATAACTTTATTAGATTTTCTTAGTTAACATATAAATCACATTAATTACAGTATATGAATCTGTTACATCCAACAATCTCACTCCAAAAATAGAAGGGTCCCAACAATAGACCCTCCAAAACTGTATAACCCCTCCCACCCCATTGGCACCTCTTCACCTCATTCCATCAGATATCCCTGCAAATCCTAGCATTCCGTCCCACCTGGCTGTGTGGCGATCAACCGTGCTGCAATTCCAGACGGCCCAATGATCCCAGCAATTGTTCTGTCAAGTACCATTCTGAATTTTTGAAAGGTGTGACCACTGTCTTTATTTCAGTATCCGTTAGACAATGCGTAATAAAATTCCTCCACTTTTTGAAAAACTTTGTCAGCAACTTATCCTTGTTTGACTCTGCCTCTATTCTTTCTAGTGTCATTGCCTTCTTTATGTCTGATAGTACTCCCCCTCGAGACGGTCCTTTTTCTCATTTTTGATGGATCCATGACTCTTAATCAAGTTAATGGGGATATATTATTTTAATCAAAGGCAGTACTGTAGTTTTCCCAAAAATATGAATAATTGAAATGTTAACTTATACAGATATTTATTTCCCATTTTGCTACAATATATTAGTGTTAGCAGCGCGTTAATCAGCGTGATGTCCACAGCGAGCAACAGAGAATGTTCATTTATTCAGAATTAACAATATCCAGCTTACAACATGAGAATAGGATCAATCTGGTTTCTGGAGAGGGAGAGAGAATTCTGCTGTGACCTTCAGCTTCAGTTCCACACTAGAATGTGCATGCAGGGAGCAGGGGGAGGGACATCCTGTCTCTGACTGAGGACCTTTTTTTTTTTTTTAACTTTGTTAACATCTGAACAATATGCATGCAGTCACATCATATTAAACAAACAATAGTTGTTGCAATACATACAGATCAATATGCATTATGCCAACACCCCCACTCAACAACTATTTATTCTGTTAGTCACATAGCGGTTCTCAATCCTTGGAACCTAGGTCATGGCAATGGCTTGGTCAAAATGTCAGCTACCATCTTATCAGTCTCACAATAAATAAACTGAATTATGCCACGATCTATCAAATCAAGTAGATGATGATATCTGACGTCGATGTGCTTAGTTCTAGCACTGATCTTCTCACTGCATGCAAGTTTAATGCATCCTTGGTTGTCCTCATATATCACCGTTGGCTGAGTTAACAGTTTACCAAGATCATCCATCAGTTGCCTTAGCCAAATGATCTCCTGACTTGCATAGGCTGCGGACACATACTCAGCTTCTGTGGATGACAAAGCAACATATACTTGTTTTCTGCTAGACCAGGAGATTGAACTTTCTCCAAGTTTAAATACGTATCCGCTTGTGGATTTACGATCATGCAAATCACCAGCCCAATCTGCATCAGCATAGCCGGTGAGTTTTAGATTTCCTGCTGCAGATAATTTTAAATTTACCCCTTGTGTCTCTTTTAAATATCGGAGAACTCTTTTAACGGCGTTCCAGTCCTCTTGGCGGGTTTCTCCACATATCTGCACAATATTCCAACTGCTGTTGTAGTATCTGGTCGAGTCATAGTCGATATGTATAGAAGTGCCCCCACTGCCTGTCGATATTTCTCATTGTTAGGCAACAGGTCATCTTCTTCCAGTTTCAGGTAGGATGATTCCATTGGCGTTGATACACCTTTGGCTTCTGTCATGAGCAGGTAGTTTTTTGCATTTCATCCCATGACTGTGGCTCTGACTCAGGTAGTTTCTTGACAATGTAGGATAGACGTTTAGCTGGTATTCCTTTGTTTGATCTTGATGATCGTCTGATTTCAGGTTCACTTAGGCTTTTTGTTGTTCCTAGCCAGACTTCTACATTCTCCCTTTCGTTGTCTTGTGATTGTGACTGAGATTGTTGTTGTTGCTTCATCTGGACTACTGGCATAATATCACAAAACTTGGGTGACACAAAATTTTCATCAATCACTACATGTTTGCTTATTGTGACCTTGTTTGTCTCTGGGTGTAGAATTCTATAACCTTTCTGGGTTTCACTGTAACCTACCAGAATGCCTTCCTTAGCGTGAGATTCCCACTTGGTTCGTTTTTCTTTGGGGATGTGTGTAAATGCTTTGCTTCCGAAAATCCTTATGTGCTGTAGTTTTGGCTTTGCACTATTCCATTGCTCAAATGGAGTTTTCTCTGTCGCTTTACCTGGTAGTCTGTTCTGAAGATAGCAAGCCGTCATAATAGCTTCGCCCCAATATTCTGTAGGCAGATTTGCATCTAATACCATACTCCTTCCGCTTTCACAGAGTGTTCGGTTCCTTCTTTCCGCTACACCATTTTGCTCAGGGTTGTATGGTACAGTAGTCTGAAATATGATTCTATTTCTCTTTAAAATGCTCTGTGTCTCATTACTTGTATATTCAGTCCGATTATCTGCACGTAGAATTTTTGCCATTCTCCCAAACTTGTTGTATACTTCAGCTAGATATATTTCAAGTTTCTCTGGAACTTCATTTTTGCTGTGAAGTAGATAGACAACTGTGTATCTTGAATTGTCATCAATGAATGTAAGAAAATATCTCTTCTTTCCAGGGGTCTGAATACGCATTGGGCCACAGATATCTGTGTGTATTAAATCTAGTGGTTGTTCTGTTCTTGTAGTACTTTTCTTAGGAAAGGCCTTTCTGGACATTTTCCCTTTGATACAGCTGGTACACCTCATTGTCAGGTTACATGGATCAATTGTAATATCATCAGCTAAGTGTTCTTGAAATAACTTTCTTATTGCTTCTGGGTCTCTATGTGCAAGCCGTCTGTGCCATACATGAATACAGTTCTTGTGCATTTCTTGCTTAGCTGTGCATACACACTCTTTACATTTCAACTGATACAGTTCATCTTTGATTTTTCCTTTTGCTAGTGTGTTACCCTCTTTTGAGATGATGCAGCTATCATGTTTAAACGTAACTTCATTCCCTTGTTTTGTAAGCTTTTTTACGGAATAGATTACTTTTAAGACTAGGCACATATAGCACATCCTTCACAGGAATCCTTCTGCTTTGCGTTGCAGAGATGTTACAATCAATATAACCATCTCCTATTCCTTCTGAGTTCATACACTGACCATTCGCCATTATCACTTTCTCTGACTTGCTTTGGTTAAGCTTAGTAAAGAAGTCTCTGTTATTGGTCATGTGACTGGTCGCACCAGAATCTATACACCACGCATGCTTTGATTTAAATGCATTGACTAATGTGAAATCAGCCTCAGTATTTACAGAATCATTATTTTCAAATATAGCCCTCTTAACTCTTTGTTTACTGTTTTGCTTCTTTAGCTGATTCATTTTAGCTTTCCAGACTCTGCATTCAGCTTTTAAATGACCTGGCTTCTTCCATACAAAACATTCACGTGTTTCTTTAGGATGGTTTCTGCTGGTGGGCTCATCCTGTGTTTGTAAAGCTGTTTCCTTGTTGCATACTTTGCTGCTCACACTTTCTGCCTTTCTCTTATATTCATCTACAAGCTTTCCTCTGATGTACTCCAATGTAAGCTCATCATCTGGGCGTGCATCCAGTGCATTACAAGCGTGTCATAGCTTTCTGGGAGACCACTAAGTAGTAGTGCTGCTACATGGAAGTCCTTCATATCTTCCCCAATGCCCCGCAGGCGCTCTACAGTCTCTAGAGTGCTTCTAATGTAGTCCTGCATGTCCTGGTCACTGTGTAGCTTAGACTGATATAGCTTTCTCATTAAATAGAGTTTGTTACTTAGATTTATCCTCTCATGTACTTTCTGCAGCTGCTCCCACATTTCCTTTGCAGATTCACACTTACACACATGCACAATCTGATCATCCTCTATGCTGAGTGATATGGTGCCCTGTGCTTTCTGATCCATCTCTAGCCAGTCCTGTGGTACTGGGTCAGGCTTGGGCTCCTGAGTGTATTTCCACGTACCTTCTCTTATCAGCAGCATCTTCACCTTGAATTTCCAGGATTGGTAGTTCTGGTTATTCAGGCTTGGCACTGTAAACTTTGCTGAGCTGCTGGTAGTGGCCATCTTTACTTCTTCTCAGTCTGCTGTTGTCTTTCTATCTCTGTGCTCTGGAGGTCTGGGACTTCTGTGACTCCTGGGCCCATAACCTGTTAGCAGCGCGTTAATCAGCGTGATGTCCACAGCGAGCAACAGAGAATGTTCATTTATTCAGAATTAACAACATCCAGCTTACAACATGAGAATAGGATCAATCTGGTTTCTGGAGAGGGAGTGAGAATTCTGCTGTGACCTTCAGCTTCAGTTCCATACTAGAATGTGCATGCAGGGAGCAGGGGGAGGGACATCCTGTCTCTGACTGAGGACCTTTTTTTTTTTTTGTTAACATCTGAACAATATGCATGCAGACATAAAATCACATCATATTAAACAAACAATAGTTGTTGCAATACATACAGATCAATATGCATTATGCCAACAATTAGCTAAAATGGGATTGTAATATTTTTATCATCAGGGTGTCCAGCTTCTAGATCTAAGTGTGAGACACTAAAAGAACAGCAAAGCTGTGGATTACAGAGTTCATGTTACCAAAAATGTAATAGCTGCAATGGTAAGAAAATAATCTCTGATATCACACACTCCATTCTCATCTATGAATCAGTTTTACATGATGACTATCATTTTCTTTTCATTAAGAGGCATCTGAAGAAGGACCCAAATCACACAAAGTGAAGGTGAAGACATTTTATGCATCCAAGGGTCAGATGGTCACCCTTAACTGTACCCATAATGCATCACCTATGCGTCGGAGAATCAGGTAAGACACATTATTTCATATAGCTAAAGAAAACATACTACTACTCCATAAGGATCAAAACATACAAAACTTGTTTAAATTCAAGATAAACTATCAAATGTTCAGGTGGTCTTGAGAACACTTTTAATGGAAATTAAAGGGTATTCTCAAATTTGAAAGTTATCCCTTACCTATGGAATAAATTTCCCATTGCTGGGAGTATGATCATCATGATTTTCAGTGATTTAGAGAATCAAGGTTCTAAAGAGCCCCAGCTGAATTAAACGATGGACAAACATGTGCACTGCTGCACTATTCAATCTAATTGGAGTGACAAATAACAGCCAAGCACAACGCTTGGCAATTTCTGACACACCCATTTAAATGGAGTGCCCATGATCGACCACAGCTTCATTCACCTGGGGCTTTTCAGAGCCTCTATTCTTGGGATTGCTGGAGGCCACAGCAGTTGGAACTACAGCGATTGGAATATGGAATCTTTCATGTTTAGGGGTTGCCTTACAAACCTGAGACTACCCTGTTTACTATTTGGAAATCTTCCTTTCCAGAGATAATTCCTGTCGGGTAAACAATCCTCTCCTTTTCATGCATTGAAATTGTCTTGTAATCAGGGACAAAGTAATAATTTTGGGGGGTTTGGAAAATGCTCTATTTAAAAAAAACAAAACATTCTTTTAATAATATTGCACCTTTTCCAGGCCTTTCCAGTACTAATTACATACACAATTTTGAAGAGTAGCTCAACTTTAAGCCAGTTTTTCAAGTTTGTCACTATTACTAATTTGAATTGTCTTCAGATATGTGGCGGTCTGGGTCTTGAGAACCTTACTGATCGCTTAATAGACACCAACAGTGCACACCTCAGCAGACAGGAGCACTCAGCTCAGCAGACAGGTGCACCCAGCTCAGCAGACAGGAGTTCACAGCTCAGTAGACAGGAGCACACAGCAGACAAGTGCACCAAGCTCAGCAGACAGGAGCGCACAGCTCAGTAGACAGGAGCGCACAGCAGACAAGTGCACCGAGCTCAGTAGACATGAGCTCACAGCAGACATAAGATGTTAAAAAATTAAGGTTCTGAAGACTGCACTACATATTTCACTAGTACACAGATAGAACTAAACAGAAAGAAGTTTAATGATCACTTTATTTTGCAGATACACCAACCACATAGTATATAATGTTTAGATTACAAATATGATCATACAGAAGTTCGATTATTTCTAACTTTTCTTTTAGAGATAGAACAGCCGCCAAGTATCAGTATATGATGTGAAGCTAATAATGCAGACAACAGGTTTGGACAGTACAGACCAAAAGTTTGGACACACCTTCTCATTCAAAGAGTTTTCTTTATTTTCATGACTATGAAAATTGTAGATTCACACTGAAGGCATCAAAACTATGAACTAACACATGTGGAATTATATACTTAACAAAAAAGTGTGAAACACCTGAAACACCTTATATTCTAGGTTCTTCAAAGTAGCCACCTTTTGCTTTGATTAATGCTTTGCACATTCTTGGCATTCTCTGGATGAGCTTCAAGAGGTAGTCACCGGAAATGGTTTTCACTTCACAGGTGTGCCCTGTCAGATTTAATAAGTGGGATTTCTTGACTTATAAATGGGGTTGAGACCATCAGTTGTGTTGTGCAGAAGTCTGGTGGATACACAGCTGATAGTCCTACTGAATAGACTGTTAGAATTTGTATTATGGCAACAAAAAAGCAGCTAAGTAAAGAAAAACAAGTGGCCATCATTTGTTTAAGAAATGAAGGTCAGTCAATCCGAAAAATTGGGAAAACTTTGAAAGTGTCCCCAAGTGCAGTTGCAAAAACCATCAAGCGCTACAAAGAAACTGGCTCACATGAGGACCGCCCCAGGATAGGAAGACCAAGAGCCACCTCTTCTGCAGAGGATAATTTCATCCGAGTCACCAGCCTCAGAAATCGCAGGTTAACAGCAGCTCAGATTAAAGACCAGGTCAATGCTACACAGAGTTCTGGCAGCAGACACATCTCTACAACAACTGTTAAGAGGAGACTTTGTGCAGCAGGTCTTCATGGTAAAATAGCTGCTAGGAAATCACTGCTAAGGACAGGCAACAAGCAGAAGACACTTGTTTGTGCGACGCAGAAAAGGTGAACGGATGGACTCTACATGCCTGGTTCCCACAGTGAAGCATAGAGAAGGAGGTGTGATGGTGTGGGGGTGCTTTGCTGGCGACACTGTTGGGGATTTATTCAAATTTGAAGGCATACTGAACCCGCATGACTACCACAGCATCTTGCAGCGGCATGTTATTCCATCTGGTTTGCGTTTAGTTGGACCATCATTTATTTTTCAACAGGACAATGACCCCAAACACACCACCAGGCTGTGTAAGGGCTATTTGACAAAGAAGGAGAGTGATGGGGTGCTACGCCAGATGACCTGGCCTCCACAGTCACCAGATCTGAACCCAATCAAGATGGTTTGGTGTGAGCTGGACCGCAGAGTGAAGGCAAAAGGGCCAACAAGTACTAAGCATCTGACTCACTGTTGCCGGATGCTCACGTCTCAGTCAATGCAGCACTTGTCACGGTTTCGCGCCTGAGGCTGTGGGGCCCGTTGGTCAGGTCAAAGGGGGATGAAAGGATGGGATGATTCTTGTTTGTCGTGACGCCACCTGTGGGATTCCGGTGAATGCATCGGCGCTGCTTGGGCCTCCGGGGGATGTGCGGCAGCTAGATGGGATGCTCCCCACAGGATGAGCAGGAGTCCCCGGGGCCAGGAGCTGCACTTGATGAAATATGGCAGCTCGAGTCGTTGCTGGACAGAGTTAATAACAGTTCTGAAGAAAAGCACGGACACCAGATTCCTCTGTAACGGGTCTTTACTGTAACGGTTGGTGTGGTACACGGCATACAGTCTTTAGGTAATGGACCGGGTGATCCCAGCGATGACTGGTATTAGTGCAGAGCTCCACGGTGTCCCTCCTTTATCTAACTGTCTTTCTAGTTGCCATTGTCGCCTTAGTGCACCAGTTCGAGGTACAGGGGAGGCTTCTTTAGGGTTCCCTGCCGGTGTAATTGCCCGGTTGGAGGGGGCCTGTTTCCCTATGGTGGGTATCTCGCTGGCAAGATGGCTAGGTAGCGGCTGCAGTGAGGTGCTCCTAAGAAGCGGTTCCTTCACTCCGGTTTGCAGAACAGCGGTGGACGTCTGTTCGCCTCGGAACCGGTGATCCAGTGAGGTGGGCACGGGTACACTTGGACCCGCTCGGTAGCTGCCCGTGTTCCGGTCTGAGTCACCGCTTATTGGTGCCCAGCCGGTAAGTTTAGTTTCAGGCTGCAGGGAACTGTGCAGAGCCTGCTCCTCCTTCTCCTACGTTACTCCAACTCTTCTTCCACTGACTCCTCTCTTAACTTCCCCCACACACTACTCCTCTCACTCCTCCCACCAGGACCTGATTGGCCCTCTACCTCTAGGGTGTTGTGTGGTGTATGGAGCTCTGGGTTTAACCATGTCATCACTGAGACGGAAGATATTACATCTTCAGTCAGGGATGCAATACCTTCCTGTGACGCACTCGTTGCGGGGTGCCACACATCTCTTAGAACTCTTTCAAGACTGTTGGAAGACCATTTCCAGTGACTACCTCTTGAAGCTCATCCAGAGAATGCCAAGAGTGTGCAAAGCAGTAATCAAAGCGAAAGGTGGCTACTTTGAAGAACCTAGAATATAAGACATATTTTCAGTTGTTTTACACTTTTTTGTTAAAGGGATCCTGTCACCCCCAAACCACCTCCTAAGCTATTAAAAGCTGTCCCTAGAGCATAGTAACACTTACCCTACACTCCTTTTAGCTCCTAAATGCATATATTGAAGCTGAATATAAACGTTATTAAAGTACCTCATTAGTGATGTTAATGAGTGACTATGGTATTCATAGTCACCCAGCCAGGCTGTCCCTCTTCATAATATCACACCCGCACCGCTGTTAGCTTCAAGTCCCGCACTGCGCATGCGCATGCGTAGTACGGGGCTTGAAGCTCTAACAGCGGCGCGGGTGTACATACGTCACCCGGAGCCGGAAATGACGCGAATCGCGTCATACAGCCCCACACTGCAGCGCCAGGCCGAGAGGAGAGCGGGGAGGCGCGCAGGGAGGCGCGCATTTGAATGTGTGATGAAGATCACGCCTCTTCAGGCGTGATATTATGAAGAGGGACAGCCTGGCTGGGTGACTATGAATACCATAGACACTCATTAACATCACTAATGAGGTACTTTAATAACGTTTATATTCAGTTTCAATATATGCATTTAGGAGCTAAAAGGAGTGTAGGGTAAGTGTTACTATGCTCTAGGGACAGCTTTTAATAGCTTAGGAGGTGGTTTGGGGGTGACAGGATCCCTTTAAGTATATAATTCCACATGTGTTAATTCATAATTTTGATGCCTTCACTGTGAATCTACAATTTTCATAGTCATGAAAATAAAGAAAACTCTTTGAATGAGAAGGTGTGTGCAAATGTTTGGTCTGTACTGTACATAACTACTAGATTATATCTATGTATGTCTATTTATCCATCAAGGAAAAAAGATTGTCATAAACAGACTAAACTTGAATCCTAAAGAAAAAACTGTACCACAACAATGAATATAGAAAATTCAAATTTTATTCTATTCATGCATAAAAATAATATGGTATAAAAACATATATAAAAAGTGGGAGGCCAGAAGGTGACACCACAATACCACAGAAGGTAACCCAATAATATAATTAGAATCTTTATTAAGGTACTGTAGTCTCATAAATTGCCCCTAGCTGTTAACTCACTAGACCTTTTATACTGGTATCAGTGGCGTAACTTGAAGCTCATGGGCCCCGATGCAAAAGTTCCAACGGGGCCCCCAATTATTACAAATTTTTAATAGCAATAGTCTTTTTCTATAAGACAAAAGGACTTTTGGGGCCCCCTAGGCTCCAGGGTCTGGGTGCGATTGCAACCCCTGCACCTGCTGTAGTTACACCCGTGACTGGTATACTGGTACTCTGAAATGGCTGATAAAGCCAAAACGTTGTGCACTTGGCTATAAAAGGTCCACTTCGTCTTTTGCTTTAACCACTGGAGTGCTGCCTGTTTCCTTTGATTTATATATCACAACCTTGGATTGGTTTCTTTAAGGCTCTGCACCCACCCAATAGCAAGTTTGTGCTGTTCCTTTTTTCTTTCTGTGATATGTGTGTGTATATATATATAGATATATATATATATATATATGTATGCATGTATATATATATATATATATATATATATATATATATAAAATACACACTGCTGGAGGATGGTTCTATGTTAACTGAAACATTGCAGTTGTTAATGGGCCAACAAAAGCAAAGAGAAGTTTATGATGTGAGATGAGTACTGTCCATTTTTTGGTAATATGTTAAAGCAACTGAACGGTGCTTGGACTCTGAATGTGATTTGGCTACCTTGTGCTGCTCACAATTTTTATTTTTTATATATATAATATATATATACAATTTTTTATATTATTTTTAACATTATTGATTGGTATATCTATGTATATAATATATATATAGACATATATATACCATTTTTTTATATTATTTTTAATATTACTGGTTGGTATATCTATATATATAATATATATACTAGCTGTAGTACTCGGCTACGCCCGGGTTAATAAATAACTGATGTTAGCTATAACAAAATAGAATTTGAATATGTCATATTTATGACCTGTAAGAAAATAAAAGCTGAGCTGTGATTGATTGCTATAGGCAGCCTAATAAATCTCCAGCCAACAGTAAACCCTCCCCCTGGCCGGGTAGTATATGTTACCTCACACATACACATAATAGGCAGTTCATGTGACTGACATCTGCCTTAATTCCCTATATGGCACATGTGTTGCACATTGGCTGTTTTTAATCAGATGTTTATGTTTGGAAATTAAAGATAGCACATGTATGAGGTGAGTTGTGTGAGGTGATTTGTGCACATCTGTGTCTGTCTGTGTGGTGTGTGTGTGTCTGGGGTGTGTGTATGTGTGTGTCCCTGTGGGGTGAGTGCATGTGTTCCTATAGGGTGTGTATGTGTGTGTGTCCCTGTGGGGGGTCTGTGTGGTGTGTGTCTCTGTTGTGTGTGCCTCTTTGTGGTGTGTGTCCCTGTGGGGTGAGTGCATGTGTCCCTATAGGGTGTGTATGTGTGTGTGTGTGTCTGTGGGGGGGGTGTCTGTGTAGGGTGTGTGTGTCTCTGTGTTGTGTGTGTCTCTTTGTTGTGTGTGTGTGTGTTTGTGTCCCTGTGGGGTGAGTGCATGTGTCCCTATAGGGTGTGTATGTGTGTGTCCCTGTGGGGGGGGGGGGGGGTCTGTATGGTGTGTGTGTCTTTTTGTGGTGTGTGTCCCTGTGGGGTGAGTGCAAATGTCCCTATAGGGTGGCTATGTGTGTGTGTGTCCCTGTGGGGGGGGTCTGTGTGGTGTGTGTTGTGTGTGTCTCTTTGTTTTGTGTGTGTGTCCCTGTGGGGTGAGTGCATGTGTCACTATAGGGTGTGTGTGTCCCCGTGGGTGTGTGTGTGTCTCTGTGTTGTGTGTGTCTCTTTGTGGTGTGTGTGTGTGAGTGTTTGTTCGGGTGCGTGGTGAGTATCCAATGTTGGGGCTGCACCTTAGCGACTATACACTTGCTGTTACTCTTTGTATGCGTGTGGTGTGTATACATGTCCTCGTGCGTGGTGAATATCTCATGTTGGGGCCCCACCTTATTGACTATATACTGGTATGTGCTGTTGGTCTTTGGCGCTATCATTAAGCCCCTCTCATTCACAACTGTCAACTGGTAACTGTCACTTTTTCCCCATTATGTAGATAGGGGCAAAATTGTTTGGTGAATTGGAATGCGTGGGGTTAAAATTTCGCCTCACAACATAGCCTATGACGCTCCCGGGGTCCAGACGCGTGACTGTGCAAAATTTTGTGGCTATAGCTGACAGCTGTCGATTTTCCTCCAACACCTTTCCATTTACTTTTTCCCCATTATGTAGATTGGGGCAAAATTGTTTGGTGAACTGGAACGCGCAGAGTTAAAATTTCGCCTCACAACATAGCCTATGACGCTCTCGGGGTCCAGACGTGTGACTGTGCAAAATTTTGTGGCTGTAGATGCGACGGTGTAGATGCCAATCCCGGATATACATACATACATACACACATACATACACACACACATTCAGCTTTATATATTAGATATACACATATATATATACAATTTTGTTATATTATTTTTAATATTACTGGTTGGTATACCACACATCCCCGTATTCCATCCATAATTATTGGTCACAGTTTGCTATAAATGGTGCCTCTTGCAGATGTGATGCGATAACCCAGGGAAGGTTTGTTTGCCGAAACACACAGGCTGTGGTCCCTCTGGGTATCACTTTCCACTGAAGGTAACCTTTCTACTATATGGCCTCCAACTTTTTAATATGTTTTTATACAATTTATTTTATCAATATAATAATCTATGAATTTTGTAGATATGTATGTATATATGTATATATATACTGTATATATATAATAGTGTTGTGGTACAGGTTTTTCTTTAGGATTAAAGTATACGCTCTATAGATTACAAACACAATCATACAGATGTTCAATTATTTCTTATTATAGTCTAAGCTGTCTGTTATTTTGCTTTGTTTTGTAGTTGGTACAAGGATGGCAGTCGTCTAAACTTGTCAGCTGCAGGAGTACTCAAGAAGTCTTTACATAGTCTAACTATAAAAGCACAAGTATTTACCCAAGGACGTTACACATGTGTAATTCGCCATGGAATTGTAACCATGGGGGGAAAGTCATGGAATCTCCGCGTCATTTAGGATTTCCAAAATCTTACTGTAAAAATCCAAATTTAACCTTCCTTTTGTTTCATGTTTTTGGTGCATCTGTATTACAAAGACCCACTTTTAGCACCAAACCAGCTCTGATCTGTCACGAAAATGACTTCACAAGAGAGTATCCAGCATTAACTTTTTCAGCAATTTGTGTTCCAGTTACTCCTCTATGGAATCGGATCAGAGATCAGAAGAGCCTTCCACCCCACATATACCCAAGCCCCTTCCACCAGTGCAGTTGTTTTCCCTTGGCCTATTGGAAAATATTAACTATTTTTTTTAAACCAGATACATTTTTATTGATAGAAATTGCATTACAAAATTCATAATATAAACTGCATTATTAACAATTAAAACAGTATAGCTCCTCTACCCACCCTCTCCTCCCGTCCACCTTGTCCCACCCGACTTGGCATCGTCAAGTAAAGTAATATGATGACAATTTAACCCTTAGACAACCAGGAAGACCAAATACTCTCAAACTGCTTTTCTCTGTGTCTTATCTTATATATAGCCTCCTCCAAATGTACCACGTTATGCACCCGTCTAATAAATTTGCCTCTGGAAGGAGGTTCTTCATCAATCTACTTTTGTGCAATCAGCCTACGCGCCACATTCAATATTCTAGCAATCCAAGCACGCATATCTTCGGATCCCTTTCCAACACACAACCATACACACCTTTAATTTTATTGAGCACTGTAATCCAATACGCTGAAAGCCTAGGGCAGGACCACAGCATATGAATCATACCTGCTTGATCTGTTTGACATCTAGGACATCTTGAATTGTCACGCAAACCCACCTTAAACATAAAGTCTGGTGTTTTATACGTCCTATGGATAACATACAATTGGGATAATCTGCCCAGCTCACTCAAAGAGAGCCTGGGAATATATTCTAAAATGGTTTCCCATTGGTCGTCCGTAATCACACCCACATCGATTTCCCATTTCTCTCTTGCCTTTACAGGGAAGTGGCTCAGGTAAGTTTATAACGGGTCATGATATATTCCCGATATAACCCCTTTCGTTCCTCCCAACGCACACACTATAATCTATAATCTAACACTATATCTTTTTGCATTTGCATACTCGTCAATTTGCACTGAATCAAATATGCATGGCTAATTCTCTGGTATTGGAACACACAACTCTCAGGGAGGCCAAACTCCTCTCTCAATTTCTCAAACACCTTAAATTGTTCCCCATGCCATAGCTGATCCACATACTGCACTCCTTTCTCTTTCTATTTTGTAAAACATCCCAATTTATTAATTTCAGCCAAACTCTCATAATTCAAGATGGGCGAATATGCGGTTAAACCGCCAATTCCCCTAAGGTCTTTAATGCAACTCCACACCTTGTGAATTAGTCCCAATGTAGGGTGCTACAAACCTAACCTTTTATAGGTCCCGGCCTCCAAACTCTGAACAAACAAAAACTTTCCCGTCATATGACCCAGAATCTTATACGTTGACCCCTCACACTCCTCTCTCCATCCTCTCAAATACTGTCCCTGCACTGCTATATAGTACACCCAGGGGTTTGGTAATGCCTCGGAAGCCAGATCGGGGCATTATGCAGGACATACATCAGCTGTGACATCCACACCATTTTAATTAAATTTATACGGCCCACCACTGATAATTACAATTGACACTACGCTCCAGCCTTGCTTTTAAATTTCTCCAACAATAGATCCAAATTGAGATCAATGAATTGTGAGAGAGGAAGCGTGATCCATATCTTCAAGTACTTAAATTCCTGAACAATTTCACGTTGTCTACCTTTTTTAGCCAAATCCCGAGCCCTCATTTCTTGATCCACCATTAGAATACATGACTTATGCCAATGGATCTGAAGTCCAGAAAGGATACCAAAATGTTTGAATATTCCCTTGACATTATTTAACGCCTCCTCACTGTTCTCTAAAAATAATAAAATGACATCAGCTTATAAAGCAATCTTCTCCTCTATTAAACTGTACTGAAATCCTGTCACCCCTTCTGATGCCCTAATCCTGGCCGCCAGTGGCTCCACTGCCACCGCAAAAGTAGCACCAATAGTGGACACCCCTGCCTGGTACCCCGGAACCGGTCAATACTCCGAGACATCTCCCCGTTCACCCTAATTTTAGCCCTTGGAGAGGAGTATAGGAGCATCACCCAGTACCTTCCTCAAATACCTCCACTGAACACTATCAAATGTTTTTCTTGTGTCTAAAGAGACCACTACCCTCCGACCTTGGTTATCTGTCAGCAATTACAGATTCAGAAATAATGTCCTCAAATTGATGGCCGTGGACATATTCAGCGTAAAGCCAGATTGGTTTGTATGTATAAGTTTCTGGATAACCCCGGTCAGATGAGTCACAAGGATCTTAGCAAGGATTTTAACGTCCGATGTCAATAGGGAAATGGGTCTATAAGGGTCAGCCGATGCAACATCTCTCCCCTCCTTAGGAATAACTACCACCATCGCCTCCTCCATGGACCCCAGCAAATTCCCCCTCTCTAGCGCCTCCTCAAAGACCCCTTTAATTTTGGGTGCCAGTACCTCCACCAGTTCTCTGTACACCTCACTGGGAATGCCATCAGATCCTGGGGTCCTATCACTAGACATTGAGAGTACTGTCTTCTCCACTTCCTCTACTGTCAGGGGTTCATCTAATCTTGGTCTATTCAGATCTTCCAGTTTAGGCATCTCCACCCCATCCAAAAATTCCTCCATTTCTTGGTCCGTGACCCGCAGCGAAGAGGCGTACAGCCCTGCATAGAATTCTCTGAAAATTTCAAGCATATCTGGAGTGCTTGCTTATGGCTACTTGTCCATTTTCTCTGATTAATTTGTACATGTGGGCTGACCCTCTCTGCGCAGCAGATACCACAGACAGCAAGTGGCCTACTCTCTCCCCCTCTTCATAAAACACCGATCTCTGAAATGCCCTCTTCTTTTCATCCCCCTTGAATATACAACCTATTTACTTCCTCATGTGCCACTCTGTCTACTTTGGTTAGCCCCTGAAGGATTAGTGATCATCTCCTCCTCCGCCTTACTCAGCTCCTCTCTGACTGCCTGATCAGACAGTTTAGTCTGCGTTTTGTGCCTTGCTATATCCCTTATAAAGTCCTCTCAGATATACCTTCATGGCGTCCCACACCACATGCGCAGCCGATCATCTGAAAAAATTCCACAAGCTCCCTCTTAATGTTCTTCATATCCAAACATTTAAACCACTCTGAGAGCACTTGCCATCCCTTTTCTGCGACCCCCGACAGGACCAACACACAGTCACCTCCACAGAACTATGATCGGAAATCACTCTCTGCAAATATTCCACAGCAGCCACCATTCTATCCATACTGTTATTGCCCAGTACTAGGTCTATATGCGACAGCGTGTTGTGCGTCGAGGAATAACACGAAAAGCAGTAAAGAGTGGGTGTAGATGATACTGAGTCACCGATCAAGCATCACTTATAGAAAAAGATATTGATACTCTATTTACGTCCACCTCGACCACCGCCTTAGGCTGGTTTCACACTGCATATTTTTTCCTGCCCGTGGGAGCCTACATTTTGTAGGACCCCACAGACAGGAACGAATCTGATTTGGCCCCCAATGTTATCCTATGGGCCACGCATCACATCGGATTTGGCCTTATTGCCATCCGATTTTTGTAGGATCTGATTCGGTCCAGTTTTTTGCTGTACCCAAAATCGGAGACTGCTCCTATTTTGGGCACAGTGGATCAAATCGGACCGAATCGGATCCTACATGATCCGTGGCTCATAACATGGGGGCCTATGGAGCACAGGTCCGAGAAAACATCGGATGGTTTCTCGGACCCGAAATTTTAGTGTACTGAGCATGCTCAGTACATTAAAATCGCCCCTAACCATCTAATTTCACTTTCATAATATATATACATTGCGGAAGTGAGATTTAAGTGAAAGCAGGGGTTAAAAATAAAAAAAAAATCGATTCTCACCTGTCCTGCGATCCACCGCTGTCGGCATCTCGGGATGTACAGGACCTGGCATGACGTCACAGTCACATGACCAGTTACCGCGGTAACCGGTCATGTGACCGATGATGCTGAGCGGTGGCGCCCAGCCAGGTCCTTTCAGCATCCGGAGCTAGATGCCGCACATCGGGGATCATAGGACAGGTGAGAATTGATTTTTTTTTTTTTTTTTAACCCCTGCTTTCACTTAAATTTCACTTCCGCAATGTATATATACATTGTGGAAGTGAAATTACCCCGCACAGCTCATTCTGTGTCCGATCCATGATAATCACGAACCCGGACACAGAAATAGATCACCCCCTGTGGTGTCCGTTCCTGTCCGCGGGATCCTAAATAAAGTAGGATCCCACGGACAGGAAAAAATACGTAGTGTGAAACCAGCCTTAAACATATCTTAAGTCCTTAAAAGTAGAAATTGTAAAGGTGGTCCCAAAAAAGAAAATCAAAAACAAAGAGTCCCCCCCAAGGGCGATCGTCTCTTCTGTACCAAGCACTGGAGATCACTGCTTCAAAGTGTCCCTTCGGTGTCCAACCAAGGCAGGGAGTTTTTCACTTTATTTTGTCCTTCTCCGCCCTAATCTTGGTGAGATTCATCTCTAACCATTTAGTGGCATCTTCTGGGGACTGGAAGAATTGGACATCCCCCATAGCTACCACCCTCAATTTTGCTGGGTACAGCGTGGAGTACGCCACTTCAAGTGCTCTAAACATTTTTTTTACTTTGCTTTATCGCATACGCAACTTCTGAACTTCAGCAGAGTAGTCAGGATATATCTCAATGCGTTGTCCATTAATTGTGAGATCTTTGATTGTCTTGGCGGTACGGAGAATAATGTCCCTGTCTAGACAGTTCAAAATTCTAGCCAGAATAGTTTGAGGGGCAGAGCCTGGGGTCAGGGGGTCTCATAGGAATGCGATTAACTATTTTTAACTGTGAAAATTCCACAAGATCTGTGATTTTGAAGATGCTCTCAACCAGTCGTTAAGTAAATAAAATTAAACCAAAATTGTTCATATTCATAAAATACACATGCAATAGTTGTTAGTCAAGCACTTGGTTAGCTAAATCTATCTCATCCATACACATGAAGGCTCAGCAGGACAAATAATAGTGTACTGTTAATGGGACAAGAGGAGAAGGCTGCCATCAGACACTTCTGGCATCAACTTTGCTCCCTGAAGACAGAAGATTCAGGCAACTGAATCCAAATTGCACATACTTATCTTCCCCAACATCATCTGTCACAGTAGAGTCTGATTGCTGCCATACACATTAAATATGAACGGGGGCCTAAATAAGTGGCCACTTTTTTCTGCCTCCCAACACATCAACTTGAAGACCAGCCGTTCACTTGCTGGATAATATTTTCCATAACAAGACAATCAACATTATTAACGTTTCTTCTCAATGGTTTAAAGTGAACCTATCAGGTCAGATAATGCTATTAACCTGCAGATATTGGGCTTATCTGCCGGTTAATAGTTTTAGGAGAGTGCCTTGCCACTATACTAAAAGTGTGACACCTGGGAAAAGATGAACCACCAACTGAGAGCTACCAACTTGCAATCATACAGGTATGCTGGCACAGCTACAGACACTGCTCATGTAAGGTACATTCCTAATGCTATTAACCTGCACATTAACCCTATATCTGCTGTATTATCTGACCTGATCGGTTCCATTTAAATATGACTTTTCAGTATATATATGTTAATTGGTTAAAGACATAAGAAAATCTCAGAGCCCATAAAGGTAGGACATCCTTTAATGCATTTTTTTCAACACTGAAGTGGTGCTTAAAATTTAAGTCCCCTGCCCTATGTTAAAACTATTTACCCTCTGGCAGTGTCATCTTTTTTGGCACCGCTCTGGTCCAGTGCTGCCATCTTGTGTCTGTAACTTCTGACTGGTCATAAGTCATATGTTACATCACAAGCACTCAGTGCAAGTCTATGAGACCTTCTATGAGGCCAGAACGAGGTTCTTATAGAGATGAATTGGGGTGCAATTGCGAACTCCAGCAGCCGGCAGGTCACAAACTGCCAGTGACTGACCAAAGTGGCAGTGAAACCAGCTGAAGAAGACAGAGGGTGAGTATAACACTAGGGACAGGGGACTTAAATAGAAAGCACCACTCCAGCGCTGAAAGAAAAAAATACGCTGGAGTGGAGGTTTAAGAAACAGTTCACCTGAGTAGTGATCTAAAAAGTGGTTGTCCAAGATTTACACATCAGCTAAATAGGCCATCTTGTAAAAAATAAAAGGGAAATAAGTAAATCATTTTGCCCTGTTCCTGTTACATGCTGCCACTCATGTCTGATCCCTGTTTTGTCAAGCAGTGTCTGGATTATATCCATAGTGACATATTTGAGGGTGGAATCAGATGGCCGTTTAACATGAGCAACAATCACATCACAATGCTCGGACTGGCCTACTGATCTGAGTGTGACAGCTGCATAGATATACATGCTGTCATGCCGAGAGCTGCCGGCCCATTCAAGTCCATGTTATATGGCCATCTGACTGCGCCCCCATGTGAGTATCCATATGGGTAAGTCAATGTCATTGTATATTGGCACGGCATGGTGGCTCAAGTGGTTAGCACTGCAGCCTTTGCAGCGCTGGGGTCCTGAGGTCCAGCGTTTAATTCCCACCAAGGACAACATCTGCAAGGAGTTTGTATGTTCTCCCTGTGTTTGCGTGGGTTTCCTCTGGGCACTCCAGTTTCCTCCCACATTGTAAAGACATACTGATAGGATGTTTAGATTGTGAGCTCCAAGAGAGACAGCATTACTGATTTATGTAAAGTGCTATGGAATTAATAGCACTATATAATTGAATAAATATTATTATTATTTATATTATATTAATTATTTAACCTTCAATTGTATATTTAAAATGCTTCTATGTATTTTAAGCATGTATAAAGAAGATCTAGTTTAATAAATATTATTTTCTATACCACTCATATAGTGAAACACATCTTCTACTATGTAACTATACAAATATAAACCTAGCCTTAATAATGCTGGCCATATGACGTCTTCTTAAGTCCCTACATCTGCTGTTGAGGGCAATGTGTTTTGGTAAGTTGGTCTTAGGCGGCCGTCACACGCTACAATGTCGTGAGCGATATTGTAAGCGATCACGTGCACGTGCAATCACTAACAATATCGCTCACATCGCTGGTGAGCTGTCACACAGGCAGACTCACCAGCGATGTGGGGCAGCGAGATCGCTGGTAACTATGGTACACATCGGGTTACTAGGCGCCGCGCGGCGCTTAGTAACCCGACGTTTACCATAGATACCATCTCCCAGCATAGGCTGTGCCGCTGGGAGATTGTTCATCGTGGTGTCACACACCACGATGAAGCAGATTGAACAAGCGTTTATCGCTTGATATGAGCTCCGGCTCTCATATCTGCGATGTCACGATCAAGCGATTTTACATTGTAAAATCGCTTGATTGCACGCAGCGATGCACAAACGATATCGCTTAAGCGATCAAAAAGCAGATCGCTTAAACGATATCGTTCGCAATATTGAAGCGTGTGACGGCCGCCTTAAGCTAATTGTCCAAGCAAATGATAAAGATGACCTATCCTCATGAAAGGTCTTCACTGTCAAACTAGCTGGAGATAAAAAATTTAGCAACCCTACCGAGCAACCGTTTTCTCTAGTCACCTTCCGTGACAGCATAGAAGGTTGCCTCTCCATGTCTTAATTGGGACAGGAAGCACAAGAGAGGTTAAAAGGACCCTCCCATCTCCCACTAGCCAGTGTCTTTCCTGTCCCCATGGGGCATGGAGAGGTTTTTTCTTTCTCCTATGCTGTGGTGGCCGGCGAGCTGCAGCATACCCTTTTGTTCCTGTTTTTTGGTTCTCCAGCCAGGCATTGTTGGTCGGGCTTCCGCTCGTCCTCCTGGTGCTCCCAACGTACGTGTGACCACTGCCCTGGCCCTCCGGATCCCCTCTGGGGTGATGTGGGCCGTGGGCTCCCTGGCCGGCAGCCTCCCCTGTTCCGGATCCCGCTTGCCGCTTCCCGCGCTTTCGTGCTGTCCCAGCGTGACCGGAAGTGACGCTGGTGGGCGGGACTTCCGGTCACACGCTTCCCGCAGGGAGAATAGCGCTTCCAGGTTCCGATGGCAGGACCCGGTGGACAGCATGTGGCCACGCCACCGCTGACGGTGGCCTGCCCAGGACCCGGTGCTGGAGGCGGGTAGATCATTGGAGACACTGGGGGGCAGGCCTTTCTTTGGGAAGGCTGCCCTGAAGACTTCTGAGCCACTGGTAAGGTGATGTACTGTGTGTGCTGCTATGTCTACCCCTGCATCTGCAGAGCCCAGTGTTCCCTCTGCCACAGTGCGTCTGCTGGAGAGAAGGGGGGTCCCATTTATGCCTACAGGGGCAGTTTTTTCATAGTCCCCTCGACTGTGCTTTGTTTCAAGGAGACAAGTCTGCCCCCAGGAAAGCTCTTGGAAGTCCAATAAATGCCCTGTTTGTACCAAGTGTTAGGGCTGACCACCCTAGCCTGGTAGATGACTTGAGAACCATGGTTAAACAGGAGATTCAGGCCTCACTTTCACCGTTCTCACCGGCAACTCCTACAGCCGGGCCTCCCTCCCAGGCAGCCCCTTCAGACTCTGAGGAACTCTCAGGCTCAGATTTGGATCACCCTGATGAAGCCCCATCCTCCAGAGAGAACTGAGAAGGTTCCTATTCTCCTCAGAGGATATGGGGGAGTTGATTGGGGCCGTTTGGAGCACACTGGATTGGAAGAGGAGCAGGTCCTCCCGTTAGGTTAAGAAGAGATGTTGCTGGCCTTAGATCTGCCAGACCTGTCGGCTTTCCAGTCCATTTCACCATCCTTAATCTAATCTCTCAGGAATGGGAAATTTCCTAAGAAAAAATTCAGGGGTGATCCCAGTCGTAGGTTTCCTCTTGCGGAAAATGAGATTCACTGGGACATCCCAAAGGTGGATGTGCAGGTAGCCCGTGTAGCTAATAAGACTGCACTCCCCTTTCAGGATACCTCCCAACTTAGGGACCGGCTGGACCGAAAGATTGAGGGCCTTATGAAAACATCTTGAGAGGCTTCCTCGTCTACTATTCAGGACATGGCCTCCACATGTGTCTCCAGGGCCTGCTCAAATGGGTTGCACATTTCACAGGGCACCCCTAGGGAGTGCTCCTCAACTCACTTCCTTTGCTCAGCAACCTGCTTTCTCGCGGATGCCTCCGCTGAGTCAGTCCGTCTGGTAGCCAGGACCTCGGTTTTGTCCAACTCTGCCAGACGGGCTTTGTGGCTGAAATTGTGGAGTGATGATTCCACTTCCAAAATGAGGCTCTGCTCTCCACTGTTCAAAGGGGACTTAGTGTTTGGGCCTGCCCTTGACAAAATTCTGGACAAGGCGACTGAGCACACTGCTCTTCCGGAACAGAAACCCCCCCAGAAAACGGCCCTTTCACCACTCCGTGCCTCAGACCTCCCAGCCCACAGGGAAGGGAAAAGGGTGGAGTTACCAAAAAGGTAGTGCAACAAATATCCTTGTACCTTCTAAACAGCAGCTGCACCCTGACAATCAGTGGCTCTGTCCCGGTGGGAGGGTGACTCTCGGCCTTTCTCCCTAGTGGCAGAATATCACCAATTGCCAGTGGGTTCTGAGGTTCATTTCCAAAGGTCTCCTCATCGAGTTTGAGTCGCCTCCTCCGCCAGGTCTCCGGGTCACTGCCCTGCCCTGCTCAGCATACTCAGGATCTCTCATACACAAAGGTGCAAGAGCTCCTTCGAACAAATGTAATTTCATCTGTTCCAGGCCGAGAGGAGGGGATATGTCTCTATTGCCGGCTCTTCTTGGTCAAAAAGCCATCTGGAGACGCTTGTGTCATCATCAACTTGAAACACCTTAACCAACATGTCTGATACAGTCATTTCAAAATGGAATCGATCAGATCAGCGATTCCGTTGATAGGGCTACACCACCAGATGGCAACAATAGACTTGAAAGACGCGTACTTTCATGTGCCCATTCATCTTCGGAACAGGCAGTTTCGTAAGCTCGCAATCCTACACAAGGGAGCAGTCCTCCACTTTCAATTCAATGTCCTTCCCTTTGGGATCTCCTCAGGCTTCCAGGATTTTCTCGAAAATTATGGCGGAGGTCGTTGCTTTCTTACGGGGTTGCGGCATCTGTCTGGTGCCATATCTGGACAATTTCCTTCTCATTGCTCCTTCGCCTCAGTCCCTCAGGAGCAGTGTGGAGGAGTCTCGGCAAGGATTTCAGCTGCGACGTCAAGTGTCTCCCACCCTTCGGGCGGCTATGTCGGCTCTGGGATCGATGACATCCTATATTCCGTCTGTCAGGTGGGCTCAGGCTCCCTCTTGAGTCCTTCAGGACTATGTCCTGTCATGCTGGGGCAGACTGCCTTCATCTCTGAATCGATGGGTTTGTCTCCTGGGGAATGCCTTCTCATCCCTCCGCTGATGGTTGAATTCCAACAACCTATTCAAAGGGGTGGCCTGGGATCAGACACCCCTAGTCTCTTTAACTACGGATGCCAGCCAATGGGTGGGGGGCTATGGTGGCCCACACCCCTCTCCAAGGGGTCTGGAGTCGCCCCATCAGTTCCCGGTCCTCCAATTACCGGGAACTGAGCGCAGTCTCAGAGGTCCTTCTGTCGACTCACGTTCAAGTCACTTGATCTCACGTTCTTTTTGTATTCAGACAATGTCACCACTGTGGCGCCCGTCTGTCACCAGGGCAGTATGATGTCCAGCTCCCTGAAGTCAGTGTCCTCTCAGATCTTCCTCTGGGTGAACAATTCCTGCTGTTCCTTTCTGCAGTCCACCTGAAAAGGTCCCTAACCCTTCAGGCAGATTTTCTCAGTCGCCGGGATGTCCACCCGGGAGATTGGAGCCTGGACCAAGCGGTGTTCTGCTACCTGGTCGCAAGATGGGGTACTCCGGAGATCAACCTGTTTGCCTCCAGTGCAAATCGAAAGGTCGTAACATATTTCTCCCTGACAAGGATGTGGGGGGGACACCTTCTCCCAGATCTGGGAGTTTCGTCTAGCTTATGCCTTCCTGCCTATCCCCCTTCTCGCAAGAACACTGAGGAAAATCAGAGAAGAAGGAGTCCCCACTATCCTGGTAACCCCTCTATGGCTGAGGAGGAGTTGGTACAACCTGATAGGGGCACTCAAAGTCGATGGACCAGTCATTTTGAGTCCGGACCCCAGCTTGCTGTCTCAGGGTCATCTGTTCCATCCGGATCCGCAGAAGGTCAAATTAGCTGCATGGTTTCTGAGGCCCAGGTGCTGAGGGCTCTGGGCCTGTCTAAAAACGTGTTGGCCACCTTGCAAGAAATCAGCAAATTTGTAATAAGAGATGGAAGAGATTTTCTTCCTGTTGAGGTTCCATTCCACCTGACCCACTCGAACCCAATATATCGCAAATTTTGGATTTTCTCCAGAATGATTTTGACCTGGGTCTTAAACCCAGGACATTGAAAGTGCAGGTTTCAGCTCTTAGTTCCGTGTTTGCCACAGATTTGGCAAAACCATCGCTGGATTCAGCGATTCATGGTGTCTGCTAGCTAGTCGTCTTTGTCCATGGACTAGGGTCCTTACACCATCCTGGGACCTCAATGTTGTCTTGGCTGGGCTTTCTTGCGATCCCTATGAACCACTGTCATCCTGTGGTATCCGGTTGTTGTCTCGCAAGACTGCATTTCTGGTGGCGATTGCTTCTGCCCTGACGAGTAGGGGAGCTTCAGGCTTTATCAATCCGAGATCTGTACCTACCAGTCCGGGATGACAGCATTGTCCTTCACCAGTACCCTTAGTTTTTTACCTAGGTAGTCTCGGCCTTCCATTGCTCCCAGTCGATAGTTCTTCCTTCCTTTTGTCAGACACCGCGGACTCCAAAGGAGGAGGAATTCCATTCAATGGATGTCTGTAGTCTAGTGCTCCATTTTCTTGAAGTGAAGGTGCCCTGGCGTGTGGATCACAAGCTCTTTGTTCAGCCGTTTGGTCAACATAAGGGCAAGAAAGTGGCTAAAAGTACTATCACCAACTGGATTAAGAAAACCATTACGGAATCCTATCTTTCCCAGCAGTTACTGTCCATTTCACCAGATCTACCTCTCTCCTGGGAGGAACGGGCAGGTGCTTCTCCGAAGCAGATTTGCTGGACTGCTACCTGGTCCTCATTGCATGCTTCACAAAGCATTACCGTCTGGATCTGGCTTCCAATAGAGATTTGGCTTTTGGCAGGAAGGTCCTGCAGGCCGTAGTCCCACCCTAGGTATTAATTCGTTGGTATTCCTCCTATGTTGTCGTGGAAGGTGACTAGAGAAAATAGAATTATTCTTACCGTTAATTCGATTTCTAGGAACCTTCCACGACAGCACTTAATTCCCTCCCTATATTCCTCGATTATTCCTGTAATGTGTTACTGTAATTGTTACTCCCATGCTATGGTTCTTTGTAAGACACTGGCTAGTGGGAGGTGGGAGGGTCCTTTTAACCTCTCTTGTGCTTCCTGTCCCAATTAGGATGTGGAGGGGCAACCTCCTATGCTGTCGTGGAAGGTTCCTAGAAACCAAATTAACGATAAGGGTACCTTCACACGCGGCAATGTTGCTAGGCAATTTCACTGGCAATTTGCTGGTTGCAGTGAAATCATGGACACATTGTTCTATTTTGTTGCTGTGTACAAATGGAACAATGTGTCCATGATTTCACTGCAACCAGCAAATTGCCAATGAAATTGCCTAACAATATTGCCGCGTGTCAAGGTACCTTAAGAATAATTCTATTTTCAGCTTCGGTGGAGGCCAGATGTGAACAGTGTACGAAGCTGAAAAGCACAGTTGTAGGCGAGAAAGACAGGTCAGTTGCTATTGAAGCCAATGGAGCTGAGCTGAAGTTCTGGGTAACAACCACTACACAGTTAACACAGCTGAACTGTTTATATCCAAAATGTAAGGGTAGGTCTGCTGGCACTGGCGGGTTGGTGCTCTGAAGTAAATATAGTATACATCTTACAAAAAAAAACTTTAGCACCAAATGTAGTTTTTTTTTAAATTAAAAAAGACCACTTTAATATAAATTCAATACATACAAAACCAAAAATAAATCCGACGTTTTCGGCTTATAATGAGCCTTTTTCAATGTTATTGTGGAGCCCACTGGGACGGGTTATTCGGTACCGACCGGGGTACTGCTGGGGAGATCACGGCGGTCTTGGTCCGAACCGTGTCCCGTGTTCTCACAAGTAAAAGGGGATATATACAGGGAATTGTTGTCGTGACGCCACCCACGGGTTGTGGTCAATGAGGGGACCACAGCTGCAGCGTAGCTCTGCCAGTAGGATGGAGGGTTGGATGGGCTGCAACTTGATGGACGAGCCTGCCGCGGGTCGGGCTGCTCCTGACAGGGTAAAAAGTGTAAATCACAGTTCAGAATACCTGGAATAAGACACGGGAAACTAGAGCAGGGTTCACTGGGTTTACTCTCAAGTTCTTCAGTGCAAGCAGTTTACAACACAATTCATAGTACAGTTCAATTCACAGCTCCAATTACTCCGAACACTTGAACCCTCTGCAGCCAGGCTGTCGCTTGAGACCCCTCACTCTTACTATATGTCCTTTCAGGCTTGTTCTCTTCTCTCCTTCCTGCGGATTGTATGGCGGCAGCTCGGTCCCTTGTGTGTAGCTTCCCCTGTGTGTATGGGCGGTAAGCCGGGTCTTCCTGGTTGCTGCTGAGCCTCCAGCCCTGTAGTGGGAACACGGATCTGGAATCTGTGTTCCCCGCCGGTTTGTCTGAGGAGCTGGTGTATAACTTCAGTCCCCCTCAGAGCCGACACTCTGGTGTTAGTGCAGCTATGGGTGTCCCTGTCTTTCAAGGGATCACCAGCTCTTTCCCACCTGTGTGACTTCCAGATGCAATTAGGGAATCTATCCTGCCGGTAGTTGGTCGGTGCTGCCGTGTTCCTCGGACCCGGTGATACCGGTCCGGTTTCTGTCCTCACACTCCCTTGGGATGCCGGCTAAGGACAAGCTTTCTCTCCATGGAACGGTGTCTCTGTGGATTCTGCATCTCCAGGGAGCCCGATCCCACCGGATGTGTCACTGTCTGTCTGATCTTTACCTCTCGGCTCACTCTGGCCCACTAACTCCTTCCTCCTCTTTTCCTCTATTTGTACTGTCACCTGACCTACATTCCCACCCACTTTCCTCTAAACTCCACCACCCCTTTCCTGCCTAGAGTCCCGGGCTCCGGGTTGGGTGCTGTGCTCCTGTGGGTGTGTGTGCTGTGAGGGTGTTAGTTGCACAAACTGTCTACCTTCTGCCTGGCTGCACTTCCCTATGTAGCCACCCTGGTCGCATGGGCGCCACATTATTTTATCTAGGTATTCAGAGAAAACATAAAGTAAATAATTGCTCAAGGAATTCAGTGTAGGA
Source organism: Allobates femoralis (assembly GCA_033576535.1). NCBI lineage: Eukaryota > Metazoa > Chordata > Amphibia > Anura > Aromobatidae > Allobates > Allobates femoralis. The sequence continues at coordinate 215,242,323 of JARQOC010000001.1, forward strand.
ATAGGGAAGATTAGGATTGGAAAGCTCACCCCTCCTCTGATTTTGATCCAAGTCAGGTGCTCAGCAGCGTCTGGCAACCGCTTGAATCCAAGGATTACTTGCAAGAAGAAGCCAGCACCTGAACCAATACCAACAAATTTAATTTTATTTCTTCAAGGAATTACATGAATAAAAGCATCTCCGTGGGCACTCAGCCCCGTCAGACGTGTTTCGGTAAAAATCTTCATCAATGACAGACAAATACAAATAACACCACTAGACTATGTGTATGGCCTCCATGATCCTCAAGAAAATGCTTCCAGAGGCCGGAGATGGATCGTTTGCTTGACAAAGAAGGATCTGCACCCGTGATGTGTTCCGAGATCTGTTTTCTCAGTGGCCTGCTGGTACAGCCAATATAATCTAGATTACACTCAGTACACGTTACCATATATACGACGTGAGTAGTGGCACAACTAATGTAACTTTTGACCCGGTATATCTTACCAGTCTTTCGGTCACTGAAAGAATCGATCTTCAGTAGGGAATCTACACAAATTACATTATTCGTTGCCCACACTTGAAATTGCCAGTATACTGTAGCCAGGTGGGTTTTGGTTTGCACTTGTCAGAATGGAATATGCTAGGGGAGATAAAGCTGGCTATATCTCTACCTTTTCTGAGCACTCATTTACAACCCCCCTCCAGAATTCTACACAAGGAAGAATCTTGATAAAGCATAGGTACATATGTATGCAATATAGAAACAATACCCCTATAATCTAGACTATATGGGGTTGAAAAGGTGAATAAATGCTTTCCCCTTTCGGTTCTACTTTTCCTTTTGGAATGTGACTGAGTTTTGGATCTCGGGACATCACAGGTTAAAAGATCGTCTCGGGGTTTGCCAGCAAAGATATTTTTTGCCCAGTCCAGCGCTTGTACCCTCTGGTATGAAGCCTGTTCTCTATATCACGGCAATGAGTCTGGAAGTCATCTACTTGTGAGCACATCCTCTTAGCTCTTGTGAACTCATCTACAGGTAGGCTCTTGATTGTATGCAGTGAATGTCAACTATCTGCAAGTAGGAGCGAATTACTGGAGATGGGATTTCTAAACAAACTAGATGAAATTACTCCGGTTGTGGCATTTCCCGTTAAAACCGCATCTAGATAATGTGCTTGTTCGCTGTGATCCTGAGAGGTAAACCTTATGTTTATACTGTTATGGTTGCAGTATTCAAAAATGAAGCAAAATTGATATCGGGAGATCCACCAAACGATCCACCCCATATTAGGATCAGATTGTCGATATATCTCCCATACCATCAAAGATTGTGAACATATGGATTGGCGGCAGCAAACAAGTATTCATTCTCCCATACAGACAGGTAAAGGTTGGCCAATGAGGGGGAAAATTTTGCCCCCATCAGACAACCACATGTCTGAAGGAAGAATGAGCCATCAAATTTGAAAAAAATATTTTTCAGGAGAAAATGCACACTCATCAGAATGAATTTAATCTCATCTTGAGAATACTGAGACTTCTTCAGAATGATATTCAAAGCCTCCATTGCCGGAATCAAGGAAAATGCAAGAATATAGAGACACTACATCCATGGTAATCCATCTGTCGTCCCTGTTCCACCTTTTGTCTTTTAAGACATATAAGAGATGCTTAGTATCTCTAATATAATCAGGCATCCCCAAAACCAAGGGCTGCATCTTCCCATCGACCCACTATAGGTCTGAGGGGTGGAGGGAAATAGCCCTTGTGGGTCTTGAGGAGAGCATGAAAAATAAGGCACGCAGGATGGGACACCAAAATGTATTTGTATTGCTTCTCATTGATGACACCTAAAGCAAGCCCTTCATCCAACAATATATTAAGATCCCGCTGTGTTTTATTTGTGGGATCAGATGTTAATATCTCGTATGTGCTCTTATAACCAAGAATATGCATAATTTCTCTATGAAAAAGAGAGGCATCCAGAATCACTATGGAGCCTCCCTTATTAGAGTCTCTCACAACTATATTTGGATTGGCTTGCAATTCTTTGAGAGCCAGTCTTTGAGATGGGGGCAAATTGACAGTGCGAACGGTGATGCGTAACCTCCCTGGCGGTCTGTTTAGGTCTTGAATTTTTGCTAAAAGCGGGCTTACCCGCGTTCGCGGCAGATGCGGTAAAAAAACCGCATCTGCCGCACTTGGCGCACTTGCGCCGCACTTGCGGCGCGGTTGCGGTAATCTGCATAGTAAAGGGAACCAACCACCTCGGATGACCCTCATACACTGATAATATGTGCCCCTGCAGCCTAGTAAACCATTAGCAGCACTGTTTTTGTGTGATCTTATAAACTTACATGCCTGCGTACTTGAGGGCGTCTCCCTGTGTGTGCTGGCACTTGTGGGCTGTGCTCATCATGTCTGCTCTCCCCTCCCTTATGCACGCCCCCTCTCAGCCTGCTATAGTGATGTGAGGCTGATTGCGTCATAAAGGGGCGGGGCTACCGGGATGCACGATTTAGCCCCGCCCCTTTATGACGCAATCAGCCTCACATCACTATAGCAGGCTGAGAGGGGGCGTGCATAAGGGAGGGGAGAGCAGACATGACGAGCACAGCTCACAAGTGCCAGCACACACAGGGAGACGCCCTCAAGTACGCAGGCATGTAAGTTTATAAGATCACACAAAAACAGTGCTGCTAATGGTTTACTAGGCTGCAGGGGCACATATTATCAGTGTATGAGGGTCATCCGAGGTGGTTGGTTCCCTTTACTATGCAGATTACCGCAACCGCGCCGAAAGTGCGGCGCAAGTGCGGCGCAAGTGCGGCAGATGCGGTTTTTTTACCGCATCTGCCGCGAACGCGGGTAAGCCCGAGCCTGACTTGGGGTTAACGCTTCTGGTAGTGAATGTTAACCCCGAGTCAGGCTCGGGAATAACGCTAGGAAGGTTAACAACAGATTTTTCACTTCCTCCTCCACAATAAGCTAAAAAGAATCCATCACTGCGTCTCTGGACTTTAACGGGTAAAAGAGGGGATTGGGAACAGCACTGCTATCACTGACAGCACACATCTCATGAGTGGAACTTTTAACATCTATTTCTAGACAAGACAGAAACGGCGAGCTGATCAGGAAAAGGCAAAGATAAATTATCAGCTTTAAACAGATTCAAGTGACCATCCGGATTAGCGGTAACAGGACAAGATGCACATGGGATCTGTCACATCGCCATTGGACTCGGTAGCTGGTGTTCCTGCCTCAGCAGCTGGGAGGAGCCGGATTCCTTCGGCTGGTGGCGCCGGTGATAGGAGGGCCTTGTCCTCATATGGAACTGCTTCCCCTCTGGGTGGTGTTGGTCGCAGAGGGAGCGGGCCCTGCAGAGGTGTCCGTTAGGCGCAGCCTGCGTTCTTCTGTCAGAGGTGGGGTGGGTGGAGCCAGTCGTGCATCTCCATCTGGCCTGGTTCTAGGGGCGGTCCGGATGAGGTCATCAGGCTGTGAGCTCCAGCCTATGGGAGGTAACCGCGCCCTTCAAATACATTGGAGAATGTCTTGCAGGCCGCCAGATATAGTTATGGTTCCCTAAGTGATATAGTGTGTGTAGTTGTGTGTTTGACCCTTGCCTGGATTTCTGACTCTGCCTCTGCCTATCGATTTTGTACCTCAGCTGCCCTCTTGGTTTTGCCCTTGACCCTTGCCTGGATTTTTGACTCTGCTACTGCCTGATGATTTTGTACCTTCGCTGCCCTCTCGGTTTTGACTCGGACTTCTGACTTTGTTTTTCGGGTCTTGATTTTTTCCCTGGCGACCTTCCCTGCTCTGTTGCTATAGGCAGCTACCTCCTGGGCTTCGCTGTAATTCCAGATCCCTGTATAGGGGTTAAGGGTCTCGGGGTTTCTCGGGGTGCTGCCTACCAGCAGCTCAGCCTCACAGCGGATGGTCGTCACAGGATCCCGGTATAAGTGTTCTGAGGATCTGCTTCAGACTGATCAAGGAAATGTCTCTTGATAGTTACATTTCTAACAAACTTATTGACATCCTTGATCGTCTGAAACAGATCTGCTCTACTTGTAGGTATAAAATTAAGACCCTTCTAAAAGTCACACTGTTCAGATGAAATAATGCAAGCAGGAAGATTTAACACATTAAATTCAAATGAAAAAGCAGAAGTCAAATTTTCAGTATTCTCAACAACATTATTCAATGATGGTAAAACTTCCTTCGAGCTATGGAGCCTTTGGCACCTAGAGTGAGAGCTGACCCGCTGATCAGCGGACCTCGTGTTGGGGAGGTGGAGCATAGGATCGGGCTCTACGCCAATGATGTTACCTTTATATGTACGGACGTCATGGTCACGATCCCTTGAATCATGGAGCTGTTACTAGAGTTTTCTGAAGCCTCCTATTACAGGCTAAACTCCTCCAAATCCCTACTGTACCCAATTAACATCCCTCTTGACCAGGCTCGCCAGCTCCGAACTCAGTTTCCATTTGTTTGGTCGCCTTCGGGCATCCCCTACCTGGGTATCCAAATCCTCCACACTAGCAAGATAGTTCAGCGCAATTTTGATACTCTTCTCCACAATCTCAAAAATGGCCTGGCCTCACACGCGGGTCTTTTCCTGACATGGGTCGTCAGAATACAGATTATCAAGATGGTCTACCTCCCTAAAATACTGTATGTGTTATCCTGCCTCCCGTTGACCTTCATTAAGCGAATGATCGCCTCTCTGCAGTCGGTCCTTGGTAGGTTCATCTGGAATGACAAGCTCCATCGAGTGAGCGCCAAGGTCCTCACCCTTCCAGTTGGTCTGGGGGGTATGGGAGCCCCGAACATTTCTTCTTATTACTCAGCAATACACCTTTCCTCAGCACGATTCTGGTGGGCTAACGATCTTCATCCTTTGTGGATGCAGATTGAGGGATCACTGGCACCCCATGGCTCTACCAGACTCTTGTTGGAGATGACTCTGCTAAAACCCTACCATAATCAGGCTTTCTTAAAGTTAATGACGACACTGCTGAGAGTGTGGAGCCATAATGGCCGAAGCCTCCTCCCCTTTCTTTACAGATACATCTCAATCCTCGCTACGGAACTGTCTGTGCAGTCACTCTCTCTCCTTTGGAGAGCTAGGGGAGTTCTGCTCCTTCATCAGGTTCTGGATGGCGCCACTCATAAGACCTTTACCGATCTGATAAGCCAATATGATCTACCCCGTTCTTCTTTTTTCAGTTACCTGCAATTGCGCCATTTTCTAAACACTATAACCCTACCCACAGTCGATCTGTTGATGATAGATGTCTCAGTTCAGGGTTTTTTTAAGGCCTCTACTTCCCCTGGTCATGGTGTTTCGGTTCTTTATGGCGCTCTGGCCAGGTGGAATAGCTCTAGCAAACTCACTTACATGGAGAGATGGGAGGGTCTCCTCCAATTTGATGCAACTTTGGAACAATGGCACATGGCGGCAGTCTGCAGCTCAGCCTTTTCGCGCTGCATCAACCATCTTGAGCAGATCAAGAAGCTACACATGGAGTGGTATCTTACCCCGGTGAATTTGGCCCGCTTTGCAGGGCACGGCTCTTCCTCTGCTCAGGATTGTTGGAGGTCATGTGGATGAGTGGGCTAATCGCTACACATGTGGTGGTCCTGCCCGGTCATGCAGGCCTTTTGGAAACAGGTGGAGGCTCTCTCAATTTCCCTCTCAGGTATTACTACACAGCTCTCTCCGACTCTAGCCCTGTTGCCTGGGAGATGTACTAACCCCAGTCCTCCGTATTATAGAGAACATTCTACTGGCGGTAAGACTTTGTGTGGCCAGATGCTGGAGAACCCCCCGATCTCCTTCCTTGAAAGATTTGTTGGACACTTTGAATAATCACTTCCAGCATGAACTGGTTCTCTCCCATTACCTCACTCGACGTACTAAATTTCTCTCCTGGTGGGACCCATGGATCTCCTCCACCCACAACACTGTAAATTGCTAGCTCTGACACCCTATCCTACGCTGTTTGATTACTTGGTTTATTTGCTCGGTCTGAACGGTTCTCTGGACTTCCCCCCCTCCTCTTTTCCTCACCCCCTTGCTCCCTTTTCTTCCCTTCCCCCCCCACCTCTATTTAGGAATAGGAAACTTTGTGTTGCCAATGGAGGGCATCCAGTGGAGAGTTCTCCTGCGGGTGTGTATGTGTATGTTTACGTATTTGTTTAACTTTTTCTGTGTTGGTGTAACTTTTAAATTCCTCAATAAAAATCTATTGATACAAACAAAGAAAAACTTCCTTCGTTTTGCTCTCTTGCAGTATCGTTGTTCTCTTTCTCTTTCCCCTTCCCCTCTTTCCCCGTTTTTTGGGGGAAAGATTGAAACATTATGCCCCCTATTCATGAGGGATACAGCGACTTATCAAGTGTAGAATTCCCCCCAGGGACCTAGTACGAGTGTCAATCAGAGACGTGGAAAAACTTACTCTTCACTGGCATTCTGGTGTATTTTTGAGGATCGGTTTCGGTTTCTGATGTTTATTCCGTTTCCAATTGTAAACTTCATTAGTCTCATAGTCCTTGCAATCCCTCTTTTTTTTTTTGCAGTTATAATGTCCTCCAATTCACTCACTTTCCTCACTTTCACTCACTTTATAGTCTACATCAGGGGTATCAAACACGCGGGCCGCATGCAGCCCCTGGGGCTTCCCTGTGCGGCCCACGGCACCGTTGACCACGTAACCTTGCTGGTGTGATGACTACCTTCTGTGAGGCCAAGCTGCTGGCAAGGCAGCACCCCGAAAAACCCTGAGACCCTTTACCCCTATACAGGGATCTGGAATTACAGCGGAGCCCAGGAGGTAGTTACATAAGATGAGCAGCGGACCGGAGCTGGATGGTCGCCAGGAAGGGAATAAAATCAGGATCCGAAAACGTAGTCAGGAGTCAGAGTCAAACCGGGAGGGCAGCTACGGTACAAAATCGTCAGGCCGCAGCAAGGTCAAAAATCCAGGCAAAGGTCAGAGTCAAAACCGGGAGAGCAGCAAAGGTACCAAATCATTAGGCTGAAGCAGGGTCAAAAATCTAGGCAAAGGTCAGAGTCAAAATCAAACACACACTACACTGTGTTCCAAATTATTATGCAAATTGGTTTTAAGTGTCATAGGGTTATTTATTTATTTTTTCAATGAAACCCATTGATGGTATTGTGTCTCAGGGTTCTTTGGATCATTGAAATCAATCTCAGATATCTGTGATAATTAGTTTGGCAGGTGAGCCCAATAAAAGGAAAACTGGGTTTCCACAATATTACGCAGGCCACAGTTTTCAAGTAACATGGGAAAGAAAAAGGATGTCTTAACTGCCGAAAAGCAACTAATAGTGCAATGCCTTGGACAAGGGATGAAAACATTTGATATTGCACGAAATCTTAAGCGTGATCATCGTTTTGTGAAGAGATTTGTGGCTGATTCTGAGCACAGATGTGTTCGTGCAGGTAAAGGCAGAATGAGGAAGGTTTCTGCCAGGCAAGTTCATCAGATTAAGAGAGCAGCTGCTAAAAAGGCCTTACAAACCAACAAACAGATATTTGAAGCTGCTGGTGCCTCTGGAGTCCCTCAAACCTCAAGGTGTAAGATCCTTCAAAGACTTGCTGTGGTGCATAAACCTACTATTCGGCTACCCCCAAACAATACAAGCAGAAACAGTTGTAGTGAGTCCAGATATACATGAAGACTAATTTTCAAACAGTCTTGTTTACTGATGAGTGCCGAGCAACCCTGGATGTTCCAGATGAATAGAGTAGTAGATGGTTGGTGGATGCCACCATGTCCCAACAAGGCTGTGACGTCAGCAAGGAGGTGGAGGAGTCATGTTTTGGGCTGGAATCATTGGGAAATAGCTGGTAGGCCCCTTTAAGGTTCCTGAAGGTGTGAAAATGACCTCTGCAACGTATATAGAGTTTCCAACTGAGAACTTTCTTCCATGGTACAAAAAGCAAAAACGTGCCTTTAGGAGCAAAATCATCCTCATGCATGTCAATGCATCATCTCATGCTACAAAGAATACCTCTGTGTCATTGGCTGCTATAGGCATAAAAGGAGATAAACTTATGGTGTGGCCACCATCTTCCCCTGACCTCAACCCTATAGAGAACCTTAGGAGTATAATCAAGCAAAAGATCTAGGAGGGTGGGAGGCAGTTCACATCAAAACAGCAGCTCTGGGAGGCTATTCTGACATCATCCAAAGAAATACAAGCAGAAACTCTCCAGAAACTCACAATATCAATGGATGCTACAATTGTGAAGGTGATATCAAAGTAGGGTTCCTATGTTAACATGTAACTTGGCCTGTTAGGATGTTTTGGAGTTAAATAGCTTTTTATTTCAGTGAATGTGACCTGTTAATGCTGCAAATTCAACAAATGAGCATTTTCAGTTCTTTCAAACATATCAAATGATTACAAACTCTACTGTGCGTAATAATTTGGAACAGTGCTTTTAGAGTTTTTTTAATTTTGAAAATTATACGGTTATCATAGGGAGATTTCTTCAATAAAATTTGATGTATACTCTAACAGGTGATGACTTTTATTACACTGACTGTCATTTGCACCAACCATTTAGAAAAATCAGAGAAAAAGAACATTTGCATAATAATTTGGAACACAGTGTAGATCACTGGGGAACCAAGACTATATCTGGCAGCCTGCAAGACAGGCTCCAAGGTATTTGAAGGGCACGGTTACCTCCCATAGGCTGGAGCTCACAGCCTGATGATATCATCCGGACCGCCCCTAGAACCAGGCCAGATGGTGATGCATGACTGGCATCAACCACCCCACTTCTGTCAGAAGAACGAAGGCTGCGTCTATCAGACGCCTCTGCAGGACCCTCTCTTCTGCAACCAACATCACCCACAGAAGATACACGGTGGCGCCCCTTGACAGAGGCAGACGTCAAAGCAGCAGGTCCATATGAGGACATGGCCCTCCTATCACCGGCACCATCAGCTGAAGGAATCCGGTGCCTCCCAGCGGCCGAGGCAGGAACACCAGCCACTGAGTTCAACGGCGATGTGACAGTACGCCCCCTCTAAGAGGGGCCACCAGACCCACAAAACCCGGTTTATTGGGATGAAGAAAATGAAACTTCCTGATCAAACCTTTGGCATGGATGTTACTGGCAGGCACCCAGGACCTTTCCTCCGGTCCGTAGCCTTTGCAATGTACCATATACTGCATGGATCCTCTCACTAAGCGGGTAATCAAGGATCTGTTGGATTTCGTATTCTACAGCACCCCCAACCAAGACCGGAGGAGGAGGGGACTGGACAGGACAAACCGGAGATTGGTACAATTTGAGAAGGGATTTATGGAATACATAGGGCAGTTTGAATGATTGAGGGAGCTTCAGACGAAAGGTTACCGGGTTAATCACCTCAATAATTTCACACGGACCAATAAACCTGGGACCCAGTTTGGTAGACGGCACTTTCAGCTTAATATTTTTTGTAGAAAGCCAAACTTTGTCCCCAACTCCCAGGTCCGGGCTCTTGGGGCGCCGTTTATTAGTGGAAGATGCCTGCCTAGTCTGAGCCCCCTTGAAGTTTTTGTTCACTTCAGACCAGATAGTCTTTAACTGATCTACAGATCTTTCTACCCCAGGGACATCGAAAGCCTAGAAGAAAATGAACCAAAGCACGGGTGTAGCCCATGATTACAGTAGAAAGGGATAATCTTGATGGACTCATGGTACTGGTTATTCATGGCAAATTCTGCTAGCGGTAGGTGTTCCACCAATTGGATTGATACTCAGAGACATAACAATGTAGATACTGCTCGAGAGCTTGATTAGTACGCTCGGTTAGACCATTGGTTTCAGGGTGATAGGCAGAAGAAAAGGAATAGTCAATTCCAATCCGTTTACAGAATGCCCCCAAAATTTTGAAACAAACTGGGCAGTGGCGTAACTTCAGGCCCAGGGACCCCGATGCAAAAGCTCCAATGGGGCCCCCAATTATTGCAAATCTTTAATAGTATTAGTCTTTTTCTATAGGCCAAAGGGTCTTTTGGGGCCCCCCTAGGCTGCAGGGCCCGGGTGCGATCGCAACCCCTGCACCTATTGTAGTTACGCCCCTGGAACTGGGTATCCCTGTCAGAAACGATATTCATAGGAACACCATGCAATCGCACAACATGATTAATAAATTATTTGCTCAGGGTCTTGGAATTAGGTAATCCGGACAGCGGAACAAAATGACACTACTTGCTGAATCTATTTACCACTACCCAGATACAAGTCTTCCCTTCTGAGAGTGGTAGGTCAGTAATAAAGTCTTTGGAGATATGAGTCCAAGGACCCCCAGGGGTAGGCAAGAACTGGAGCAACCCGCAGGGTGATTGCGGGGAGACTTAGCGTGAGCACAGGTTTCACAAGCCAGTACATATTCCTTTACAGTCCTTTACTATAGTTGGTCACCACAAATTACTGGTTACAAGTCTGATGGTGTTATTGATACCAGGATGCACTGCAAGGATGGAATCATGTGATTCCTTAAGGACTTGAAAGCGGAATTTTGCAGGGACAAATAGTTTTTCGGAAGGAGTAGTGTCAGGGGTCTGTTCTGGAGATCCACAAAACTCTTCCAGAAGATCCAAAGACACAGCCGAAATGACAATCCCCTTGGCTAAAATGGGAGTCGGTTCCACGTCCTTGACCTGTAAGGGGCAGAAACTTCGAGACAGCGCATCAGCCCTTACATTTTTAGTACCAGGTTGGAAAGTGATAATGAAATCAAACCTGGAAAAGAACAAAGCCCACCTAACCTGTCTAGGATTCAGTCTTTTCGCTGACTCCAAGTAGGTCAGGTTTTTGTGGTCAGTAATTACAGTAATCTTATGTTTGGCACCTTCGAGGAAGTGGTGCCATTCGTCAAAGGCCCATTTGATTGCCAATAATTCCCAATTACCTATATCATAATTCCTCTCGGTAATGAAAATTTTCAGGAAAAGAAGGCACACGAACGAAGTTGAGTGAGGGATGCAGTGCCTTGTGATAGCACTGCTCCCACTACAACTTCAGAGGCATCTACCTCTACAATAAAGGGGCGGTTCAAATCAGACTGAGTCAGAGGAAAAACATTCTTTTAATGTAGAAAACGCATGAAGTGCTTCAGGCTTCCAATTAACCACATCCGCCTCTTTCCGAGTCAAATCAGTGAGTGGTTTGGCTATCTCACATAACACCTTTAATAAATATACAATAGTTAGTGAAACCCAAAAATCGCTGCAGTGCCTTTAGAGATTTGGGTTGTATCCATTCCTTAATGGGTTGAATTTTAGAAGGATCCATGCGAAAACCTTTAGCCGACAAAATATACCCCAGAACATTTATCTCCTCAGTCATAAAGACACATTTCTCTAATATGGCGAATAAAGAATGCTCTCCGAGTCTCTGCAGTACAGTACAGACATGTCGAATGTGCGACCACAGATCAGGGGAAAAAAACAGAGTGTCGTCCAAATAAACGACCATATATACACCACTGATATCTCTGAAAATATCGTTGACAAAATTCTGAAAAACTGCCGTGCGTTACTTAACCAGAATGGCATTACTAAATGCTCAAAATGGCACAGTAGTAAGATAGATGAGGAATTCAGCACCAGACGATATCTTCAATTTTCTTTTTTATTTCTGCAAGAAGAATAAAATCACATAGCTGTCTCCAAGCCCGGCGTCAGCACGCGGCGCACCTGGGCAAGTGCCGGGGCCTGACTGCTTGGAGGGGGCCCACCGGGCCCCTGAGGGCTAGGGTCACACTTGCATTGTGACCCTAGCCTGACGCAAGTATTGTCTGCTGCAGCGCAGAGCGTTTAATGCTATGCGCTGCCGGCAACGGAGCCCATAGAAACCCGATGTTTACATTGACAACCAGTGGTTGCCAAGGTGGATACCGACTGCCACTTGCCGCAAGCCCGCATATACATTGTATGGGGCTTGCCGCAAGTAAACCGCAAGTGCAGCAGTTATGCGGTAATCACGGCAGTTGCGGTTTTTTCACCGCAACTGCCGCGATCAGCGCAAAACCGCTGATGTGAAAGCAGCCTAAGGGCCCTTTCACATCAGCGTTTTTTTCAAATCGCGGCAGATGCTGTGAAAAAAACGCATCTGCCGCGATTACCGCATACCGGCTGCACTTGCGGCACGGTGCGGCGCGGTTGCGGCGCGGTTGCGGTAAACGCCATACAAGGTAAAGGCGGACTTGCGGCAGGTGCGGCAAGTGCGGTTTTGGCACTTGCGGCAGGTGCGGCCGCGAAAAAAACCGCGGCTGACAGCATTTTTTTTCGCGGCCGCACCTGCCGCAAGTGCCGAAACCGCACTTGCCGCACCCTTACCGCAAGCCCCATAGACATTGCATGGGGCTTGCCGCAAGTGTCGCGGTTATGCGTTAAACGCGGCAGATGCGGTTTTTTTCACCGCATCTGCCGTGAATTTCAAAAAACGCTGATGTGAAAGGGCCCTAAGACGATGTTTTATGATCGCTGCTTCTGCGGTGAATGAAGAATCTTGCGAACAGGCACGTTTTGCCCTAATTAATTCACCAAAAGGAAGATTTTGCACAACATGGTGCGGATGGCAGCTGTTGGCATGTAAGATAGAATTGCCACTAGTGGGCTTTCAATACAGTTTTGAATGAATATGCCCTGATACCGGATCTCCTATTAATTTGATGTCAAGATAGGGGGCGATGTTATCATACTCCATATTGGTGAATTTTATGTTGTAGGGGTTATTATTAATGTACCTGACAAAATCTTGTACAGTATGTCCAGTAAGGAGCGCATCGATGAGATCAGACCAGATGATGACAACATGGTCGATATAACGCCCCCACCAGACAACCTGATCAAGAAAAGGGTTGTTTTCACAATGTATATAATTCTGCTCCCATACCATCATGTAAATGTTGGCAAGCGATGGGGAAAAATTAGCCCCCATTGGACAGCCACACAACTGTTCATAATATTCGGTGTCAAACTTGAAAAAATTATTTTTCAGAAGATATTTGGTGCAGGAAATTATGTACTGTTGTAGGTCAGGTGAATATATATTAGACCTAGCCAAAACTTCGGTTAGAGCTGTTAAAGCCATATTGTGGAGAATGCTGGAGTATAATGAAATCACATCACATGTGACCTATTTATAACCTGGTAACCACTTCATACTTGACAAACTACTGAGAGGATGTTTGGAATCTTTGATGCTGCCAATGGAATTTGACAATAAAGGTTGTAACTTATCATCTAACCATTCTGATAACCTCTTATTGATACCACCCATCCCCGCCACTATAGGACATAAAGGTGTCGGAAAGCACTGTTTATGAACCTTAGGAAGTGCATGAAAAATGGGGCAGATAGGTTTCTCAACATACAGGAATTCCATAAGTTTATCGGTAATGACTCCCAACTCAATCCCTTATTTCAGAAGATTTTTCAATTCTCCCTGGACACGGGGGGTGGGATCAGCCCTTGCCAAATGGTAAGTTGTTGTGTCAGACAGCATATTGATAACCTCACTATCATACAAACCGCTGTCTAAAACAACAACTGACCCCCCTTTATCAGCGGGACGAACCACAATATTGGAATTATTTTTCAAATGTGAAATAGCAACCATTTCAGACCTATTAAGATTCCCCACAACATTTGTTTGTGAATCCAACAAAACTTTCATTTCTCTCTCTAATGTATGCTGAAACTGATCCATAACAGGGACCCTAGATGATAGTGGGTAATAATATGGATTGGGGATCCTACCCTCAGTGCTGCCAGAACAGGAGAAACAGACAAACCCCCCAAATGATTTAATATAGATGTAGCAACCTGATCTTGTAAATTCATAGATAAAGGGATATGACTATCACCCCGTGAAGCGACACCCGGGACAGGATCAGCAGCATGGATATCATTTTCATTTAAAAAAATGTTTTTTCACAGTTAATACTCGATGAATTTATTGATATCTCTCAAAGTATCAATCAGTTTACCTCTGCACGAAGGCACAATACTCAAACCCTTACTAAGAAAGTCTGTTTCAGTCTCTGAAATAATGCTAGCTGATGTTTGTTCCTGAGACTTGAACACGGCTTTTTTGGAGTGTTTCGCTTCCAGACATACACGGAATTTTCATCATAATCCCTGCAGTCCCTCTGGAATTTTTTCTTTTTCACATCCGTGATGGCGGCTTCAACATCTGTAATTTTCTGATGTAGCTGCTGGCTCAAACCTTCATACTCTGGGTATTTGTTGAATTGTAATAGTGAAGTCTCGAACTTCCGGCGCCTCCATGGAAAGCCGCAGGTGAAAAAGCTCCGGAGCCCGCCGTAAACACCGCAGCTGATCCCCTGACCTAGGCATCTCCCAACGCAGCCAAAATGAGCGGTGTGAGAGGGTCCACAATGCACACCATGGACCGGTATATAACGAGGGGCAAGGAAGAGAGGTGAGCGGTGCTGCAGGGGGATGGCACGAGAAAGAACATGGCGGCGATGGCGGGAAGAGAGAGTGAACACGCACAGCTGCAGCCCTCTTGTGACTCTGGGAGGGAGGACAGAGATGAAGAGATGACGGGAGGGAAGCAATCTGTGGGAGATGTCAGTTTCACAGACTCAGTGTCCAAAAGGCAGAGACAGCTAGATGTGGGGGGAAATATGCCTGACGTGGAGATGCTATACCCACAGAAGGCTCCACAGCAAGCTCTGGACTATAAGTCTCTGGCTAAAGAAATTGCCCAATATCTGATTGATGATTTTAAAACAGCAGTTTCTGAGTTGGTAACTGCGTCCACTAGGGATCTGTCCACTAAACTGGGGCACCATGATCAACAACTGCGGGAGGCAGAGGCCAGAATATCAACAGCTGAGGACAGAGTGATTGAATTAGAACACCAGGTCCAGGCTTTACAGAAACAAGCAGAGTTTTCAGTGAACAAACTAGATGATAATGAGAACAGGGCCCGCAGGAATAACCTGAAAATAGTTGGTCTCCCTGAAAGTATCTCCCCTGCTCTCCTGGAGGATGTGTTTGAAGTCGAACTGCCTAAGGCTTTGGGGCTGTCCCACAGGTGCAAAACAGAACGCACCCATAGAATAGGTCCCCCCAGAGATCCCCTACAAGCAGACAGTGGGAGCAGCTCCACACAAAGCAAAGAAGCTAATAAACCTCGCCATGCTATCGCAAAATACCTAAATCATAGGGACAAAGAAGAGATCTTATGTGCTTATAAAGCCAAGAGAAACCCACTTGTGATCATGGGACATAAAGCCCTATTATCTGTGGACTATTCCATTGAAGTGACCAGACGTAGGAGAGCATTTGGAGAGATCTGCACCACTCTCTACAAAAGAAATATTCGTTTCCAACTCAACTACCCGGCAACATTGCGTTTCAAATCACCTGAGGGGCACTTGCTCTCCTTTACGGATCCTAAGGAGGCACTTTCGGTGCTTGAAAGAGGTAACAGATCACCTCGTGGAGAAAGATCGTCACCAAATAGCCCTGAGCGGGAAGTAGCTGCATCGGATGCGGGAACCAGCTTAGACTACACCCAGACTCGAGATCGGGACAATGTGAGATCTTATAGATTACGTTCGGACGCCCTGCCGGATGAGGGGAGGATGGGACCATCAACTCCAAAACAACAACGTCAATCAGTCACTAGGTGGAATAAGAAAAAGTCGTGACATTTTACTTGGTCAAAAATTGTCTAGGAAACCTGAGAAATTTTCTTGGGTCCGATGTCTCTCACCGATTACCTTTCAATTCATCTTTACTTCACTAAGGACTTCGCTGTGAAGTAATCATAAGGATAAAGGAGAAGAGTGAATGTGGACTGACTGGGAGAATTATAGCGGGAGGGAAGGGACTTGGTGGGGTTTCTCCCCCTCCACTTTCCCCTCCCCCCCCCTTTTTTTTTTTTTATTATTTCTTCCTCCCCTGCTCCAATATTTTCTGTAGTTTTGAAGTGATTAGAAGTGGAAGACCTATTTATCTACCGACGGCCTCACGGGGGGGGATGAGTATAAATGAGCCACCTTTGCTTAGGCTCCCTTTAATTAATTCGAGCTCCCTTTTGATCTAAGAATGACTTACTTCCACTTTTGAGTACTCTAGATGTTTTGCAAATCTTATTTGTGTTTTACAGATGCTGTTTAGCTACTGATCATTATTCAGTATTCAGCGATAGAAGTTCGGGATTGTTTTGCTTGAATTTTTAAATTCAATGTACTGTTCAATGTTTATAATTGGTGTTTGTGGCGAGTTAGGAATGTTTGTGGCTAATTCCAAGTAGGAAAAAAGTGGAGTCAATAGTTGATGACATGGGAAGGGAGGGGGGAGGGGGGTACTATGGAGTATTTCTGAAAGTAAGAGGGTTATTTAAAGTTGTCTGCCTAGTTCTAGAATGTCTACAAAACTATCAAGTTATTTATGTAAAGCATTTAGGAATTCTGTTCCAGTCCCCTGGGTGGAGTTGTTAGGAGATAACCAGATGTCATTTCAATTCCTTTTTTTGCTGGGAAAATGGTTAGATGGGTGACTTGGAATGTGAAAGGGCTGCGTTCCCCAGCAAAACGTATGATGGTTCTCCATCACCTTAAAGTGACCCTAAACCCGGAAGCCAACCCCACATCCCCTTCATACCTATCCAT
The DNA here is from genome assembly GCA_033576535.1 of Allobates femoralis. Taxonomy (NCBI): domain Eukaryota; kingdom Metazoa; phylum Chordata; class Amphibia; order Anura; family Aromobatidae; genus Allobates; species Allobates femoralis. The sequence goes on from JARQOC010000001.1 coordinate 215,259,002, forward strand.
GCAGCTTGTGAAGCTGCTGCCATCCATCCCTTTATCTTGCAAAACCGCTGGGGCACTCTTCATAAATCATACTTTTCATATCTCATTTCTGGGCGTTTCAGTGTAATTTTAAAGCCGCAGCAGGCGGGCCTGTGTGCCGCTCTCCCCCTCCTTCTCCGTAATTCTGCACGCCCATGGCTGCGTGCATAAACAACAGAGAGGCGGCTCGCCTCATAGTATGGGCGGTGAAGCCGGTATGACGCGTATTACGTCATACCGGCTTCACCGCCCATACTATGAGGCGAGCTGCCTCTCTGTTGTTTAGCACGCCCATCGCTGCGTGCAGAATTACAGACAAGGAGGGGGAGAGCGGCACACAGGCCCGCCTGCTGCGGCTTTAAAATTACACTGAAACGCCCAGAAATGAGATATGAAAAGTATGATTTATGAAGAGTGCCCCAGCGGTTTTGCAAGATAAAGGGATGGATGGCAGCAGGTTCACACGCTGCATGTATAGGTATGAAGGGGATGTGGGGTTGGCTTCCGGGTTTAGGGTCACTTTAAGAGATTTCATGTGGATATTGCCATGCTCCAAGAGACCCATCTGACGTCTGAAGAATTTTTTAGACTCAAAAAACTATGGGTGGGGGAGATTTATGGGTCCAGTGCTGCCAATAGGAAAGCTGGAGTTATGATACTGATTAATAAATCTTTAGCGCATACAGTTGTCAACACGCAGTCGGACCAGGAGGGCAGATTAATTCACGTGACAATTCAAATACATGAGGATACGTTTAGCGTCTATAATCTCTATGCTCCTAATGAAGCCCAGAAGGCTTTCTTACATAAAATACAAAACTTGCTCCTGACAGACCATGAAAGTAACAGATTAGTAGGGGGAGATTTTAATTTGGTGCTCAGTGAAGAAGAAGATAGGAAACATGGTAGGCCCTTGCTGTCCAGGTCTCGTGGGGACTCAGCCCCCCATGGGGATAGTTTTTTGCTAACCTTTTCTACTGATTGTAATTTGAAAGATGTGTGGAGAACACTGCACCCCTTGGAAAGAGAATATACTCACTACTCTCATTCCCATGATTCATGGTCAAGATTAGATATGTTCTTCACCTCACCCTCGATTTTTCAGAGAGTAGTTGAGATAAAAGTTGAGGATATGGTCATCTCTGACCACTGCCCCTTGGTCATGGAGTCTAGGGATAAAATACAAAAAGGCACTCACTACTTATGGAGGTTCCCAGACACAATGACACGTGAAGATAAATTTTATCAATTGTCTAGGGGAGTGGTGGTCAGAGTTTTCTCTCCATAATGTCGCACATCGTGATGACCCCACACTCCTCTGGGAGACGGCAAAAGTAGTCCTTCGAGGCAACATCATGGCTTATACCATGAGACTCAAAAAGAGGGTTAGGGAACAGTATTTAAAAACTAGTGAGGCAGTAAGAGTAGCATACTCTTCATACAAATTAGTAATGAATGACTTGAATAGAGAAAAGTGGTTATCATCTAAAAAAGACTTTGACTTGTGGGCCAGGAAACGGGAAAAGTAGGCTAGAACTAGACTTGCATAGGTTTGGAGACAAGGCTGGGCGCTTATTGGCAAGACTGGCTAAGGGTAGACACACTGCCACTCCAATTAGACTAATAACAGACAAACATGGCAAGACCTGGTCAGATCCAAAGGACATTGTCCAAGTACTGGGGAAATACTACGCTAAATTGTATAGAGAGGACGGTGGACAGGAGCCTGGGGGGGATACATGGTTAGCTTCTCTGACATTACCTAAACTCTCCATAGATGATGAGCAATTCTTGAATGGGTCCATTTCAGAGGAGGAGGTAAAATCAGCCATTGGAATGTTGAATCCGGGTAAGGCGCCGGGCCCAGATGGCTTTAATGGCGCCTTCTTTAAATCACTTAAAGATCAAATATCTCCTGTTCTGAAGGACTTGTTTAATAATATCTTCCGTGGCAAACCAATCCCCGAAAGGATGAACATGGCGCACATTAAGCTAATCCCTAAACCCGATAAGTCACCTACAGACCCAGCAAACTACAGACCCATTTTGCTTATAAATCAAGACTTCAAACTCTTATCAAAAATTTTGGTGGACAGATTGGTGCAAATACTCCCTAAGTTGATTCCATCACACCAAGCGGGCTTTTTTAAGGGATGTTCAACCGTCACTAACATAAGGAAGGCGATGCTTATTTTGGATGTAGTGGGCAAACAGAATGGGAAGGAGGAGGGGTGTCCGGCCATGATCACCCTGGATGCTGAGAAAGCATTTGACAGTGTGAGGTGGTCATGGCTGGACCAGGTGCTAGACTCTATGGGTATTGTAGGCCCCTTCAGACAGTATCTAAGATCTCTATATGCTAACCCAAAGGCGTGCATTAGCATACCGGGTTTTCTTTCGGACACTTTTAAGCTGGAGAGAGGGACACGTCAGAGGTGCCCATTGTCCCCGCTGCTTTTTAATTTGGCTATTGAACCTTTGGCGCTCTTTCTCGAGTCTCATAACGGTTATGAAGGCCTCAAGATTGGCAGCAAAGAAATAAAGCTCTCATTATTTGCGGACGACATTATTTTGTATGTCCAAAATCCAGAGAGAGACCTCCCAAATATTTTGACGGATATAGAGAGGTTAGGTAAAACATCTGGTTTGCGACTAAATAAAAACAAATGCAAAATTCTCTTCATTAGAAAAGACAAAGATAACTTATCAGACAATGCACTGGGTGGAATCAAAAAGGCTGGGGAGAGCGTTAAATATTTGGGAATTAACCTTGCACGGACATCGGGGCAAATCTATAGGTTAAATTTCACACCAATTATTAATAAAATTGTAAAAGAACTGGACGGGTGGAGAAATCTTCCCCTGACTCTGTTGGGTCGGTGCCACCTTATCAAAATGGTGAGCTTCCCTAGATTGCTCTACCCGCTTCAGACGATACCCATGTTATTAAAACATTTGGATACTAAAAAATTAAATTCGGCCTTTTCAAGATTTCTTTGGAGGGGTAAACGAGCCAGAGTAGCCATTAATACTTTATTACTAAGCAAAGAAAAGGGAGGGCTCCAACTTCCTGATATCAGGGGATACAACCTGGCTTGTCTGATTCGCAATGTACTTGATTGGGCCAGACATAAAAGCAAATTTTCTGACATTGAACTGGAGGAGGAGTACGCGAGACCATGGGACCTATTCTCACTATTACATTCACCCCTCACACAGCTCCCATCTAGGATCAAATATTCTACTATATACAGGGATACGATTTTATCCTGGAAAGTCTCTAAAAAGTTGAATCCGTGGTCATGTCCCTCATTCCCTCATTCATTTTGGGACGGGAGGATACGCTCTTCCGGGAATGGGTTTCTAAAGGTATAATGACTTAATTCATGTCAGGGAAAGGAGATGGTTGACGGGAGAGGAGATCTTGATGAAATATGGGCTTTCTAACTTTCACTTAATGCAATACCAACAAATACGCCACTCCCTCATGTCTCACTTAATTGATGTCTCAGGTGAAGTGACCCATTCCCTGTGGGATGGCTTGATGGAGTTGCCTCAAGATGCTGTTTCTATTTCCTCAATCTATAGCAATCTACGTAACGCTCTCACACCGATCACTTCTGACAAACTATTTAATAAATGGAAGAAACATTTTAGTGATCCTGATTTAACCCAAAAAATTCTAGATGGATGGGCGACAGTTAGGAAATTTATAACTAATGAGAGGTGGAGAGATACGCAATTCCGCCTAATGCATGGGACCATTCAGGGCTTTGATATCCCCTCTAAGTCGGAAACCCAGGGAAGATGGTTACACTGTCCCAAATGTAACGCCTTCAAAACAGACCTGGAACACTGGATCTGGTCATGTGGGGAGACGCGTTCCTTTTGGGAAAAAATTGAGGAAATGACGGCGAGACTTATAAATATTGACAAGCGACTTAACCCAATGCTATGGTTATTCCATTTGAGAGAGGTAAACACCAAAAATCACCAGCTTCATGTTTTATTCCATACCATTGCTATGGTGGCAAAGAGGCTGTTACTCCAAAATTGGCTCAGCAGATTGGTTCCAGGGATGGATTCAGTCCATGATAACCTTAAAAAAGTATTATCGCTTGAATCAACAGAAACATTACGAAACACTGATAAATTGGCAAAAAAATTTTTTCTCAAATGGAGACCTTATATTGAACTAGAATTGACAGATGAGGAAATTAAGATCTTTATGCGACCCTATAAGAATTCTGGTTGGTATGCAATGGAAAGCTTGGCAGGCACGCTAGGCAAACTGAACTGTGACACTTGAAACTGATAGTACCGTATATACTCGTGTATAAGCCGAGTTTTTCAGCACAAAAAATGTGCTGAAAAGTCCCCCCTCGGCTTATACACGAGTATATACGGTAATAATAAAAAAAAAAAAAATATATACCCGGCTGTATACAGCGCCCCCCCCCGTGGTATACCGGGCCCCCCCTGTGGCAACCTGTAAAGGAAGCGATGATTATACTTATCGGGTCGCTGTCGCCGACGCCGCCGCTCTGTCACCGTCCGTCACCGCGCTCCTCCTGGTCTTCATGCTTCCTTCACCGTCGCACAGGAAATGACGTCATTTTCTGTGCGCCGGTGAAGGAAGCATGAAGACGGGAAGGAGCGCGGTGACGGACGGTGACAGAGCGGCGGCGTCGGCGACAGCGACCCGATAAGTATAATCATCGCTTCCTTTACAGGTTGCCACAGGGGGGGCCCGGTATACCAGGGGGGAGGGCTGTATACAGCCGGGTACCGCTGTATACAGCGGGAGCTGCTGTATACAGCGGGGGCTGCTGTATACCCCTCTGGGGCTGCTAAATACCCCTCTGGGGCTGCTAAATACCCCTCTGGGGCTGCTGTATACCCCTCTGGGGCTGCTGTATACAGCTCTGGGGCTGCTGTATACAGCTCTGGGGCTGCTGTATACAGCTCTGGGGCTGCTGTATACCCCTCTGGGGCTGCTGTATACCCCTCTGGGGCTGCTGTATACCCCTCTGGGGCTGCTATATACCCCTCTGGGGCTGCTATATACCCCTCTGGGGCTGCTGTATACCCCTCTGGGGCTGCTGTATACCCCTCTGGGGCTGCTATATACCCCTCTCTGGGGCTGCTATATACCCCTCTGGGGCTGCTGTATACCCCTCTGGGGCTGCTGTATACCCCTCTGGGGCTGCTGTATACCCCTCTGGGGCTGCTATATACCTCTCTGGGGCTGCTATATACCCCTCTGGGGCTGCTGTATACAGCTCTGGGGCTGCTGTATACAGCTCTGGGGCTGCTGTATACCCCTCTGGGGCTGCTGTATACAGCTCTGGGGCTGCTATATACCCCTCTGGGGCTGCTGTATACCCCTCTGGGGCTGCTGTATACAGCTCTGGGGCTGCTGTATACAGCTCTGGGGCTGCTATATACCCCTCTGGGCTGCTATATACCCCTCTCGGGCTGCTGTATACCCCTCTGGGGCTGCTGTATACAGCTCTGGGGCTGCTGTATACAGCTCTGGGGCTGCTGTATACCCCTCTGGGGCTGCTGTATATACCACTGGGGAGGCTACTGTATACTACCACTGGGGAGGCTGCTGTATACTACCACTGGGGAGGCTGCTGTATACCACTGAGGGGGCCTGTATACCACACTGCTGGGGGCTGTATACCTGTGCTGGGGTCCACCCTCGGCTTATACACGAGTCAATAGGTTTTCCCAGGTTTTGGGGGCAAAAGTAGGGGGGTCGGCTTATACACGGGTCGGCTTATACACGAGTATATACGGTACTTTTCCTAGACTAATATGCTTTATTTGCACGATATCTGGTAGTTTGACCCGAGAGTTCTGGATAGGTAGACATACTTAGGGAGAGGGTTTGGGGGACTACTTTGAGTTAGATAAATGGAAAATGTTTTGTAGCACTCCCGAGCTGGCAATAATCGAAGGACTGTATTCTTTTATTTTGCTTTTTCAAAAATGTCATTGCTGGACTGGTTTAACATTTTATGTTTGCAATCTAGTAAGCTTCAGACCCATATTGTTATACATTTTCATCTTGTATATCCTTTTTTGTCAATTCTATATGTGTACGCTACTTGTCGTTTTCAATAAAAAGATCATTCAAAAAAAAAAAAAAATAGTGAAGTCTCCAAATCTTTGATGGATATTTCCAACGTTCTCAGTTTTTCAGCCTCTTCCTCGATGATCAGTTTAATCAAATTCAGTGAAGCATCAGTAAGTATGGACTGCCATTTAGAAGTGAAGGCTTCACTATAGGTTGTGGTGGCAATTTTCTTCAGGTGTAACCCTCTGGGAATCATGCCATGCCCTATATACTTCTCTAGGGTCATTGATTTTTCCAGAGCAGTAACAGTGATCTCATATCATTTTTATCCACTTTGGGTTCCGAGCTAGGATCCTTAGATAAAAAGTTTGGCAGCTCTTCTGCGTCTATGCTCACATGCAGCGGCAAAATTGCTCGTCCCGGCTTCCATATTAAACTGAAGCGAACTGGCCCCAGGAGCACAAGTGCAAGCAATAAATATCGATTTTGGAATTAGGGAAGGGAGTAGTGCTCACCACTGGGATAGCCAGAAGCCGTTGGTGCAGGAATTTAGGAAAGCTGCAATCCAGTAGTAAGATAGATGAGGAATTTAGCACCAGACAATATCTTCAATTTTTCTTTTTTATTTGTGCAAGACGAATAAAATCACATAGCTGAGGGCACGCTGTCCCACACCACTGGACACATTTCAGTAAGAACCTTTCTCAACAGCCTATGTTACAGACTGAAGATCCCCCATTACTACCTATATACAAATGAAAGCCATTCCCAACAAGCACATGTGTTATAAATGATCAATTAACATGTCACAGGAAGAAGAAAAACCTGTCTTAGGCTATGTGCACACGGGGGGCGGGTTAGGGGCGGCGGCGGCTGGGCGGAACCCGACAGGAAGCTCCGAGCCGCCCACCGGCTTCCTGTCGGGTCCGTGCTGCGGAAGACGGTCGGGTGTGCTGGCGGTGCACAGCGGGTTAGTGGCGTCGGTTCTGCAGCGGCTGGAAGCAGCACATGATTCTGCTTGCAGCCGCTGCAGAACCGGCCGGATTATAGGACATGCACATTCTTTGCTAACCCGCTGGAATCCAGCGGGTTAGCAACGGATGAGCATGTGTAAACCGCCGCTGTGTGCACAGCGGGTGTCGGTTTACATAGGTTTCAATGTTAATCCAAACGCCGGTTTGGATTAACATAAATTTACATGAAATTTATGTAAACCGACCGGCGGTTTACACACCTAATCCGGCCCTAACCCGACCAGTGTGCACATACCCTTAGGCAGCCGTCACACGCTTCAATGTTGAGACCGATATTGTTAGCGATCACATGCACGCGCGATCGCTAACAATATCGTTCACATCGCTGGTGAGCTGTCACACAGACAGACTCACCAGCGATGTGGAGCAGCGAGATCGCTGGTAACTATGGTACACATCGGGTTGCTAGGCGCCGCGCGGCGCTTAGTAACCCGACGTTTACCATAGATACCATCTCCCAGCATAGGCTCTGCCACTGGGAGATCGTTCATCGTGGTGTCACACACCACGATGAAGCAGATTGATCAAGCGTTTATCGCTTGATATGAGCTCCGGCTCACAAATCTGCGATCTAACAATCAAGCAATTTACAGTGTAAAATCGCTTGACTACACGCAGCGATGCACAAACGATATCGCTTAAGCGATCAAAAAGCAGATCGCTTGAATTGACTGGGGGCGTGTCCTGGTGTGGAACATGGAGGACGCATAGAGAGAGAGCTCCTCCGGTGGTGTCTGATTATCCGGGATTTAACGGCAAAATAACGTCCCTACTCTGTCATCTTGTGAGGTACCAGTTCGCTGGACTCCTTGAGCTGCCCGGACCGGGCTCCAGAGGCTACAGAACCCCGCAGAAAACAACTGATTCCCTTGTGACTGAATGCCCTGTGGTTGCTTCTGGAGGCTCTAAAATGGCACCTGGCCACTACACTGCTCCTGCTGCCGGCTGCACAATCCTTGACACCTGGCTTCATAACTTAACAAAATCTCGCCCATAGAGCCTCAGGTGAATTGGCACATCATCCCTGGTGAGGTACAGGAGATATTTCTGCCCTAAAGAGCAGTCTGTTCTACATCTACACCTGATTTCTCACTCCTCCCATCCTGCACATGGCAGTGCTGCCTGGAGTAGTGATGTGTCGTTCGCGAACGATCCGACACATTGAGCCGGCTCTTTCATGTGACTGATAAGAGCCGACTCTTCACAGTGAACGAGCCAGAGAGCCGTGTTTTTTTTGTTTTGTTTTTTTACCCTCTGCTGGCAGCTTTATTAAGCCTGACTGTGACTGGGAAGAGCAGCCAGGAGATAAGTGAGCTAACACTGGAAGTGTAAACAAAGTTTCCAACACATGGCGTGAAGCCCCTTCTCCCAATTAAAGCTATACACACATTGTTTTGTTCCTTAGGGCAGTGGGCACAAGACCAGCAGCATGTTTATGGGTTAAGTTTCCCTGACCTTATCTGGCATATGTGGGATGTGTAGGAGGACTCAGCTTGTTTATTATCATTGATCATCTTCTCAGTCTTAAGTCAGGAGGACACTGCAGGGGGAGAATAGACCTGTTGTTGGGTAAGGAATAGGATTTTAGGCAAAATGTGGAGAGATATAGGTGCAGCTTCAATAATTGTATATACAGACAGTGTAATAGGGAGTCAGCACATAGTGCCCAGTGTAGTTGGCCTACTGACATCCAGGACTGGTGTTTAACCCCTTAAGGTTTTTTTACTGGATATAAAAAAAAGAGAAAATCTTTAACAAAATGTTCTGTCTCCATCTCTTCAATGTTTAGTGGAAGGCGCTGTGTGTGTGTGTATATATCATGTGTGTGTATATATCATATGTGTGTGTGTGTATATATCATATGTGTGTGTGTGTATATATCATATGTGTGTGTGTATTTATCATATGTGTGTGTATTTATCATATGTGTGTGTGTGTGTATATCATGTGTGTGTATATATCATATGTGTGTGTATTTATCATATGTGTGTGTATATATATCGTGTGTGTGTATATATCATGTGTGTGTGTGTATATATCATATGTGTGTGTGTATATCATGTGTGTGTGTATATATCATATGTGTGTGTGTATATCATGTGTGTGTGTGTGTATATCATGTGTGTGTGTATATATCGTGTGTGTGTGTATATATCGTGTGTGTGTATATATCGTGTGAGTGTATATATCATGTGTGTGTATATATATCATGTGTGTGTATATATCATGTGTGTGTGTATATATCATGTGTGTGTGTATTTATATGTGTGTTATATATCATGTGTGTGTATATATATCGTGTGTGTGTATATATCATGTGTGTGTATATATATCATGTGTGTGTGTATATATCGTGTGTGTGTATATATCGTGTGTGTGTATATATCATATGTGTGTATATATATCATGTGTGTGTATATATCATGTGTGTGTGTATATATCGTGTGTGTATATATCGTGTGTGTGTATATATCGTGTGTGTGTATATATCGTGTGAGTGTATATATCATGTGTGTGTATATATATCATGTGTGTGTATATATCATGTGTGTGTGTATTTATATGTGTGTATATATCATGTGTGTATATATATCTGTGTGTGTATATATCATGTGTGTGTATATATATCGTGTGTGTGTACAGTATGTGTGTACAATGTGTGTAGTATGTACAGTGTATGTTGCACATACAGTGACATAGCACAGTAATTGCAACCTTTATATTTAAGAATTAGGACTGACACATATCAGAGCATTTACTAATAAGGACATGTACAAAAAACACCACATATTAGAAAGCAATAAAAGTTGAGAATACAAATGAGGAGCGAGGGGCCTGTTCAGAAGGCTGACAATCTGAGGAAACAATAATGCTAATAAACAGTCTTTACTGCTTCACTAGATACATACAGAGGTGTAGAATAAGGTTCTCACTGTACAGGGGAGGTTCTGTATTCATCACAGGTTGTAGCAGAGGATTATTGTAAAAGAGAGCCGTTTTTTGAGCCGAAAGAGCAGGCTCATCAAAAAGAGCCGGACTGCCCATCACTACTGCTGAGGGCTCCGGTCACTGGCGTTCCTCAGCCCCGCCTGCTCCCTCCTCCTGCCCGATACTGAAACACCCGGGACTACCGCCCAGACACTCGGGCACACGAGGGACAGACAGACAGATAATTGATATAGATAGACCTCCCAGCTGTCCCGGTCTGATAACTTTATCCCCAGGGTAGTGGATACATTTTAAATAAATGTAAAAAATTAAAAATGAAATGTAAAAAATAGTGATCATTGCTCCCAGAATATTTAAGCAGCCACAGCTCAGACTCTGTAGGCTAGAGATTGGCTTTGGCCTAGATTTGAACCCAAGTTCTCAAGGTGGCAGGGTGAAGACCATGCCACTGAGCTACAACTCATCATAAGCACTGCCATCAGCCTCAGTGCCATCAGCAGCGCCATCAACAGCAGCATTATCACCACAACAGCAGCACTATCACCATCAGCACCATAATCCGCAACGCCATCACCAGCAGTGTCATCACCACTATCACTAGCAGCACCATCAGCCACAGCAACCATCACCATCAGCGCCGTCAGCCGCAGAGCATCAGCCTCAGCGCCTCAGCGGCCATCATCAGCAGTGCCATCAGCCACAGCATCATCACCAGCAGCACCATTAGCCGCAGAGCCATCAGCCTCAGCACCATCATCAGCAGTGCCATCACCACTATCACTAGCAGCGCCATCAGCCACAGCACCATCACCATCAGCCGCAGAGCCATCAGCCTCAGCGCCATTATCAGCAGTGCCATCACCACTATCACTAGCAGCGCCATCAGCCACAACACCATCACCAGCAACGCCATCAGCCGCAGAGCCATCAGCCTCAGCGCCATTATCAGCAGTGCCATCAGCCACAGCACTATACACTCAGCCAGCGCCATTAGCCGCAGAGCCATGAGCTTCAGCACCTTTATCAGCAGTGCCAAACACCATCAGCACCATCACCAGCAGCGCCATCAGCCGCAGAGCCATCAGCCTCAGCGCCATTATCAGCAGTGCCATCACCATCAGCACCATGACCAGCAGCGTCATGACCAGCAGCTCTGCCACAGTGCCATCACCATCAGATGCAGCGCCATTACCAGCAGCACCATCAACCACAGCGCCATCACCAGCAGCACCAACTACAAATAACCCTATAGGGGTGTTCCAACCACAAATACCTCTATAGGAGTGTGCCACCCACAAATACCCCTATAGGACTGTGCCAACCTCAAATACACTTGTAGGAGTTTGCTAACCACTAAAACCCCTATAGGAGGGTGCCAGACAGAAATACAACTATAGAAGTGTGCCAACCACAAATAGCCCAGCATGAGTGTGTCAATCACAAATACCCTTGTAGGAGTGTGCCAGTCAGAAATGCTCCTGTAGGAGTGTGCCAGCCACTATATTATTATAAGAATATGCCAATCAAACAAATCCAAAGTAGGAGTTTACCAGACACTATGCGCCATAGCAGTATGCCAACCACAATACCTCAATAAGGAATTGCCATCCACAAATACCTATGTAGGAATGTGCCACCCTATTTGTGGGATTGTGCCACATACAACTGCCCTATATCAGTGTACTAGCAACAAATAACCTGTTAAGCAATCGTCCACATTTGTTGGATTTGCTGTGGGATTTCTTGGGCAAAACTTGTTAGAAAAATGCTGTGGATTTCCTGCACATGCCACTCAGTATACAGTATTTGAAAGAAAATGTGACTTTTCTGTTCAGAAAATCCAAATGGAAATTCCACAGCGTACACGACCTATATACCAGCTATATGTGCAGTGTGGACGGCACAGACACCTCTATAACAGCGGCATGAAGAAATATCTTGTTAAGGCTAGGGTCACACTAGCGTCAGCCTTTTGGCCGACAAATCCGTTTAAAACTTAGAATTCTGCAGCCTGAGCGCATAGCATTAACGTTCTGTAACGCTGTGCTTAAGCTGCAAAATTCTAAGTTTTAAACGGATTTGTCGGCCAAAAGACTGACGCTAGTGTGACCCTAGCCTTAACATGTATTTTGTAGCCCACAAACATGGGAAAACAGCTTCCACAGTTTTGCAATATTGGTGATGTATATTGAAAATATGAGGAGTGTAAAAATGGTCCATGAATCCAGGCCATGGAGTTCTGCCATGCTTGCCAACATTTACAGCGACAATTGCCAGTAAGACTGAAAAGTGCCCAGTTTTGTGTATTTGCAGCATAAACGTCACTGCTTTCATGATCCTGGTGACTAGATTGTCCTTCTAAAGTCAGGGCTATTAACAAACCACTACCTACCTTTTGCTGCTTTCATTTTGAACATTACCTCTATACCAGGGGTGAACAATCTGTGGCCTAAGGGCTACATGGGTACTATGCCATTCTGTGAGGTCCCATCCATGTGAACACATGACTGCCTGCCTTTGTCAGGTGGCTGCATACAAAGATTTGACACACCCACTCCAGGGCCGGGGAAGACTCAGGAAACGGGCGGTTACTCGTCCTTGTCCACCTCCTTTTGTTTCTTTTCATGGGGACAGATGGGGGCCGAGACCCGGTCCTGTGACCCTGGCGGTGTCATTTAAAATAAATGGGGAATGATGACAGGGAAAGTCTGAGGGGATAAGGGGGTATTCGTGACGCCACCTGCGGTATGTGGCCAGGGTGGCCGCCGCTGCTTGAGAACCTCTATGGACTGTGACCAGCAGCTTGGATGGTTTTGCTCCCCCCAGGGCAGCGGGATAGAGGAGTAAGTCTGTACCTTGGCAGATGTTCAGTGGAACGTCGGTACCCCGGTGTTTCATGCGGTCTCTGCGGACGGTGGTCGCTGTTCAAGAATGTCACCCACACACCACAGCTGCACTTCCGTTACTTTTACTTGGTGTTTCAATATGGCCGTCGGGTTACGTCTCTTGCCAGGCTCTAGTTCAGCATTGTCTCCAGGACCAGGTTGGTGTTACTGAGCCTCATTTGGTGCCTTCTGTATCTATTATGTGGCGCTCCCGATGGTCAGGCATCACACCGGGGTATTACACTCATAAAAGCAGTGTAATTTTCCCCAACTGCAAGTGAATGTTAGGCTTTTGGGAGGGACCCATTCCTGCACTCCTACACTAGAGTAGTAGTGGGAGGTTACTCCTGAGAGGGATATAGTCACCTCTAGGGGGAGTAGTAAAAGAAGAGAAGGAGGAGAGGTGTGGAGCGAGGTGGAAGGTCGGACAGGACAGCTCCACACTGGTCCTGAGAAAGGGAGAGGGTCCTGAGGGGATCCTGGAAGTGGGTGCCTGACGAGGGAGTCTGGGCCCTAGAGAGAAAGGGGGAATCTCAGCAGGGAGCGGCCATACTCCAGGGAATTCCCCAGTCCAAACATGGGAACGCCGGAACCGAGGACACGGTCAGAGTCCACCTCTGGATCTTCAACCGGCTGTTGTGGTCCGTTTATCGCCACAGCACCCTGCCACACGGAGCGGTCCACCTACTTCCTTGCTGAGAGGTAGGGGAGCCCCTAAAGCCCCTTCAAGGACTAAATGGGTCTGGACTAATTCTAGGTGGGTAAGAAAGGACGTAGATTCGTTAACGAAGGCATACTGCGGGTACCTCCATACCGCATGACATTCACTTGCAGTCACCCATAGAGCTACCTGTCTGTATACCATTATTCTGATGAACTGTGGACTTGTATGCTGATGAACATAGTTTACAGTAAAGTACCTGGGAGAGTGACTTTGCCTCCGTGTCTTTGTGCTACCAAAACTCAACCTTTTGCTTACAGCAACGCTGCCCCGGAGGACCAGCTCCACCTGTAGGGAGCTTTGCCATCCTTGCCGCAATACCATCGCCCTCCGGAGGATTGTGGCGGCGCTGGTGACCCATCACCAGGTACTACAGGTGGAGTCACGAGACAACTCTTTTCCCTTGTACATAACCCCTCTTTGAAGTGTCACCCAGGCCATGGGCTCAGGCACCGCTACCAGTGACATCCCCGTGAACCCCTCTGAGCCTGATACCCGAGTACCCCCTGGGCCTAGGGCTCGACACTTACTGGGTGTTCTGTCTCTGGTGGGTCTACGTTCTCTCTCTCAACGCTATATGGGATAGTTCTCTTCTGAGGCGAGCAAGTCGTTGCTCTGCCCCCACAGGCTCTCAATGCTCTCCACAGCACAGAGCTCAAGTATTAATGGCCACGGGTGCATTTGTGTCCCGGGCGCCAATAGGTTCCTCTCCCAGGCACTGCCTCTAGTTTGGCTACCTTCCCCAAGTTGTGTCGGGAGTTCGGACACAGCTCCCATTAGAAGTCTGAGGCCTCCGGTTCAACGGTTCGGGCGTGCAGCATTTGCATCGTGTTCAGGGCCGCATCCCTGTGCTGTCCACCAGCCCCTCTGTCTCCTCAGATTCGAGCGTACAGGGGATCGGTGTCTCTTCCGCACCCCTAGGGCTCTTCTCTCCTTCGACCCTTCTGGTCTCTCCCGCCTGGGGCGACCGTGGTCATGCTCCAAGCCCCGGCAGCTGGCACTACACCGACTCTGTACCCTTCTGTTGCTGCTTCCTCCACCACGTACTACATAGTAACATAGTAACATAGTTTTTAAGGTTGAAGGAAGACCTTAAGTCCATCTAGTTCAACCCATAGCCTAACATATTGATCCAGAGGAAGGCAAAAAAATAAACATGTGGCAACACTAAGGTCCACATTAGGGAAAAAAAATTCCTTCCTGACACCACATATGGCAATCAGACTAATTCCCTGGATCAACGCCCTATCAAAGAATCTAGTATGTATAACTGGTAATATAGTTTTTAAGAAAGGCATCCAGGCCCTTCTTAAATGTTAGTAGTGAGTCACTCATTACAACATCATGTGGCAGAGAGCTCCATAGTCTCACTGCTCTTACAGTAAAGAATCCACGTCTGCGATTATGATTAAACCTTCTTTCCTCCAGATGTAGAGTATATACCCCCTTGTCCCAGTCTCAGGCCTAAGAGTAAAGAGATCATTAGAAAGGTCTCTGTACTGTCCCCTCATTGATTTATACATTATTATAAGATCACCCCTAAGCCTTCGTTTTTCCAAGCTAAATAACCCCAAGTTTAATAACCTGTCTTGGTATTGCAGACCCCTCAGTCCTCTAATGACTTTTGTCGCTCTTCTCTGCACCCGCTCTAGTTCAGCTATGTCTTTCTTATGCACCGGAGACCAGAATTGTACACAGTATTCTAAGTGTGGTGGCACTAGTGACTTGTATAGAGGTAAAATTATGTTCTCCTCATGAGCATCTATGCCTCTTTTAATGCATCCCATTATTTTATTTGCCTTTGCAGCAGCTGCCTGACACTGGCCACTAAATGTGAGTTTGTCATCTACCCATACACCCAGGTCTTTTTCAGTGACAGTTTTGCCCAGTGTTTTACAATTAAGCACATAATTATACCTTTTATTTCCTCTGCCCAAGTGCATGACTTTACATTTATCCCCATTAAAGCTCATTTGCCATTTATCAGCCCAAGCTTCTAGTTTACATAAATCCTCCTGTAATATAAAATTGTCCTCCTCTGTATTGATTACCTTGCAGAGTTTAGTGACATCTGCAAATATTGAGATTCTACTCTATATGCCCCCTACAAGGTCATTAATAAATATGTTAAAAAGAAGTGGGCCCAATACTGACCCCTGTGGTACCCCACTGTTAACTGTGACCCATTCTGAGTGTGCTCCATTAATAACTACCCTTTGTTTCCTATCACTAAGCCAGTTCTTAATCCACTTACACATATTTTCCCCTATCCCCATTGCCCTCATTTTATGTATCAACCTTTTGTGTGGCACCGTATCAAAAGCTTTTGAAAAGTCCATATACACCACGTCCACTGCATTTCTTTGGTCCAGTCCAGAACTTACTTCTTCATAGAAGCTTATCAGATTAGTTTGACAGGAACGGTCCCTCGTAAACCCATGTTGATATTGGGTCATGAGGTTATTTTTCTTCAGATACTCCAGTATAGCATCTCTTAGAAAACCCTCTAGGATTTTACCCACAGTAGAGGTTAAGGATAATCTATCTGTATCCCATAAAATGGCTTTGAAAGATTTACAGTCAAATCCCAATCTACTATATACCGTATATACTCGCGTATAAGCCGAGTTTTTCAGCCCAAAAATTGGGCTGAAAAGTACCCCCCTCGGCTTATACGCGAGTCAGTGCTGTATACCGATGTATACATCGGTACATACCGATGTATACATCGGTATACAGCAGCCCCCGCATCCCCAGTAATGCAGGGCCCCCCCAGGGTCTCTCCGGTCACCTGTAAAGCAAGCTATACTTATCAGTGTCCCGCTCGCACCCGCCGCTGCCGACATCCACGATCCTCCATCTTCATGCGACTCCTCTTCCTGTTTCTGTGCGCGTCGCCGGCAATGACGTCATTCCCGGCGACGCGCACAGGAAACAGGAAGAGGAGTCGCATGAAGATGGAGGATCGCGGATGTCGGCAGCGGCGGGTGCGAGCGGGACACTGATAAGTATAGCTTGCTTTACAGGTGACCGGAGAGACGCTGGGGGGGGCCTGCATTACTGGGGCTGCCTGTATACTACCGCTGGGGCTGCTATATACCTCTGGGGCACTGTATACTACCACTGGGGCTGCTATATACCTCTGGGGCACTGTATACTACCACTGGGGCTGCTATATACCTCTGGGGCCCTGTATACTACCACTGGGGCTGCTATATACCTCTGGGGCACTGTATACTACCACTGGGGCTGCTATATACCTCTGGGGCACTGTATACTACCACTGGGGCTGCTATATACCTCTGGGGCCCTGTATACTACCACTGGGGCTGCTATATACCTCTGGGGCACTGTATACTACCGCTGGGGCTGCTATATACCTCTGGGGCCCTGTATACTACCACTGGGGCTGCTATATACCTCTGGGGCCCTGTATACTACCACTGGGGCTGCTATATACCTCTGGGGCCCTGTATACTACCGCTGGGGCTGCTATATACCTCTGGGGCCCTGTATACTACCACTGGGGCTGCTATATACCTCTGGGGCCCTGTATACTACCGCTGGGGCTGCTATATACCTCTGGGGCCCTGTATACTACCACTGGGGCTGCTATATACCTCTGGGGCCCTGTATACTACCACTGGGGCTGTATATACTACCACTGGGGCTGTATATACTACTGGGGCTGCGTGTATACTACCACTGGGGCTGCTGTATCTACCTCTGGGACTGGTGTATACCACACTGCTGGGGCTGTATACTTGTGCTAGGGTCCACCCTCGGCTTATACACGAGTCAATAGATTTTCCCAGGTTTTGGGGGCAAAAGTAGGGGGGTCGGCTTATACACGGGTCGGCTTATACACGAGTATATACGGTAATCTATCTACTATATAATTGCCTAGAATTCTACTTCCTGTCACAACACAACTTCCTCCGTGGCTTTGTCCGGAGATAAATGTCCGGAGATAAATAAAAGGGGCCATCCCCAACCAGTTCTTAAAGGAGCGGACCCCAACCACGTCTTAAAGGGGCGGACCCCAACCACTTCTTAAAGGGGCGGACCCCAACCACTTCTTAAAGGGGCGGATCCCTACCACTTCTTAAAGGGGCGGACCCCAACCACCTCTTAAAGGGGCAGACCCCAACCACCTCTTAAAGGGGCGGACCCCAACCACCTCTTAAAGGGGCGGACCCCAACCACCTCTTAAAGGGGCGGACCCCAACCACCTCTTAAAGGGGCGGACCCCAACCACGTCTTCAAGGGGCAGAACCCCAACCACTTCTTAAAGGGGCGGACCCCCAACCACTTCTTAAAGGGGCGGACCCCCAAATACTTCTTAAAGGGGCGGACCCCAACCACTTCTTAAAGGGGCGGACCCCAACCACTTCTTAAAGGGGCGGACCCCAACCACTTCTTAAAGGGGCGGACCCCAACCACTTCTTAAAGGAACAGTCCCCAATAACTTCTTAAAGGGGCTGTCCATAACCATGTCTTAAAGGAGTGGACCCCAACCACTTCTTAAAGGTGCTGTCCCCAAACACATCTTAAAGAAACAGTCCCAACCGCATCTTAAAGGGGCGGTCCCCACCACATCTCAAATGGGCAGAAGCAAACAATCAGCGATATTGGCGTGGGATTTAAGCAGTCTTCGCTGACTGGTCATGGCCGGCTGCGACCAATCAGTGATATTGCCGCAAGATTTAAATGATAATGTATATATTTTATACCGAAAAACCTGTGTATTCATTGCATTATTCTTAAATCTTCATAAATAAACTACATACATATTCTAGAATACCCGATGTGTTAGAATTGGGCCACCATCTATTAGTAAATAAAACTATATATGGATTCTAGACTACCCGATTCTTTAGAATCGGGCCACCATCTAGTATCATTATAAAAAATTCTGATAAGGGAGGTTCGATTGTTGTTTTGGACACTTTACTTTATTGAAGGGAGGTAATAAAAATTCTGGAGGACAGAAACACATATTTGGTTTTGAAATCTGACCCCACTGCCAAGGTCCAGGAGGATTTGAGAACTCTTTTGAATGAGGGTCTAGCCTTGGGAGTAATAAATGATAGAGAGTATAAACATCTATTTGTCCAGTACCCCACATGCCCAATTTTCCATGCGTTACCTAAGACCCACAAAGGGTGTTTTCCTCCCCCACTCAGACCTATTGTGTCAGGCATTGGTTCATTGAATGAACAACTATCTGAGTGGGTAGATCGAAGACTGCAACCTTTAGTTTTGAATTTACCGGGCTATGTCCGAGACACCAAACATTTATTACATGCATTGAAGGATTGGAGGTGGGACCACTGGACAAGTGAATCACTATGGATGTGATGTCCTTGTATTCCAGCATTCCGCACAAATTGGCTATGGAAGCCATGTCGATCATTTTAAGGAAAACATCTTATTCTCTCAATGAAATAAGGTTTATCCTCATGGCTGTGGATTTTCTATTGAAAAACAACTTTTTTTAGGTTTGAGGACTCTTTCTTCCTCCACACGTGCGTCTGTCCAACGGGGGCGAAATTTTCCCCTTCATTGGCCAACCTGTACATGTATTTCCCCTTAATTGGCCAACCTGTACATGTCTGTGTGGGAGAAAGAGTTCCTATTCAGTTCTAACAACCCTTTTCTGCGAGCCCCAAGGTGGTACGGGAGATACATCGACGATCTCGTCCTTATTTGGGATGGGTCTGTCGATGTGTCTCCTGACACCAATGTCACAGCTTTTGTCGCGTACTGCAATGATAATGATATGAACATTAGATTTACCATGCAGGATCTTGGCAATCGGGCCAACTATTTGGACTGTGAACTCTTTGGAGATCCTGTCTCTGGTGACATCTTAACCAAGTTCTATAGTAGACCTGTGTCTGGCAACTCTTTGCTACATGCAGTGAGTTGCCATCCCACACATACTATCAAGAGTTTTCCGGTAGGTGAATTCACCAGGGCTAAGAGAATGTGTTCTCTGCCGACTGATTATAATGAGCAGAGCAGAGACATTGAAAACCGTTTACAGGCCAGGGGGTACAAACGCTGGATGATTACACGAGCCAAATCTATTGTTTATCGTAAGAATAGGGAGGATTTGTTGAACTGTAAATCAACATCTGGGGATCATGGGAGACTTGGATCATGTACCAATCTGCCCTATAATGAACAGCCTATTACCTTGGATTACACTGGCATAGTGAACATATTACACAAATATGTTCCTATGCTTTATTAGGATCATTCTTTATGTAGCATTCTTAAAGGTGGCTACAGATGTGTTTCTCGTAAGGGTAGGGACTTGGCTAGTTTCATTTCACCCAGCATGTTTAGATCCGACAGATGTAGATACAAACCCTCGTGGCTGCGGTTCACAGGGAACTTCTAATGTGAACCAGTCTGATGTAATCTTTGTAGATACATGGCTAAAGAGAACTCTTTCAGAGATAGAGTCAGCGGAGAGACTTTTAAAATAAAGACATACATCAACTGCTCTAGCTCATATGTGGTCTATATGGCGACATGCATGGCTTGCAATGTGGACTATGTGGGCTGTACCAGCCGCCCACTTAAGAGAACGTATCTCTGAACACATCATGGGGGCAGACCCTTCTTCTATGGCCATGGTGGATCTATATCAGGTCTCTCTAAACATTTTTTAGAGGTCCACAATGGCAGAACAGGTAGCCTAGTTGTTAACGCTTAGAACAGGTAAAACCATCGGTGCACTGGGGAAATCGAACCCGTGACCTGTTCAATAGAGAAAGTTACTGGATTCTGAGATTTCCTGGGGGTCTGAATTACAGGAACGATCTAATGTATTTCTATTAATTTTATGTGACTCAGTGTAGCATCATGATTAATGACATGTTCAGAGAATAACTTCATTCACATATACAAGTGTTTACTTTATTGTTTAGCAAAGCTATCAGCTGTTCTCATCTTGCTTTATGTTTCTTATTTTATTCTCTTTTCCTTGATTCTCCCTTGGAGCGGGCATACACTCTTAGGTAAGTTCACACATACAGTTTTAACCTCGGTTTAGCAGCGGAAACCGCAGGTCGGTTTCCATGAGGTTTATGCAAATTTATGTTAATCCAAAAGCGGCTTTTGGGTTAACATATAAACCTATGGAAACCGACCCCCGGTGTGCACACACCGGCGGTTTCCACATGCTCATCTGTTGCTAACCCGCTGGTTTCCCAGCGGTTAGCAAAGAATGATCATGTTCTATAATCCGGCCGGTTCTGCAGCGGCTGCAAGCAGAATCATGTGCTGCTTCCAGCCGCTGCGAACCGACGCCACTAACCCGCTGTGCACCCGCCGCACACCCGCCCGTCTCCCGCCGCACATACCGACAGGAAGCCGGTGGACGGCTGCCGAGCTTCCTGTCGGGTCCGCCCAGCCGCCGCCGACACAAAGCCGACATATGTGTGAACTTACCCTTATAAGCTTTTATGTGTTTATTCTTTCCTTTCTGGTAACATGACAATTATCCATTCATTATTTCAGCCTTTCCTTATTCCCATTTCTCCTTATTCATCCCTTTCGGATGCCTGTCTTCTAGCATTTTTCATATGCTGCTTTTTATCTCGATGGGGAACTCAGGGTGCATATCACATGGTTATTTTGATGCTATTCAGCTATATTGATTATATGCCAGTATTTCTGGGTTTTTCTATGATGATATGCACTAAGGTAAAATCTGGGTATTATGTGGAAAATAGGATCTTGACATTATGATAAGATTTACAGGAAGGTATACTTGTAATTCCTTTTTCTCCTCCTCCTCCTTTTTTTGATTATTTATTTTTAGTAACATCTGATGCAAGCAGCCTCTCCCTACTTTTTCATTTATTTATTTATTTTTGAATACCAGTCTCCTTTGTTAGAGCAGTCCTATGTAATGCAATTCCATTGATGGCTTAATAAGTGAATTCCATATGGAATCAATTTGCAATTCTCACAGGTGTTTGTCTATGTTCATATATATTGTGTGCCATTTTTACTAAATTTTGTCACTGAAGAAGGTTTTTACTGAAACGCGTCTGACAGGGCACATGCCTTAAGATGCTTTGAATGTTTTGAGTTTTTGCTAAATAAAGTTCATATATACTGGATTTGTGTGCCAGTATTCACTTTCCTTGGAGAGGTTAAGCTTACTGGCCACTTTCCTGTCCCCCTTTAGTGACCTAGGCCCTCCCTCATGGTCCTCCCATTGTCCCAGGGTCTACATGTTTGTGTACTGTTTGTGTTTCTTTTAGGCTCAGCCACACCATCCCAGAACCTGGAAAACAGGGGCACTACACTCTCTAACTGCGGGAATGCAGTACCTCTGGTGGCGACTTACCCGATTGGGCGCAACAGATTTATTTAGTATGTTAGGTAAAAAAGGAGTGGGAATCCATGATGGACAAGAACAAATAGTGCATTGTGTGTCCTTTTTTAGGATCCAAATATACCATTAAGGATGTCCTGTCCTTAGGATCAACGATGCTTTGACACCCAGCACCCTGCTGATCAGCTGTTCTTAGTTTTGGCAGCAGCCATATGTTAACAGTGTACAGTCATTACACAGTGCACAATGCTATGCCATTCTGAGTCCTTACACTGCTTATATGTGTTGTGCTGGGTGTCAGATCCCCACCAAACCGATATTGGGGATATATCCCAATCATAGGACAATAAGAGTATAACCCCTTTAATAATTTTTAATGGAGTACGGTATTCAAAAAAAAACAACAAAAAACTAAGATGGATAGAACTACATGCATAGTCTTTCTATAACATGAAAAGGACTTTTAGTTTCCCAATGGGTTGAAAGCAGAATTGGTACATTGAAGTGGAAAGTAATGCATTTATTACAAACTAGCTGTGAGCCCGATGCAAATGCATCGGGATTCTAGAACGTTCGTTAATTAGATTATAGTAGCTATATTATTATTATTATTATTTTTTTTTTATTTACATTTTTTTTGAATAACTTAATGTTATGAATATTTTATTTATTAGTTTTATATGGAATATTTTTTTTTATTATTTATTATTTTATTATTGTAATTATTTATTATTTAATATTTTTAGAATATTATTATTTTTTTTTTTTAATTGATTTTTTTTTTGAGTAATTTGATTTTCTTAGAATTAGTTAATGTTATTAATATTTTAATCTATTATATAATTGCGAATAGGTTTTTTGCCCCGGCGTGGTCATGTGGATACGCGCGAAGCATTGGCCGCGAAGCGGCCATTGCGAGTCGTGCGTGGTCATGTGGATACGCCCGAAGCATTGGCCGCGCAGCGGCCATTGCGAGCAGTTCTAAGGCGACTCGCAATGCCCACGACCGGGCATTGCGAGTCAGAGACTCGACGCTCTAGAATCCGATGCATGTGCATCGGGCTCCCAGCTAGTTATATATATTTTTATTTTATTTTTTTTTTATTTTGATTTATTTTAATATTTATTTTTATTATTTGTATATTAATTTTTTATTTTAATGAAATTTATTTGTATTAGATTATTTTTTTTATTTTAATTAGTTAATTTAATTAAGATATTAATTTTATATATTATTTTTTTTATTATTTTTTATTTTATTTTTATATATATTATTATATTTTTTAGTATTTTTATTATTATTAAATTTATTTATTATTTGTTATTTTAAGTGAATTTATTTGTATTTTTAAATATTTTTATGTGTATTTATTTATTTATTTTTATTGTCTTTAAATGTAGTGAATTTTTCCCATTGATAAAAATGTATGAATGAGCCTTGAATGTGATTGGTTGCTGTGTATGTGAATGTGATTGGTGCATTTTGGTTCCGTGGGCGGGGCTTCCAGAAACTCGCGGCGGCCATCTTTAATCGTCAGTGAGCGGAGCGGACCGAAGACAGAACATCCAGACCTGGAGCTCGCTGAAGGAAGAAAGAAGACCCCCGAGGCCGGAGGAAGAGGATGCCTGTGCCGGATGGAAGACTCGTGGCCCGGCTGAAGGAAGAGGACGCCTGGGCCGGATGGAAGACTGGACCTGACGAATCAGATGTCATGAAGACAGGTAAGTGATCGACGGCGTTGGGCTGTGCGGACATTGTGGGGGGCTGTGCGGACATTGTGGGGGGGCGTGCGGACATTGTGGGGGGGGCGTGTGGACATTGTGGGGGGGGGCTGTTTGACATGGTGGGGGGGCTGTTTGAACATGTGGGGGCTGTTAGACATTGTGGGGGCTGTTTAGACATTGTGGGGGGGCTTTTGGCGGGGGTGCTGTTGGAATGTGGACACATTGTGGGGGGTGGTGGACTGTATGTGTGACATTGTGGGGGGGCTGTGGGACATTGTGGGGGGGCTGTGTGGACATGTGGGGGGGTGGGTGTGGGACATTGTGGGGGGGCTGTGTGGACATTGTGGGGGGGGGCTGTTTGGACATTGTGGGGGGGTGTTGGACATTGTGGGGGGGGCTGTGTGGACATTTGGGGGGGTGTTGACATTGTTGGGGGGGTGTGATGGACATTTGGGGGGGGGCTGTTGGGTGGGTGTGAATTTTTGGGGGTGTGTGACTTTGGGGGTGTTGAAACTTTTGGGGGGGGTGGACTTTTGGGGGGTGTGAATTTTTGGGGTGTGAACTTTTGGGGGGTGTGAATCTTTTTGTGGGGTGTTGAAACTTTTTGGGGGGTGTGATACTTTTTGGGGGGTGTGAATACTTTGGTGCTAGGGGTGTGAATACTTTTGGGGGGTGTGAATACTTTTTGGGGGTGTGTGATAATACTTTTTGGGGTGTGAATCTTTGGGGTGTGAATACTTTTTGGGTTATCGGGGGGTGTGAATACTCATTTCGGGGGTGTGTCTTTGGGGGGTGAATACTTTTTGGGGGGTGTGAAAATTTTTGGGGGTGTGTGAATACTTTTTGGGGGTGTGTGAATACTTTTTGTCGGGGGGTGGGTGTGAATACTTTTTGGGGGTGTGTGAATACTTTTTGGGGGTGTGTGAATACTTTTCGGGGGGGGTGAATACTTTTGTGGGGGGGGGTGTGTGAATACTTTTTGGGGGTGTGAATACTTTTTTGGGGGGTGTGAATCCTTTTCGGGGGGGTGTGAATACTTTTTTTTGGGGGGTGTGAATACTTTTTGGGGGTGTGAATACTTTTTGCGGGGTGTGAATACTTTTTGGGGGGTGTGTATACTGTGTTGGGGGGGTGTGAATACTTTTTGGGGTGTGTGAATACTTTTTGGGGGGTGTGAATACTTTGTGGGGGGGTGTGAATACTTTTTTGGGGGGTGTGATTAATTTTTGCAGGGTGTGAATACTTTTTGGGGGGTGTGAATACTTTTTGGGGGGGTGTGAATACTTTTGCAGGGTGTGAATCCTTTTTGGGGGTGTGTGAATACTTTTTGGGGGGTGTGAATACTTTTTGGGGGTGTGAATACTTTTTGGGGGGGTGTGAATACTTTTTGGGGTGTGTGAAAACTTTTTGGGGTGTGTGAATACTTTTTGGGGGTGTGTGAATACTGTTTGGGGGTGTGTGAATACTTTTTGGGGGTGTGTGAATACTTTTTGGGGGGGTGTGAGGACATATTGGGTGACACAGGGCTCCTACAGATACATGGCAGATGATGCTGGACGCTGATTGGTCGCTTCTTCCCATAGAGAAACATGGCCATGTTTCTCTATGGGAAGAAGCGAGGAATCAGCGTGCAGCATCATCCGGCATGTATCTGAAGGAGCCCTTTGAGCGGACCTGAATGGAAACTGTGTCATTTGTAAAGACACAGTTTTCATTCTGGTCCGCTCAGAATCGCGGCTCAGGCAGCGACTCGCAATGGCCTCACGGCCATTGCTCACGCTGCCTGAGCGGAACTCGCTAACTTTGTGGCCGAGCCTCTGGTTCGATTTTCGGCCAGCGACTCGCAATGGCCGCTTCGCGGCCATTGCTCGCACTCAGCCAGCGACTCGCATTGGCCGCTACGAGGCCAATGCTTCGCGAGTCGCGTGGCTGCAGGGCAGCCACGTCTTTGACGACGGAAGTTGAGCCGAATATGACGGAAGTGAGCTACGGCGATTATATATAAGATACTTTAGATATGCCATGAATATCACTAACACACTGTGTTCCAAATTATTATGCAAATTGGTTTTAAGTGTCATAGGGTTTTATTTTTTATTTTTTTTCAATGAAAGCCACTGATGGTATTGTGTCTAAAGGCCCCTTTACACGCCACCACTGAAAGCTAGCAACTGCCTGGCATTGGGGATATTTGTGCCTGTTGCCATGAAATTGCTACGAAATAAATAGGGAAATTCCTGCCGGTGTCCTGCAGTTGACTCAGATGCCTGTTGCTGAGCCGTGCTCAAAAACCGAAGGCAACAGAAAGGCACAATTGCCATGGTAGTGGCGTCTAAACGGGGCACATGCATGGATGTTGCGTCGCCTAGTGATTTCACAGGGGTGTGCCACAGCGTCATGGATACCACGCCCCATCAGCGATCATTGGTGGGGGCTACTGTGTTACCATTAGCTGTCCCTGCACAGGGCGCCATATTTAAAGAGCTGACCATTCACACTACACAATTGCAATGGCGTCATGTATTAGCCAGCCTTCCTGCGCAGGCAGGCCAATCATGATGCTATTGCGTTGTCCAATCAGCATACTAGCGTCACAGAATACACAACTCTGTCACGCCTATGTACTTGCGGCGCGAAAGATGTACGCCCATATTCCTTTGTGGTAGTGGCGTGTAAAGCAGGGAAGGTATTTAACAGGTAGTAAGCCGCAGGATCTGTCGGAACTTCCGGGAACAAAGATACCTTCAGTTGACAACGCAGTGGCGGCGTCTATATGCGGGATCAGTGATCGGTATCCACCATTAAAACGTGCACGTGCGGTGGATTCCTGTTGCTAGACACAGTGGCGGCGTGTAAAGGTACCTTTATGGTGGTTTACACGCCGCGATATCGGCGTCCAACTCCGACCCAACTCCGACAAAAGTCACGTGGTCGCGAGTTGGAGCCGATATCGGTGCGCGTTGTACTGTTTGACAGTACAACGCGATGCTGGAACGATGCCAAACGATATCGAGTTGAATAGCAAAGCTATTCAACTCGCCGATATCGCAAGGCCGTTGTACCAGCATCGCTGCGTGTGACAGCCCAACTCCGATGCCTACTCGCACCTCACCCATTAACTCCATGTTAAATGTCGTACTGGTTGGTGGCGTAGACATCGGAGGACGTTGTTTCCCGATATCGCAGCGTGTAAACCGGCGATGCGATATCGGAAAAGGCTGAAAAAATGCGCGCTCCGCGGCGTTGTATGCGATATCGTCCCGATATCGGGACGTGTAACCCCACCATTAGGGTTCGTTGATCATTGAAATCAATCTCAGATATCTGTGATAATTAGTTTGGCAGGTGAGCCCAATAAAAGGAAAACTGGGTGTTCAACAATGGCATTGTTCACACACAATTTGCGTTTTTTTTTAGCACTCCTAAAACCACATGCGTTTTTTTAGGAGTGCTAAAAAATGTCTCTTCTGTGTCTGAAAGGAAATACAGCCTTTTTGGACTTTGTCATTTTTTCCTCAAAAACGCAGGCAAAAACGCAAGCTTTGACGCAGGGTGCATAAATGTGCCATTTAAAAACGCATGCGTTTCCCATAGGGGCCCATGTTAAAAAAAACGCATGCATTTTTGGGAAACCACACCTGCGTTTTTTTCCAGCACCCAAAAAACGCTGCATGCAGCGTTTTTTGGACTGGGGGAAAAAAAACACAAGTGCAGGTGAAAAACGCATGTACACTCAAATGTACCCTGCGTTAACACACCTGTGTTTTTTTTAACAGTCCAAATAACGCAGAGATGGGCAAAAAATGCATGTGTGTGAACAATGCCAATATTACGCAGGACACAGTTTTCAGCGGCCGTCACACGCTTCAATGTCCTGCACGATATCGCTTAAGCGATTTGCTTTTTGATCGCTTAAGCGATATCGTTTGTGCATCGCTGCGTGCAATCAAGCGATTTTACAATGTAAAATCACTTGATCGCTAGATCGCAGATTTGTGAGCCTGAGCTCATATCAAGCGACAAACGCTTGTTCAATCTGCTTCATCGTGGTGTGTGACACCACGATGAACGATCTCCCAGCGGCAGAGCCTATGCTGGGAGATGGTATCTATGGTAAACGGCGGGTTACTAAGCGCCGTGCGGCGCCTAGTAACCCGATGTGTACCATAGTTACCAGCGATCTCGCTGGTTCACATCGCTAGTGAGTCTGTCTGTGTGACATCTCACCAGCGATGTGAACGAATTGTAAGCGATCGCGCATGCACGTGATGCTAACAATATCACTCAAGATATAGATACGTGTGACGGCCGCCTTAAAGTAACATGGGAAAGAAAAAGGATGTCTCTGCTGCCGAAAAGCAACAAATAGAACAATGCCTTGGACAAGGGATGAAAACATTTGATATTGCACGAAAACTTAAGCGTGATCATCATACTGTAAAGAGATGTGTGGCTGATTCTGAGCACAGATGTGTCCGTGCAGATAAAGGCAGAATGAGGAAGGTTTCTGCCAGGCAAGTTCATCAGATTAAGAGAGCAGCTGCTAAAAAGGCCTTACAAACCAACAAACAGATATTTGAAGCTGATGGTGCCTCTGGAGTCCCTCGAATCTCAAGGTGTAGGATCCTTCAAAGGCTTGCTGTGGTGCATAAACCTACTATTCGGCCACCCCTAAACAGTGCTCACAAGCAGAAACAATTGCAGTGGGTCCAAATATACATGAAGACTAATTTTCAAACAGTCTTGTTTACTGATGAGTGCCGAGCAACCCTGGATGGTCCAGATGAATAGAGTAGTGGATGGTTGGTGGATGCTACCATGTCCCAACAAGGCTGCGACATCAGCAAGGAGGTGGAGGAGTCATGTTTTAGGCTGGAATCATTGGGAAACAGCTGGTAGACCCCTTTAAGGTTCCTGAAGGTGTGAAAATGACCTCTGCAATGTATATAGAGTTTCCAACTGAGAACTTTCTTCCATGGTACAAAAAGCAAAAACGTGCCTTTAGGAGCAAAATCATCCTCATGCATGTCAATGCACCATCTCATGCTACAAAGAATACCTCTGTGCCATTGGCTGCTATGGGCATAAAAGGAGATACACTCAAGGTGTGGCCACCATCTTCTCCTGACCTCAACCCTATAGAGGCCCTTAGGAGTATAATCAAGCAAAAGATCTATGAGGGTGGGAGGCAGTTCACATCAAAACAGCAGCTCTGGGAGGCTATTCTGACATCATGCAAAGAAATACAAGCAGAAACTCTCCAGAAACTCATAATATCAATGGATGCTAGAATTGTGAAGGTGATATCAAAGTAGGGTTCCTATGTTAACATGTAACTTGGCCTGTTAGGATGTTTTGGAGTTGAATAGCTTTTATTTCAGTGAACGTGACCTGTTAATGCTGCAAATTCAACAAAAGAGCATTTTCAATTCTTTCAAAAATATCAAATGTTTAGAAACTCTACTGTGCCTAATAATTTGGAACAGTGCATTTAGAGTTTTTTTTTAATTTTGAAGATTATACTGTTATCATTGGGAGGTTTCTTCAATAAAATTTGATGTATACTCTAACGGGTGATGACTTTTATTACACTGATCGTCATTTGCACTGACCATTTAGGAAAATCAGAAGAAAAGAACATTTGCATAATAATTTGGAACACAGTGTAATAATAATAATAATAATATAAATGTTATTTGCATCGAAAATCTGTCTCTGCCTTTGAACAAGAGGATGAGACTCTGGAACTACCAAGTAGACTGTGCTGTTTCTTAACTCCCATTGAAGTTATCCTCAAAGAAGCCATAAGAAACAAAACAAAGAAAAACAAAAATCATACATAATTCATACCCATAGTGTAAGCAAGGACTGATGGATCCCCTGTTCACACAGCAGGGGAATGGCCCCCCAGATATCTGGACCCCGACATACGTTTTGCGATCCTTGAAATCTCAAGATCACTTCATCAGGCCGACCTGATGATTTTTGTTTTTCTGATCGCTAAGACTACTATGAATGTCGAGCCCCAGGCTTTGGGTACTCGGGTATCAGGCTCCAAGGGGTTAACGCTCCTGTGTCACGGGGAGTGGTGGCCGCGCCTGATCCCGTGTCCTGGGGGATTTCTTTGAAAAAGGGTATATTTACAGGGGATTATATTTACAAGTTGTCGTGACGTCACCTGTAGTGTCTGGTGAGTCACCAGCGCCGCCACAGTCCGCCGGAGGTAGATGGTATCGCGGCTAGTTAGCAAAGTCCTCCACAGGTAGGGCTGGACCTCCGAGGCAGCGTTCCTGAAAAGGGAACAAGTTCATGCAAAAGGAAACACAGGCAGAGGCAAAGTGACTTTTCCTCCGGGTACTTTACTGTTAGTTGTAGCAGTTGCAGTTACAATTCACAGTTCAGCACTTAGATGTTACAAGAACAGGTAGCTTAACGGGTGGCTGCAAGTGGATCCTAGGTGGTATGGTGGAACTCTTGGTGTGCCTTCATTAACTAACCCGTGTCCGTTCTTCTCTGCTTTCAAGTTTGGTGTGAAGCCTGGTTGATTTAGAATCCAGCCTGACCTCCTGTCCTCTCTCACCCTCGCTGTCGTCGGGTAACTCTCTACTGGCTGGCTGCTTGTTCCCTTGACGTTGCCTGGTGCCCTTCTTGTAGACTGCTCTGGTGTCCATGAGACTTGAAGACTCCATGGGAATCCGGATTCTCTGCCGTGCATATAGCTCCAGCAGTCTGCGGGCTCCGGTGCCCGGTAAGCTGTCTGGGAGAACCTATCTTGCTGGCTCCTCTTTCCCAGACCGGATGCTCTTCTGGAAAGCTCCTTTCACATTCTCCTTAAACCTTCTCTTCTTCTTCCATCTCTCCTCCTGGTTCCTCAGACGAGAGACATAGCAGCAAAGACTTGGGAGCAAAAGGCCTCCTTGTTCCCCCTAGAGGTGAATTTATTCCCTCCCGGGTAACCTCCCACCCTATACTAATGTGGGAGTGCTGGGAATGGGTCCCACTCACCAACCTGGGTCCACCTGCAGCTGGAGCATCTGCACCTCTTTTACGGGTGCAGTACCCCTCTGTGATGCCTGCATTGGCGGGGCGCCACATGAACAGCATTATTGTTTTCTTCTATTGCTTTTTATGCACGTCACTTTATTCCTCTGTATACCGTGATTATTTATGATTGTAATTTTTGTAAGGTCATGGTATACTCTGTTATATGATGTATGTGCAATCACTATTAGTATCTATATATAAATTGCAGTTTTTCCTTCCAGTTTACAAATTGAATACATTATTATGTACCAGTGTTTGCGGTACGTGAATCTTTCTGTCCACTTTGTGTCATTAAGGTTGATTTAATCCAATAAAACTATGAGTAATTTTGCATGAAGTACAGCCTTATACTCCTTTTTCTCTCAGTTTTCAATTCTTCTCTGGAGTTGTTTTGTAGAGGCAGATACCACAAAAGCCTCCTTACCTCTTAGTATATGTGGATTTTTGTATTTCAATTATGTTCTTGGTTGTGACATTTACTCTGTAACGGCCGGAACTGAGCCACCGTACTGTGCTAGCCACTGAGCCACCGTACTGTGCTAGCCACTGAGCCACCGTACTGTGCTAGCCACCGTACTGTGGCATAGCCACCGAATGTGCTAGCCACCGTACTGTGCTAGCCACTGAAGCCACCGTACTGTGCTAGCCACTGAGCCACCGTACTGTGCTAGCCACTGAGCCACCATATATACAGTGCTAACCACTGAGCCACCATACTGTGCTAACCACTGTGCCACCATACTGTGCTAACCACCGAGCCACCATATACAGTGCTAACCACCGAGCCACCATATACAGTGCTAACCACCGAGCCACCATATACAGTGCAACCATTGAGCCACCATACTGTGCTAACCACTGAGCCACCATATACAGTGCTAAACACTGAGCCATCATCTATACTATACAGTGCTAACTACTGAGCCACCATACTGTGCTAACCACTGAGCCACCATACTGTTCTAACCACTGAGCCACCATACTGTGCTAACCACTGAGCCACCATATACAGTGCTAACCACTAAGCCACCATAGAGTGCTAACCACTGAGGCTCCGTATACAGTGCTAACTACTGAGCCAGAGTAAACTGTGCTAACCACTGAGCCCCCGTATACTCTGCTAACCAATGAGCCGCCGTAAAGTCTGCTAGCCACTGAGCCCCCATATACTCTGTTAACCACTGAGCCCCGTATACTCCCCTTATGATTGTAATTTTTGTAAGGTCATGGTATACTCTGTTATATGATGTATGTGCAATCACTATTAGTATCTATATATAAATTGCAGTTTTTCCTTCCAGTTTACAAATTGAATACATTATTATCTTGTACCAGTGTTTGCGGTACGTGAATCTTTCTGTCCACTTTGTGTCATTAAGGTTGATTTAATCCAATAAAAACTATGAGTAATTTTGCATGAAGTAAAGCCTTATACTCCTTTTTCTCTCAGTTTTCAATTCTTCTCTGGAGTTGTTTTGTAGAGGCAGATACCACAAAAGCGGTCTCCTTACCTCTTAGTATATGTGGATTTTTGTATTTCAATTATGTTCTTGGTTGTGACATTTACTCTGTAACGGCCGGAACTGAGCCACCGTACTGTGCTAGCCACTGAGCCACCGTACTGTGCTAGCCACTGTAGCACTGTCTGCTAGCCACTGAGCCACCGTACTGCGCTAGCCACTGAGCCTACCGTACTGCGCTAGCCACTGAGCCACCGTACTGTGCTAGCCACCGTACTGTGCTAGCCACTGAGCCACCGTACTGTGCTAGCCACTGAGCCACCGTACTGTGCTAGCCACTGAGCACCGTACTGTGTAGCCACTGAGCCACCGTACTGTGCTAGCCACTGAGCCACCGTACTGTGCTAGCCACTGAGCCACCATATACAGTGCTAACCACTGAGCCACCAATACAGTGCTAACCACTGAGCCACCACACTGTGCTAACCACTGTGCCACCATACTGTGCTAACCACTGTGCCACCTATACTGTGCTAACCACTGAGCCACCATATACAGTGCTAACCACCGAGCCACCATATACAGTGCTAACCACTGAGCCACCATATACAGTGCTAACCACGAGCCACATATACAGTGCTAACCACGAGCCACCATATACAGTGCCAACATGAGCCATCATATACAGTGCTAACACTGAGCCATCATTACAGTGCTAACCACTGAGCCACCATACTGTCTAACCACTGAGCCACCATACTGTTCTAACCACTGAGCCACCATACTGTTCTAACCACTGAGCCACCATACTGTGCTAACCACTGAGCCACCATATACAGTGCTAACCACTAAGCCACCATAGAGTGCTAACCACTGAGGCTCCGTATACAGTGCTAACTACTGAGCCAGAGTAAACTGTGCTAACCACTGAGCCCCCGTATACTCTGCTAACCAATGAGCCGCCGTAAAGTCTGCTAGCCACTGAGCCCCCATATACTCTGTTAACCACTGAGCCCCGTATACTCTGTTAACCACTGAGCCCCGTATACTCTGTTAACCACTGAGCCCCGTATACTCTGCTGCGGGCAGGAGGGGGCCGGGGAACAGCGGCTGGGTGCGGGCAGGAGGGGCAACCCCCCGCCCCCTCCTGGCTGCACCCGACCGCTGTTCCCTGGCCTTCTCCTGCCCGCTGTTCCCTGGCCCCCTCCTGCTCGCATCCTGTCGCTGTCCCCCTGGCCCCTCCTGCCCACACCCGCCCCCTCCTGCCCGCACCCGCCCGCTCTTCACCGGCTCAGGCCAGCCGCCCACGACCAATCAGCAACAGGGACAGTCCACACGCAAATTGGCGCAAGATTTCAACTACCCTTCGATGATTGGTTGCCAGCAATCTGCGATATTTGTGCAGGATTTAAACCCAGCTTCGCTTTGCATTATTCTTAAATCTTCATAAATAAACTACATACATACTATAGAATACCTGATGCGTTAGAATATACTATACTATATATACCATATACTATAATAGGCCCCACATTGGCTTCCATATAGTATAATGGGCATCTGATTGCCTTCCAGATAGTATAATGAACCCCACATTCCCTTCAATATAGTATAATAATCCACACATTGCCTTCCATATAATATAATGGGCCCCACAATGCCATCTATATAATGGGCCCCGATAGCCTTCCAAATAGTATAGTAAACCCCATAATACCTTCAATATAGTATAATGGGCCACACATTGCCTTCCACGTAGAATAATGTCCTCACATTGCCTTCCATATAATATAATGAGCACCACATTCCCTTACATGTAATATTAGGGGCTCCACATTGCCTTCCATGTAGTGTAATGGGCCCCTAATTGCTTTCCGAATAGTATAATGGATCCCACATTGCCTTCAATACAGTATAATGGGCCCCACATTGCCTTCCATAAACTTGAATGGTTGCTATTGGCAACAGACTTATAGTTGATGCTGGGAGATGTCATGTGATGGAATGTTGTGGGTGATGATGTCTCTGAAGGCCTTGTGATGTCATCATCACTGGGAGGTTCCGCCCACTAGGAGCTTGTATCACATTAGCCGTATCTTGGTGCTGAGACTCTCCCTAGAGACAATGAAGATTTTCATAGTGTTCCTGTGCTGTTCCCTGTTTTTCACCATCAGTTACCAAGGGCTGCCGGTGAGTCCCTCTCTATTATTATAATGGCGGATGGTTTGTCCCTGTAGTAATTAATGACTTTGCTGTTGTTTTCTATAGAAACCAATAGGTTCAGATCTTAACCCTATGTTCAGTCTTCCATCCCACAGATCTGTTCCCTCCACAATTTACCATTCTGTAACTGAATTTTATTTTGTGTAAACAGAATTTGTCATAATTTTTAGTTTTTAAGTCTTTGCAGTTTTGCTAAAAAAATGTGTTTAGAAAAGTATAAAGTGAAATTGTGAAAAAATTCATAAAAGAAAATTCTTGAATGGATGCTATTGGCAACAGAGACTGTTTTTCATATAGTATATTAGGCCCCACATTGCTTTCTATATAATACTAGATGGTGGCCTGAGGAGGAGGAGGAGGGGCGCATATATAAGGCCCCACATTGCTTTCTATATAATACTAGATGGTGGCCTGATTCTAAGGCATCGGGTATTCTAGACTATGGTTAGCAGAGTATACGGGGCTCAGCGGTTGGCCGGGGCCGGAGGAGGAGGAGGAGGGGCGCACCCTCCGGCCCGGGGCCGGAGGAGGAGGAGGAGGAGGGGCGCACCCTCCGGCCCCGGGGCCGGAGGAGGAGGAGGAGGAGGGGCGCACCCTCCGGCCCCGGGGCCGGAGGAGGAGGAGGGGCGCACCCTCCGGCCCCGGGGCCGGAGGAGGAGGAGGAAGAGGGGCGCACCCTCCGGCCCCGGGGCCGGAGGAGGAGGAGGAAGAGGGGCGCACCCTCCGGCCCCGGGGCCGGAGGAGGAGGAGGAAGAGGGGCGCACCCTCCGGCCCCGGGGCCGGAGGAGGAGGGGCAACCCCCCGCCCCCTCCTGGCTGCACCCGGCCGCTGTTCCCTGGTCTTCTCCTGCCCGCTGTTCCCTGGCCCCCTCCTGCTCGCATCCTGTCGCTGTCCCCTGGCCCCCTCCTGCCCACACCCGCCCCCTCCTGCCCGCACCCGCCCGCTCTTCACCGGCTCAGGCCAGCCGCCCACGACCAATCAGCAACAGGGACAGTCCACACGCAAATTGGCGCAAGATTTCAACTACCCTTCGATGATTGGTTGCCAGCAATCTGCGATATTTGTGCAGGATTTAAACCCAGCTTCGCTTTGCATTATTCTTAAATCTTCATAAATAAACTACATACATACTATAGAATACCTGATGCGTTAGAATATACTATACTATATATACCATATACTATAATAGGCCCCACATTGGCTTCCATATAGTATAATGGGCATCTGATTGCCTTCCAGATAGTATAATGAACCCCACATTCCCTTCAATATAGTATAACTAGATGGGTGCCCGATGCAGAATGCATCGGGATTCTAGCAGAGCGAGTCTCTGACTCGCAATGGCCGCTTCGCGGCCAATGCTTCGCGCTGCTAAGGCGACTCGCCATGCCCGCTGCGCGGGCATAGCGAGTCGCCTTAGAGCGACTCGCCATGGCCGCTTCGCGGCCAATGCTTCGACTCGCCATGCCCGCTGCGCGGGCATAGCGACTCGCCGGCTCGCAATGGCCGCTGCGCGGCCAATGCTTCGTTCGTATCCACATGACGACAAAGGGGCACTCGCAGCATTCGCAATTATATAATAGATAATCCACACATTGCCTTCCATATAATATAATGGGCCCCACAATGCCATCTATATAATGGGCCCCGATAGCCTTCCAAATAGTATAGTAAACCCCATAATACCTTCAATATAGTATAATGGGCCACACATTGCCTTCCACGTAGAATAATGTCCTCACATTGCCTTCCATATAATATAATGAGCACCACATTCCCTTACATGTAATATTAGGGGCTCCACATTGCCTTCCATGTAGTGTAATGGGCCCCTAATTGCTTTCCGAATAGTATAATGGATCCCACATTGCCTTCAATACAGTATAATGGGCCCCACATTGCCTTCCATAAACTTGAATGGTTGCTATTGGCAACAGACTTATAGTTGATGCTGGGAGATGTCATGTGATGGAATGTTGTGGGTGATGATGTCTCTGAAGGCCTTGTGATGTCATCATCACTGGGAGGTTCCGCCCACTAGGAGCTTGTATCACATTAGCCGTATCTTGGTGCTGAGACTCTCCCTAGAGACAATGAAGATTTTCATAGTGTTCCTGTGCTGTTCCCTGTTTTTCACCATCAGTTACCAAGGGCTGCCGGTGAGTCCCTCTCTATTATTATAATGGCGGATGGTTTGTCCCTGTAGTAATTAATGACTTTGCTGTTGTTTTCTATAGAAACCAATAGGTTCAGATCTTAACCCTATGTTCAGTCTTCCATCCCACAGATCTGTTCCCTCCACAATTTACCATTCTGTAACTGAATTTTATTTTGTGTAAACAGAATTTGTCATAATTTTTAGTTTTTAAGTCTTTGCAGTTTTGCTAAAAAAATGTGTTTAGAAAAGTATAAAGTGAAATTGTGAAAAAATTCATAAAAGAAAATTCTTGAATGGATGCTATTGGCAACAGAGACTGTTTTTCATATAGTATATTAGGCCCCACATTGCTTTCTATATAATACTAGATGGTGGCCTGAGGAGGAGGAGAGGGGCGCATATATAAGGCCCCACATTGCTTTCTATATAATACTAGATGGTGGCCTGATTCTAAGGCATCGGGTATTCTAGACTATGGTTAGCAGAGTATACGGGGCTCAGCGGTTGGCCGGGGCCGGAGGAGGAGGAGGAGGGGCGCACCCTCCGGCCCCGGGGCCGGAGGAGGAGGAGGAGGAGGGGCGCACCCTCCGGCCCCGGGGCCGGAGGAGGAGGAGGGGCGCACCCTCCGGCCCCGGGGCCGGAGGAGGAGGAGGAGGAGAGGGCGCACCCTCCGGCCCCGGGGCCGGAGGAGGAGGAGGAGAAGGGGCGCACCCTCCGGCCCCGGGGCCGGAGGAGGAGGAGGAAGAGGGGCGCACCCTCCGGCCCCGGGGCCGGAGGAGGAGGAGGGAAGAGGGGCGCACCCTCCGGCCCCGGGGCCGGAGGAGGAGGAGGAAGAGGGGCGCACCCTCCGGCCCCGGGGCCGGAGGAGGAGGGGCAACCCCCCGCCCCCTCCTGGCTGCACCCGGCCGCTGTTCCCTGGTCTTCTCCTGCCCGCTGTTCCCTGGCCCCCTCCTGCTCGCATCCTGTCGCTGTCCCCCTGGCCCCCTCCTGCCCACACCCGCCCCCTCCTGCCCGCACCCGCCCGCTCTTCACCGGCTCAGGCCAGCCGCCCACGACCAATCAGCAACAGGGACAGTCCACACGCAAATTGGCGCAAGATTTCAACTACCCTTCGATGATTGGTTGCCAGCAATCTGCGATATTTGTGCAGGATTTAAACCCAGCTTCGCTTTGCATTATTCTTAAATCTTCATAAATAAACTACATACATACTATAGAATACCTGATGCGTT